>JBAMNC010001097.1:0-600000 GCA_037902135.1 Cetoscarus ocellatus
GCAGCTGCATGATCTGCTGGGCCGTACCGTCTTCTTTGGGCACCAGGGGCTTAGAGTCAGCCGGGCGGTCGACAACATCTGAGACGAGGAAGCTTCAGGGCCTGTGGGGGGGTCTGTCAGAGGGATGACCTCCATGGCTTCTGCATGAGACAGAAGAAGAAGAGTTTGTTTATGCTTTAATACAGTTGAGTTATACAGTGCTTGATCTGGGCAACTGATCAAGTTTCAATTACAATTACTGTTTCCTACAATAATGAAAACTGAATAATCAAGATTTAATGATTACTGTGCCACAAGACTTATTTCACTTGTTTCTTCAATCAATATTTTAGGTATATTGTTTCAATAATATTTGCATGCATTGCTTGTTTTTTATGTCAAAAATGAGAGTGTGAAGAGCATTTTAGTTCAAAGATTGTATCTGTTTGTTGTAAAATCAGTGAGTAATCGTGCTTTGTAACATGATTAGGGATGAACAATATTATCTGTGCAATATCAATACTGATATCAGCCTAAAAAGTAAAATATCTGTATCAGCTGATATAGAAACGTTTACTGATATTTACAGCCAATACATATTGGCCATAAATTGGCTTAAATATAGGCAAAATACACAAATCTATCATAACCCTTCACCTTATCATCACGGTATGGGTACATCAAGAGTTTCATTTTTCAAGTATTAAATGCCACTTTCTTGTAAGTCAGTTATTTTTTGGGCTTTTTTGCCTTTAATCAGAGGAGACAGTACAGTGGATAGAGTGGGGGAATGACATGCAGTAAACGGGCCACAGGCGGGCCACCTGCTCGAGGGCGAACCTCATGGGGTGCGACCTAAACCACTAGGTCATCTGTGCCCCAAGACTTCGTGCTCTTAACAAAAATAAAATAAAATAAAATAAAAAATCATATCAGTGATAATAAGTTTGAAAACATAAGCATGTTAGACATTGACAAAAATAGTTTTGTGCATCCCTAAACGTGACGTCAATACCCATCAAAATAATTTCAATAATGATTTTTGCCATATTTGAGCAGCCATACTAAGTTCTATTATATTATCTGAAAGTGCCATTTAATGCTTTATACAAAATCAACATGGACTGAACCATCTCACTGCTGTCTTTGACTTTAAAGAGGCACTCGGATAGAACTGTTTCTTAAGCGACAGTGTGTTTATATTAGTGTAGGGTGAAATAACACCTTGTTATAAAAATTAAAGATTGAAACAAATATTGTCAATGCAAAGAATTTGACACAAAAATTAGACTTAACGCTTCTTTATTTTACTGCCAGCAGATGGCGCCATCCACCCCTGGCTGCTCTTGGGAAACAGTCGTAGGGCTGGACAATCATTTAAGTCTGAATTTCACTTATGAAACTGACTGTGCTATGTTGTGTTCTGTTTGTTTTAATTATTTCGCATACTAACATCTCTTGAGATATTTCTTCAAACAGTTTAATATTCATTTCTTGTTTTAAAGAGTTCAGGATGTTTGAGTTTTGAGAGTTCCAAAGATAAAAAAACTACACTACAAAGATGTTTCAAAATCAATTACATATTTTTTTATGATGAAGATATGTAAATATTAATTAAAATGATCATAACTATGATTTTTTGCCATGAATAAGCAGTCTTTGTCAGTGGAGTGGTACCTACCAGTAGGGTTGAACAATATATCGTTATCCTATCGATAGCAGGATATGAACATTCAAGATATTAATATCGAAAAGCAATGATATAAATGATACAGATTTCCCCCGCGCTAAAACTGCACTTTGCACATTCTTTTGTATTATGATGTTTTTATTTTTCTGAAAAATGATTGGTTTTCACCGAAGCCGTAGTTAAATCGTATCGTATCGATATTGAGATATCTGGCATGAATATCAAGATATGAAATTTTGTCCATTTCGTTCAGCTCTACCTACCAGCGTGACTTTGTAGAATATAATAATGTATTGTTAAATTTGTAACATCAAAATAATTTTCAAAAAGTTGCTACTTAAATCTACATTAAAACAGAAGAGTGTTTTACATTTTTGAAGAGGAGAAAATGATTTTAATTACACATATATTAACTGCTAAATGCCCTGTTTTTTGTTATAACTGGAGAACAATAAAAATGTGGTAAAACTGAATCCTCAACGCAGTATTTTGATTTGTATTGTAGCATGAGTTCATGTATATTTACTTTGCTAATGTAGCACAAAATCTACAGCTATTATAAAATCACCTTCAGTATTTTACTTACGACCATTTTATTGATTTTCTAAATGCAGACTCCATCGATTTGAGTGTCTATTTTCTCACTTCATTATCTGTTGATTATATTCCACAAAAATGATGGTACAACAAAATAACATAATAACAGCAGCAGAAAAGGAGGACACAATGCGTGACAGAAATTAACAAAAATGAACATAGCTGTACAAATTTGACATCAACTGTTCTTGTTTACCAGAACTATGATAGCTTTAACATTTTACTATCAATAAATAAGAGTTTATCATTGAGCAGAGTGGTGTCATGGTGTCATGGTGCCTACCTGCTCCACTGACAGCACTGAGCTCTGTGTGTCGGTGTGCTTCGTGCTCCAGGTGTGTGTGATCCTCTCCAGCAGGAAGCAGGTCGGGATTCACTGTTCCTGTGCCCAACACAGCTCCGGTGTAACGGCTGTACCAGTCGTTCCTCTCAGCCACCAACCTCATCACCAGATCCTGCAGCTCTGCGAGCTTCGCCTGGTGGATGAAGGAGTGAATAAAAACAGGGAGATGTGAGAGATTATAAAATATAAAAACATGAATTAATAAAAGCACCTCAGGCTGGATGTCTGTTTCTTAGTACCTTCATCTCCTCCTTGTCCTGTGCCAGCAGGCTGATGTACTGCTCCTTCTCCTGGTGTTTCTGCTTCATGATGGCTCGCTGACTCTGGTATAGAGCAATATACTCTCCTGCAAAACATGACGACAACACAGACGAATCAGTTATGGAGATGAGGAGTTTTTCTGCCATCCGTCTATTTTTTTTTTCCTTTAGATATAACGTAACAACTGTCTTACCAATAGTGTCAGTCTCTCCAGACAGCTGGATGCAGCGGTGCTCCAGCTCCTCCACCCTCTCCTTCAGATCTGCTTTCTCTTGCATTAGCGAAGTGAAACGTTGCTGAGTTTCTCCATTGCTGCTTGCAAAGCATGATGAACTTCAACAGGCACTCCTGCATCTGTGAAAGGGGCAGTAAAGCATAGGACTGGTTTAAGTAAAGCACCCAAAACCGACCTGTGAACAGAAAACATCAGAAGACTTGCAAACTCTCCAGATTTGGCTTTTTTCTTTGCTAAGTAACAAACAAACTCTTTTGTCTAACTCACCTGAATGTTCATGGCTGTGTTCACAGTGACTGTGTTGGTCCTGAGAGTGATCGTGCTCGTGATGATGGTCGTGAACATGTTGATGGCTCTGGTGTTGTTGCTGGAGACTGAGGGCCACGTTGGCCTGATGCCGGGCTGCCATGTGGAGCCGGTGCTCCTCCTCCAGCTGCCTCCTGGCCTCATCCCTCTCTGCCTCCAAGTCGGCCCAGCGCTCCTCTTATAAACTCCTCCTGTTGAGTCAAAGAGTCAATAAGAGGCATAGCCTAACTTTCTTGGCATTACATTTCCTCCTTGAATGTAATAAAAGATAAATAAAGGAAAAGTAAAAAGTAAGTTGCCTTCTCTGGCAAGAAGATTTTGCATGAGATTATTCACCACCCTCTTACCATCTCCTTTGGACTCTCAAAGTCTTCTGGGATAACTATGGAAGAAGACTTCTTGGGCTCTCCTGTAGGGACTGGCTCTCCACTCCATCACCTGAGTGACACAGCAGTAAATGACAAGAAAGGGACATATGATCACTAAATTATTATCCCATTTTCTAAAGTGAGTTGCCAAATAATTTAACACCTGATTCCTTGCTGGCAAAAAAATACCCCAACTGTTTCTTGACCTTGAGTGTTGCATTTCAAAATTAATCTCAACTGCTGCCACAGTAACTCTGAGAATGTCAAAAGCTTTCCAACAGCACCTTCTCCTTGTTTCCAGTGAATACTGTAGTTTTCAGCTTCTAGATTTTCTTTCTTTCTAGTTTAAAAAAGGGAGAAGATGACAACAGAAGGGCTTGGGTCCTGAGGCAGTGCTTATTTTCAATTCCAATCCAAAATAATCCAGCGCCCTGAGCATCATCTGATTTTGTTGACATGCTCTCAGTTGAAAACTGTTCAACTTTTCAGGGAGCACTGTAAACATCAATGGTACTTCTCCCCACTGACTAATCAAAATCAAGAAGGGGCAGGACTATTGCTGTTCGCTTTGTAAACAACAATGAAGATGGTGGCAACAGGCAGCTTTGTATTTACAGGGCAACCTTCTCCTGTTTGTCAGCTTCTATCAGTGATAGGATGCGAGTTCTTGACTTTGTGTTCATGTTTTCTGGATGATATTTCTGTTAATTAAAGAAAATACTACACACAGGGAGTGTTTTTAACAGCTGAACATGTGTACACTGAAAGACACTGAGGTCAAATTTTTTTATATGGAAACATTGAGCCTCCACACAAGAACACTCTGAAACTGAAGCTGGGATCACTTCCAATGGAAAAACTGATTCTGTGGACACAGACCCTAATGCATAAAGAAATGCTCATGACCTTTGAAATGCCCATGAAGAGAAATGTCAAGAGGTTTTTCTGGAGACTGAACTCTAAAGGAAGGCATCCATGAATATTCAGGGTAAAGAGGTTGTAAAAGGAATATAAAAAAAGACAGTCTAAATATGCAAATAAACCAGAAATTAAAGAAAAAAAAAAGCCTTGCCTTGGTCTCTGGATGACGGGCTGAGTGATGAACTGTTGAGCAGCTCATTCACTTCAGCCTTCAGCTGCTCGTTGTCTCTGACCAACAGCTCCAAATGCTCCTGTGGAGGAAGACACAGAGGCATTCAAGACAATTATGTAAAAGAGTTTTAGGTGCTTAAGGGGGCTTGAGAGATAATAATAAAACACAACAATGCACAGGCATATTGTATAAATTGCTATGGCATTTATTGCTCTTCATTTCTCCATCTCAACTGATTGGATAAAAACAGAGTTTGTTTTATTTATCAGTGATGGTTTTATACATACCTGTGCCTGTTTGAGCTGATTGTGGCTGATCTCTAGTTGCACCCGACCTTGACTTTCATCGTGCTGCAGCCGGTCCATGAGCTGAACCTGCTGCAGATACTGATGGTGGAGCTGTTCCCGCTCTGAGACCAGGGCCTGATAGCCTGCACAGTACTGCTGCAGGTGAGCTGCTAACTGGTCTCTCTGCTCCATCAGACCCTGAGTCTCTGTAGATTTTAGTTCCAGCTGTAGCAAAAGGTGCAGGAGGGAGATTTAGAATATAAAGGAAACAGAAAACTGTTGTGTTTTATTACTCATTTCAAACTGCAGTGACATCATATTTAACAGTGCCAGACAGATGCCACAACTTTTCAATCCAAAGTCAGCAAACCTCTGATTGACCTTTAGTTGGCACTCTGATCCGCTAACCAGCAAATCAAAGAGCCCTTTCTCATATCAACCATTGCTGGGCTATTTCCAGCTAGACAAACTTTCCCCTCGACCAAGTGATTACTGCAGATTACTTTGTCATGGACAGAGAATGAGCTTTGGGTGTATGTAAGATAGTTTTAAAATATCAACATCAATAGCTGGACACTATGTCCTGTTTTTATAATATCAGATGTTTAAATAGCATACTAACAAACATTATAACAGTGGTTTATAACGCTGGTAATAATGTAGCCGCTTAATCCCGTTTTCTAAATTTGCAAATTTCAAGGCAGTCCTCGTAAATTCAGGTTAGAAAACTTGCCACAACATCAGGCACTTTTAACCACAACAAATACAAAAATTCACTGCAAAATACTGGAGGGTTATTTATTGGATAAAATAATCAAAATCTCAACGGGGGACAGGAGCACTACAGGTGTGTCTCTGCCTTTGTATGTATGTGGAGCATGTGCCGTGTCCCGCTGTGTCATGTGCATCCATAGCTATATTACACCATGAATTGACCCAAATATTGTGAATATGGAGAAACAGAAGAGTGAGACCACACCTGTTCCTTAATGTTGTGCAGATCCTCTTGTAATTCACCCATTCTGCGAGCGAGCTCCTTTTTCACATGTTGCTCTGACTGGATGGCAGTGGTCAGCTCCATATTCTCATTAGTCTGTAGAAATAAAGTAGTATCAGGAATTTCTAGAGTAAACCTTTGAGTTTACAGCTTATAAAGTGATTTATACAGTGGCATACATGAGCACCCCGACATAAACACAATAAATAAAAATAAAAATTAAGATAAATCAGACCAAAATGCATCCTGCGCAGACAAAGAAGCAGTACAAAGAATAAAAATAGAAAACAAGTAAAACCTGTGTAACTATTGCAGCATATAACACAATCTAAACAAGTATCGTGCATAAATCCTTTTGTGAGCTGTCATGAAACACAAGGACAGATGGAGCACTTGTTTTCATCCTCACCAGTTTGACAAAACCGTTCTGTAGCTCAGCCAGCTGGTCCTTCAGCGTTCGGTTCTGGGTGAGAGCACGGCTAATAGTCGCCTTGTCTGACTGAACATCTTCCAACATGCGCCGGCGGTCCTCTGCCTCCTGAACCTGACTCTCCACCTGCCGGTCCAGCTCCCCAAGACGTGTTTCCTGCTCCGCACACAGCCGGCTCAGCTGTTCGTTATCTCGCAGCTGCAGGACACGTCACATCACAGAGCAGAGCAGAAGCTGGTTAGAAGGTCTCCAAACCCAAGAAGGCCAGCCATTTTGAAGGTATTATATCATTAACAGATTAACTGGAGCTACTTTCAAATCTAGAGGGAGAATATCAATTATGCTACTTGATATTTGTATTACAAGAAGTGCTCTAGCACGTATACCTGTGCCTGGTACTGTGCAGCTAGAGCATCTTTTTCCTGTTGTAAACTGCTGAAGGCCTCCTGTAGAGCCACCTCACTCTCTGATGGCCCTGAAGACTGAGGCTCTGCTTCTTTCTGAGTCAGCCTCTCCTGGGATAACAGTTCTGGAGGAAGAGAAGAGGGATGACAAATGTGCACATTTGGCTTACTGTGATTTAGAGCTGTGTAACAAGAGGTTATTAAACAGTAAAAATACTTCATTTCATAAAATACTAAAGGAAAGGAAGATAACAAAAAATAATAAATCTGTGAACGTGACAAAAACGTGTGTGTTTTCAGGAAATTAATGAGGAAAATACATTTGGACTGAAGAATGTGGTACTGAATTGTGAAGTGATTTGATTAATTTGAGGTCAGTTTAAAGAAACTGTTGCAACAACAGGACTAAATTTAATTTAAAATTTAATCATCTTAATAGTCTTTTATTCATCAATCACCACACAAAAAAGATATTTAATGTTCAGGGAATGGGGTCCCAGCGTGCTGAAAGACAAGCAAATATGTATGCATGCCTCATGTCTTTAATGCAGCTGGTACGGGCTAAAATTCAATGGACTATTTCTCATATGTCATTCCCAACTCTTTTTTCATTTTTGAATTCCATCTTTTGTCCTCTCTCTATCAAATAAAGGAGTAAAAAATACATTTTGAAATAAAAGTAAGGGACCCAAACATGGTAAAAAGATGACAAAAGTAGAGATAATTTAAAATATAAAGCACCAAAATATTTAATGATAAAAATGTCTAAATGTTAGTCATTCACAACTTGGCATTGAGTTTCAGTCACCTCCAGCTTTAGAATTTCAGTTTTAATGTTTCTACATTAACCCCCATAAACTAAAACCGTAAAGGTTAACATTTACTTAAAACAGACAAAAACACTGAATTAAGTTATAAAATAATTAAAAATTAACTCTTGAAGTTTATAAATCTACAATGGAGTCGCACAGTGATTTACAGCATCAAAATGTTAAATATTTAGACAGTTATTAGGTCAATAACAGGCACATTTAATCAGTATGCTGCAGGCTATCTTTACTTTTACATCTGCCTATCCTGATCTCAAAAGCCATTTAACAATGTGTTGAACGCCTAAACCAAAGGAAAGCCAATCGTGTGCATCCTACAGTGTTCAGGCTTATTTACAAAGGGTGGCGTCTTTGACATCAAGCAATGAGCTGAAGGCAGTCCTGTGAAAGCAAACACAGTGGGGACCTCTTACCTGTAGCATTTTTAAGCTCTGCAACATTGGCCTCCAGTTCCTGCACTCTGCTGATGTTTCTGTCCCTCTCTTCTGCCACCAGAGACACCTGCACACACATAGAAAAATCATTCAGAGTTGTTTAAGATTTGATTAAACTTGGACATAAATATTAACAAAGACTCCTTAAAGCTGTGGAGCTGACTTAGCTCTGTGGAGATGCCTCTGTATGCTGTACCTGTGTTAGCAGCTGTTCTGTTTTGTCCTTCCAAACACGTCCCTCCTCCTGGATCTGCCCTGCATAGACGTCTCTCTCTGTCTGCAGCTGGGCTACTGACTCCATCAGCTACATCAAAAGGTTACAAGTACTTTAACATACAGAAGTACTTTGTATATCTAATTCAAAAGACAGGTGTGTAGGAGAAAAAAAAGCAATTCAAACTTGAAGACAGACTCCCACACACTGTCTAACTTGCAGATCAAAACTACTAGAGACAAAATAATAACAAAAGGAGCCACACCTTGCCCTAGAGATCACCTGTAAGTCAGTGTCTGTTTTTACATCTTGACATCTTGGAAATTTCATGTTTGCTGTGCTTCCTTTGACAATTTGGTTCTGTATCCTCTGAACAAAATCACTGAGAAACATTCTGAATCGGAACAATTAGCAAAAGATGTGAATTTCAATCAGTTAATTGTTTACTGTTTTTTTTGGTTTACTTGTTTGTATTGACGTTTAAAGTGCAGGGTGGGGCTTGAAATAGATTTCTTGTGCTGAAGGGGGTTCTGATAGGACAAGTTTAAGAACCGCTGGGTTAAAGTGATGTCACAAGCCTGCTGATAAGGACACCACAAAGGCTTTCTTTGCAGAGGTAACTGGAGAAATTGAAAAATTGGGGGTTTTGGTTTCCACCAAAAACACACAATGTGCAGCGTGATGTGCTATGGATTATGTCACTGAAATTAACACCCTATGATGTGACAAATGCATGTGCATACATTGAAGTTGTGATGTTTAAACAATAAACTGCTCAGCTCTAAATTAAAAATACTTTTCATTTCCAAAAGTTTGAGCATCTCAGTTGCCGACTGTTGTTTTTTTACTGTTTTATTGTGTATATTGATTCTACTTTAAAGGTGGAGTAACGTTGCATCACCAGAGTCCAAGAGGAATTTTCCAAAGGGGACAATAAAGCTACTGTACTATAGTGTATAAATCCTGACTGCAGTGAAAATCATGGCAGATTTTTAGTGAATGTCACACTAAGGCAGGTCAATACGATTGTCAGTGGCCAATCCAACATTCAGGGATAAAAAATGATTCATCCCCGTCCAACTAGTCTGCCAAACTTACAATGGCAAAAAAGATGAACAGACACTGGACTATGATGTCACTTTGCATTTCCAGACCAGTACTCCACTCACCTGACATTACTAATATGTATACTTTTAATTTTTCCTTATACTTATCTGTATACTCAGTGTTTTATGTGAATGTTTCTTTTCATGGCCACATCATGAATGACAAGCTGAAGAAATGTCCCCCTTTTTATGGGACAATCAAGTTCATTTTGGTCTTGTACCACATTACACTGTATTGTTTCTCATCGTAATGTAATTGATATCAAATATATTCTAAGAAGATAACACAGAAGCTTACAAAAATACAACATTGCACATCAGCTTTAATCATACCTGGTGATTGTGAGCCTCTAACTGCTGCTTCTCTTCCATCAATAGCTGGACCTGCTGGTTGGCACTGGAGGGATCTGACTGACTGGAGCACTGGAGCGAGACAAAAGAGGAAGTTAACTGTAATTAATACGTAAACACGGCTGCATTGTTTGCAAACATTATAGGATCTAGACGGTAATGTATTCGCTGCAGCAGCTTCTCACATCAATTAGCTGTTAAGCTGATGTACCACAGCCAATTATTGGTAAGATTAAGGTGAGTGTCCTAACTCACCTGTTGCAACATGAGGTCAGCAATCTCAAGCCTTTTGCGGAGATCTTCCAGCTCCAGCTTCATGGCTCCATTCTCCTCTGTCCTCAGCTTCAACTGCTCGGACAGTTCAGAGTTCTGCTGCTTTGACTCCTCACACACATTACTGTAAATGAATGAATACAAAAAGATGCTCATTACGTCAAACCTCGCACTGGACTTTATAGACTTCAAAATGCAAAGAGCTGCATTAAGTGCACACTGATGGAATCAAAAACAGCATCAGCAAAGTCTGCTGATGAAATATATCTTGTGCATGTGACTGTTGGGGTAACTTACTTTAGTCTAAACATCTCCAGTCGCATGCCGTCTCTCTCCTTTTCAAACTCTTTGTTGTGCTGAGGAAAAAGAGATAAGAATACATGTCAGAGTGCAAAAATATGAAGTCAGTATGACAAAATATCACAATTTACCACATAAAGAATAAAAATAGGGGATTTCTGGGATTTCATAGCAGCAAATACTGCATTCACTTGAATGTAGATGAAGCTTGACTGTTGTATATGCAATGTACTGCACATATGCCACGACTCCAGACCAGGTAAATTCTGTTTCACTGATGGCAGCGCATGTTACCTTTTCAAACTGTTTCTGCTGTGTTGATACAGAGGAGAGAGTTCTCTCCAGCTCTGACACTCTCTGCTTTGTTGCCTGCAGACGGTTATTCAACTCCTCTGCCTCACCTACAAACACACCACGCACACAGGTAGACAAAGAGACAGAGACACAGTCGTTAACCACTACAGGGGTTAAATTGAGGAGCATTATAGACACACATACCTGTTTTTTGCCGCGCAGCCTGTTGCGTGTACTGTAGTGCTGTTTGTAGCTCGGATTTCTCTGACACCAGAATGCCAATGGTCTGAATGTGAACCTGAAGGGGACAGATTGACAGTCTGTCAGTCTTTTTGTTGGTATAAATAAGATCAAGTCTTTTGTTAAATCTCAAATATGCCATGACACCACTTTAAATGGAAGACAAGGCTTCTTCGGCCAGTCTAAATTTGCAATAACAAACCTAAGTGGAAAAGGGCAAGAAAAAGCAAGCTCTGAAAATCTTAACGGAAACTCAGTCAGCATCAAGAGGATGAAAATGTAACCTCTGTTTAACTCTTATCTTTTGAGCGAGTGATTCATGTTTTTACGTTTTCCTGTTTGGTTATTGAAATGCACTTTACGGAATAAATCAGGCCTCTACAGCACATCTACAGGAAGTCCAAAATGCTGCTGCTCATCTTTTAACAGGTACTCGGGAGCAGGAACATATCCTCCCCATCCCCGCCTCTCTCCATTGGCTCCCTGTTCATTTTAGAAATCCATTTTGATGGCATGAAGCACATTGTTGAAAAACGTGTGGCACACAACAGTTTAAGGCATGTTAGTCTAAATTTGCTATTTTGATGACACACTCTTTGCACAAAACCAGACAGACTATGTGCCTTGATTAAACATAGGTGTGTTATAAACTTTAAACCGAATTCTACAACAAATGCTCTGATTTATAAAGACAGAGGTGTGCCTTTGTGCCTCCCATGCGACTGAAACAAGCTCGCTGAAGCCTGTGTTTCAATCTCACGGATGTTAGTCAATCTCTGTAATGCATCATTTTCTGTGTCCTCATATAGGGACACAACAGCTTTGCACTTGACCACTCCTCATTTTCAGACAAACATACCTCTCACTGAACAGGAGTGCAGTATCATTTGCTTTTTTTAACAGTGTGAGCGCTGGCACACAAATGCTTTGCACCGGGCATACTCCATGATTTTTACACATCAGGCAGGGAGATGCTTTTCCTCTGTGTGAAAAACCTGCACCCTACTATGATCCAACGCTGACTATTTCTTTCATGTTCAGGTAAGAGAAATTACCTGTAATTGCTCCCGCATGGCTCCCTGCTCCTTTGAAAATCTCTGTTCAAATTCTTTTCGCTCCTGTGCGAGAAAAACATCAGAGTTCATAGCTGAACGAGAGAGAAAAGTTCTGTAGAGAATAAAAAGCAGCGCATAAACAGACGAATGAGCAGACAGAGGGAAAGAAAAAAGATTACCTTTTGTAGCTGATCTGAAAGCCCCTGAGATTGCTGAACCTGGCAGACAGAGAAGATATGTTGTCAAATTTGAAGGATCAACATGTCTTTTATCATCCCAGCAGTGTTACGAAATTCTTACCCTCTGAAACATAATCAAACATCTTGAGCAAGGCACTCAGCAGCATACCAGACAGGAAAAGGATAGCCTGAGATACTAGATTAATGAACTTGTTTGTAATCTGTGTTTCTTTAGCGCTTGAGTTCATGCTGTTAGTAAGCATGAATAATCCTGTAATAACGCGACTCAGCTTGTTATGACAACTCTGGAGCCAGAACACACACATAGCACCTTCAAGCAGTTATAACTGAGTCATTTTAGTCAGCGGAGGTTAAGGATGAGTGACGTAAAAACATGCATGACTTTATTACGTTTTTGTTAATGAAGGTGATATGCAGAGTGCAAACAATTCATGCGCTAGTGTGGCATTTGTGGGATGGCAGGAAAAGGGGCGACTCCACACACACACACACACACACACACACACATACATTTTGCACACAAACACAGCTTCTTACCAGCTGGTCTAGCTTGGTATTGAGCTGAGAGTTTGTTAGGTTGCTGGACTCCAGGGCGGCTGCCAGCTCCTGGTTCCGACTCTATTACGTGCACACATGCATCCGGGAAAAAACAAATAAAAGAAAATAAATAAAAGAAGAGAGGGATAAAGTGCAGTGGTAAAAGTCAAACAGAGAAAACGTGGGAGGAGAAGAACAAATTCAAATGTGAGATATTAACATGGAAGCAAATAATAAAACCGTCACAAGTGGCAAAAAATGTAATTCAATGATTAGAGGAGAAGCAAATGATGGTTATTAAACTGATTAATGGGGCCAAACTAAGTGGATTCCTCATGACAACCAGTCTAAGTATCACTTGTGTAGGACCTGAAATTGTCAACACTGTCAAAGGAAGTCCATGATCGTTTCTAAATTGCACTAAACTGGATAACAAAAGAGCCATCTCATTAAAACAGTACAGGATGCAGCAAAGACAAACTGATTGCTTCTGTAACATTTCGATGCTGTTGGACTGAAACTCTATTTGTCTCTCTAAAATCACAACATTTGAGGAAATAAACAAAAACAACACAAAAATGTATGCACAAAGTACTTAAAAATATAAATAAATATAATTATACTGTTATACATGTTATGTATAAGGTTCTCGACCAGCAAAAGTGGACAAAAGAGATTAAATGGCAATTAAAGCAGTACATGGCCAACATTATGTTATCTTTAGCTCACATGCTGAAAAATGTATTGTAGTAACAAGTGTCTACATTTTTTTCACATTATTATAATATTTATGTCCATCTCCTCTTTACAGTGTTGGTGTAACTTTTTTTATATCTAAGTGAAGAACACATATATCTAATGCAGAAAAATGCTTGTTAATTTCCTGTTCAACTATGGGGTCCGCTGGAGTTACAGGCTTTAAGAACAAGCTTGTTTTGATACTTAAGATTAATTTAAAATGTATAAAACCAATCAAAAGACATGGAAGGTGACCACTAATTGATTAAAAATAATGACCATCATAAAAATAAGTACAAAAATTTGCAAGACAGCAACAACTTGTTTCTGTGCTATAATTTGAAACCTTTACCAGCTATGACTCATCAGATTACATTATTAAACTATTCACTTCTTAACCTGCCATTATTCATGGTACAAATTACAAGAGGTGCCATCGACACATGAAGAGTAGCAGCACAGTTAAGGTATGTGACCCAGACAGAGCAGAAATGCTTTACATAGCTTGAAAGCACAAAACTAAGAATTTAAATAAAATCTCTATTATTTTTCAAACATCTAGTACAAGGATAGGCAACTTTAGTAAATAAGAAAGACTTCTTTTCTAGCTACCCAAGGCTTAAATTGTCCAAAGCAGTAACAAAGTATATCTTAAAATTTAACATGTTACAAATGACAACTTGGGCCTGGACTGTTCAACTTGAAACAATAATGATATTTTTGGGAGTTGCAGATTAAATGCATAAGTAAAGATTCAACAAAGCGGATTCTGGATCAAAACTGTTTTTTGTGATGTCAAGGCTATCAGCAAATCAGACTGATTGTCATGTTATTTATTTATTATGATTTTTTTTTTCACTCGGTTGATTTCCTTGCATGTTTGAAATGAAGGACCTATGATGGAAACTAACTAAACTAAACCAAACAACCAAAGCTGCTAGCAAAAAAATCTTACAACAAGATCTTTGTCTTACTTCAGGACACTGGTCTTTTTTCATTACGAGCATCTCAGGCCTTATTTTTACATATAGAATATCTTTAAAAAAGATCTTCATCTGGATTTGTTAGGCCAGTGTGATTATGACAAATATTCTGAGATATTTTGACTCAAAATTAGACAAATTAAATTGCTAACAGTTGAATTTGCAGTGACTAACATGCTAAATCCAGTCTAAGTGGACACTGAATTAATATCACTTAATTTGCAAGGCATGCTGCACCGTAAGTCCCTTGGTATTAAGGTGTTATTGAAAAGCTCTAACCCTGGTCTCATATTTCAAAGCTATACTACAGTATGTGTTAGATTTCCATCATACCTCCAGTTCTCTCTCACTGACAGAAGGTGCAGTGTCTCCATTCACATATGCAGCAGTTGTCTGAAACGACAAGACAAGCATTTCATTTTAGCCCTGATGTAGTCAGCTGTGGAAGCACTTAAACACAGAAATCAAATAATTAAAAACAAGTTCTGTATATACTGGCAATCTAAAGTTCAACAGTACACCACTCAAGAATCTTTTAACTCCATGAACATGTTTCCATAGACATGGAAAATAAAAGCACATGTGTGCTACAACAAAAAACAACCTTTGAATCATGAACAACGGATGGGTAATCTGTTTAGTCAGCGGCTGTTACACCTGCATTTCTTAAACTGTTGGGGCAGGAGAACCTAAAAATAACTCTTCAGGAGTGTTAAAAAAACAGTGTGCTTATCACACTTCAGTAAAGGTCTGTAGTACATCTGCTTCAAAACGATCACCACCGGGTCTCTCCTGCATCCAAAGAGCTGCTGTTGGATACGGAGCTGAAACTCTGCAGCTTTCTTTCTCAGTGTAATCTTTGTGAATGTAGTGACACTGCTTCATATTCACTTCTGTGTGCTTCAGTGCTCTTCTTAAGATGTAATATTGAAGTAAGGATTAAATTATGAAATTAATTGTTCGTCTGCTCTTCTTTTACGAACACCGACTATCGCCACATGTATTTGACGTCGTGTGCTGCCTGTCAGTGACCCCCCTGCCCCCTTCCACAACTTCTTTCCCATCCAGCAGGGACTACTTCCTGCTGAGAGGAGCAAGTATGACCAACAACCATGTTAGTATCATCCTGATAATATCAGGGCTGCATGTGTGAAAAGGACTAAAGACTCACTACATGATCACCATGAAGATACTCACTGAATTATCCTTAATGTCCGTTATTATACAGACAAGGAAGCACACTTTATGATCTTTACATGACTCTGAAAACAGAGCTCGCAGGATTTAATTCAGGTCTGTACAGTGCACCAGTTCATGCTGCTAGCATGCTTGAGGCTATTGGGAACAACTGGCAGGTTTGAAAATGCTTCCAGCGCATTCCTACCAAGAATAGATGCAACACACCCTGAGTGAGGGTGCACATCAGTGTCAGCGTGTTATCTTAAAAGAAAGCATCATACTGTCTGACAACGAACTATGCGTGTGTCTGCATGTGTGAGAGAGACAGAATGACAGTAGTGGTTTTTAGAGCCGTACCTCAGAGACCAGGCCGTTCAGCTGCTGGGAGAGCTGTCGCAGGCTCTCGGTGGAAGACAATGGTCTGCAGAAAAACAGAACCAATTTCAAACATTTGTTTTGTAACTTACTTCATCAATACTGGTTTTCATTGACTTAAGTAGAGGGATAAAAAAGGGAAAATAATGACTTCCTGCACTGAATTTAAGAAATGTTCTATTCTATTTTGGCAAATGAAACATAAATACAGTAACATCCTGCTTATAATTCAATTAATTTTTTAAAACACACTTTCATTACATGTTTCTTATCCAAAATAATGTCATTCTTTTGGACCATCCTGCGTGTTCCCCTGATCTAAATCCAGCTGAGAACATTTGGGGATGGATGGTAGATCAACAAAACGTTGGAGCTTTTCATTACCGAGTGCTTTTTGACACTTTTAGTTCTGTTTTGAGGGGGTTTTCAGGTTTTTTTTTAACTGTGGTCTTAAACTTTTGATCAGCTGATGAACAGCCTGTTTAAAATTTTGCCTCCTGCTCTCATTTCTTCTCTTTGCATTATGAAGCTCAACTTAGAACCTTCTTTAGACCCAGCAGTGCAAAATGAAAATTCTTGCAGTATTTCGACTGATCTTATGATTTTGATTGGGAGTTTATGTACCCCAGCCAACATTTTTTTTTGATGGAAAAAGGTGCAACTTAAAGGTCTGATTTTACTGCAGATTGTGTGTTTTTCTGTGCATTTAGCATATTTCCACGAGACCATATTAAAGTGTCAAAAGAAACAAGACATCTGGACACAAACCTGTTTTCCTCTGTTGAGCTCTCATTGCCGTTGGTATCAGGGTAGTCCTGCAGAGAGTGTGACCCAAAGAGGAAGAGACATTGAGAAAGAGAGACAAAGATACAGTTAGAAGATATTTGTGTGATGACAATGCACATCCGTAAATGACAAGAGGATTAACTGCATTATCATTGTGCACAAATGAGTAAAAATAAAGCAAATGGTAAAAGACTTTTATATATAGTCTTTATGCTGCATTATTATATCTCTAATGTGAAAAACATACAGGAGCATAAAAGCTGATTTTAGAGACAGAGCTGCTATGAGAGACACACACCTGCAGGTCAGCATTGTGACCGGCAGACTCAGAGTTAGTAGCAGTGTTAGGGCTAGCGGTGTTAGATACAGGTGAGTCGCGACCAGGCTGGGCTGATGGGTCCTCCAGCAGCTGGGGATCTGGGGAGCCCACAACCTCCATGTCGGCAAATGTCTGAGGTGACACACACAAAAAATGCACACACTGGTTCAGTGCCCAGACAAAAATTAGTTAAGATGCATGAGCAACACAAAGACCACAATGCTATATTAAGCTACATGTGTGTTTCAAAGCATGTAAGCAGATAAATGTAATGAATAAGACTGATGTTACATGCAGTTTTGTCAATATGATATATAAAATTGCAGTGTCTAAACAAACCTAATTTTGGAATAAATGGGGGGACTGTATATTTTTCTGAATGCCTGCTCTGTTACTTGTGCTGAGAGTTGAAGCTGAAAACCCTCTTCCCTGGTAATTCTGTTACCCACGGAGCTCGCTGCAGAACTTGCAGAATGAAAGCAAACTAAGACCAGGATGAATAAATCCAAACATAAATATGAACAACTTAAAAATGATCCTTCTTTGTATCTAGACTCTCCCTTCTGATGACTTATGGCATCTTGCAGCAATATGTGCCTGAAGTCTATAATCATCCGTAATTGCACATTAAAACTTCATGCAAACAAGACACAGAGAACCAACGAGCTGAGAAAGTTATCACACACATACATTTTTATTTCAAATATGCATGCTGGCATAATGCGCAAAAGCTTTTTTTTTTTTTTTTACCATGGCCATGCTGCAGAGGAGACACATGCAACTTTATGTGAACATATTGTTTGCTCAGGCTTGGTAATGTTATGAGTTTCTTACAAATTATTTTGTCAGTTGTTCATCAGGCATTTGTAGATACAAATAAACGACATACACATACTATAGAGGCTTTTTCTGCCTGATAGATTTGAATTTAGTGCGCCTTGGGCAAAAAAGTTTGAAAACCCTTGCTCTAAAAAATGGCATTTCTCCATGGAGTTTTTCATTTAGGCAGAGAGAAGTGCTATATTATTGAAGACGTTACTTTGGTTAGGACAAACAGAGCATGAAACCTAACCTGATGCATCAGCTGGACTGTTCAATATCTTTCATAAGTCCATGTGGGCAACAGTCCATAGAAAGTGTTTGAGCATGGACAGAACCTTTCAAAAGCAT
Organism: Cetoscarus ocellatus; assembly: GCA_037902135.1. NCBI lineage: Eukaryota > Metazoa > Chordata > Actinopteri > Labriformes > Labridae > Cetoscarus > Cetoscarus ocellatus. The sequence goes on from JBAMNC010001097.1 coordinate 18,375, forward strand.
ATCTGGCAGGTGATTGGATGATCGTTCTGTCAATCACATTCATTACAGGCCAATCAGATAATGAATGTAAAGGAGAAAGCATTAGCAACTCCATAGAATAAACTCTCTGCAAAACATGTCAGAAATGGAGTAAAAATATTGTCTTATACAGATAAGTTTGTAGTGCTTTTGTTTTTATTTACATTTACAAAAGAAATCCGGTCCAGATCTGATAAAACTGCTACTGAAGCTGTTAACATCTATGCTATCTCTGTACGGGTAGTCACTTCCTGCTGTCGTCTCGCTCGTAGCTCCCACCTCCTGCTCCAAAGGTCACTGATTGGGCCATGCAGATTTGAGTCACTCACAGTGGTTGTAAATTGAAGCTTGGCAAGATGGAGCTGCCTGATTGCAGATACTGAATCAGCCTGATCCATCTTTACTGAAAGGTTACATGAAATGACCTCCAACCCACAATCACCACTGCCTTAACCAGAAATTTGACCTGCACGTAACACTGAAATCTCAATATACAGAGATTTTATAGATATTTTGTACCATTAAGACAGTTTCTGGAGGTTTTTTTTTGATACATAAATTTTCCAATATTGGGTGTCTAGGACATCCATTCTTGTTCTTTTTTCGCTATGCTATCTAATATTTATACATACTGTTACATTGTACTACTATTTTGTTAAATATTGCAATTATGGTAGTGTCAATATTTTAAAATTTCATTCACAGAAAAAAATGCAGATAATTTTCGTGCTTCACCCTTCAGCCAAATCAATGGTCCAAATTGTCCAGCCCTGACATCTTGCATTTATGTCACGCTCTCACTGAGTAATTGGACAAGCACAATACAAATCCAAGAATCCGCAACAAGCTGGTCCCATGCTTTCTGCTCCAAAAAAGGGGAAATGCACCCTCAAATAAGGGAGGAGGTCAGGATGGAAAAGCAAGGTGAAACATTAAATACCACATGAGGAGGAGCTGAGGAATGCAGAGATGGAAAAAAAACAGGCAGGAAAGAGAGGCAGAGAGAAAGGCTCACCTGACTGTTGCCATAAGGGGGGAGGACTACTCCATTGCTTTGAGTGAATGCTTTCAATATATGGTCAAACTACAGGGAAAAGGGAGGATAGAGGAAATTTGAAAGGGGAGAGAAAAATTTAGACAGTGATAGAACAGAAGGTTAACAAGCACAAAGAAGCAGCAGCTACAGGAAAAGACAGCAGAGGTTCAGAAGTGAGTAGGATGTGTAATGAGGAGGAACATAGCCTACTGTGCCTGGTCTAGCAAGTATAACTATAACAACCCAATAAGCATCAATATGAATCATGCAAACATCACCTCAGTCGATGCAGCAGCACAGCTTTTTGTAATGGGCAACTGAGAATCTCTGAATACGAAGCTCAGGCTGCTCAAACCTCATAAACAATCAAACAAATGAAACACCCTTACTCGTGTCTTCTTGCTTAGAGTGACCTGAGCCATGTCTATTATTCAACTATACAAAAGTAAAGCTGATTGAGACATTTATTTCACGGTCAAAGGACTAATAGGAAGTATGCTGATCTTTATTACATGAAAAATCTGCAAAGTGTCTCCTCTTCCTGAACCCTAAAACTGACCACAGCTCACAAATCTGACAGATATTTTAATTCAGGCATGGAAATCAAAGTCTGGTTCCACTGTGTCCTGCTTCTGTATTTATAAATTCACATAAAACTATGAGGTTTGGGCTTATTGATACTGCTACAGAGTCTTGTGGTTCCTGGAACGTGACACTGTATCTTAAGTGAAGTGTAAACTTGTTTTAACTGCTGCCATTATATATCCTTTTTTGTTAAAGAAAAAAAACAGCATAACACCAATTCTATATTAAACAAGAATGGACCTGTTTCTCTCATTGTGACAGTCCATTAGTGTTACAAACTGATGTGAAATGAGAAAAACAACATTTCATGTTATGGTGAAGAAATATGATTCATTCATACATTATTTTGATATTTCCACCAACATATGTCATACGTATGGTCAATATGCATGCCTGATACATCAGCTGATTAACTGGCAGAAATCTGTATATCTGGCAATATCTCTAATCAAGTTTTTAGGGTATTATTTGATGATACCAATATAGTACTGATAATATTGGGCATCCCTAAAATATAATATCTGGTTTGGTAAAAAAACAGACCCAGCAGATCTACAGCCAATGAAACATTTTTTTCTGAGCCAAAAAAAGTGCCAAAATAATAAAATCCAAGAGGACTCAGATTGTAAAGGGATACTGATTAGAGTATCAGTATCAATGAAATTAATGACCTTCACCACTAGTTTTACCCTATTTAAAAAAACCCCAACATAGTTCCAATTAGATTTTTTGGCCAACTGAAATCTAAATCAGTGGTGGGCATCTGGCAGCCCGGGGCCATCCTCTACTCTCCATGTGGCCCACCAGTCAATTTCAAACTTCCGCAAATGGCAATCTTAAAAATGAAAAAGCTGCCTTTTATTTTAGTCTGAATTGCCACTACGGCACCAAAAACACAGGCAACATGCAACACACCAAAAACAATGGACATTGTTTCTTTTACAGTTTTTAATAACTGGTTTTCTTACTAGATAGGTAGGTAGGTAGGTAGACAGATACGCAGATAGACAAATAGATAGACACAATACTTTATCAGTCCTGTTGGGGAAGTTCAGGAAATACAGAATACTGGAAGTCTTCCAATATCTATTGCTAAAATGCTTTCTACAAAGACCTTTTATGTAGCATTATTAGTGCTTTGGGGAAAAAAGTAAGTCAAATTAACTCAAATTACCATCAATAACCAAGATTTTTTGATTGCTACCTCTGCCAGGTAACATTTATATACACATTCTAACTCTCAGTGAGACTAACTATAATATTGGTTTATTTCTCCAAAAAGGACTATTAATCTTTATTACTTCTGTGTTGAACTCATTTAACTAAGCTTCATTTGTTTAGTTTTTAGCTTTATTCAAATTCTGATAAATGTTTGATATTCGTGTAATGTTAAATTGCAGGTTTATTGGATAATCTTATCGATTGTATCCTTTGACTTGCATCAATCTAGCTCTCTGAAACTAAGAATAACATTATTGTGGCCCTTGTGGTAACCCAAGTAGCCCACCCCTGATCTAAATGTTTACAAAACACTGTGTCAAAGTAAACAAGACAAAGCAGCAAGCTTTCAGACTTAGACACCGAGGAGCTCAGATTCCCATCAGGCTTAAAAAAAACCTACTAACCAACATTGTCTCTGGAAAACTGACCTGAGTGTCAGGCGCTGTGTTTGAAAGCTGTGTGCCAGAGTCACATGTCTAACTGTGTGTCCCCAGTGACACTCTCTTTGCTTCCAAGAGCTTTGAAAGCAGACTAGCTGGAGACAGTGTTTGATTTTCAAATGTTCTGGTAGTAAAATAAATAATAAATAAGACAGGCAAATTTTAAGGGGCCACTGAGCTTAACACAGATCTTAAAAAGATGGGCATTTGACATTTTTCAGCCCGAAGACCAGTCGAATTTTGACATGTCTGAGCATAAGTGAGTGATTCATTGCTTCTCTGATAGTCATTATTTATTTATATGAATCAGATGTAGACATTGCAGTCTGAGGATTGGTTCCAATGCATCTGTCCACCTTCTGTCCACTCACTCAGAGCAGCAGACACTGCAACACAAGTGGCTAGTAACAACAGAAAAAGAAGACTGCTTCCCATAAACACTTGCAATATGACACATCAGATTTAGATGCTTTTCCTCCCAAAATGAAAAATAAACAAACCATGAAATGGGTATTTTGTACTTATCGTATAAGGAAGATGAAATGCTGACTTGACAAGAATAATTAAACGTGTTCATTTTCAGGGGTTAGGAATGAGAAACAAGTTCAAAAGTTTGCTGGACAATCAATGCAGGCTTTGTAAATGTTTCCCTGATAAGACAATGATAAGTGTGTGTGTGTGTATATGAGTGAAATTCCTGATGTTCTTTAATTAATAAAACCTTTGCAATCTTTGATTTTAATAATCACAATAGTAATTCTGATAGCCACATGCTAAAAGTACATCTGCCCTGTCCCTATACCCTCTATGCGTAGCTTACTGGCAATTTGATGCAATTTTAGAATAGATCTCAGAGCTGCTACTTAGGATTTCAAAAGGAGGAAGGCATCTGCTAATGCAACAGAATTCTGCTACATCACTCTACGAGCAGCAAAGCAGTCATCAAACTATGTACTATATGAAAAAAAAATGTTGACAGCAAGTGTAAACTTGACAATACACAGTAAATCTTATTCATCAGGGTCATGTCAGGTATAGCAGAAGATGCAAAGAGAGGTTGTTAAATGACAAACAAAGCAAGATGACAAGCAGACAAATATAAGGAGCAGCAATAATCAACTTACATTAACTGGAGAGTTTCTGTCTGTTGAAGGTGCATCTTGCTGGTTCGGTCCCTTCACTTTCCTCTTCTTCTTGGCCCCTGCACCTCCACCTCCTCCTCCACCACCCTTCTCTCCTCCCACACCAGCTGGGGAGCTCTTCTGCTGAAACTCCTTCAGCTAAGCAGCACCATAAAGAAGAGAAAAATACATGAATGAGACGTCCATCAAACAGTGCTAATCTGACAAAGACCTATTGGACAGCGTATATTTAAACTTGAGAATTCGCCAATCTGCTAACAGAAAATGTGACAATGCCAAACATCCCTGATTAAACACTTCAATTCCTCACAGTATTACTGATAAATGACATGTCTACATTGTCTTAGTACAGCGCATTTTAAAAAGTGCCATCCAACAGAAAATAACTGCCTCTGCGTACTTTTTAAATGACTGATAAAGGAATTGTTATGCAAAAAGAAAAAAGCATATTGAATTGTTTAACTATTTGTAATTGATTCCCAACTGAAAGTGTTTTTTGGTTCCCACCCCTAATCCTAAGTATAACCCCACTGATAACCTTCAAATCATCAGTGTATTGTTGAAATACAACTGGAGATGAAGACTCGGATCTTCTTAGTGACAACAAAACACCTTCTCTTTAAGATGCTGACCGACTTTAAAACCACAAGCAACTATTGCATGCAATTGGCTTGCTTGCTCAAATGCTGACTGTTCCTAACTTGACAGGATTAAGTTGATAACATGTGGCAGACTATGATCATCTGTGCGTAAGTGATATGTTTATTTTGGCATGCGGCCCTTGACAGCTGCCGTGTGGTACCACAGAGAACTAAAGGGGATCTGTCTAAAGCTGCCCATTTCATACCCTTGAGGATGAGATATAACAGATATATATTTTATTTCTCTTCAAGACCACTATTCTAATATTCCAGCAGGACATCAATTACGCTGACGAGTCATTTCCTGAAGCTGACATCTCTCAGCTGATAGGCCATCTTTCTGGCTAGCCTAACAACAAACCTACCCAAAGCCCACAGCAGGACAGGGGAGAGGGGTGTCAGCTGTCAAAACAGTCCCCGTCATTCTGTCCGGCTAACATGGCTACAATGCTACAGCAGAGTTTGTTTTAAAATGTAGTTTGCTGGGCTTTTACTAATGTAATTGAAACGTCCTGCAGACAAGACAGAAAGCTTCCCTGGTGCTGGATGGCATTCCTTACATTCGCAAACAGACAACTATTCATTAGTTAGCCAGCCGGCTAACGTTAACTTGCCGCTGTTAGCACTTCAATATCCCGTAACCAACAGTTACATAAAAAACACCAGGCACATAGAGGAAACTCAGTTGAACACTTGCTTAGTAAACAGTATGGGGTGCTACAAATGCCACAATGAACTACAAACAGTCCACATATTCTGGGAAAGTTAATGCTATCAATAAAGGCCCCGAAGGAGCACCGGTCTGTCCTGCGCATTCAAGCCGACAAAGGCGCGAGAGAGTGGGGACTAGTGACAGCGTAGAGGTCGGACGACGTGTAATGACAACACCCCAGCTCAGCAAGGAAATCATTATAAACGAAAGAAAAACACTAGTAACACAATGTGTCAGAAGACATAATGAGCCACATCCCCTAAGGAGTTTTAATCAGGTAAGTTTCGAAATACTTTACCTTTTTCTTAGCTGCAGCGAGTTTAATTTGCCTGCTCTGGTCGGCCATACTGCTGCTCTGGTCACCGGAGCGAACACGTCATCAGTTTGCCGTCTGACACTGACTGCGCCGGTAGGGGGCGCAGCCTCGGCCCAGAATATCCAGATACTCGAACCGAACGGAAAAAAATCCTCAGGAGAGAGGAGGAAGGAATAAATTTGGTGTTTTGTGACACACATCCAGGCCCGTAGCCAGCCTTGTGGAGGGGGGGATCTTTTTTTTTTTTTAAAAAGTGGTCTTTACCACCCGCCCCCCTAAATACACAAGCACATTTCATACGTTTTAATTTATACTTTTTATTGATTACACCTTCACTTTTACATGACTTGTCTCTCCCCAGTTGTCTCTCTGTTTTCCTCTGTACGTCGCTGTTGCTCTCCTCTGCTGACATGAATGAATATGAATTAATTAAATTTAAGTGTACTACCATCCAAACTTTCTTTTAACATGAATTAATTAATTGAATTAAATTTAAGTGTACTGTCTCTATATCATTCAAATTTTCCTTCAAATGTTGTGATTTGACCATTTTTGGCCACTATAGGCATACTTTCTCTTCTAATGTGGCAGTGGATGAGCTGGTACTCATCACATTTGGTACAGGTGATTATTTTTAGATTAATGTTCAAATTCTAAACACAGCCTATTACAGCAATTTTCACCATGTAATAAAAAAAATTCTGATAATGGCCACTTTTCAAATGTAATATAATTCCCCATTTTCAACCCCTCAGTGCCAGTGTTTCTGTGGCTTTCTCCTTGTCTGTCTCTGTTGCTCACCTCTGCTGTCTGTTGTCTGTCTCTGCTTCTCTCTTCTGCTGCATGTCTCTGTCAACATGCATTAATTCATTGAATGAATAAACATGAATGAATTTAATGGAAATGCACCATCTCTGTTATCATCCAAACATTCCTTTTAATGTGAATCAATGAATTGAATTAAATTTAGGTGTACTATTTCTCTACTATCGGACAGTTATCTTTCTCTTAGTTGTAGCTCTCCTTGTGTCTCTGTTGCTCTCTTTTGTTGTCTGTCCATCTCTGTTGCTCTCTTTTGTTGTCTGTCCATATCTGTTGCTCACCTTGCTCATTTCAAAATTAATATGAAATTAAATTAATTTTAATTTCAAAATTAAAATTAATTTCATACACATAATATGGTAAACACACAGAATTATAATGAAGTTGTTTTAAAATGTTATATCTTAATGTGTGTGTATATATAATAGACATCTTCAGCTATTACATAACATCTATCCTACTGATGTATACATATCCAGATTTTCTGATATCGATGACAGTTGTACCTTCTGTAAAAAAGATCAAGAAAGCATCATCCATTTTTTTTTTTTATAAATGTCCATTTTGCATCACCTTTTGAAAGATTTCGGACACTTTCTTTTCATTAAAACTACAGTCAAGTATCACTTTTATGAGAAAAAAATAATTTTTGGCTCCTTCTCTCAAAGTAATAAATTTAACATAATTAATCTCTTCATATAACTTGATAAATTACATATACACAAAGTCAGAATATCCAAGGCAACCCCCTCGTTCCCATTATTTTTAATTGAATTAAAAATTTAATTTGAGTGTGTCACATATCAAATCCAACAAAAAATAATCAGCTATTCAATTTTATTTATTTATATAATTACATTAAGTGAAGTTGTCTGTCATGTTAATTTGCCCGTGTTTAATTTACATTTCTTTCTCTAAATTTATTTACATTTACTTTTTTATGTACAAATATATATTTTACCATTTCTATATTACCTATATTAGTTATCAATAATTGTACATTATTAATTTATTCATCTGCCCCCTGGTTGTGCGCGGATCTGAGTGAGGCGTTGGACAGAAACCCGTCTACTGATAATAAAGTTAAAAAAAAATGATGCTAACAGAGCTAACGGAGCTAATGACCGCTAATCGATACACGTCAGTCGGTGCCTGGACTTAGCACCTTACCCATTTTTGGCCTTTATTCGGAAATTCTCGCCGATATTTTGGGACATAATAGCCGCAGTTTTCTTTGGTTTTCCTTCTTTATCTTCCTTTTTAATTATTTTCTCGTTTCCTCTTCTTCCTCTTCTTCGTCTTCTGCGCTTATAGGGGCATTACCGTCACCCACTGGACTGGAGTGTGGACAGGAGCGCAGGAGAAATGGACGTTTGTTTTTGCAACGTTACAGTTGTCTGTCAACTCATGCCCCAAGGTCCCCAGACTCGGTGCTAGGGCTTCGATCTGCTTAATTACCTTTCCTTTTTTGATCAGGTTAGAATGATTTGGAATAGTTATTTAAAAGGTGACAGCCATTTATATTTATTTATATGACATGACAGAAAACCTTCACCGAGGTGGCGAGGGAGGGGTGGGATCGAAGGGTTCAAACGAACCCCTGGATCCCCTTGCCTACGGGCCAGGGTGCTAAGTCCAGGCACCGATCCGGTTGCCTTGCATTGTGGGATTGGAGCTGTGAAAAGTCCCCTGAAGTTACGAGCGGAGCGGGTACGTGGACCGAACTTGGGTCGATGCGGACTAAGTATTGGAACAGGACTTCGGCTGTGGTTGATGACGTATCACGAGTGCGCAAGTCCGGAAGTTTGCTGAAGTACACATATTGAGAAACACCCCTTATAAAGTATGAGGCTCCTGATGGGGCTGCAGGTACACACATAGGGATGTAACGGTATGAGAATGTCATATCACGGTTATTGTGACCAAAATTATCAGGGTTATTATTATGATCGTGCTATTGTTGCAGTGTGCTGAAAATGTTTTTTACTCTTCTTTTATGAGAAATAAAAGTAAACAATTCTGGCAAGTCTTTGTCATTATTATGTTATAAATGCTTAAATAGTGTGAAATTACAAGAAAAGAAAAGAAAAAAAAAACAGATTTAAACTTCAAACAGGATTCTCTTCATAAACAATTGTAAATGAACATGTTCAAAGTTTTGAGATGTCCAACAATAAGCTTAACCTGTTTTACATACACTCACACATTTCTGTTTGCTCGCAGCATTAGTGTCCATGTTACAGCTTATTATATCAGACCACGTCCAGGCGTTTTTGTTTTTTTTTTTGTTGTTTTTTACTGATGTTACGGCCTCCATGTCACCAGAAAAATACCTGGCTCAATGTTAACCAAAGGAGACCAGAAATATATTAAAAAGGCCACCACACAGAGGACAAAGTTGATTATCTTTGTTGAAGTAAAAACACTCAAATGAGAAACAAGCTAAATGAAACAAAAGGGGCTGGAGTTGTCGGCAAAAATGGACAAAACAGGAGAAAATGATCAGGCCAACCCATAAGGGGCCGTCGCACCCAACGCCTCTCCATACGCTGCCTGACCAAAAACTAAGTAAACCAAGGTATAATCAAAACTGAGCAAACAGGACCACCGACAATCTCCAGCCCAAACTAAAACAACAAAACCCAGCAACCTAGTGCTGCTGAGGGACAAAAGAGGGAAAAGGAGAAACAAAAATACCTGTAAATCCAGAAAACAAAGGAGTACAAAGAAACCTCCTGCTCCCCAGGTCTGTGTGTGTGCCCAACCATTGCTCCTCTCTCAGCTCCTCCAAATAGCCCTCCCCTCCCTGAGCACAGATTACCCTCAGACCCGCAGAAGAGGAGAGGAAGGAGGAGTACCAGGGAGAAACAGAGAGAGAAACAGGGCCGCACAATAGTCCCTGAGGCAATTCATGTCCAGTTAGCCCCTTTCCATGACTCTCCTCTGGTCTCTCCTCTCCCGGGCAGATGTCCTCCACCAATGCTGCTTGCGGCTTGAATTTTCTTTGAGTTTTTGTACTGATGTGTTGTCATATTTATCTACTTGATTTTTTTTCTCGCTGCTCAGAACCTAAACCATCTAGCAGAAGCCTTTATGAGATTAAACAAGTATTGACAGTCTTTGCATCCAAACATCTTCATCTATCATGTGCTTCATGACACATCATTTATGAGATTATTTTCAACATTCCTATTTAGTTGGTCTCTGAGGTGGAGTCTCTGGCAGAGAGCAACACACCCCTGACTCGTGGTTGGCCTTGCTTGGTATTATCAGTGTTACAGACTTTGTGTCACATTGTGAATTTAAGAGAAGATACACTGATCTGCTATATTGAAGTGAACCAAGATGAAAATGTCTCCAGCGTTCCTATGCACAGACAGAGGAGTAGTACAACGGCCTGAGCAATGTGTTGACAAAGCCTGGAAGACTGGTAGTCCCAAAGAAGGCGAAACCACGAGTCAAAGTGGATTGCTGAGTGCCAGGGACTCCACCTAATGTTTCTCTCTGTAATCGGAGTTTCAGAGGGCCTGCGATGGCCCCCGTCCCGGGTGCTCGGGCCGGCCCTCTGCGAGGGCCGAGCTGGCCCCCGTCCCGGGTGCTCGGGCCGGCCCTCTGCGAGGGCCGAGCTGGCCCCCGTCCCGGGTGCTCGGGCCGGCCCTCTGCGAGGGCCGAGCTGGCCCCCGTCCCGGGTGCTCGGGCCGGCCCTCTGCGAGGGCCGAGCTGGCCCCCGTCCCGGGTGCTCGGGCCGGCCCTCTGCGAGGGCCGAGCTGGCCCCCGTCCCGGGTGCTCGGGCCGGCCCTCTGCGAGGGCCGAGCTGGCCCCCGTCCCGGGTGCTCGGGCCGGCCCTCGCTTTTTCCTTTGATTTCCTAAACACATTTTGGATGATTTCCTGACTTTGGGTGCTGATTTCTTGTCCATTTCTTGTCAATCGTGGCCAAGACACACCCCCAAAAGTATTAAAGTCTGCCCTCAGGGTACACTTCCTCATTCCTACACATCATGAATCAATATCACAAGCCCTATGTTATCCCTAGGAATTATTCCTTCCAGTTTTTTGCAATTTTGACCCCCTGAACCTGCTCAAAATGTCAGGAAAATTGGAGTGTGTAATACAGACCCATTGGGTGTTTCTCAATTCAAAGTTCACAAGTTAACTAAACTAAAATAAGGTAAAAAATTAAGAATTAGGTATGATAAGAAGGACAACTAAAAAAAAAAAAAATACATATATATATATATATATATATATATATAACAATATAAATATATATATATATATAGAGAGAGAGAGAATAAATAAGTTATGAAGTAGAATAAGAATACATATTGAAAGAATAAATAAGTCAATTAAATCAATTAAAAGCTTGAGTAAATAGGTGGGTTTTGAGCCTCTTTTTAAAAGTATCAACAGACTCTGCAGCCCTGAGATTCTCCGGCAGGCTGTTCCACAATCGGGGACCATAATAACTAAAAGCCGCCTCTCTGTGTGTCTTAGTAATAACTTTTGGTATGGTTAAAAGGCCGGTGCCAGAGGCTGCAAGGGCTGATACGGTAAAAACAGGTCAGATAAATAAGGAGGCCCGAGGCCGTTAATACATTTATAAACTAATAAAAGAACCGAAGAATAGATAAGAAGATCCGGGTGCTGTCTGGTGGAGGTGGCGGGGGACCTCGGGCATGTTGTGATCCCCCGCTGGTGGCAGCCGCCGTGGCAGATATGGAAGATATGATATGATTTTATAAGAACGATATGATTCAGTATCAATATGACGTGATATGATGAGTAAGGATACCATATGATGCGGAGTGATAGGATTTGATTGGATATACCTGAGTAGAGTACAGAAACGTGCGCTGACATTGTGGTAGACAGTTGGCCCTGTGATTAAATGATTGTGATATAGATTCATGATGTGTAGGAATGAGGAAGTGTAGACCTAAGGGCTGACTTTAATACTTTGGGGGAGTGGCTTGGCCATGATTGACAAGACATGGACAAGAAATCAGCACCGGAAGTCAAGAAATCATCCAAAATGTGTTTAGGAAATCAAAGGACAAGGTGAGGGCCGGCATAAGCCCCGGGACGGGGACCAGCTCAGCCCTCTGCCCGCTCTGATTTCGGAGAGAAATATCAGGTGGAGTCTCTGGCAGACAGCAATCCACTTTGACTCGTGGTTTCGCCTTCTTTGGGACTGTCAGTCTTCCAGGCTTTGTCAACACATTGCTCAGGCCGTTGTACAACTCCTCTGTCTGTGGAACTTTGTTAATTGACTGGTAGAATGACGGGCTAATCTTTGTACACAATTGAAATTGATTGATTGATTCTGGATAAAGGTCTATGATGTGCCAAGAATTGAGGAATTATTTCAGCTAAGACGAAAATGTTTTGAATACCAGCCAGACAATCTGGCAAATTCTATTTAGTTTTTACACCAAGATGCTATGAGGGACCGATTATTTTAGAACCCCCAAGAACACTGACGAGAAGGCATAAGTTTTACAAACCAAGGACCTGTACATGTGTTTACCATTCATGGAGAAGGTGATGCTGATCTGATCAACGAGAAGGGGGAGCAAGAGAAGGACTTTGGCATGACTTGAAATTGATGTTGAAATAAAGCGAGGAGGAGCTGGGAAGGAGGAAGCACCTCAGTAGCTGAAAGTGAAGTAATTTAGTACTGTTATGGCGAAAGCTCAATACTTCGGATGGACGAAAGGATAAATTGTTTAAAATGAATCAAAAGAGAGATTGGAAAACTGGGGTAAGTCAGGTATTCCGGTATGGTGGTTCCCTTTGCTGGTTTTCAAAACACTTTGGTCTTAGCTGAAATAATTCCTCAATTCTTGGCACATCATAGACCTTTATCCAGAATCAATCAATATATCACATGACTCAGCGTTATATAGAGCAATAGGATATTGTGTGATACGATGAAACCATATGGAAGATATGATATGATTTTATAAGAACGATATGATTCAGTATCAATATGACGTGATATGATGAGTAAGGATACCATATGATGCGGAGTGATAGGATTTGATTGGATATACTTGAGTAGAGTACAGAACGCTGGAGACATTTTCATCTTGGTTCACTTCAATATAACAGACCAGTGTATCTTCTCTTAAATTCACAATGTGACACAAAGTCTGTAACACTGATAATACCAAGCAAGGCCAACCACGAGTCAGGGGTGTGTTGCTCTCTGCCAGAGACTCCACCTCAGAGACCAACTAAATAGGAATGTTGAAAATAATCTCATATATGATGTGTCATGAAGCACATGTAGATGAAGATGTTTGGATGCAAAGACTGTCAATACTTGTTTAATCTCATAAAGGCTTCTGCTAGATGGTTTAGGTTCTGAGCAGCAAGAAAAAAATCAAGTAGATAAATATGACAACACATCAGTACAAAAACTCAAAGAAAATTCAAGCCGCAAGCAGCATTGGTGGAGGACATCTGCCCGGGAGAGGAGAGACCAGAGGAGAGTCGTGGAAAGGGGCTAACTGGACATGAATTGCCTCAGGGACTATTGTGCGGCCCTGTTTCTCTCTCTGTTTCTCCCTGGTACTCCTCCTTCCTCTCCTCTTCTGCGGGTCTGAGAGTAATCTGGGCTCAGGGAGGGGAGGGCTATTTGGAGGAGCTGAGAGAGGAGCAATGGTTGGGCACACACACAGACCTGGGGAGCAGGAGGTTTCTTTGTACTCCTTTGTTTTCTGGATTTACAGGTATTTTTGTTTCTCCTTTTCCCTCTTTTGTCCCTCAGCAGCACTAGGTTGCTGGGTTTTGTTGTTTTAGTTTGGGCTGGAGATTGTCGGTGGTCCTGTTTGCTCAGTTTTGATTATACTTTGGTTTACTTAGTTTTTGGTCAGGCAGCGTATGGAGAGGCGTTGGGTGCGACGGCCCCTTATGGGTTGGCCTGATCATTTTCTCCTGTTTTGTCCATTTTTGCCGACAACTCCAGCCCCTTTTGTTTCATATAGCTTGTTTCTCATTTGAGTGTTTTTACTTCAACAAAGATAATCAATTTTGTCCTCTGTGTGGCGTCCTTTTTAATATGTTTCTGGTCTCCTTTGGTTAACATTGAGCCAGGTATTTTTCTGGTGATATGGAGGCCGTAACATCAGTAAAAAACAACAAAAAAAACAAAAACGCCTGGACGTGGTCTGATATTACAAGCTGTAACATGGACACTAATGCTGCGAGCAAACAGAAATGTGTGAGTGTATGTAAAACAGGTTAAGCTTATTGTTGGACATCTCAAAACTTTGAACTTGTTCATTTACAATTGTTTATGAAGAGAATCCTGTTTGAAGTTTAAATCTGTTTTTTTTTTCTTTTCTTTTCTTGTAATTTCACACTATTTAAGCATTTATAACATAATAATGACAAAGACTTGCCAGAATTGTTTACTTTTATTTCTCATAAAAGAAGAGTAAAAAACATTTTCAGCACACTGCAACAATAGCACGATCATAATAATAACCCTGATAATTTTGGTCACAATAACCGTGATATGACATTCTCATACCGTTACATCCCTATGTGTGTACCTGCAGCCCCATCAGGAGCCTCATACTTTATAAGGGGTGTTTCTCAATATGTGTACTTCAGCAAACTTCCGGACTTGCGCACTCGTGATACGTCATCAACCACAGCCGAAGTCCTGTTCCAATACTTAGTCCGCATCGACCCAAGTTCGGTCCACGTACCCGCTCCGCTCGTAACTTCAGGGGACTTTTCACAGCTCCAATCCCACAATGCAAGGCAACCGGATCGGTGCCTGGACTTAGCACCCTGGCCCGTAGGCAAGGGGATCCAGGGGTTCGTTTGAACCCTTCGATCCCACCCCTCCCTCGCCACCTCGGTGAAGGTTTTCTGTCATGTCATATAAATAAATATAAATGGCTGTCACCTTTTAAATAACTATTCCAAATCATTCTAACCTGATCAAAAAAGGAAAGGTAATTAAGCAGATCGAAGCCCTAGCACCGAGTCTGGGGACCTTGGGGCATGAGTTGACAGACAACTGTAACGTTGCAAAAACAAACGTCCATTTCTCCTGCGCTCCTGTCCACACTCCAGTCCAGTGGGTGACAGTAATGCCCCTATAAGCGCAGAAGACGAAGAAGAAGAAGAAGAGGAAACGAGAAAATAATTAAAAAGGAAGATAAAGAAGGAAAACCAAAGAAAACTGCGGCTATTATGTCCCAAAATATCGGCGAGAATTTTTGAAAAAGGCCAAAAATGGGTAAGGTGCTAAGTCCAGGCACCGACTGACGTGTATCGATTAGCGGTCATTAGCTCCGTTAGCTCTGTTAGCATCATTTTTTTTAACTTTATTATCAGTAGACGGGTTTCTGTCCAACGCCTCACTCAGATCCGCGCACAACCAGGGGGCAGATGAATAAATTAATAATGTACAATTATTGATAACTAATATAGGTAATATAGAAATGGTAAAATATATATTTGTACATAAAAAAGTAAATGTAAATAAATTTAGAGAAAGAAATGTAAATTAAACACGGGCAAATTAACATGACATACAACTTCACTTAATGTAATTATATAAATAAATAAAATTGAATAGCTGCTTATTTTTTTTTGGATTTGATATGTGACACACTCAAATTAAATTTTTAATTCAATTAAAAATAATGGGAACGAGGGGGTTGCCTTGGATATTCTGACTTTATGTATATGTAATTTATCAAGTAATATGAAGAGATTAATTATGTTAAATTTATTACTTTGAGAGAAGGAGCCAAAAATTATTTTTTTCTCATAAAAGTGATACTTGACTGTAGTTTTAATGAAAAGAAAGTGTCCAAAATCTTTCAAAAGGTGATGAAAATGGACATTTATTAAAAAAAAATGGATGATGCTTTCTTGATCTTTTTTACAGAAGGTACAGCTGTCATCGATATCAGAAAATCTGGATATGTATACATCAGTAGGATAGATGTTATGTAATAGCTGAAGATGTCTATTATATATACACACACACATTAAGATATAACATTTTAAAACAACTTCATTATAATTCTGTGTGTTTACCATATGTATGTGAATGAAATTAATTTTAATTTTGAAATTAAAATTAATTAATTTAATTTCAAATTAATTTTGAAATGAGCAAGATGAGCAACAGAGATGGACAGACAACAAAAGAGAGCAACAGAGACACAAGGAGAGCTACAACTAAGAGAAAGATAACTGTCCGATAGTAGAGAAATAGTACACCTAAATTTAATTCAATTCATTGATTCACATTAAAAGGAATGTTTGGATGATAATAGAGATGGTGCATTTCCATTAAATTCATTCATGTTTATTCATTCAGTGAATTAATGCATGTTGACAGAGACATGCAGCAGAAGAGAGAAGCAGAGACAGACAACAGACAGCAGAGGTGAGCAACAGAGAGACAGACAAGGAGAAAGCCACAGAAACACTGGCACTGAGAGGGTTGGAAATGGTGAATTATACATTTGAAAAGTGGCCATTATCAGAATTTTTTTTGGGACATAATAGCCGCAGTTTTCTTTGGTTTTCTTTCTTTATCTTCCTTTTTAATTATTTTCTCGTTTCCTCTTCTTCGTCTTCTGCGCTTATAGGGGCATTACCGCCACCCACTGGACTGGAGTGTGGACAGGAGCGCAGGAGAAATGGACGTTTGTTTTTGCAACGTTACAGTTGTCTGTCAACTCATGCCCCAAGGTCCCCAGACTCGGTGCTAGGGCTTCGATCTGCTTAATTTCCTTTCCTTTTTTGATCAGGTTAGAATGATTTGGAATAGTTATTTAAAAGGTGACAGCCATTTATATTTATTTATATGATATGGAGTGGGGGGTTCGAACGAACCCTTCGATCCCCCTTGCCTACGGGCCAGACATCTGTCAAAATTTGTCAATATTGATATTGTTGAATTTGAATTCTGTAAGGTTGAAGAAGAATCAATTAAGCACCTCTTTTTTGAATGTCGATTTTCCTTAAAGTTTTGGAAAGAATTTGCCTTTCACTTAAACTGGAAGCGAAGGATGTGTTTTTGTATTAGGATGATAAAACCCCCAAAAATTCAACATCTCATTATTCTGATGATTCTTACTGCAAAATTTCACATCCACAAAGCTCTAAATGTCGACCTTCCTTTCCAGTTTTCCTACATGATTTTAAGAACTACTTTGAATGTGTAAAAATGATTGACAGTAAGAAATATCTTAATAGTACTACTATAATTCAAGAACTGTTTAGAGAATTTTGATCTTCACTACCTGTTTTTATGTTAAATTTTTAACTTTTATATTCTGTACTCACTAACCTACCGCTGTTTTTCTCTGTTATTTGTCATTTGTTTATTTATTCTAGTTAAGATGCCGTACTTTGCTCTGTATTGCCAGTATGTCAATTGTTGTTGATTGCAATTGATAATATTGTTCAATAAAGTTTTGGGGAAAAAAGGTGTTTTGTGAAAAATAACAATGTATGCAAATGTTTGTCATGAAAAAGATTTAAAAAATGTTTTAACTAAATCTTTATAAACTTTAAGCTATATTTCAAGAGTAACACATTTGTCAGTCAAATATTCTCAGCATTACTTGACAGAAAAATAATCATGTATAATAATAATATTCATCAATATGAAGAGTAAATGGGTGCAGCAACATGTGTGAAGAGGTTGTCTTTCATGGTTGTCTTTCATGGTATAAACTTGGTTTGCCTTGAGACTTTAATGTGATCTTAGGTGTGTCTTGCTCAAAAAGACCTTAAAGTCTCAGTTCGAAGAGACTTGGGACCTACCTCCTGCTCCCCAAGGGATCCCTGGCACCATCCCAAGGGGAAAAAATACTCCAGGTTTGAAACCAGATGAATGGACAAGACTCAATATTTGGCTTTTAACGAGGTTATCAGTGTGTATAATAAATATCACAATTGACTCACCATGATTATTTCCCTCTGTGATGGCTGATGAATGAGAAGGATTTGAGTGATTGAGTGATCCAGTCATTTATATTTTGCCTACAAATATTGCGGAATAAACAGTTTTTTAAATCCCAAGAACCCTTTTCAGTACCATTTTTTTCATGACAGGCCTCTGTGTTTTTATTCCATGGGGAAATGTTTTCATTAGTTTGATCTAATTTTCATCTGGTGGAAGCCTTACATGACACAGTGCTGGCAAACGGAGGTGAAGGTGTCATCAAAATGTATTCAACATTTTCAGGAAAGAAGAACAGATCTTTAACTGGAAAAAAAAAGATAAATAAAACCATAGTTCCTGGCACTGGAAATCGTCATGGATTTTAAAAAGAGAACATTTATGTCACATGTATTGGTTCAGTAAAAATCAATGGAGAGGAAAATGTAAGCCCTTCCTGTTTGTCACATGAACAAATTTTCATTATGAGTCATTTAAAATATTCGTTGTACAAAATGTTTTTTTCAGTCTTGAGTCACACATGTAATCTTGTGAAATATCACATTTAATGTTGCTCAGCCATACTAACTTAAGCTGTTTCATACATACACTGCTGGAAATTTAAACAACATATCAGGGACTCTTATATGATAATCTCATGATTTTCTTGTTCATGTTTCTCTGTCATTAATATGTGAAACAAATAGAAAAAAATCTGGATAAACCTGGATTTTTTTGTGGCTGTGTTCATACAAGCAGCTCAACACAAAACTTAAGGCAAGTTTCAGACTTTTGTGCATGATTGAATGAAGTATAAAAGACCCACCCCCACAGGGGCACAGGATCAAAACTTAAGATAACAACAGTCTTTATACGTCCATTAAACATTTCATACATTCACCCTATTCACACTGCACTTAAATAAATGGGGGGTTAAATGACTTTCCCATTTAGCCTTTGCAACATTCACGGTAAGGGTACATGTCACAGAGGTGTAAATGTTTCTGCTTGCAAGAGCAGTATAAAATGAAAAAAATCTCCTTGTGTTTACTGTCACACTGAATGAACCAACCTAATTTAATAATTCAGGAATGATGCATGTTTTTATCTGTGAGAGCAGCAGGCCCACCTTTTTGCTGCCATGTGCAAACTTCTTTTTTTTTTTTTAAACAAATATCATTTATTTTTAGTATAACGCACACACAAAATAACAATTCTATTTTAAGCTTAACTCATATTATGGATATACATTTGTACAATAATCAGTTAAATTTACAGTATTTAAAATCACACTTTTGTAATGTTGTTTGTAAGACATTCTAAACCCACTTTCTGTCTTCTGACCAGCCATAGGTCAGGACTCCACACTGGGAAACCACTGAACTCTGCTTATTCCCACTTTCAGGTTGTTGTCATTTTGGCTTGGTTATTTCATCAGCCAAGTAAGCAATATAGTTAATACAGAAACAGAGAAACATGTTTGTCCGTAGAAAATAAACCAGTGCAGACCCACAGCACCCCCCTGTGGTCTGAGTCACTAATGCCCTGGATGAGGACGAAGCATCAAATCCTTTGTCCCACTAACCATTTATTTGATTATTAAGCCGTAATAACACAATTAAAACTCACTCTTTACTGAATGTGATGACTGACATTCCTCACAGAAAATCATGGGATACTGTAATGTTGTATCTTGGTTATTTGTTTCATGTTGGGTTGTGGTTGTTGTTGGTTTTATAGTATGTGTTTTAAGCTTCCAATGCAAGACCAACTCCTCTAGAGCAACAAAATTTGCTTGATTTAACACAAAGCTGAAGTAAAGACTTTGTTATTCATAAATGGGATTTTGGTTTGTCTCAAATTCACTCAAAAAACTATGAAAGTATTTTATTTAAGATTTATTCCTGGAGAATGATTGCTGAAATGTGTTTGACACAACAAAGAGCACTTATATTTGATCTAATATATGGTATTCATCTTTGACTCTACTTTGATTATCAATAGTAATACTGCTTTGTAATCAAACACAAAGAACACCACACACTGGTCAGTTCAAAATGTTTTATCTTCAGTCAGGGCTAGATGTTGGATGTAGAAAAAAATTGAATGGTGCTCATGAGCGGGATATACTTTAGCTTTGACTAACTAGTAAACTGAGACAAATTTCACACTTCAACATAGGCCCATTGAGTACCACATTTTGTCTTGTTTTTAGATGAAGGCAGCAATTGAAAAACCACAAAATTATTATGGACATGGTTTGGAATACTCTAGATCAGGAATGGGCAACTGGTGGCTCAGGGGCCATATGCGGCTCCCCCTACTGCCAGTCAATCTAAATATCATAAAAACAAATTTATAAAAAGAAAATGTGGCAAAATCTTAAATAACAGCACAAAAAAGACAATTAAAAGGAAATAGAGCTTTAGCTGGTTGCAATTGCTTTATATTTTATGCCTTTTTAAAAATAATTGTCGGTATTTAAATCACATATACTGCAATAACCAGTAAACACTTCTTACCCTACATTAAAATACCTGTTTACTTGAATTCTATGTTTAGCTCATTAAATGAAGTTTTACTACTTTCATTTGATTTGGAATCTATAAATGTTGATAATATACCTTTTGGGACTGATAAATAGTTGTCTCTTTTTATCAAAATTTGAGTTATTATAATTGTAAAGTCAAGCATTTTGTACAAACGGCAACAATGTGGCCCTCTAACAATGAGGAAAAAATGTATGTGGTTCCCTAGTTCCACATAATGTATTTGTCAACTAATTAAAGGATTAGCTTTCGGTAAAGAAATCTCTTAAGAAGTGGTTCCCAACCTTATTTCCTTGGTATCACCCTTAGTTGCACCTCAGAAAAGTTGAATCCCCACATAAACAAGTGTTAAATCACGGTCCAAGATTAAAATCAATCACACTGTTTTTATTGATAACCTTAAGCTAGAACAGGTTTGTAATTTCATGCTCTTTGAATAAAGAATGTAAGAGTTGTGTTATTGCTGTAAATGTTTGGAATGTTGTATGGCATACTGTTAAAGTTTATGTAAACCTAATTTTAACAGCCAAAAAGCTGACAAGGTCCCCCTGAAATCTCCAGGCCTGCCCCCAAGTTGGCAGCCAAGGCTTGTAATTAAATGTCCATTTTTTTTTAAAACACTGAAGACTGATGGGAGTAAAAATAACATATCACCTCAGAGATCCTCAGGTGGGAACCTTCCTTTGCCAGCGTTTCATCTAGCTGTACTCATGACACTTCTAAAGGACT
Organism: Cetoscarus ocellatus; assembly: GCA_037902135.1. Taxonomy (NCBI): domain Eukaryota; kingdom Metazoa; phylum Chordata; class Actinopteri; order Labriformes; family Labridae; genus Cetoscarus; species Cetoscarus ocellatus. The sequence goes on from JBAMNC010001097.1 coordinate 39,514, forward strand.
AGACGGTGAACTCAGCATCCAGAACTGAGCTCTCCATAGAGTTGGAAGACGTAGACTCTGTACATAAGATCCAGATATTGACAATGCTGATACTGACCAAAGTACACAGCCTCTCACAAAGAGAGGCCATTAGAAAGCAAACAGATATGATGAAAAGTCTGAAAATGTCATTTGGAGAGAGGATTAGGGGAATACCTTCATCTTCATGAGGGAAATGGGACAGAGAATCCCCACCACTAATCTGGGAAAAAAAAAAAAGAGCAAAGAAAGAAAAATGGGAAAACATGAAATAAGAAAGCAGTAGGGGTGGCACATTGGCACAGCAAGAAGACTGCTGGTTGTGGAGTTTGCATGTTCTCTCTGAGCATGCATGGGTTCCCTCCAGGCTCTCCGGCTTCCTCTCACAAACCAAAAAAGTGCTTGTTAGGTTAATTGGTAACTCTACATTGCCCTTGTTGGGGAGTGTATGAATAAATGTCTGTGTCTCTACGTGCTTGGCTGGTGACCCTGTCCTTTGCCTCAATGTCATTTGGGATAGACTCCAGTCTTCTTCAATCCTAAAAGAGATAAGGGTATAGATAGTGGATGGGTGAACAAAGAGGTAGATTATTTCAGTTAAATAGCCCTTCATTAGAAATTGCAGCAAAAAGCTAATTTGTATTTGGGCCTATGGGAAGATCTGTTGCATTAAGGGTATGTATGATTTGCTCTGGTTTATGTATTTTACTGTAACATACTTCTTCAGCAGATTAATGGACTTTGTATTCGTTGGAAATGGGTGAGAAAATTGAGAAGACAAACACAGACAACAGCTGATTCAATAATTTTATGATGTGGGTAAATTTGTCCGGCATAAGTCTGCATATTTGACATAGATTGCTTAGGCAATCATTTACCTTATGTTGACTTGTTGGAACTTTTATCTCTAGAGGCTGTATAACAGAATTCATTATTTGTTCAATATGCACTGAAACCTCTGCAGTGCTCAAAATATTCAAGTCCTTAATACACCTGTAATCACATGCTGTTAGGGATACACTTAAAAATATTAAATGGTCAAAGTGTTGCAGGTTGCTTGCATTAAAGAGGACATGTTTGGCTTTAAGTAGAATTTTATATACACTACATGATGAAACCTGCAGACAATGCTCCTCATCTGATGTAACAACCTTTGATTTTAGCCTGTTTAGTCACATGTATGTTACAAAGGGTTTTGCACATGTCTTACTCATTAGTTAGTCATCATTAATACTCATGATGCCAGCTATGTAGTCTCTCAGAAATATCACCACAAACAACAGAAACAAGGAAACGGAGGCCTATGAAACATACTTGAAACCATTAATAGAAAAGCAGCACTTTCTTCTGATAAAAGCCTTTGACTTGAGAGGAAACCCACTTCCTCAGTCTTTGGAGTGGCGTGTCAGTTCTCCAACTGTGTTCATGAATAGGTTTGACAGGCAGCCAATCAGCGGCGACGCAGTGGTGAAATGTACTGACGTCACGCAGAACTGATGTGTGCAAATCAGCAGCAGCCAGCGTGCTGTGGGAAACCAATCAGCGTGTTCCAACGAACAGCCGCTAAGCCAATCCCGGGCCTCCACGATTGGAAAGAAGTGACGGCTTATATATGCAGAGAGCACACTTCATTCAGCATCACTTCATAGAGCAAAGAGTACAGCATAGGGAAAAAAGAGCGACTCGATTTCCACTGAGAGGCATTGTGAAGGCCGTGAATTTACCGACGATTACTGCTGATAAGGTATGGATATTGATTTGGATACGATAATGCTAGAGTGTGATAGTTTTGTATTTTCCTTTACCTTTGACGTCATTTTTATTCATTTTTCATTCTAAGTAAGCTAGCCATGCTAACCTAACCTTTGACAAATGCCGTATTTGACCCACTTCAACTGCAGCTTTAAAATCATAATATCATATAATGCTGTAGTAATATCCAGTCTCGGGAAATGCCTTTTAGCCGATTATTGCTGTAATTATCTACCTCGTCTGCCAAGCATGCTAATGTGTTTAAGCTAGGTACCGGTGTATCGTTGTTATACGTGACCATGTTAACCGATGACTTCGAGCACGGGGCGTGCGGTTGTCCTGGTTTCAGCAGATAAAGGGGAACAAGAATTTACTCGTGACATTTAACTGAATTATTAATTTTCAATCTCCTCTTGCACATATTTAATGATTAATCAGAAAAGGTATGTACTTAGAATTTAATGACAGTTAATACATTTTATCACAGCTTTGGCAAAGTTATTTAAATCAGAATCAGAAATACTTTATTAATTCCTAAGGGGAAATTAGGTTGTTGCTCTTATTCACAGTATACAAGGACAAAATCGAGATATACACGGTAAAATAAGTTACAAGTGTAAATTTGTATAAAAGTAAGCAAGGATATAGTAAGGAATAATCGTGGTAATAATACAAAAATGCAAAAATATAAATTAAATTAACATAAGTCGAAGTAGGACTATGGGAGAAAAATAGTCTTATGACTTTTGCCCATATTTTGTGATTGCTTCTTGTAATTTGTTTAGACTGTCCGCGTTTTACTGTTTTATACTTCTGATTGACTTTTAAATTTGCTTCTGTAATGCACTTTGCGCTTCTGTCTCATTATTATTACAATCGTCTTTGCGTTTTAATAGCCTCTACAACTACGACATCTACAGCCGTATTCCGCCAGATGTCACAAACCAACACGGTAACTCGTTAACGCGAAACACCGGTGGGTCAGACTGAGCCAGGGAAGGGTGGTAACACTGAAGGAGGGAGTTTGGCTCCGCCCATTGACCCATGTTCTCAAGATTTAGGGTTTAGACATTTTCTAAATCTCTGCCGAAGGCCACGCGTCACTTATATAATGTATTCTAGTCCCAGACAGTGACATGCAGCATTAACATTAGCTGCTAGCATGGGGTAAGGGAAAGGAGGGCTCGGGTCCCACGTCAAGGCGACAGTGTTCTGACCATTTCTTTCTTCTCCTGTAGGTTTCTTCAAAGCTCTGATAGGAGAAAGCAAGACAATATGAAGCTCCTGTGGGTTGTGATGCTGGTGGCCGGCACCGTGTTTGCTGATGATGAGGACAAGAGGGACAGTGTGGGGACTGTGGTTGGAATTGACCTGGGGACCACCTACTCATGGTAAATGGAGAGAGATGACAACTGTCTTGACTGATCACTGCAGGGCTGGGAGATCTGGACCAAAAACATTTCTTTTTTTTTAGCTGAATTTTAAACAGTTAATGCATCTGTAAGCTATTTCTGAAGATGATTAACAAAAAGCTGGTTTTAAGTTTAATAGTTAGAATTGATACCTAGTTGTTAAACAATGTTAACATTTACATGAGGATAATAAACAATTTGTACATGAAATTAAAAAGCCAAACATTTAAGGCAGTTCCCTTAATAACTTTTAATAATCATATTGTGTCTGGTGAGTAAGTGGTCATTGTTCATCTTATTTTTTGAGGAGAATCAGTCAAGTCCAGTCAAACATTATTAATATTGCACATTTTTTACCATTGTATTTAATTGATCAAAGATTCTTTGTATAGCATCAGTTCGTAGTAAAAGTTGACTTGAGCGTTAAAGCAGGAACAGATCTTGACTGCAGAGCAGAGGTGTCCAAACTATGGCCCAGGGTCCAATTGTGGCCTGCGGTCAACTTATAGTCTCTATACATTTTAAAAATGAGATAAAACATGGCTTACATTAGAACATGAAGCTTGTGCTTTTTGATGAATCAAGACAAATTTATTAAAGCATTAAATGGCAACACAAATCATGAAGTCTTAAGTCTTATGGTCTGATTTACAAGTAAAACTGTGCCATTATCCAACACCAGCAATCCTGTAGATTAAGTGCAGTTTGCTCTGGTTTTATGTTGAACTGCCGAGCTGAACCAGCAGCATGTGCATATCAGGGCTGATCCAGTAGTAGCCAGGCCTGGCAAAAGATCTTTGCAGTTTGACTGACCATCTCAAATACCTTCAGCAATCATTGGCACCTTGCTTTGGCGGGCTTAAATGCAGGGCTGTGATGCCAAGTTTTTTTTTTTTTTATTATACTCAGTTATCAAGCTTAAGTTAAACTTTAGTGGACTGGGATTACTTACTCTAAAACCCTGATTTACAGATTGTCAGTGTGGCCTAATCATCTATATATTTTTTTTGTATGTGGCCCTCGGTGAATAAAGTTTGGACCCTCTGCTATAGACTCGACATGTATTAAGAAGTAATACACAATATCAAACATTTTATCAGTCTTGAAAACACTTTAAAAATTTAACAGCAGGTTTCATCATGTTTGAAAATTATGGCTAGCTTCTGATTTTCTCCCTTTCAAAAGCAACAATAACACTAACTTGATTAATATGAGCAGGTCTTTGTTCTAAAGGAGAGCTTTGAACGTTAGATGGCTCTTAATTTGTCACCCTTTGAGTAATGAATCTGATGTTTTTTCCTGTAGTGTCGGAGTCTTCAAGAATGGCCGTGTGGAGATCATCGCCAATGACCAGGGTAACCGTATCACCCCATCATACGTGGCCTTCACCAGTGAAGGTGAGCGTCTGATCGGTGATGCCGCTAAGAATCAGCTGACCTCAAATCCTGAGAACACCGTCTTTGATGCCAAGAGATTGATTGGGCGCACTTGGGCTGACTCCTCTGTGCAGCAGGACATCAAGTACCTGCCATTTAAGGTGAGTTTTCACACACGACATGAAAGTTTTAAGGTCTTTGGCGAATATTTGAGAATGATTCTTAATATAAAATGATTTCTGTTTCCTTCCTAGGTGACGGAGAAGAAGAGCAAGCCCCACATTCAGGTTGACATCGGAGGAGGACAGATGAAGACATTTGCCCCCGAGGAGATCTCTGCCATGGTTCTTACTAAAATGAAGGAGACTGCTGAGGCTTATCTTGGCAAGAAGGTACAGAAGTCATCCTTAGGTGTTTGAACATTGTTCCACCGTATTTTAAATCTTCAGCATATTAATCTGATGGTTTTATCTTTTCCTCAGGTTACACATGCTGTGGTCACCGTCCCTGCTTATTTCAATGATGCCCAGCGCCAGGCCACTAAGGATGCCGGAACCATCGCTGGCCTGAATGTCATGAGAATCATCAATGAGCCGTAAGTGTTTCATAGAAATGTTTATGTATTTTAACTGTTGGGATGTTTTCGTCCTTGAATCACTCATTAAATATATCCTAATCTTCTTCAGAACTGCTGCTGCCATTGCTTACGGTCTGGACAAGAAGGACGGAGAGAAGAACATCCTTGTGTTCGATCTTGGTGGTGGCACCTTTGACGTCTCCCTACTGACCATCGACAACGGCGTGTTTGAGGTGGTGGCAACCAATGGTGACACTCATCTTGGAGGTGAGGACTTTGACCAGCGCGTCATGGAGCACTTCATCAAGCTGTACAAGAAGAAGACAGGAAAGGATGTGCGCAAAGACAACCGTGCCGTGCAGAAGCTGCGTCGTGAGGTTGAGAAGGCCAAGAGGGCACTGTCCGCCCAGCACCAGGCTCGCATTGAGATCGAGTCCTTCTTTGAGGGAGAGGACTTCTCTGAGACCCTGACCCGTGCCAAGTTTGAGGAGCTGAACATGGTAAATGAGTGAAAATCAGACAAGTTGAAGCTCTAGTTTTAGGACTCTCTGTTGGACAAACTGTTGAACATTTCTTTGATCCTTTCAGGACCTGTTCCGTTCAACCATGAAGCCCGTACAGAAGGTGCTGGAAGATGCTGACCTGAAGAAGGCTGACATCAATGAGATCGTCTTGGTTGGAGGCTCCACCCGTATCCCCAAAATCCAGCAGCTGGTCAAGGAGTTCTTCAACGGCAAAGAGCCCTCCAGGGGCATCAACCCCGATGAAGCTGTGGCTTATGGCGCTGCTGTGCAGGCTGGAGTGCTCTCCGGAGAGGAGGATACTGGTAGGTCACCTTCCTACTTTTCAATACAACGCACTGACCTAGCTTGGAACTGGTTCACTGAAGATGTTCTTCTGTTACAGGTGATTTGGTTCTTCTGGATGTGTGCCCCCTGACTCTTGGTATTGAGACTGTTGGAGGAGTGATGACCAAACTGATCCCCAGGAACACTGTGGTGCCCACAAAGAAATCTCAGATCTTCTCTACAGCCTCTGATAACCAGCCCACTGTCACCATTAAGGTTTATGAAGGTAAGAATGCAGAACATGAAGTAATAAAAGAAAGAAGCAAATCAGTTATTGTTCATGTGGATGTCCTTGTGGTCATTAAAAGTGTTCAAAATGTATTAGCCAATTCAGCAAAATGTAGACCTTTTAAATTCCTAACACCTCAACAGCAAAATGTTAAGGGATTGAAGTTAATGACTTATTTTTGATTATATTTATCAAACAGGTCATGGTTAACCAAGTTTAGCCCTGTATTTTTTGTCCTTATCCAAGTTATCTAAATAGTAAAACAGTTGCATGTTAAAAATCTCATCAGGCATCTATGAATGTTTTCAGATTAAAACGTATTTTCTGAAATGTAATTGAGGTGGTTGGATGAAGGTTTGAAGGATGCTTCTCTGAGTGTAGCATCAGAGATGGATCATTGCAAGTCCCAGTTGACATACTTTTTAAAACTGGCATAAAGCACTTTGGTCCAATTTTAAGTCCAAGAACAAGTACAGCCAAAAGACTTAACTTAAATGGTAGATTTTTCGGGTGGGCTTTTTTGCCTGTTTTAGAGTAGAGAGACAGTGGATGGAAAGGGGACAATAGAGTGGCATGCGGCAAAGGGCCCAACCCCTGGTTTGAATCTACGCCAGTCACAAAATTCTGTTCAGGGGGCGTGCTCAGTGTCCCAGACTTGAACCCTTTTATCATCACAAGTTTAAACTGTCCTCAAGTACTAAATTGAACCTCAGATATTTTTACTCTCTGTATGCAGAAAAATGAAGTATTCCACGCATTAAATTTTATCGTCTTCTCTTTCTAGGTGAGCGTCCTCTGACAAAAGACAACCACCTGTTGGGCACATTCGACCTGACTGGCATCCCCCCAGCCCCTCGTGGCGTCCCACAGATTGAGGTCACCTTTGAGATCGATGTCAATGGTATCCTGCGCGTCACAGCTGAGGACAAAGGCACAGGCAACAAGAACAAGATCACTATCACAAACGACCAGAACCGCCTCACTCCTGAAGATATCGAGCGCATGGTGAACGACGCAGAACGCTTCGCTGACGAGGACAAGAAGCTGAAGGAGAGGATTGATGCCCGTAACGAGCTGGAGAGCTATGCCTACTCTCTGAAGAACCAGATCGGTGATAAGGAGAAGCTTGGCGGAAAGCTGTCGGACGAGGACAAGGAAGCAATTGAGAAGGCAGTGGAGGAGAAGATTGAGTGGATGGAGTCACACCAGGAGGCCGAGCTGGAGGACTTCCAGGCCAAGAAGAAGGAGCTGGAGGAGGTTGTTCAGCCCATCATCAGCAAGCTTTATGGCAGTGCGGGCGGACCACCACCAGAGGGTGGTGAAAATGAGCAGGATGAGAAGGATGAGTTGTAGGCAGGTTTGCTGTCGCCCCTTGCTTCTCTGGTAGTGGCACCTAGATGTACATATTGGACAGATGGGACTCAAATAGTGAGAGGAACGGCGGGTGAGGGGCGGCGCTAACAAGCAACCATACTGAATCCTTTGAAAGACTTTGAAATTATGTTTCGGTGTGTGAGGTGTTCTCTTCGCTGAGAGGCGGAGATATTCGTCAGCCTGGATATGAGGCTTGCTGCTGTTCTCAGGCAGTCCTGTTGGGTTTCTGTAGTTGGGAGGGACTCAGAGGGTGGGCAGGGGTCATGGGGCCAGGTGATAGTGGGTCCAGTAAGTCTGTGGGATCAAGGGCTCACTATGTACACAGGCACGGCTAAAAGTTATTTATTGAATCTGGTCACTGTACTTCTGGAAGGACATTGAAATAAATGTTTGATACAAAATATAACCTGATGTCTGTCTTTGCATTCATTTGAAGTTTGACTTGATAAGAATTACAGTTTAATCTTAACTTTAAATTTCCAAGGAATGGGTTTAATTTCTCTTAAGTCAATCTGAATCAGCTGCTTTGTTAAAATGCCACATCATCGCTGATGGGCACAAACTTTTTTGTGCTACTTTTCTGAAAAAACCCTACAACTGAATGAATATTCTATCATCGTCATTTCAGATTTTTTGGTTCTGATTTAGCTGAAAGTTTATAAAAACATGACAGGAGACCAACAGCAGTGTTTCATGAAAAAAGGTTTTTGCCTGACAATGATGATTATATTGTTTTTGCTAAATGAAACAGCACTTAAAACCAAGTAAGTTGCTTAAAAGTCATTCCTGACATAAAAACGTGTTAACCTCGACCTACAAAATTCACTTAGAATACAAATGCTGCTTCTTTATCATACCACAGTTTAACTTTTAAATTAGTGTTTTAGAGAATTTCAAATCTTACACCAGTAAAAACAGTTCTCTGTGTATATAATTTCTCAATTTACCAATTAATTTTTTTAAAAAGTAGGAAAACCAGAACAAATTATTCAAAAGCAAAAGGCATTAATGTTGAAATTGTAAAGATCTGCAGTGCATGTTACAGACAGTGAGCCAGATTATCTAAAATGATTAAAAATAAAGCCATAGACAATAGGGAAGTATTTTAAGGTCTGTTCAGATAGGGAAAGATAGTATTTTCCTACTTTGGATGGTGCAGCTCTTTTATCCAGAAATTTGGCTTTATATAGTGACAGATCAGAGCTGCAGTCGAGCATGCTCCTCAGTGCTTCCTTAAGAGCAGTTTCTAAGCCATTACAATACCAACATAAAATAGATTACTTTAGAGACTGCACCTTTACCTAGACCTTATAACACTTAATACAAATAGAAAAGGTGTTAATCACAAAAAAAAAAACCCATATATTTATAACAAAAAACAGCTAAATGTGATATGCTAAATATTTGATCATTTGCATCTAAATCTGTATTGGTAGGTATTCATACTCTGACCCTGAGGTCACGATAAGATATGCATCCCAATACACGTAAATTTGAACACTGACTACGCTTTTAACAGAATTCCTGTCAAGTTTTGTTTATTATTACAAGAAGAAAAAGAACAAGGATGAGTTTATGATTTTACAAGTTAAGAAACTTAAATTCAGGTCCTCAAAGATTTGTAGACTTAAGGTCAAATTTGGAACATGTGCTTCATCATGTAGCTTGGCTTCTCCTTTGAACTGTGCCATTGTTAACATTACCCAAAGTGTGTTGACAACAACTGTCAAACATTGAGGCTCGATTCTGTAGAGTCCGTATTGATACATGTATCCTCAAGGAGTGTGTGACGATATTTTGCCACATCGATATTTTGAGCACAGGCCTAACCTTGATGCACCCAACAACTACTGATGGATTGAAATGACATTTAAAGTTGAAAGGGCATTCATGTGTAAGACTGTGTCAGGATCATTGAATTTCCTGCTGTGATCAATTCAAAACACTATGATCCAAAGTCTTTGTTTTTGCTTCATGAGACAATCTAACACAGTGATTCCCAAACTGGGGTACTCAAACCCCCAGGGGTACGCAAAGTGATGTAGGGGGTACGCGAATACCTGTCAGGTTTCAAACAGTTGTTTCAGTAGTTAAAGTTCAAACTGGCAAATGTTTGTATGGTGAGCTTTGATAAAGGCCTGAAGTGTTGGCAGAGAGTCTGGAGGCTGGATTGGTGAGGCATCTTGGAGAAGGAAATCCATCCTGAATTGTCTAAGATTCTTATAGTAACATAAGTTCAGTCAGACACCCTTCATGTTAAAGCTGTGGTGAGTTTGTAACAGTTTCAAGTTCATAACTGAATATGTTCCAGAAATGTAAATTTCTTTTTTCAAAAGTGAACTGGTGTTGCCCACTGAAATTGCTGGTAAATAAATCTATTTTGTGAGAAATAACTCACTTTGAGAGATGTTATTTGTATGTTATGCATGTGAAATGTGGGAGGTGGGGGTGGCGGCAGGCTTACAGACACACTTCTTTTTCTAGCTGCTATAAGTGCGTGAGAGTAGGGGGTACATGGCTGGAGGTTGAGTGTCTGAAGGGGGGGGACAGGCTGCGAAAAGTTTGGGAACCACTGATCTAACATATTCTATAGGGCATACAAGTGTGTGAAGTTGTTCCTTGAATGGTTTTGATGAGGTATAGCTTTTTCTTCAACTTGAAATGATGTTAACAGTACTCTGTTTAAGTCACATTTCATATTACAGTAGTTTGCAGCAGAACCCAGTGACGTCTCCATGGAAATTCCTTGAGAAACAGCACAGACCATCCATGCACAGATATGAACAAGGAGCTTGTCTATTGATGCCTCTTATATTTCGAATTTGAATAGGAGCGACTTTACTTCAATTTATTTATGATCCAAGTGTTGCATTTCAAATTCAATGTTTCTTCGCAGGAGTTGCACTGTAGCACAGTGATTAACACTGTTGCTTCACTGCTAGACAGTTCCTGTTTCGAGTCCTGGTCTAGAACCTTTCTGTGTGGAGTTTAAATACACACATATACACAGCACAGGAGGTTATCTGGTAACTGCATTGCCCAAAAGTGTCAAGCGGAAATGTTTGTGGGTCTCTAAAGGCAGCCCTGTGATTGACTGGCAACCAGAGGAGCATGTGCCCACCTCTCACTCAATGTTAGGGTGGGCCAGTTCTGTCTCCCGGGGACACTGAACAGCATAAGCAGAATAGTACCGAAGAAGAGTTAAAGGGATAGTTCAGTGTTTTTGAAGTTGGGTTGTATCAGGTACTTTACAGTGAAGTCGATGATTTGCCATAACAACTGTTTTTTTGTGTGTAAAATGGGGGAAAAGGAACATTGTAGCCCTGTCTTTCGTATCCTTAAGATTTATTCTTCTTTGCTCTTTCTTCAGAGGTAGGCATAAAACACCTTTGCTTTTACATGAAAATTACATGACAGTATTTAAAAAAAAATTGAATTCTGGTTAACACAACATCACTTTATAACAGTAACAACGCAATCATTATGAATGACACCCTGCGTATCCATCCCTCCAAATACAAAGGCCAAATGTATTGTCTCCGATGCTCCTGGGCTGTTGGACTGCTTCTCATCTCCATTCCCCTCTACAAGCATCTTCCAGGGTAATAAACACATGGAGTGGTCCAGACGGTTAGGGGGCAAATCCCCTTCATACTCCATAAGGACCCACCGACTTTTGTCTGCAGAATCAGGAATGACAATGGCGGTTAAACATGTTCTAACTAATGCTAGTATGCTGTATAATGAATAGAAAACTGCACCATAACATGAATAAACCAATGAACAGTATAAGATGTAATACTGTTAAAATGACACAGGAAAATTCTAGTACCAGTGTTGAATCTGTACATTGAGTTGCTCGCTCCATCTGCTGTCATCCCCCCAAATATGTAGATGTTCTTGCCCAGTGCCACAGCTGAATGGGCTGCTACTCCTGGAGGGATATCTCCTTTAGTCTGTACTTTCTCCCACTTCATCGTCCCTTTGAAAAGCAGACAGAAGGGTTTATGTCTTAGATAAACTCAACAAAGGGTAAAGGGTCCTGAAAGTCTTTTTGGAAACACTTTTAGAGCTTTAATTTAGAATTCTCAGTCTTCATAGTTTAATCCTCCAAGTATCAAATCAACATCCTGAAATCCAAAGTTCTGAATTTAATTTTCTTAAAATGGAGCCTTCAGTCATAAATTTAAAATTCTCTAAGAAAGGTCTTCAAAGTAATAGATCTATTTTGAAAAGTCTTGAATTTACAGCCAAAGGCCCTACCTCTTCTGCTCTTGCATGAGTTTTAACGAAGACTATAACACTGAAAATAAGAGTTTGTTTAATGTGTTTTGTTTCTGCTTTCACATGAAAACTCTGCGCGCTCATATAGTCTGAGTTCAATTCATGTCAGTGACATTTTTGAAGATTTAATGCCCTTTCCACTTTTCTTATATTACTGTCTAAAGCTCTTTGGTGCAAGATCAGTAATACATTGAGTTATTGACCACCCAAACCATTATCTACCATGTCTTTAATTTGTAGCTCTTTTTTTATTAAAGCCATTTAAAACCTCCAAACCTACAGTGAATCTCTGTCATTTGGGATGGCGTTTGGTGATGTTGTTTTTAAAAGGGTCTGTGCAGCTTTATCTGCACTTTTATAAGGTCACCATAAGAAGCCGTTTTCGTTTTGAAACATCCAGGCTTTTATAATGCTTTTTCTCCACGTTACCCGTGTTTGTCCATAGCCTGTGAATGACAGTCCATGTAAATTGTGTCACCTGAAAAACTGTACTGCAGAACACTTCATTGCCTTTTTAAGGAATTGTTGAGAGCATTGGTATAACTTTTGTTTGATAGAGGAGAGAGACAGTGGATAGGCTTGTGACAGTGGTTGTGAGGGAGCAGGGGAAGACACTTGAGCAAATAAGACTCAGGTGGGAATCAAACTCAGGCCAGCCAAAGCATATTAAGGACATGCTTGGTTGCTTAGCACTTGGCCGAACTAGCACACCCTTACATTGCCTTTTTCGTTGAATTTCATTATAAAAAAAAACTGCATACATTTTTGGTGTCACCACTGTGTAGTGGCCCAATGTTGTCACTAAAAATATTTCTACACTTCAGTATAATATCAGATTTTACTTAATCATTGCAACCCCACAACAGATACTGACTTCAGGGTGTAATTCTCATATTATCAGCAGCCAACTAATCCAGGGACCCGTAATTTACCCTAACAGTTGAGAAAATACAAGAAAACTGTAAAATGGATCAACATTATTACAGTTACCAAACTTAGGAGAAGTGAGGCTTACTTGTATCAAGAGAGTACATATCATTGTGGAATTTGTCCCCAGCCATGCCTCCATGAATGAAGATCTTTGATTCTACTGCTACAATAATGTGGCCGTGCCTGGCTGGAGGCTGTCGGCCTTGGGTTTGTGGCTGGGACCAGGTGGAAGACACTGTGGGGAAAAAATAGGATAAAAGTTATCCCATGTATGTGGGTGCTTTTGTCTACAGCTAGTTCTATTATTTTGTCAATACCTGATGGGAGAGATGGTATTTGTAGCAGTAGAAACATGATCATTTCAAAGGAATAAAATAAGAATAGGAACAACAACAAAACAGTACAGAAATACACATATGGTGCACAATAAGTTTACCACAAGAACTGTGTCTGTACATCAACCCTTTTATAGATGAAGGGTCATCTTTCCCCCCACACACCTGTATCAAAGATGTGAAGTGCTGGGTCTGAGACAGGTGCTGCTCCTGCCTCTCCACCTGAGAAGACATAAAGCTTGTCCCCGAGGAAGGCTGAGGTGGTGTGGTACGTCCTGGGACTGGGAGGTTTGCCATTAACAGGTACGTTCTTCCAACAAGAATCACTATCTAGTCACAAAGAAATGATTTCACAAACATAAAGGTCACAAATAAAAATTAGTCAATATGCTCTGAGAATAACAACACTGGGTACAATGCCATTAAACAAAATAAAGCTTCTTACTCTACCAACTTGTTCATTATAATGTGGCCTATATCAGAATAATTGACTCATCCTCCTTGAATATTTGACAACTCTGTGTTCTCAACTATTCAAACAATGAGGCTAGTTAAACATAAATTGCAGAACACTGGGTTTGAAAAAAATGTTTTTTCATCTACTTTTACAGCATTAAATCTTTGCCAGGGTGTACAAATTAACCTATGAAGAAGTGTTTTTTGAGGAAGAGGGAGGGGTACAGCTTTTAAGGTTTATGAAAATCAACCAAAATAATTGAATGATAAAAGTATCACTTCTGACTATCAAAAAAAAACTGAATATGGGAACTGAATAAAGGACCAGGATTAAGCACACATTTTCACAATACACTCCAGAATTTGCAAAGTTTGACTTAGTAACACTTTCAGTTATTTGTAGTTTAACAAATGGACATAAGAGATAACTCAACATGCTTGGATTAGAATTTACCTCTAAGCTGTAAATTCTGAATGCAGTTGCGATTGCCGCTCTGCTGTGCTCCTCCAAACACCCACAGGCTCTGTGGGCAGCTCTCTGGTACAAAGCAGCAGTGTTCATACCGTGACTCCAAACCCTCCCACTCTGGGATGTCCCATTCATGATTATCTAGGAGTCAGAAAGGACAAAAACAATAAAACAATAAGGCCTCACGACATGAAATACAAGGTAAAGAGCAATGCAAATTAAATATCAAATGTTTTTAGTAAGGGGACACTATATTAGGGATGGTATGCTACCAGAGTTTTAAACTGTCATATGATTCAAACAAAAATCAAGTGATATACTTCCAATTTTGATACCATGTCAACAAAAGTAAGCAAGTAAGTGGATCACATTCTGGGTAAATATTTACTAATGATTAGAAATGATTGCAGGAAAACACTGGCACACCTTCTCAACAGCAAATGAACACTTATATGTTGCCAGAGTTAAGTTCAATTTTGTATGTGAAGAGTAGTTGGCCTATTTTTTATGTTTATATTCCACTCCTATACACCTATCTTATAAAACAGTTGCAATTTTAAGGTTTTGGTATATATTTTGGTATATGGTTTAAGTGGTCATTAAATTAGATGAAATTTTGAGAAAATGTGTGACTACTAATTTATATCATCACTGTTAATCTGGCTTGCTATTTACAGCACATAATGTCTTACATTGTCATGTAATGACACTTTATTCCAGTGTATAATAATAGAAATTTCCTGTTTATTCTGTGTGTAAAATAATTTTAATCCATTCATCTTTTGAAATTTTTACTTGTATTTGCCTTTCTTCTACAACACTTGGACCTTCCCATCTGTGAATCAAATAAGGAATATCTTATTTTATCTTATAGTAACCTTTGTCCATTTCTTTGAAAAAGTATATATCATAAATCTTTGTGCAAAATATTAAGTCAAAAAGTACCAAAAAATTGCATATACATTTCTTTCTATTCAAGTTAACAAAGAAAACTAAATCACATCCTAGCATTTCCTTGGTCAAAGTAATTCTTAGATAGGCATATTACACCTGATCAAAATCTTAAGACCAGTTGAAAAATTGCAAGAATTTGCATTTCACACTGTTGGATCTTAAGAAGGTTCTAAGTAGAGCTTCAAAAGCAAAAAGAAAGAAATGGGAATGAAAAACAAAAATGTTGAGTATGCATTAGAAATAATAAAAAAGCAATATTAATTCACAAAGCCCCCAAATATGTTTTTTTTCTACACTCAAAGCAATGGAAGATAGTTTTTAAAGTACTGTAGGGCTTCTTTTGTAAACAGCAGAACAGTATCTCTGTGCATGTTCTGTATTTTACCTAGATTTATGATCTCTGCATGTGTGAAACTGCCACTTGGGTTTGCTCCTCCAACAATCAGAATTCTGCCTTTCCCTTCACCTTCAGATGGGACGAATGTGCAGGTGTGACCCACACTCACACCTGGAACACTGCCCCTGGGTATCAGAGAATACCTGTGGACAAAAAAAAGCAGGTTCAGCACGCAAAAGGAGATCTTCACACCCAAGTGCTGCAAATGAACTGAACTACACACCATACTCCTTCTTTTGGTTTATCCTGTGGGTCAAGTACAGGGAGAAACTCCATGTCTGTCAAGGGCAAATACATAAACAAAGTATTATTGTTTTTTCACAACTGTTCTTTTTCATTAATATTGATTTTTGAATTGTAAAATGGCATGACGTATTGACAGACACCCTTGCGTAAAATGTCGCTACAATCGACGTAATCCAAATGTTGCAGTTTCTCAGGAAATTACGTTGATCGGTTGTAAGAGTGGTAGGAAACCATATGGGATACATTTCTTCATTGAATTGTGATGCCAATAAGTCAAAGACACAAGAAGTGCTATCAAACTGCTACCTGCGCTAACTCTATGAGCATGTGAACAGTTTCCTATCAACTGACCTGTTTTCCGGGTGAAAAGGGGCTCCTTATCCGAGAATTATAAAGAGTAGACGTTGTTCTGTTCCATAACTCGCGTTTAAACCGTAAAAACCACAAAATGAACCGATAACGTTAGCTTAAACTCTACCCAAACACACGACAGTCTTACGTCAAAACCAATACGCACGTCTCTACGTCAACTACGTCTGTTAGTTTACGCTCTAAACGTAGTTGCCAAGTTCCCTGCGGCGCTTGCGCATTGGGCAGTTCACTTGTCTTGGCCGTGGTACGCAAAAGAGTAGCTTCAATAGTTTTTCAATTATTTTTTAATTATTTAACCGCATTATAATGAAGGTATTTCTAACGCGACTTTCAGAAAAGTAGTTAAAACAAAAGTAGTAGTAGTAGAAAATAACACAGCTTCGTCTTCTTCAAGTAACAAGGTAAGCCATGGTACATAAGGACATTTTTGCTTGAAAAGTCAGAGGTCAGGCTACTGTCACCATTTTAAGAGAGGAGGAAAAGTTCTAGGCTGCTTTAAAATTAAAGACTAAAATTTATGTCTTTTAAACAAGTCAGGTGTTAGCAATTTGAGGCTGTTAAATTGTAGAAGCGCAGACAAAATTGAACATTTTTACTTGCTGGGTTGAGAGGATTTTAATCATTTTACAGCTAACATAAGACATACAGTTAGATCAACAAATAAAATGGCAGCAATGGGTTGCATAAGCTTACTTTATGGACTCAACTGAAAAGTTTGTCAATCCTCATTTATCAGCATCACACACTATTCAAGCTATCTTGTTCTTACTTAAAACGGTCTTCAAGCAACAAGACTTTTTCATACATTTGGACAAGAGAAAAATTGCAGTCAAACTGATTTGGTGTAAAAGCCTCTGGACACTCAGTCAGGTGTTTTTAATTACTGGCTTATTACACAGGGAGAGGATGGAAAGGGCGGGGCTATGGTGAGAGTTTCTGACGTCGTAGGTTTTAGGGACCAATTAAAATTGTAATCCTTAATCAAGTCCTCCCACCTTTAGAGATTCTACTGATTTCACAGGGTCATGGTGCTGTCGGTCAAGCTAAATCTGCCACACTCACACAGTCCTGAAAGACGTCTAATAAAGAGCTCTTTTACAAACATCTGTTTGTGTGTCCAGGTCCTTTAAACTAGGGATGCAAAATATTATTGGAACAATATTGGTATCAGCAGATATGGCCTAAAAAGTTGATTATCAGTATCAGCTGATGTGAACATTTCTTCCAATTCATACAACCAGTATTATTATTGCCACACATATTGGCCACATATATCCCAAATATTGGCAGTAATTTTGGTAAAATGTACAAATGTACCATAATGGTTTACCTCATCATCATTGAATGTCCACTTTTATAAATCAAAAGTATAATTTATTTGATAACAAAAAGTTGGTCTTGCTTCCCATCTGTTTCTTACAGTAAATTGTATGGCACACGTTGAACTGTACTTCCTAACATGTCCAGCAGGGTGCGCCATTGTCTAGTCTTTGAAACTCTTCAGGTGTTTAGACTGTGAGGTGTTTTGATTGCAGCTGTCCGAGTCTAAATGTCTAAAAATAAATGGCCAGACGTTTAATCATTATTCAAACTTGTGACTCTTTAATACTAGAAGACTGTTACTCACTTAACAAACACAACAAACTGTGAATAAAACTGTTTAAAGAGAGTGAGTCTTTCTGTATGTTTGGATATTTACTAAGGGGTGCTTTATTAAAGAAGACAAGTATATTTTGTTTTGCCATTAATGTTTTTTTTTTTTTTGAATAATCATGCTTTAAAAGGAAAGAGACATCATGTCAGTAGGAGGCAGCTGTAGAGAGAGTATGGTGATGTCCCCAGAATCAGATATACTTAATGGACCATTATAAATGATACAGATCTAATCTGAAATATACATCAGCAAAGTCACATTAATGTAAAGCTTCCTGTACAGTCAGCAATTCTGCAAATATGATGGAAGCTGAGTGAACAAAACTGCACGATTTCAGTCTACTAGACGCTCTCTCTCCATTGATTCATAAATGAGTTAATGATTGAGTGCAGAGTGAATTAATGATCAGGAAGGATCGTCTTTTGGATGTTCCATATCTGCAAGTATATTTTCTTTATAAAAAGACTTGCCCTCTTATTAAATAAAGAAAAATCAGGAAATAACTACGCAAGGACAAGTATTCACTGCCCTGTTTCTTTCACTGCTGCGGGACAAAGATGTTCTGAAAGAGCTGCTCCTGGCAACTGTTGAATAAGGGAAGGATAATTTGTTCTTTGGAGGCTGTTAAATCTTTCTCTTTTTAACTGCACCGCATTTTGTAGTTGGCACAAACTAACCATTATTTTAAAAGAGAACACCATCTCTTTGTTCATTTTTCTAAACAAAAATGATCCTCAGAAAACAATGAGACTTCTTTGTTTATGTAATGTTATGTTTTATTTTAAATAACACAGGAGTCACAGTGTTTATGTCACAGTCTGTGGAAGTGGGTGGAATGGCAGCCACTGAGTGGCAAAGAGCTCAGATTGACCACATCAGTTAGTGGAAAGAATGCAGCCAAATACTTAAATTGGGCATAAAAATTTGTAAGTCTTTTCTTTTTGGGATTCGGTAATGCCCTCAGCTGATGTTACAGGAACATTTGGAGCTGCAACATCGGGTTTCTTACATGGACAAACAGTGTTGTTAAATTTCTTCTTTCTCTTTCCTGTAGTTTCTACTGTGAAGAAAAATCAAGACATTACATTTCAGCAAATCATTAACAAAATCAAAAATCAATGTCTTAGGTGCTGCAGCACTGAGGAGATTCAATTATTTTTCCTACATAAAAACCAGAGAGGTCCAATTACAACAGGTGGTTTGACATTAAACAATTTAAATAAGAGATAAGTCCATAGATTTGACCACAAGTTAAGTAAATAACTAAAATAATAAGACTTAAATTAGGCCAATCATTAGGGATGCACGATATTAGATTTTTGCCATTATCTGATATGCCAGTATTTCCATACCGATATTTCGTGTCAAGAGCACAAAGTCTCTACTTTACTAAAATTGTCTAATGACTTTCATGGTTAAAGTCTATTTGTGTTAGAAACAGATATGAAGCAAGAAAAACAAGATTTTATTCCCTAATAAATGAGACTTTTTATAGGCAAAAGTGGATATTGAGTAATGATGAGGTAAACATTATGGTACATTTTACAGATATTACAGACATGTCATGGGATATTTATGGTCAGGTTGTTTGGTAAAAATATCATCAAAGATTTTCCTGTCTGCTGACACTGATTTCCAGCTTTTTAGGCAAATATGTGTTGATGCTGATATTGGTCTGATAATATTCGTGCGTCCCTGCCAATTATTGATGTTATTTTTGCATATTTTTCATGAAATGAAGGTTACCAAGCAGTACAGGTGCCAAATAATAAATAGATGCTAAAACAGTATGCTCAGAGAAAGCCTCTGTACGTCAATCTAATTTTGGGTACTTGCAAAATCACACAGATTATAGTTACAACAGAGCTTTAGCCTGTGATTTATGCAAATTAATGCTGCATTATAAACTTAACTATTGACCCTAAAAGTTGATTTAATTATTTATTTTTAAAGAAATCAGACTAGAATCTACATTTTCAGAAGTGAACATCATCAAAAATAATCTGACTTTCTGAAAATTGCTAAAAACCCGTCGCTTTTCAGGTGAATTTAAATGTTTTACTGTTTCTTACCACTAACAGAAATGACTAGATGTTGCGTTCTGCCACTCAGTGGGTGGAACTGCCAGCCTGACACACAGACTGTGACGTCATTGCAGACCCTCTACAGTGTGACTGTCTTTAAATGGACCAGATTGACATGCTATTCAGACTGTTAGGTGCTCCTCTGTCCCCCATGGCAGTCTGGATGTCTCTCTCCACTCTCTCATCTCCTCCCACAGTAACTGTAAAATGCATCTCATGGAGGACCATGCTCTGCTCTCCTCTCCTAATCTCTGCTATCTTAATGAAGTCTCTCTTGCCTCTACCTTCATATATATTTCATTTCCTTGTATCATCAGAATATTTTCAAAGCAGCATCACAGTGAGGGAGCAACAGGAGGTATGTGTTGGCATAAATAGTCCGGTCAGCAGCACTTAAAACAACAACAGTTCAGTAACATCCACTGCAACACATGTAAACAACAGTAATAATGCTGCATAGTGGGACATCTCCCCGAGGAGAGGTCGGCCCAGAGTGTGACGTTTTAGGCCCAAAACATTGTTTTCCTTGTCCACATGAAAACACCCAATACTGAGGTTTTTTTTTTTTTTTCAATTCTCACCAGATTTTTCCAAAATGTTCAGGGACTTAAAGCACTGTTATGTGTGAAAAGAAGACCAAAACACAGAAAAATATGTACAAAGCCTTTGTCAATTAAAACTGAAGAACATTTTTGTCCAGATTTAGCCAGCAAAAACTCCTTTTGTCAAACATTTTCTTCCTTGACGCTTACTCAGTCAGGCAGATGGTAAAATTCATTTTCATGAAATTATATTTTATTCTAGTTAATACTTTTTTAGTACTTAAATTCATATGAATGAAAATAGTGACCTGAAAGAAGAGCTTTGATTTGTTGTGTTGTATTTTGGTTAGTTTTGCTTAAAATCCCTATTGATACAACCTTGTCAGTGAACATCTACTGATGTCACTTTTAGTACTTACATGATGTTAAGGTTATCAGTGTGTTCCCAACAGTGCTCGTACACCTGTTTTTAGTGACGCAGGATATTGAATTTTTGCAGATATCTGATATGCCAATAAGTCAGAACTCATTATTGCAGATACCTATACCGTCAAGAGCACAAAGTCTTTACTTTATAAAAATGTACTCATTACTTTCCATGTGATAGTCTATTTATGTAAGGAACAGATGTAAAACAAGAGAATCAAAATTTCCCTCTTGAAAATTAAAACTTTGTTGTTGTATTTGGCAATTTTACAACGGATAAAGGGATTATATATAGCCGATATGTATGAGCTATATATAGACCAATATCTACCAATACTGATTTCTAACCAGTGATGTCATACATCTCTACCTGTGTTATATTTCAGAGAAGACAAACATATTTCTTCTAATAAATGATATAAAATTGAAATTCCAAGCTACCATCACAAGCCCTTTAGTCCCATCTAAATTATGCCCATGTGTATTTATTTTCAACTATCAGAAACACAATGGTCAACAAACATATATATTCATATTCTTTCTCAACAAAATGATCTGTAATGTTTCTTCATTTTCTCATGTGTTCTCATTGTCCTCGTTGTGTATGAAATGTTGGCACTGTCCGTGTACGCTTTGGATGTGTTTTTATGGATCACATGATTGGCTTGGTTGTAGTCTCAGAGACTGCATCCTTCTTCTTTCAAGGTTGTTGAATTTTGTCCTCATAGACGTCCTGAAGAGTCTTCACTTTGTGACTTTGTGGACTTCATGTGTCAGAGATAGACATACTGTACAAGCCATGCCACAGCAGCACTATCGGCCCAGTTTCCCCTTTAGGGAAGCAGAGCTTGAGTTCCAGAGAACTCCTTTGTTTTTCCATCACTGCAGCTGATAAGCAGCAAATGAATCAGGGGCTTTTTGCGGAGGGACAGAATGAGAGGAAAAAGGAAAATGATTCTGACTTTTTAAAGACCTAAGGAAAGGACAGAGGCGGGAGAAACAGATAACAGAAGATAAAGCCTTTGACAGCTCAAAATAGTCACGCTATTCTCGTGACCATGGTGTGTGTACAGTACTTGTTACAGTGATTTTGGGCTCTGTTTATTTTTAATCTACCTTAAATAAAGCTTGATTTGAGTGCTTGCTCAGTGGGCGGTCTGGTTTGTAATCAGGCTTAGCAGGGAAGTTCATCTGTGGGTTACTGGTACACAGCTATTGGGCAAGATGTCAAAACAATGTGCTGTAGTTATCAGTGTTGTGTCACATTTAACCCAGAGGTGCGTTAAATCAGGCTGAAAAGTAATCTGGATTATTGCCACAAAACCAAAACACTGGCTTAGATCCTTTTATTCTACAACACAAAGTCAATGAGAACTTAATCTGTGATTTAAAAGACGTGTGTTTTTTTGTCTCTGTCTTTGTTCTTTGCACTGCAGGCAGACTGCTTTTTATTGCTGTTAGTCTTTGTTGGCTGCTGTGCATAAAACAAACCTAATCCTCCTCTGATATCCTCTGCATTACATTATCTAACCAAATGATCGAAGTGGATGTTTGGTCTGGTGTACCAAAGACTTTTCAGTCTGACCTTACTAAAACCAGGGACCTTTATCTTGGGTTAAAGTTCATTTTCGCTGTTGAACTCTTCATGATTAAAGTTGGGAAAAAGCCTTTAGCCAAGCCTTAACAGGTTTATACTGTGAGACACTTCATAGAATCTCTGGAGGGATTTTAACATCGTGCAGCTGCTGGATCTGCCTGATTCAATATCTGACAGATCCATCTAAGAGCGTCCCTAAGAAGCATGGCCTAATCAGTGTCCCTTAGGGCAGGACGAGGTGGAGCTACGAGGCAGACAACAACAGGGAGTGACTGCTCATACAGACATTAGCATAGATGCTAACAGCTTTAGTAGCAGTTAGGCCTGGGCGATACGGCCTAAAAATAAAATCCGCAACTCTTCAGTGCAAAAAGAACAGTGACAATAAACAAAAAGAACAGTGACACAAAAATGACATGAATCAAATTTTGCCTTCATGTTGTCAAAATATAATCCCAAACCAAACAGAATTCCCTCTTAAAGTCAAAGTGTGTGTCATAAAGTGTTGATTATGCAGTGCAAACGTAGGCAGGCCTGTCTACATATATACTGAAAGCTGAGGGGTTTTCACTGTAAATTAACATGGAACTCTCTGATCAGTATTTTATCTAATTTAAAAAACAAATGCAAGCCTATAAAAGTGCTTGTTCAAAACATGACAGGGTCTACCACAATGAAAAGTGTACATTTTCAGTATTTATATTTTCAAACATTGTAACAACTTACAATTAGAGTGAGTCAAGAAAAAAAAACTTGATTTTTAATTTTTAAATTTTCTTCAGAAAACAATTTGAATTAACTGACTTAATTGTTGTATTTCCCGGCCCTCGTAGCAGGTTGATCAGATCTGGAACACATGTCTTTATTGACTCAAAAACAAACAACAGTGAGAGTACTTCAGTTTGCCTATGTTTGTATTTTACGACAAAGCAGTGGCACCTGCCTACTACATGATCTGATTGACCTGTAATGAATGTGACTGACATAATGATCCGCTCACCTGCTGGATATGCTTTTGAGAGGTTCTGCCCATTCACAGACACATTCTGTGGTTTGTTGTCAAGATGGTGCAGGAGCAGCAGACTGAAAAACTATTTTGTTCCTCAGGCCATCAGACTGTACAACTCCTCACTGGGGGAGAGGAGGAGTAACAGGAAGACTGAGGACCGGAAGAAGCAGTATGCAGCCTGTAGCCATATTTTTATTTTTATTTATATTTATTTATATTTTTGTTCATATCTACATTTTTTATATATCTTTTTATCTGTTACACTAAGCTGCTCCTGGAATCCTAATTTTCCTGAGGGAGTTTCCCAAAGGGATAGTTGAGCGACTATTCCCCCAAAAAAAGATAAGTTAGTCACCAAGAAGCTAAGAAGGGGAAAAAACTTAACCTGCCTGACGCGCTGCCTGATCGAGAAAAATCACTCCAAAGGCTGTGTGATGTTTTGTAAATTTATTGGGAGTAAAAACAGTGAAAAGATTTCCCAGATTCAGAAATGTGTGGTTCGAGGGATATCAAAAGGTAACAGTCAGCAAAAAGTAAGACTTCCCCCCTCACCCGGTTCATTCAAATAAGACGCCAGGTGAAAGAACAGCTGATATTCCCACTACCTGCTGACACCGCCCACTACGTGACTCACATCCCCAAGTGACCAATAAAAATTGAATCTAACATGTAAAGAAGTTAATAACACTTACAAATAACATTAGCTCGCACCTACAGGGATTAATAAAGTTCTATCTAATCTAATCTAATCTCGTAAATACATTGAACAGTCCTTCTGGTGTGTCAGGTTAGAGTGAAATAGCAGTTGTGTGCAGCTAAAAATTAATTTTGATACAGCCGTGTCTGTTGGATCCAACAGGATGCTTGGAGACAAAAAAGTATGAGCACTTTGTTTTTGCTGGCCGTGCTAATGGGCCACATCCTCCTGGTGGCTGAATCATCAAGAGTAACACTGAAGAAAGGATCTGACCTCATTATTTTGAGCTTTCTTTCATCTCTTTCATTGTGCTACCTCCTTGCCATGTCTTACCTGCACATACACACACAGACACATACACACACATAGACAAGCATCATATTTCTTGTCTCTCCTCTCTATAGATGCTGAAACCTTCTCATCTGCAGCCGCAGCTAGCATGCCTTCTTCAGCATGACCTGTGTCAGAGTGTTCCTGCGGAAACCCCCTGCCAACCCCCTTGAGACGTCGTCCTTCCTCCTCAGTACACATGGTGAGCTTCATTTCTTTCACTTTTTGTTAGACTCACTTGTTCCTCTGGAAAAACAGACACTAGTTCTTAGAGTGCACTGGGCGATGTTTTGATCGTAGTTCTGTGTGACATGGAGTCCAGTTTCTCCCCAGGTTTGTCAGTGAGGGGTGGTGGCCTGTTCAGCCTGGCCAGAGGAGGTAGGGAGAGGGGCAGACATTTAGTTTTAAGTATAAAAAGCACAAATGTGTATTTTTGTTTGTTTTTAAAGGTAGATGTTCATACATTTAAATGCATTTTTAAAGATGGGCTGGTGTACTTCATCCAAAGGCAACTTAGATGTTCATGCTCTGATGAAATAAACAAACAATAATGTAAATTTTAAAGGCTAATTATTGTATTTTGTGCATTTCATTTAGAGTAGTATTGTGGTTATTTTAAGGTGGACTGTTTAGAAAAAATAGAAGAGTAAACACTGTAGTCACAACTGAGAAAATGATTAAATTCTGTTTCTCTCCACGCTCCTTAGTAATAGTGAAGGAATGTGTCCTTTTTTGATAAAGGATTGTGTTCTAAGTCACCCGATCATGCAGCAGGTCTCACGTGAGAGGCACATTACCTGCAGCAACAGGTGAGCTCAGATGCAGCAACAAGTGGTTTGGTCTGGTAATGAGACTGCCCCCCCTTATCCTATGACACCACAGATGAATTATTAACAAGGGGGTGAAAAAAGAGGGTGTACTGCTATCATTTACAGTGAGACTAACGTTTGTGGCAAAAACATGAGATAGAGCTCTAGTATAAGAGCTGCTCATATTTTAAACTAGTATATTATAGGGTATGTTTATGTAAGAGGCTGCAGCTGATGCAGATGTTTGTCAGCTGTGTGTGTCAAACCAGCAAGTTGTAGGCTGTCCCATTCCAAAGGCTGCCAAAAATGCATCAGACAGTTAAAGCCTACAAATCCCTATCCAGCAGAGACTCCATTCTGTGAATACAAGGCCCAGATACTGCACAACATTTTTTTAATCTTAACAAATGTCTAACACTACAACAATTACAAAGTGTTACAATGTTTTATTTTCATTTAGAAGATGCTTTTGGCCGAAGTGTAGTACACCTGACTTAGGCTTGACTCAGAGGTCTGCAGGGCATTAAGAAACATTAATAGTCATTAAGTTGATTTTGTGAAAATTAAGGCCTTAAATGGCATTAAAAAACATCACATTTGATTCTCAGTGGCATTAAAAATTCTTTCTGTTGTTTTCAAGAAAAATATTTAATAATATATGATAATAATATAATAACATAATTATAAACTGTGATTCGTCAGATATGTACATCTGCGTAACCATGCAGAGCCATTGTGATAACTGTTTCTGGCTGGTTGGGAACAAATGGCGTAAATTCGGATATTTTGAAAGTGGCCGGTGGGCTGAACCAGGTGGAGGAACTAGTGGTCACTCTCCAGTGTAATATAAGTTCTCTTTCAGCTCCATAAGTGCTGATATGTTTAAGATGAGATATTTATAGGGGCATGTTCATATAAAAATCATCTTTTACAAAAAACAAAGTGTGTAATTTGTCTTGAGTTTGAGTTGCATGTTTCCCCTTAGATGTAGGGTCTTGTAGACTGGCAAAGAATGCCAATACTGAAAAAATGCACAGGGATTTTGCTTGTGACTGATTTTCAGGTCTGGAATAAAGGTATAGATAGCAGGCAGAATAACATACTGTTTGAACATGCTGTTTGGATAGTTTAAGTTTAAGGGGAATTCTTATTTTTATTCTTAAGAAACTGAAGTAAAACACTGAGCTTGACCATTTGGCCATGCCCCCTCAAAAATCAAGACCTTAAAGTGCAGACAGTGTACCAACTCATGTTCTCAGATTCTTGTTTCAATGGATTTAGAGTTTTAAGGGACCAATTTCTGGACTAGCTTTACAGGAACTTTAAAGACAACTATGGTTAAGAGGTGTCAAGTGGAGCTAAAACAAGCTACGGAGCATTTATGCATTTATTTATTTATTTCCTGTTTTGGATTAGATCTGAATCATGGGGGATAAAAAAACTTTTAGGTTTAATTCTGAATTGACTCTGCCATCCTCCTTTACCCTTATGCTGATCTTACAGTTTTATACTTACCACTACAATCAGTCAGATGTTGAGCTTTAGCTTTCCTCTGTAGATGAATCTGAATGATTTGTCATCTAATGCTAAGAATTCCTCACATCTGGCCTCCCATCCCAAACGATCTAATTGAATGTTTTTAATCTGTTATATTTTAGATGATCTTCTCACTTGTGTGCTCACTGAGTTCATTTTGACCGCGTGCCCTTTCAGAACTAGGTCAAACTTTTGCCCTGAGCTCGACTTTTCCAAAAGCTTAAATTTCACTGTCACCCCTAGGAAAAGAATTTCACTGGCCAAGTCTGGATCAAAACCACCAACTGGGTCAGGATCTGATATTTTCATCCTCCCTCTGGTGCCTGTAGCTTAACCTTTCTAAAACCCTCCTTGTAATTCTTCACATTATATTGGTTAGGAGACTTTACTGATGTCTGAAACAGTATCAGCATTTGCAGCTTGCACACCCTTTTCCACCAGGATCATTGTCACTTCAAGCAGCTCTTTAGCCGTAGTTTAGACCCCAGTGCTGTTTAATAGATATTAAACCGTCTGTCTGGCATGTCAGGTTAAAGATGAAGTGCAGTGTGAATGTATTATTTTATTGCACTTTATTTTTATTTCAGGTATAGCATTTTCAGATTTAATGCCTCATCCTTTTAATTCTTTTCTCAGCTGGCAGACATCCATCTGTTGTCCATTTCTCTCTGTGGTCTTAGCTATTTGTCTTCTGTGATGGCCGTTGCATTCGGGTTCAAAGCCCCACAATAAGCAGTCATAATGTAGTCATGCAGTGAGACAAATTTTAAAGTAAATTTGTTCAAAGTGACAATTTTCATTGAATTAAAACACCAATATTTGGTATCACTGGTGTCACATCAGTCTGGATGAATATAAATTGTAATAAAATATTTGGTCCCTTATTATTTTCCTTCTGTGCTTTATAGTTAAGGCAGCCACCTTAATAAAAAAATCCCTCTCAAATTAACTAGCATTGCAAAAATAAAAAAAAAGCCAGGAGACAGTAAAACAAAAATCAGACAAAAAAAACCTCAACAAAATGAATGAAAAACAAACAAAAAGTATTTTTCCTTATTGTTTAGACACTGTGGGTTTTATAATAAAAACTTTAAATTATTTTTCCACTTTAACCAAAGATGGTCCATTTAGTTAACAAACAGACATGCAGTTTATGACATGTATGCATATATTTGACAGATGACAAGAACTTTTAAAACCTGATGTCTCACTGAGTTTCTCTGTCGTGTTCGCTTTTTTTTATGTTGTTTCACATATGCAGGGAGGAGTGTGTTATTGGAGGAAAACTTAATTGGATTGCAGCAAACTGATATCTGAAGACAATTTACAATAGAGCAGGCTGAAGATGAACTCTTCATTTTATGGATACACATATATATGCATATATACATATAAAATAAAATGTATATATATAAATATACAAATATATATACATCCAATGCCCAACATGAGTCCAATAGCCAATCAGGAATCCTTCATCATGGCAGCAAGAAAAAACCCTCTGTTAAGCAGCAGGAAATCTTGAATGTGGATCCCAGTCTCATGATTAACAGCCATCCACACTATGCTGTGTTGGGTGTGAGGGCAAAGGAAGGCAGGTGGGCAGAGACAAGTGGACTAAAGCAAGAACTAAAGCTAGTAACAGATCCATGGGCCAATCATAGACCTGTCTTCATCATATTTGTCTCTGCTGAATACAAATTTATTAGAGGTTAGCCCCTTAAGATGCAGCATCTTGTTTTCAGGAGGGTCCTCATGTCTGTGTGATTGTAGTGATAGTTTCTGTAGGAGTATAATCAATAACAATCATGAAAAGAGTAATAATCTTATACTTACATTAACATCTATAATGATCATAAGGTAGAGATGACTGATGTTGAATAATACAACATCATCAAACTAGCTGTATGGTGTTCATTATGTATACAGTTTGTTAGAAGTAGTTTCTGAGTTTCTGAGTAGCATGTATACTTTTCACATACCTTGACATGTCTCGGCGGAAACTTCCGCCTTCCTCAGAAGTGTCACTTGGTGGTAGGTGTGACGTGTCTTATCAGCTCAAACTGCTTTGATGAAGCAGTATTTTTGCTGTATAGCTATTTAAACATTGACCTTCTTATTTTTACCCAAAGAGAATTCATCTCTCCTCAGGTTGGACACACCTGTCAGTGATAACTGATGGAAGTTTATTGTGGTCATGTTTAAAGTGCAGAGAGCATTTCAGATGATTAAATATTAAACACATACCTTTTAGGAATATGAAATGTCTGCTCTTCCTGGGAATTTCTTCAATATTTTATCTTTATTTTCATCAAATAAGGCTGCTTTCTTTAGCATATTGGCATCTGGCTTAAAGGTGTGTCAATCTGGGAATATAATGGATCCAACAAATTCAATCCACTGAGCTCTGTGTCACTGCTTTTGGCAGCTTAAATAGAAGACAATGAGGTCCAAGAAGTTTTATAACAATCCAGACCATTAAAGGAAATTCACCTTGTGTAGTGCTCATCAAATCTGCTCTTTTGTTCCCTCTCAGATGAAATAGGATGAATTGGCAATCACCCCAGATGAGAACTTCAAATCCTATATGCACAGCAGTTTTCCAACTTTAAAGAAGCAGTCCTTTACAGAGCAGTGAGTGACTGCAGTCTTTCTTTTGGCTCCTTACTGCAGATAATGACTGCTTTAACTGTCACATAAAGACCAACCGAGTCCCCTGCACAGCCCTTATTGGATGCCAGTGAGGTTTTCAGATGTAAATGTGACAAATAGGCAGCAGTATACTAAAAAAAGAAGGTGAAGGTAAAGGAAAATAAAGAAACATTCAGAAATAACCTTCTCAAAAGCCTCAGTATGGCCTCCCTGCGACTTGCGTGATTAAATAGAGGATGTGTTTTAGGGCACCTTCTCCCTGAGGTTTTTCTGTAGATATCTGGAGTGGTAAAAGCGCACCTTCTGAAAAAAGACAACACGACCTTGGTGTCCTTTTCTTTAGTTATAGCCCTGGGTTGTTATCTTTCTTGAATCAGGACTAAAGCCTTAGAGCTGCATGGCAGCGCCGCATCATTCTGAGTGACAGCGTGGTGACAGGGCCGCTGTTGAAATATCAAAGTGGGACAGCATTTCAAACATTCTGTTTTGTGGCAGAAGCTGCAGAGTGGATGCTGCTGTTATGTTTGGAAATCAGAAAAAAAACCCTAAACAAATAAAATGTTAAAGTTCATCTCTGACTAATAGATGCATGACATTTTCACAGGGAAGAAAAAGCCCAAACATTATTAAAGTTTTGTCCTGAAGAGGAGCTCAGTTAAGTTTGTAAACTGTCAGTTTGGACAGGGCAAGTTTGTTTATTAAGCATCATTCATACAGGAAGCCATTCAAAGGACTTCTAGTGCCAAAATCAAGATTTTTTTTTTTTTTTTTTTTAAATATCTGTCCGTGGTCTGTTCACAACCCCCATTACCACCTTTCCAGAAAATGAGTGCTCAATAAGTGAAGTAAAATAAAGTAAAAAAAATCCCCCTAATGATGCCATTTTGGGACATCATTCGATGGGATACACTCCCTCAACAAGGTGTTTGTTTACCACCTCTGATGAAAACAGAA
This sequence comes from Cetoscarus ocellatus, assembly GCA_037902135.1. Taxonomy (NCBI): domain Eukaryota; kingdom Metazoa; phylum Chordata; class Actinopteri; order Labriformes; family Labridae; genus Cetoscarus; species Cetoscarus ocellatus. The sequence continues at coordinate 69,833 of JBAMNC010001097.1, forward strand.
GACAATGCAGAAGTGCCAAAAACTGCTGTGTCCTCACTTGAGTGCCTGCTTGAGTCTAACAGAGGACAAAATGGAAGTTTCATGGTGTGCATGGGGATGGGATGTTTTGTTGTTGCACAATAAAAGCATCTTTACAGACTGGTTCAACAAATGGCTTCTGTCCCAATATGTGATATATCTATATATGTTGTAGGGCTGCACAATATTGTATTTTTGCTGATACCCAATTCCCTGAATAACCCAGACTCATTATCGCCAATAAAGATATTGATACTGATATTTTTTGTTGAGAGCAAAAAGGCTTCACTTAATTAAAATTGACCTGTTCCTTTTGTGATGACAGTCTGTTGTTTTAGAAACAGATGTCAATCTGGAAAAAAACAACATTTTGTTCTTTAATAAATTATGTATTTGATTTATAAAAGTGGACATTTAGAAATGATGAGGAAAACCATAATGGCACATTTGTTCATTCTACCAGTATTACAGTTGGTAAATGGGATATATACGGCCAATTTGTACAGCCAAAATATCTGTTGTTAATTTTCACATCTGCTGATAGGATAATCAGTTTGTCAGCTGATTACGTGCAGATAATGATATTGTTCCAATTATACTGTAAGTCCCTAATTTAATCCTCTCACAGATTTTTTTTGTATATTGTGTATATTGTGAAAGGATTTCTTCCTTTTATTCCTGCCTTGAATCGGCCTCAGTAGATTTAGGAAGGTAGAGAGTGTTTACAGTATGGTTTCTCCTCTGGTAATCAGATTTGCTGACATCACATGGCTTTATCAAAGTCTTTGTACAGTCAATGGATCAGCCCATCAGCTGCTCCAGTGGAAGGAACATGTCTTGGTATGTGATCACAGTAAACATTAGAGCACAGTAAAAAAAAAAAAAGTTTAGAAAAGGTTATTATGCAGGATATTTAAGAAGAGTAAGATTTCCAAATACTATGGTTGGTTGAAAAGAACAAGTTTGTTGAAGGTATGACTGGGTGATATGGACAAAATTAACATCTTAATTTTTTTTTAGCTGAATGGTGATATTAATTATAGATCTTGATTTTTTTTGACTAAAAGCAAACTCTAAAAAAATAAACTGAGTCCCTTTATTCTAGGTGTTAAAAGCACAGTAGCTGAATGTTTTATCTGTATTGTTTCCTTTCTAATTATTAGCCTTTTTTACAGCCTGAAGCACTAAATACTTTTGTTGTCGTGGGATCTCGTTATTTTTTACTGCTGCCATAAAAAAGTTTTATTATAAACCTTTTATTGTGCTGCTTTGCTTTAATTACTTTCTCTCTCCATTTCACTCTCCGATGGTCAACATTTCCCCTCACTCACTGAAGGCCTGTTTGCTTGTTTTCTGTGACCCTAATTTACCTGGACTGTTTTACCATTCAACATAAAACCACCAAGGACATGTGCCGAGCGCTCTGCCATCCGTGTGAGCATTCTGTCACATAACAGTGCATGAATCATGTATTATTTACTTTATTCCAGTCACTGCTGTGGCTGGAGAAAATTTGTAGTTGGGGAGATTCGTCCATTCTTCCCTCTGTCAATCTCAGGATCACTTGGCAATAATATCCTCAGCATTGGAATCATTCAGTTTGACCGAAGGATTAACTGATTAAATTCTGGTGGTCATATGGCATATACAAAGGTGACCATTCCCTTTGATTTTTATGGCCATCGATTGAAAAATTGGTTGTGATTTAATTTCCTGTATAGACTGTTAAAACCAGGCACAGTGTTTTCCTGCAGTATCACACTGGATGCATTTTGGCTGCCTAACAGCTGTGGTGTGTGTTGAATTTCGTTTGTGGCAAGCATGTAATCAAATGAGAGCTTTCAGACTGCTGGTGTGAGTGCAGAGTCTCATGTGCCAAGAATCTCATTTGTCTTTTTGTGAAAAAATTACCATAGTTTGTACAGATTGCTATTAATCAGAAGATTTCTCTAGTCAGGAATGCAATGAGTCAAGTAAATTGTCAGGAGATTTATTGTTGTTCTTTCTAAACATTGTTTCCAGATTTACTGGCAAACACAAAACTTTTTTCCCTTTCTTGTGCATAATCTTTGGCACTGAGGGCCGAGAAAATAAAATTTAAATATCTTTTATGCCCGTCTTTGCAGACAGAAGTGTGCTAGCAGGAATATTCAGCAGAAACAAAGCGCATACACTGATCAGGAATAACATTATGACCACTGACAGGTGAAGTGAATAACACTGATCATCCCTTAATCATGGCATCTTTTAGGGGTGGAATATATCAGGCAGCAAGGGAACATTTTGTCATCAAAGTTGATGCTTTAGAAGCAGGAAAAGTTGGCAAGAATAAGGATTTAAGTGAGTCTGACCAGGGCCAAATTATGATGGCTTGATGACTGGGTCAGAGCATCTCCAAAACTGCAGCTTTTGTGGGGTGTTCCCAGTCTGCAGTGGTCAGTGCCCAATGAAAGTGGTCCAATGAAGGAACAGTGGTGAGCAGAAGCGGCAAAATTTGTTGCCTTAAACATAAACAAATAATGAAATACAAAGATATTCGCCCCATGCTTTTTAAACAAATGACACAAACAAACAAAAGAAATAAAAACTATTCCCCAAAATTCTGATTACAAATCATTTTATATACAGCCTGTACATGTGTTTCTACAAAGCACCCAATGAACAAGGGGGCACAAAAAGGACATTTCTTTTGTGCATCAACTACAAGCCTGTGCTAACAAAAATGAGCATGAGAAAGTGTCGAATGAACACAAGACAGTTCAATGAACAATAGCATTATTATTTCTGCCCATGTCCCTGATGGATTTCTGCTGTTTTCAAAATAACTTTTTAACTAGAGAGCTCATTGGCTTTTGCAGTAAGCCCCACAAAGACATTTGAAAAGCTGTAGCTTGTTGCACTTCATCTTTGTTTTTGGTCCAAATCTGAGGTTTCCTCATATTGCAAAAGTAAATTGTTAATTTTACTGGGACACAGTAGCTGGAAATAATACTAGTCTAATTCTCTCTTAATTTGGCATAAAGCACTCATTGGACTTAAGGATGAACTGATGGCATTTTGTGACCAGTTCGAAGATCATAGTGACTTTTTTCTGTCAAATTCTACTGTATACTGTGTCCCAACATTATAAGGAGGAAGCATTACTGTGTCTGCTTGAATTGTATGGAGTGCATTTTGGATAAACATATGCCACCAGTGGAAAATCTGTCTTTTACGTCTCTCTTACATACCGTTTTTTGTGACGCTGCAAAATAGTCCACTGATAGTCACAGCCATTTATGTTCGCAATATGAATTTTGATATCTCTTCTGTTGTTAAATGCAAATCAACTAAAGTACTACAATGTAGACTTCTTTAATATGCAGATACCGTGCAGGTTATCTCTTGTTCTGGGTGAAATTTCACTGTCACTCTGTAAGAATCACTGATGGATCCTTTCTGCAGCTTGATTGTTAAGCAGAGCCATACAATATGGAGGTGGTGCTTCCTGTTTTAAGTTCTTGTGGCAGCTGAACTTTCTCCCCGATGAAATATGTCTGACTGGAACAGATTTGGTAGCCCTGCATTAGTGGTGGTAAATTATCCAGGAGGAGAGTGTCTTTTTCAGTGCAACAGTCTCCAGGGGACTATCCTTCTTTCGTTAAGTAAGACAAGAAGGAAACTACAATGGCTTCTCTTAAAACCAGATTTCAGTTACAAATGGAGTCACAGTGCACATCCTCTTAAACTAACAGTGGTAGGATATACTACAGAGGACTGTGTCCACTAATTTGTACTACTGTTGCTTTATGGAGGTATAGTAGTTGCCAACAGATTTCCTTTCGTTGCGCTGTTATGCTCTCATGTTTTTCTCTGACACCTACACAATGTGGACCTCTGTGGTTTTAAGCCACTGTGTTGAGACTTAACCCCCTCCGGGACATTTCATTTTTACATAACTGTTACTCTGGCGATATAGTTGGGTCACGTTTGTATGTTAAGCCAGAGTTGGGCTCAAATTTAGTCTTCGTGCTTTAGAGGAAAGGAAAAACCATAAACAAGTTACAGAAGTAGGAGACAGGGAAATATTCAGAGGGAAAATATTAAAATCCAGCTGTCGTATGCATCCGAATAGTGTACAGTTGGCCTGTGCTCAGAATATCAATAACGACAAAATATTGTCACGCACTCCTTGGGGATAGGTGTACATGTGTCGATATGGATTCTACAGAATTGATATGGCCTCAATATTTTGACAGTTGTTGTCAATACACTTTGGGTAATGTTAACAATGGCACAGTTTAAAGTGAAGCCAAGCTACATGGTGAAGCACATGCTCCAAATTTGAACTTAGGTCTACCATCTTTGAGGACCTGAATTTAAGTTTCTTAAGTTGTTGAATCATTTAAAACTCATCCTTGTTCTTTTTCTTCTTGTAATAAATAAACAAAACTTGTCAGGAATTCTGTTACTAGCATAGTTGATGTTCTCAATTTACTTGTATAGGGATATATATCGTATCGTTGCCTCAGTGTCGGGATATGTATCGTACAGTGAGGTTGCTGGAAATACCCAGCCCTGGTGTACAGTTGTCCAACAGTGAATGCTGGTCTCCTTAAGGTGATGACCTCTCTTGTCCAACCAAAGGACTACTGACAAAGGAGGACAGGGCTTGATAAAGGTCAAATGATACCCCAACTTCAGAGCTGTTAACATGGCTGAAGGCTCTCACAAAAACTGTGTTGTTTTCAAGACCTCAGTCTGCATTCACTCCATCAAATACAACATGGGCTGTGAAAAAATTAAGAGGCGAGGATAGTGTAATGGGTGCACAGTAGCCATGTCTCCATACTGCAGCGGGGCTAAAGTGTATTTTCATGTGTGTTTTGTGTTGTGGGTGTGTTTTCATTTGACCATATATTGACCCACAGTGCTGTCTCGTCTGCCATGCCCTATTAATTCACTCCTACTCTCTCAGGCTGTAACCTCAGCTTTCACAATGTCGTTGTTCCACTCCTACAGGCCATCTGCTTTCCAAAGACAATTCTCTTCTTCTTTTGAGCCTTATTGTTTCTACCCTTCAAGTTTGTCTTCTAGAAATATCTGCATATTTTTCATTGCCACTACCGCCTATACATTTTACACCAAACCATTTAGAGCAGCACCTATCCATATGTCCATCATTTCACTTTGTCATCTGCATTATACTGTCTGTTTTTCCTCAGCAGTGGACCAACAACATTCAGTTTTCACCTGTTGCTCTGGCTGCTCAAATATTTTTTGTCTGCATTTACTGTTTTCTGTTTGATTTGTCTGATACCTGCAGGGTGTTACAGACATTCAGTGTTTTTGAGACCCCTCATCTGTACCTTCATGTTCAGACGCACCAGGAAGACATTTCAAACAGTGTTTTCACTTTGTTCTTCCACCGTGGCCAGAAGCACAAAACCATGCCAACTTCAGTGTGGGAACGACAAACATCCCTTGTACCCAAGCGCTAAAGTGCCAGCAGCGTTATCACACAACCAGACTCCCACATTTTAGCTTTAGACTTCAGTCTTATGAGCAGGATTAATTTGAAACAGCACAAAGGCAATGTTAGCCGTGGCCATGTCAACATTCCTAACAAGTCAAATCAAGGAGACGTACAGGAAAGGAGAGAAAAACCGTCTAAAAGGAGGTGGGAGTGAGGGGGAGAAGACTTGACGGGTGATAGACACCAGACAAAGACACATGTGCACACACTGTTGCCAAGCAGAAGCACAGGGCCTGTTAAGATTTGTACCAAAAATTAAAGTTTCACTCGGTATCACAATTCACGTGCAAGTAAAGCAGCCATAAAAAGTTTATTCTGGTAAGATATGAGAGCATGATCAAAGGAAAGTGCACAACCTTTGGAAAAACACACACTTATCAAAAAACATGCTCTTTGAAGATTCAGTAGATTTGTAATGTTGTACTGCTTGGGTGTAAAATTTGAACTTTATTGTTGAAAATTGTTCATTCTTAGCAAAATAAATTTCTTTGTCCTAAGTCATGGATTGAATGTGAAGTTCCCACAAAGAAAATAGGCAAGTTACTTTTTAAACATAATAACAGAGTTTTTTCAGCCTTAATAGCTTTCTAGTTAAAATTATATTAGAGGCCATAAAAAGACTTAAAATGTCTTATCAAGTCCAGTTTTGCAAATTGAATGGGAGCTTTAAAATAACCCAGAAAAAAAACATGTGCACACACTATATGTCTCCATTTCTTTCCCTCTCTTGGAAGATGTAAACAATTTGATGTCCTGTTATTTAATTAATAATGAACAACCTGGCATTTCTTTTTGTGAAACAATTTTAAAGACTTTAAAGAGGTCATGTTATGCTTTTTAGATTTTATAGGCTCTGTAGTGTGGCTGATCTGTCTCCTCTGCATGACAGTTTACTTAAATGCTCAAGACAACAACTTTTGTGGCATCAGGACTTCTTCTTCTCCTCAGTGGTTCAAGCCCATCAGCTCTGGTTGGCACGCCTGAAAGCTGCTGAAAATGGCACAGAACTGCATTGAACTAACCAATTACCGCAGAGTAAAGTTGTCAGCCAATCACAGTGGACTGGGCCCATGAGGGGAAGGTGGCGCTAAAGTGACAGGAACTCCAAAAGACTGAGAATACAGGTAGACAAGGAGTACTCAGTTTGTAAAAATAATTTTTTTTGCCCATAAATGTTTGTAAACATACTCGAACAGTCACCTAAAGTGAAACGTATTCTTAGGTTTAGGAAAAATCTTACATCTTTAAGCAAATAACTGAAACAGGTTTAATATACCAGACATTGTTTATTATCGTTTATTCTGCAGTTCAAAAGTAGTCTTAATGTTTGCACAGTTTGAACTTTAAAAGGATATTAAAAAGTCTTTGACATCATTTAATATTTAATTTTTGATGGCTAATTTATTGACTTAGTCCTCCTCAAAAGAACAGGAACATTGTTGGAAAATGTCTCTTTTGCACACAAAGGCTTTTTCTGAAAAGCATAAAGGTTGATTTGTTGTTTTGTTAAAGGAAAGGTCATTTTTAATGTGCTGCTGCATAAAAGAAGCAAATTTCTAGAAATTCTCTGGATTCCTGCCCTTTAAAATTTTCTGAGTTGCTCCGTCTTGTTGCCAAGAGCAGACAAATTTTTCTTTGCCAGGCAAGAGAAGGAGAAAATATTAGGGCTGGAAAAATGTGGGTCAATGGGTAAAATTTGACCGTTTGAGTTCAGAATTGTAAATAATGCAAAAAATGTCAGGATATTTTTAGAAAGTTTATTGATGTATGAATTTATCTCTACATTTACCTCTAATTTGTACTCAACTCATATCAAAAGGCTTTGACAAAAATGTGTGGTCATGCTTTGAAAAGATTTTGGCTGATACAAAGAGATAAAAGCATGCGCACATATAAAGGGTACGTGTCCCTGGCGGCTGTTTGACATTTTTTGGGCTGGCGTGTGGAGGTGATTTTTTTTTTAAGACTGTAGGTTCGTGTTTCCTCTGCTGCCAATTTTTCTAGTGTTGCCAACTTCATTATATTTTAGGGATCTTTGTGAGCATGTATTACTAATAATATATGACACATAAAAAGGATTCGGTTATACTGTATAAAAACTGACATTGTTGACATCAAAATGGTGCTCTTAGGATGAATGGCACAAAGTAATGGACAGTATAATGTTATGGAAAATGTCAGCACAGTGTTTAGACATGGATGAGGGTATTTATCAAGCATAATCCTGGAGTGTGAATCAGGATTGTTTTGCTTATCATGAAGCTCCGCTGGTTACGTGCACGTACTGTATCTGTGACTTCACTGTGAGGTTTTGACTTAACCAGAAGAGACTTCTGTCTATCACTGTAACCATGTTAAGTCTACCACATCCCCCCCCCCAAGTTTATCCAATGACCTTCCTGTAGCTTCATATTTGATAGAGATATGTCAGTGATATTGATCTCCACAAATGGAGCAGTTAGGAATATTTACCAATTCAAACTAATACATTTAATATAGATTTCTGTCATGTGCCATAACCCTGTATCTCATGTGTTTTGATAGGTCAGCTGAAGCTGTCAATCATCCCAGAGAATGAGGTGCTGGCTGTTAGCGGTGAGTCCTGTGTTTTTTTTGTGGTGCAACTCTTTCTACTTTTTTATGTCAAAGTAAGACATGAAATGGGCATGTAGAGTGTTGGATAAGGTAAGAGGAGATTACTTTATCTCATTAGATATTGTAAAAATATATATTAGGTTGTGGATAACTTGTCAAATCTGTCTCAAAAACATGGGAGCTATTATTTTGTCTCACAGCAACCACAGCCATGCACTCTCCAACTTTTGTTTGTCGTTCTCTGTCTCCTCTCTCAGCGTCTTTTGTGATGCTGTCATGTCTCTGAGTAAACAGCCACTGAGGCTGGATGTTCTTCTTTGTGTTTGTTTTTTTATCCACCCATTGTCTGTTTAACAACACTATTAAATGAATTATCTTAACACCATCTGCACCTTTTATACATTTGAGAAACTAAAAATAAAGCTAGAGCACATCAAGAAAAAGCAGCAAAGTACAACTTTGTCCTCTGTAAACAAAACATCTCTGGCCAAAATGTGAATTCATTAATAATTTCTGTTGTTTCCTCATTCAATAGTCTGCATGTCAAACAAAAGAACTTTTGTGCCTCAGGGAAGATAAAATGCCCTCTTAGACTCAAAGTCAAAGTCCACACAAACATTTGGATGATAAACAGTAAACACTAAAGCCTGTTTTTGACTCAAATCAATGAGAGGGTTGATGAATGTGGTAAAAGAGATTTTTTTTCCAATCGGAAATGTTGGAAAGAAACAAAAAAGTTATGTGTTTTCAAAGTTCTGGAATCACAGTGAAATATGAGGGCAGCAAAAAAACCCACTAAAAACCGGAAAACTCTCAGATGAAAGTTGTGAAAAGGGAAAAATAAAGTCAGAAATTTAGGGGAATGCTGTCATGCAGAAAATATGAAAAATGAGAGATGAAAGTCAAAGAAAAGTGGAAGATGATAAAGTAGTCTGTGATGCCACAAGATGCTCTATGTGCCTCATTTTTAGTGCAGGGCGTTGTTGGTTTTCTGAAATTACTTTTCAAAACAGCATCAAACCATGGATTAAAATCAGGCTGTCACTCTATCAGATTGTCACGTCTTAATGATTATGGCCCCAAAAGGAGAATTTATGATATATTCATGATATTTATAGAAAACTGTATTTATTGCAGACTGGAGAGCCCACAAACATGCTGTTATTTACAAAAATCAAGTCTTTGAAAACAAAAAGGCACTTTAAGTGGGTGAGCGACAGGGTACTTTTCTTTTTCTATCAATTCTGACATTAAGTTTGGGTTGCAGTATAAGCCACTTACTGTGATAAAGGCTGTTACATAACTAAATATTCTCCTTTAATTGTTTTAATTTACCACTATTTGAATCCAGGTGGCAACAAATGTAAAGAGACACTATGCCCTTCTATGTATCCATTAGTTTTACATTGTTGCTTAATTTTCATTTTTAACATGATGTCAATATTTCAGTTTCTAAAAAGGCAGTTGTGATCAATCTTGTTGTAATTGTGTAATGGTTTGGGTCCATGTTTGTTGGTTCATGGAGTTGTTGAGAGCAGTGTAGACAGGGAAGCTAGCCAAAAGTGCACATCACACATGTCTGGGGTTTCACAGTAGTCATATTTTATTACAAACTATACATCAACTTTAGAAAGCTGTTGCATTTGTATGGCTACTAATTTATCAAAAGACAGAAGGAGCTCATCCAAAAGTGTGTGTTCATACCGAGAGTGCCACACAGTCTGACTTTGGGGCCAAAAACCAAGTGCCCTCCTAGTGGTGTTGCCCATGAGTTTAACTTAGCAACACAGTAGTCTTAAAGGCACATTACACAATTTTAGCTGTTGCATTTGTGAGAGCCTTAGAATAAAACTACAACTTTGTTCTTGTAAAATTACAGCCATGGTTTTATATATTTACTTTGTGAATTTTTTTCTGTAATTTCATGGTCAAATTGTCTGTTACATTAAGTACTTGATGTTTAAAAATGATCCTGAATCTTTGTTAATTTGGTAGACATCTTAATTTTAATGGACTTTCCCAAAGAAAATAAATAGAGTTGCAATAATGCGGATAAATTGAACTGTTGTTAGGGATTTGAGCCATTCTTGCCAGACAAAGTAGCTTGCAATAAACCCAAAATATGTCTGCATGGTCAACAATTCATTCAGAAATACTTTACAACATACTGACTCAGTTACACTCAGCTTCACAGTGGAGGACAGAAATAGTAGGTCAGCTGCTTGTTCTGCTGACAGTTTGACCGAGCACCTGCAAACGAGCAGATGCACATCCATAATTAATGCAACGACAGCGTTATAATTAATTCAGGTCTGTTTGTGTGTTCACAGTTTTGGAGGCCAGAGGTATGGCAGAGGACAGCCAGGGGCCATGTGACTCTTATGTGAAGGTATGCACCACCATACAAAGATATGATGAAGGCCCTCAGGGAAATGTGGTGGAGACTGGATGGTTTAACTTTTGCCTTGTCATCCTGTTCAGATTGGCATGTTCCCAGACAGTGATCCCAGTGAGAGACAGAAGACAAGGATGGTCCCTCACTGCAGGAACCCCATCTTCTTACAAACCTTTTACTTGTAAGCGAACAGCCTTTATTAGGTTAAATACAAGATACTATTGGAAAGCTCCTTTGAAGGACTTTTTTGTGGTTCATGTCTGGGATATTTGATAACTTCACTGGAGAGACAAGATGTGGATGAAAAATGACAGTGGGTCAAATTTGATTTGTGCCACACATCAGGGACAACACTGTTTTACATAAGGTGCTCAAACTAACCACCAGGTAAACAGCGCCCTTGAACTTGGTTTGTGTCGATTTTGTAAACATGAGTGTTTTTTCTTTCTTTTCTTTTTTTCCCTTTGCATTTCCAAGTAATGTTCTAAATAAATAATTCCTGCTTTCATCACTTAGTTAAATGTATCGCTCCTATACAGTATGTTATGCATTTGCAGAGGAAAACTCTTATAATAGTTGTTACTGTCAAGTGCCGTTGCTGCAAATGGAGAGTTAAGGATTTTCAAAGTGAACACTATGTAGTACATGGTAGTAGCCTAAACATTAGCCACATTGACAAAGATCAGCTCTGCTCCTGTACAAAAAGAGCCAGTATGGTAGCTATGCAAATATTTTACTGCTGATAAGCCAACAACTCCATGTATCCAAGAAAACAGTTTAGTAGTGGTTGTTTCTTATTGTGACACCTGAAGACTGCTGCTGGTTGGCATATTAGTGCTAAAACAAAGTGGCTTGCAAGTGTTGAACATTATGATATTTTTGTGGCTTGATATTCTTTGATTATGTGAAGATTTCAGAGTAGAGGTGATCTCTGTCACTGTGGATATTTTTATGCCATTGACTTGTACACCAAACAAGCCCACTTCAAGAATCCTGTACAGTCCCTTTAATTTGAGTTACACCTACCTTTCTGCTGTGGTGTGAGGCATTCAAAATGCATAATAGATATTACATAAATGTTACTGAATGTCTGGTTTGCTTTTGTTAGTTAAAAAAGTTAATTCCTCTGAACTTCAGTCATTTTCAAGACCAGCTCAGAGCTCTTCACAGGAGCTTAGAGATTATTGAGAGATTCAACATTCTGAACTTTGCATAACATTATTTAACATGTATACAAAAGCAATGATCACCCTGGTGAATATTATATAGACAGTTGATTTCTCTTAGCCCAGAGCTTCAGAAGTGCTGTTATGACAACCATTTCTTTAAAATTCATGCGGTATTATTTAGTATTTTTTTAAATACTGTTATCAAGATTTTATAACTTTAAAATCAGACTTTTTGTCTTTGCAGTGTCGTCAGTGAGGGGGATCTCAACAAGAGACTGCTCTTTACAATGTGGAACTCTGACACTGAAACAAGGTACATGCTCAAGATGTAGCTAATTATGAAGAAATATGTGTTACAAAACCATTTACAAATGCCTGGATATTATCTCAGACATAAAAATACATCCCCAAAACTGCTATTTTGGTATTAGCTCAGTTCCCCCATTATTGTACATCAAGAATTTTATTTATGGATCTTAAAATGCCTTTCTGAGAGCTTAAAGGTTTGCGGTGTTACTTTTTAACAGCATTTTCCCCTTATTACTGTTCAGTGGAAAAACTTCTTGGGTCAGTGGTTTGACTGAAATTGCCTCTCATCTCACACTAATGGGGCTTTTCCACTAATTGGTATTGGCTCTACTTGGCTCAACTTCACTTGGTTGTTTTGGTATTCATTAGGAATTGTGGCTAGTACCTGGCACAGTTTTTCATTGCCATTCAAACTGAATAGGAGCAATTTCTTAATAGTTTTGAGTTTACTGCAATTAAAGTAGGCTTTCAAAGTGCATCTGACACACAGGATTTTACAGTAAATACAATTGTTTCAACAAATTGTCCCACATATTTGCTTAATATTTGCTTTCAAATGACAAACTTATTTTATTTTCATACCCACACAGGCATGCACACAGAGAGCTTAAGAAAAAAAAAGTTAAAGATGATTTAATAGGTATTAACAGAGAACATAGTTCTGCTAGTTTATTTCCAGGTTAACTCAAAATGAGAAATTATGTTTTAATTACTTACCACAAGATTGATGCGTACTTTGCTATTTAATTATTTATGCTGCATGCGACTAGTGTTTGAATGTAATTTGGGAAGTCGGTTTATGAATCTGGCAGAGGGACTGTGTTCCTCTCGCCTTAGCACACTGAAGCAGAAACAGGGTCATAGCCGAGGACAGAGGACATGCGGTTGAATGAGTCACCAAATTCTTGTGTTTCCAGTAGATGGATGAAATGCATTATTGTGTCGTTAAAATGAAGAAGAAGACCACTATGCCTAGTTTGATACAGTTCAAGACTCTCCACCATGAAATAAAAACACTTTTATACACATTTATTTGTATGAATGACACATTTAAGATTGAATAAGGATATAATGTGCAGAAGGCTAACATATGTGGTTAGAATTCCTAGAGTGATTTGAAAACTTTTTAGGTTTGTGGGCAGTATTTTAGGAGCAATGTACTTGTTTTGGTAAACAAAAACCCTCATCAGCAGTAAAAGCCAATTGGTATTTATTTTTAAAAACCAGCAGATTTATTTACAATGGCAAAACATAGTTGATTGATTGAGTGGTATTTTATGCCCTCAGGCAGGCAGCAGTCAGGGCTAGAGGATTTATATTTTCTGATTGTCCATTTATTCGTCTACTCTCTCTGATATTATTCAACTAAAATCTCAAGAATGACATGAGGGTTTTCTATAGACGTGGAACAAATGTCCACTATTACTCAAGGACGAATTTACCACATTTTTGAGATCATTGGTTCAGCTAATGGAGACACATGTTCATTCCTTGCTTGTAAATCCAATTTCTTAAGAGCAGGTGAAGGGATTCAGACTTTAAACAAATGTCCACTCTGACTGGAGGATGAACCAAAGACAATTTTTCATTTTTTATGCAGCTATTTTATAACCTGACAAACCAGATGGACTACTTTAATATCCATTTGATGTGTGTTTCAAGTCCACCTGGGCTACATCAAATACAAAGTAATTGGAAAGGGCACAACCTTTCAAGGAAGTTAGAAGATAATTGAAACAATATTTTGTCTCTCACATGCACTTCAGTTCAGTCGGAGGCCTGCAGTCTCTTCTTGATTGTCAGCCAAGGGTCAAACTCATGGGGTCTGATGGTAATTCCTTGCTTATGAACCTGATATCTTAAGAATACTTACAGTGATTTTCTTCATAATTTGCCCAAACAGCCACTTTGACTGAAGGATAGAGTGACATCTATGGTCATGGTTGTAGGCGAAGGGTCATCTATTGCATATGAATATGACAAATAAAGAATGTCTGAAGGGATTATCTTCAAAACCAGCTCAAATGTCTACTTTAATTTAAGGATGACCTGAAGAGATTTTGGATTTCATAGATCTACAGACTAGGAAATCAGGCCTCTTATTTTATGTTTGACTTTGACAGTCTTTGCATTAATGTCCACTTTCACTCAAGGATATGGTCATTTGATTTAGAGGTTGTAGGTCAAAGGCCAAGGTCGCATTGCTTTATTGCTTACTTGTGAACATATTAACAACTCCTTGTTGAAATTTCATTAATCTTTTCACAACTTTTACATCTTTGAGGGTATTTTTGTTGTCAAATATATGGCTCAGACTTATATGTACTCCTGGATTGAACTGATTAGACGTTGAAGGTCAAAGTCGCCCTGACCTCACACTGACACAAAATTCAACACCTACACTTCCTCTTGACTCACTGCAATACTTTTACAGACAGCCACTTGCACATCTCCCAGTTGCATGAAATCAAAGTGACAGCTTTAGTTCTGATTATTGAAACCAGATTCTAAGTGTTTTGTCATGGACTTTTTGTAATATTCGTGCAATAACTGCAGGACAAAGATGCAGACTCATAAGTTTTCCAGTTTTCTTAAAAAAAGGTTCATGACCAAAGAAATGTTCTTGTATCTATATTTGAGATTCTTTTTCATGCTTTTTAAATCCACACAAAGCCATTTCACACATAACAGAGATATTGCACATGCTCTGTCAAGCAAAGAAAAGTGCTATTCCACAATAAACCAGGGCAGCATCTGTTTAGAGTTAGCAGTATGATGAGCTGCAGTGATCCGAACAACCCTTTCCAAAGCTTTGTCGCGACGCAGCTCAAGGAAATGACCCCGAAATCACAACCTGTTGATAAGGGGCACCTTCTTACAGACAAGGACAGCAAAAAAACTGCAGCATTCAGAGCAACATCACTGGGCATAAAAAAACTGATATGTATCATTTTTGGACAGAAAATGACAAATCTCTGTCTTATTTGGAAGCCTTGAACTGAATGTCTCAGAGAGCAAAGTAAGTAACAGAAAAGAAATAGGCGAATATCTTTGGCCACTTGTAATATCCGTGAAGTCTGTCAAATTCCAAGTAGTTCCACATGGCAGTGGCTAAATGACTTGGTAAGGTATTTTACAGGCACTAATTAAATGTATTGCAGAGACAGGGAAGGGCAAAGACTTCCCTCCCAAGACAGTATTGTAAGGACATAAAATTTGTTATAAAACCCTTGGCTGTAAAACATGACGATGCAGAACAAGATGCTGTTTTATCTGCTGTGTGACTATCAAAGCTGGTCATGGGGCATTCGTTTTGGAACAATTGGGTGGTAAAGACCCTGTGGAGATTATTGGACACCTTCAAATGTGGTCAAATATGGTTGCTTGAGAGGAAGACCAACATGTGCCACTCTGGTGATTCTGGGCAATATGAGTTCAGGCTGAAATGTCATGAAAAGATGCTGCTTCAACTCACTGACCTGCTGTGAAGAAGTCATGGGCAGCAGTCAACAAATCCTCTTAAACTCTACCACATGCCAGCCACAGTGCTGCTGTAGCCAAAACAAGCTGATCCTTTAATGTCTGTGAAAAATTACAGATTGTGAATTATAAAACAGATCCTTTTTTTATATGACAGCACAAAAAAAACACCCAAATACATAATAGCTATATGCACAATATTATTATAACAACATTGGTATCAGCAGATAATTGTCTTAAACTTGGTTATTGGTATCAGCAGATAAGAAAATTGTTCTCATCATTCACAGACAATATTTTGGCCACACAGATTTGCCCTAAATATTCCATATATCGGCTGTAATATTGGTAGAATGTACAAATGTACAACAAATGTTTGCCCTATCATCACTGAGTGACCACTTTTATTAATCACAAGTGTAAGTTATTAAAAAATAAAACATTGTTTTTCTTGCTTCACATCTGTTTCTAACACAGTGGTCTGTAACTTTAAAAGGAACAGGTCAGTTTCGGTAGAGGCTTTGTCTTGACAAAAAATACTTGTACTCATGTTGCTGATAATGAGTGAAATTATCTGCATTTTGGATATCAGCAAAAATCCAATATGGTGCATCACTACAAAATACTGCTGGCATTATAGTTGGGATGTTCAAAGTCTATGTCCAATAGAGGCCCTACTTTATCATCAGTTGCTTAGACCAAAACAAAGCTTTCCTTTAGTCATGCCTCCACTGGCCCTCAATGCCTTTGTTTATTTTACAACCAAAGGTAGGGAACAGAGATCTGTCAAAACCCTTTTTTATACTCAGATACAGAAGTAGCATCATTCATGGTATAGCAGAAATAGTGACAGAGTCTAATAGTTGTCTGTGTAAACAGGGAAACACTAAGATGGAACAGCACTTGTGTTTGACGCCAATGCTGTTTGATCAGAAGTCGTACCTCTTTTGTTCACACAGGCCTGAAACACAGTGTAAAGCCACACAATGCTGACACAGTATGACAGTATTGCATTGTTTGGCCCACTGTAAAAGGGCAAAGGAGGTTTAAGAATGGAGTTTTGACATGGTATTGTAAAGACTGTATGATAAGACTTGACAAGTTTCCCTTGAAAATTGTTTGGGAAGATCAGGCACTTCAAAATGCCGTTCCCATGCTCTCTTTTGATCCCTTCTCCATCCAATCTGTTTATCACCAGCTTACCCTAATTAATCAGCAGGGTTTGTTGGTTACCCAAAACATAGTATCTGTTTGAATACACGGATTACTTTTTTCTTGTATCTAGTAAAATATTTTGTTTAATTGCAGAAGTGTGCTTATTTTGTATGCACTCTAAATATAAAATAACCACAAGATACCTATGCACAAGATAAGTGAAGAGAAAATCCCTTGTGAATCCCTCAGTGAAGACAACCCTATCCCAATTATGACCCCATATTACCATAGCCACAACCTAAACAGCGTTGTCACCTTTTAACAGACCCAAACCCTGTACATGCAGCCTTCACTTAGCCCCCCAACCCAACTATGTAGACCAATTACCAGTAAGAGCCAGAACATCACCAGTGTTGTCAGTGGGTTCCTCTCTTTTTTGGTGTTTTGTTTGATTAGTGCAATTGGAATAATTAAGGCTCGACATTGTGATTTGATGTCCCAGAGCCACCCCCTGCCATGTGGTCTCTTACCAACCTCAAGTGAAACACGTCAACCACCTTTATCTTACCTACCTGACTGCATGGACATCACAGCCCAAACAGCATGCCACCTTCAACAGACCCAGGATCAAGTTATAAGTGAAAATGTGGAAAAATACCCTACCTCACAATGTTAACAAATCCTTTAAGAAATCCCTGGATCTGCATCTGGATTTGGATCACCACCAAACTCTTATCACTTCTCTCTTGTGCTGTGACAGACATTCCCAGGAATACAGAAAAAAATTCTGTTTAAAACTTTTAAGTTATTAGTGAAAATGTGGAAAACAGCCCTACCTCACAATGTTAACAAATCCTTTCAAAAATTCCTGGGTCTGCATTTGTATTTCAATCAACACAAACAGACAGACGGTTGCAAAAAATAATCTTATTGGTGGAGGTAATTATCAAGATAATACATTTTTCCACAATCAAGCAGCCATATTATTGCTCAGCACTGTTTACAAGCAGCCAGTTGGTATTTGTATATCAAGCTTTTGCAAAGGCCAGATAGGAGGCATGACATATTTTTCTCCTGTGGTGTTATATCTTCTTATAGATGAAAAAATGCATTAATTTAGGTATGAATATTAAATCTTAACATCTTTGCTAACTGCCATATTTAAAATTAAAACCACGTCGGTATCTGGCTTTTCAGCCTCTGCCCACATGAACCCAAATTTTTATTTTTATAGATTCTTTTCCATTCTAATTTGTTGGTTTGTTTGTTTGATCAGTTTGACAGTATTGTACTTCTGATAACGTGCCTACAGCAGGTTTAAATAAGCATTTTCTTGTATGATTTCTGTAAAAAAATATCTAATAAACATCTGTCCATTTGGTTGTTAAATGTGATTACTGCTTAGCAAAGATAATGGACTTGCTCCATATACCTGCTTGACATGGACATTATAACACCACCTATGTTAGCCTGCTAATGCATGAAAGTAAACATTAAGCTAAAAGCATCAATTTGCCCTTTCTGGGAAACAGCTGAGACTCTTTCATCCGAGGTTCTGCTGGTGGACTCATCGTTGTCTTCGTGACATTCTGTCAATGCAGCTGAGCTCTTTCGGTCACTGGCTCATTGTACGGAGAGAAGCTTAGAAGTATTTCTGGTGTTCATTTGTGCTGACGGCCAGTTTGCCCCTCAGAACAGCATCAGCAGCTGCATTAGCCCTGTCCAGCTGGGAGCTTGTCGGGAATAGTTTTTCTCATGTATGCATAATTGAACATCCCCACCCTTTTTGTTCCAACACATATACTGTAGACTCCCACAGCTGTGATAATATATATTCATCAAAAGTGAGTAGGATCTCATAGTCATTAAAAAATCACATTCAAGTGAGACATTTTATTGCTTTGTTTATTCTCATTAGGTATTACTGTGCCTCTAGAAGAACATATTTTACCCAGGAGATCATCTTTCTTTTATTGTTTTTGTCATAAATTATTCTGTGCTGTAACATCAGACAAGATTACGTTTCACAAACTCTGACACTAAGATGGAAAACAGCATAAAATGTTAAACAACCTTGCATTGATTAGTTTATATTTGCAGGAGGATCCTGCAGGATCTTTTCCTGCTGCAGTTTTAAAAATACTTTATAAATGTCAGGACTATGTTAGATCACACATCAGCTTTACTCTAAGGGCTGATTGATTTTCCTCCCATTTATTTATTCCCTTTGTCTGTTTCCTTGTCTGTAACCACAGGATCAGTGCTCTGATGGGTTGCATGAGCTTTGGAGTGTGTTCTCTGATGGACCCAGACAAGGTGAGTTAAAACACTTAGATTTAGTTTATTAAGATGGTCTGTAAACATTGTCCCTATTCTCCATTTCAACTCACACTTTTCAGTGAGTGTGCTTCTATTCATTGGAGCATAAATGTGAGGGTTTAGTTCAGTTTGGATGATTTCCAGTGGCCTCGATAGTTGAGAGGAAACACTTTGGGGTTACCAGTGTTCGAGCAATACTGCCTCCAGATTGTTGAGGAAAACAATATGAGTCACTCACTCTGCTGAAAAGGGTAAGGGTTATATCAGGAACACACATACATGACTTGTCTCTCACCGACTGTTATGTCTGTCCTTCACTGAATCAACCTTTTTAACAGCCTCAGTTTACTCTCAGTGAATTCCCCCATCGATATGGCCAAAGCAGCAACAAGTTATGCATCCTTATAGGACATGAGCAGAGGGAAATATGGTTTCAGTGGTGCTGCAAAGACATTTTTATTTTCTGTCAAAAGACAACAAAGACAAAGTTGAGTCACCCTTTTGTCATCTTGTGTTTGAACTGTCAAAAAAACGTATCCTGTTCCCATCAAACATACTGTGTATTTCTTAAGAGCTGCTCAGAGCTTGGATGCCTGCTGGTGTGAACACTGAACTCTCCCACAGACAACAAGCCAGGATTTACGACTGTTTTTGAAGCCCATAGATGATTCTCCACATGGTCACTATTTTACTGTTAGGTTCCCATGAGATGGCCAGTAATCTTCTTTTGGACATATTTCATTGTCCTGTTAATGCTGGTTGCTTATGAGTTCTTGTTCATGTTGGGTGCAAATGTAACCCTAAGTATTAAAATTCTACATATAGTGTTAGAAGTATGCAAAGTGATCACCCTCTTTTTATTCGATCAAGGCACTGCAACTGAATTCTACTGTTTGCTAAAATCAAAGTTTGCAGGCAACAGTTGGATTGACCTATCAGAGACAGTGTTTTGACAATCCGGGACTGTAGATAGTGTTGTATGTTTGCCTGGAATTGCAATTAAACCACATTTTCCACAAAATAATAATTATAACATACTCGGTTGTTTCATCTGTGGGTCCATACTTGATTACGTTTCAATTTAAATCCTCTGTTCAAAGTCAAAGTCAAAGTCAAAGTCAAAGTCAGCTTTATTGTCAATTTCTTCATATGCTCTGGACGTACAAAGGAATTGAAATTACGTTCCGCACTATCCAATTTCGTGCAAATGTAGCATGAGTAACAATAAAACAATAATAAAAAAAACAGTAATAAAAACAAGCATTATCTATGTGATAAGTTAAGTCTAAGCTCCCAAGAAAATAACAGTGTATAGAACAGTACAGTCAAGTAGGATCAGTCATCTTCAGCAGCAACATAGCAGCAGGAGATGAATTTTGTGCAATACATGACAGTATGGTCCAGTACAGATTGTGCATCTGCAGCAGCAGCCAAGCAACAGATAGTGCATTGCATGCATGTGCTAAAAGGTGCGAAGAGTCATAAGGTGCAGATGACGGGGCAGGGGGGTGGGTTCCAGTGTCCTTTGGTCCGGGGGGGGGGATTGGTTGTCAGTTTTGTTTGGCCAGTATCCTAGTTTTCTGGTGGTCAGGTGAGGGGGGCTGAGGAAAGAAAGGAGGGGAGAGAGTTCAGCATCCTGAACTCCACCAGCCTGGTGGATGAAGCTGTTGGTGAGTCTGGTGGTTCGGGAACGCAGGCTCCTGTACCTCTCCCCAGAGGGCAGGAGGCTAAACAGATTGTGAGCAGGGTGAGTAGGATCTCTCACAATTGTGAGAGCTTTTCGGGTCAGGCGGGTGGTGTAGATGTCTTGTAGGGAGGGAAGGGGTGCACCGATGATCTTCCCGGCTGTGCTCACTATGCGCTGCAGGGCTTTTTTGTTGTAGTCAGTGCAGCTTCCGCCCCACACAGTGATACAGCCGGAGAGGATGCTCTCAATGGTCCCTCTGTAAAAAGTGGTCATGATGGGTGGTGATGCACTTGCCCGCTTCAGCTTGCGCAGGAAGTAGAGACGCTGCTGGGCTTTCTTGACCAGTGATGCAGTGTTGGTGGTCCAGGAGAGGTCCTCACTGATGTGCACTCCAAGGAATTTTGTGCTGCTTACTCTCTCCACGGCAGCTCCATGGATGGACAGTGGTAGGTGTTGGGTGTGGCCTCTCTGAAAGTTAACAACAATCTCCTTTGTCTTGCTGACGTTCAGCAGGAGGTTGTTTTCTCTGCACCATGTGGCCAGAAGGTCCATCTCTGTCCTGTAGTGTGTTTCGTCACCCTTGGTGATGAGTCCCACTAGAGTTGTGTCGTCCACGAACTTCACAAGGTGGTTGGTGCTGTAGGTTGTTGTGCAGTCATGTGTCAGCAGGGTGAAGAGCAGAGGACTGAGCACACAGCCTTGTGGAGCTCCTGTGCTCAGAGTAATGGTGCTCGAGGTGTTGTTGCCAACACGTACTGCTTGTGGTCTCTGGCTGAGGAAGTCTAATAGCCAGTTGCAGAGGGAGGTGCTTAGGCCCAGCTTGTCCAGTTTGCTGATGAGCTGTTGAGGTATTATGGTGTTGAATGCTGAACTGAAGTCAATGAACAGCATTCTCACATATGAGTCCTTTTTGTCCAGGTGAGTGAGGGCTGGGTGTAGGGCAGAGCAGATTGCATCCTCTGTGGAGCGTCTGGCTCGGTATGCGAACTGGAATGGATCCAAGGTGGGGGGGGGGGGGGGGGGGGGGGGGGGGGGGGGGGGCAGGGTAGATTTGATGTGTGCCATAACAAGCCGTTCAAAGCACTTCATGATGATGGGCGTCAGTGCTACAGGGCGGTAGTCGTTGAAGCAGGATGGGGAGGACTTTTTTGGCACAGGTATGATGGTGGTGGCTTTGAAACATAATGGGGCGATGGCTTGTTTCAACGAGGTGTTAAAGATATCTGTAAAGACATTCTTTAGCTCCTCTGCGCAGTCCCTCAGCACACGACCTGGGATGTTGTCTGGGCCTGATGCTTTGCGTGGGTTGATGTTGATGAGTGTCCTCTTCACGCTGTCGACAGACAGGCACAGAGTCTGTTCATGGGGGGGTGGTGGTGTTTTCTGTGGGTGGGTGATGTTTTGTTCTTCAAAGCGAGCAAAGAAGTTGTTCAGGTCATTTAACAGAGAGACGTTGCTCTCGCAGCTCCATGGTGCTGGCTTGTAGTCTGTGATGACCTGGATGCCCTGCCATAGCCTCTGTTGTACATAATAGACTATTTAATTCAGCAAAAGCACCTGACTACAGATATTTTTTCATGGAACCAGTGCCACTTGTGGGTACCATACTTATTTTGCTTGTTAATTTTGATGAACCATGTATGTACTGCCCAAAACTGTTATGAAACTTGGCACAGAAAAGATGGACTACAAGTACACGACTCAAAACCATGGTTAGAAAAAGGCAAAAGGGTTTTTTGTACAGGCAAGGGTTCGATACACTGTGAGGCAGTCGAAAAAAGGCAACAGTATCAAAAATCCTAGAGGCAAAAGACAGAGTCCAAAAACAGGCTGGGTCATACACAGTGAGGCAGATAGATGGAGCAACAGGATCCAAAAAGATGTGAGACAAAAACAGGGTCAGATAAACAGGCAGGGTCTTACACAGCAGAGCAAGCAGAGAAGGCAAGGTCGAAAAACAGACTAAGTAATGCACGGCGAGACTATGAACAAGAATACTGGGACCAAGACTGTGACAAGCAACAAACTGACGACGAGACAGTGAGAGACATGAGGTTAAATATAAGAGGTAATGAGGGGTGATTGGAGCCATGTGGGGAGAACACTCAAGATGGAGGCAGGACAAACAAGAACACGGGCCCGAAACAGAGACAAGGGTGAGTTTCAAAATAAAACAAGAAGGACAAAACATGAGACAAAAATGTGCAAAAATAACAGGGAACTTAACCGACATGACAAAAACAAAGTTCATCAAATCCAAACTTGTGTCTTTTACAAGAGTGTTTGCAGTTACACCCTAACAGTCATCAAAAATGAACAGATGAACCAGAGATAATGCAAAATGGGCTCCTTCTATTAAAAAAATGACAGCACACTGACTGCATAATTTCCTTAAAGGTCTTCGGTAGAACGTGTGGGGGTTAATTCTGTCTGGATTCTGTCAGTTGCCCAATTTACGCCCAATTCACGCTGCAATTGTTACGCCCCTGTGACAGTTTGACTCCACTGTGAATGTTGCAGAGACAGAATGGGAGGAGCAAAGTGACCCCCCATTTTCTTTGTCCTTGGAGGTTGTGTTAGTGGCTTAAAATTAGGGAAGAGGGGGCGGAGAGGAAGGAATGCTGTGAGTGTAGGGGTCTGCCATGGTATATTTGTGAATATGTGTCAGGTCACACCCTCTCGTGCACATGTAAAGCCTCGTTGTACCGTCTATTGAAACAAATACAATGTCCTCACTGACTTAATGTGAATGTCCTGAGGTATAATGGTTACTGAGCTTCGAAACATCTTTTTTTCATGGTTCCTGGGGGCTTGACTATTTTTAGGAACAAGTAGGGAAGGCTTTGGGAAATAAAGGTTGAGAATATCTGAACTATATTGACCAAAAGTGAGTTTTAGACAGCTTTTCTAATATGACATTACTCACAACTCAGAAACCACTTAATCGAGTCAATTTCCGTTTTTTTGCACAGTCTTGGTCACAACTGTTAAAGACACAACCAGATCAAAACTAAAAGAATAACAGCCTTTTGTCTCTCTTTCTAAACTGTCCCAGGTGGTAGCAGATAAATGTGACTCAGTATAGACTCTCCTTCTCTGCTCTCTATTTCCTATCTCAGCTATTTCCCTCCACTCTTTAATTATTTAACTCTAATTTACCCGACTGTCTTTCCAATGCCTCCTCATATTTTCCTCCTGCAGGATAAAAGAAAAAGAAACTCTATGATCCAGAGGTTAGTGCAGTCACTATGAGTGAGCATTTGTTATGCAATGCCTCAGTCCCTATCATTTATGTATGTTATTACATCATGGAGTTTGAATTTGTGTATTTTTAAGCTTCTGATGGTCATTGAGTAATTCAAAACATGCAGAAAATATATACATTTTTTCTTGCTTATGGTCTAAGAAGATATACTCTCAGAGAATGTCTGATCTTTTTGGTTTCAGTATAGTTGAGAAATAGCTGTCAGAGTAAAGGAAAAAGTTTCATCCAAGGGTAAATTCTAATTACAGCTCTGCCTGAAGCTTTCGGAAAGTACGCTTTATGAGATTGAGTTTAAAAGCTTTGGAAGAAAAATGCCTACAGATAAAAACCTTCTGTCTTTCTTTCTTTCCTTTAAGCTTTGAGACTTTTTCCAAATTCTCTAATATAAGTATTTTTTCACATGTGAAAATTGCTAGTAAGTCCCTCATTTTACCCATTTGATAAAATATTTAAATTAGTTCGGGAGGCACCAGAGCTAGATTGGCAAATTTGAATTTCATAAAATGAAATCTGCATTCAATAAAGAGACTTCGTCTTAAACACATTTTTATGCCTCCATGCAGCCATCTGGTCATCCCTCTGTTGGTATGCTGAGGACATTTTTGTGAACTTTACCCCAATGTCCGCTCTGACTCAATGACATTTTGGCTCATGCTCATCTCTTGTGAACATAATGTTGAAATGGCACTTGAATTATTTTCTCTAAATTCTAAACAAATATTTTCATGTACTTAAGAATGATATTATTTGTTTAGTGATCAAAGGTTTTTGGTCATTGTTTCTAATTTTCTTTCTTTTAGTTGTTGGCACAACAAGTCTAGAACACTTTAAAAGATTTCATCAAAGTTTGCACAAATGTTAAACTTGACTCTGTGATGCACTGATTAGATTTTTGGGTTCATAGGTCAATGGTTATGCTCATTCTTTGCTGGTAAACATAAAAAAAATTAATGGTGATGTTATTAGATATTGAATGCCATAGGTCAAAGATCATGGTTATCTGGCTTCATAATTAGCCCTTGCTTGTGAACTTAATATCTTAAAAACCATTTCCTTCAATTGCTTAAGTAACTGTTCTGACTTGCAGATAAAATTAATACATTTTGGAGGTCATAGGAAAGAATCTTTGGGCTAACATTCAGTCTAACATTGCCTATCAAAGACACATTCAACAACACTAAGGGAATTTTAGTAAAACTTTGCATGAATGTCGACACTGGTTTAGCAATGAACCGACTTGATTCAAGGACAGCAGGGTGGCTCAGCAGGAGTGCACAAGGGCACCAGTGCGGGTATTGGGACAGGACATTAGGCTGAACTGATTAGATTCTGGAGGGCAAAGGTCACTGCAGCCTTGGATAGTTTAATATATGTGTTAAGCATCAATAAATCATAGTACAAAGCTGTATAGTGCAAAGTTTAAAACAAACCATCCACAAACACCATCAAAGAAAAAAAAAGAGTTTTACTACCACAGCAAATAACCCTGCCCTTCTCCCTGACTCACTACTTTACTTTTACTCTCCACTTATTGCAAACAGTTTTTTTCTTATACTGGCTTACAGGCAGTAAGATAGTAAAGTAATTTGGTGAAGTAATTGAGGCAAACAGGCTCTAACAAGGCTTCAAATTAAGAAAACCCCTTGTTGTCTCTCTCCCATTGAGTGTTTTTTGTCATTTCAATTAGCATCCTCATCAGCTAGCAAAACAAACAACAGAGAGAAATTATATTTCACTCAGGCTTATGTCTGTCTCCCTTCTTCTAGCATTTATCCCCATGAATATTAAATTGGCTTAATATGCAAATGAGAATGACTTAGCTTTGACTCACACAGAGTTCTGTCTTTTCACCCTCCTGCACATCTGTTATATTCTGAGTTTTTTAGTTCACCTCTTCCTTTTTTAACCTTTCAGTTTCCCTCCAGTGTATTCCTGTTTACTCCAGGAGCTTTTGGAGCGTGTGAGTGTTGACTGTTATTTTTTGCTACCTGTTTTGCGTGCCTGTCACATCTTGTCATTTGTTTGCACCTTTTTGCCACTTTGTGCTTTTTACTTCTTTGTCCTCATGTCCTGCTTTCTCTTTTCATCACTCTCATTTCTATTTTTTCGCTCCCCCTAGACTCACAACTCTCTCTGCCCTGCTCGGTCCGCTTTTGTCACAATATTGAACGCTGGTGCAAATCCCTCCCTGACTTCCAGGACATACGCCCTCCCCTCCCCCATCTTCTATGCAAGTCCGCCGACCCGTCCTCCCCCACTTGTCCCACAGCCCGCAGAAATCTGTCCACTCAGATAAGATGCTTTCAAAACGGAGATTATTGTCACTGTCCACGGCATCACATTATTTAGTACAAAAGAGGAGGCTGACAGCGTATGTGTGTGCGCGGCTTAATATGTGTGTGCCACCGTAAAACACAGCCATCATGTCCTCATTTTCAACACAACAGGATAACAAATCATACTTCCTCTTTCACAGCTTGCAGAACTTTATGTAACACGCGTACAGTAGTTGTAAACATGTAACAAACATCTGCACAAACACACATCCATGTCAACACACACACCATCTGGTTTGCAGGGCAGAAGTGAAGAGACAGGGGGGGCATCAGCTGCTGGATGAGCTAAAGTACAGGGTGACGTGTGTTAGCAGCCCTGCAGGAGCAAACTGCCAAGCTCATGTGTGTCTGTACAATATGTTTATGTTCAACAAAGAGGATTCATTTTAAATTTAGCTCTCATTAGGTTGAATCCGAGAGCTTGCCTACACATGCAAACACTAACACACTGTTACTGGTTCTCTGTGTGCGTGCTGCAGGAGGTTCAAGGATGGTACTACTTACTAGGGGAAGAGCTTGGGAGGATGAAGCATCTGAAAGTGCCCACACAACACAACCTCACCAGTGAGTTAACTTCATCATGATTAATTAACAAGACTTAAAATCTCAATTTTAATGACATGCATCTGTTGTAGTGGAAGTCTGGCAAGCTGGCATCAAGGGCTAAGGTTGTGTTCTTAGGATAGTTTTCTTTTATTTTTAGAGAAATCATTATCATTAAAACTTTTCCACCTCTTCTCCATATAAAACCTCAGGCAAAGTTCATAATAGATACAGATTTGTCAAGAATGTTGACTTAATCAAGTGTGCAGGAAATCCATGATTAAGGGTTAAGTAAGGACTTTTTGTATAACATGGCTTTAATTTTTTTACTTTAGTAAGGTAAATAACTAGATGTACTTATAAGTCACACAAATATACAAGGAATTAATTCAATGTTGGATTAAAATAGGGATGCACCAATCAGGAGAATCAGGGCTGAAACTGATACAGGAGTACGATACTGATAATGATTTTAAAAAAGTTACAGATGAAGATACAAATAACAGGTGATAGATATAGCCACTAATACTGTTACAGAGCCAATCCAAATAGTTAAAGAAACACTGATTTAGATACAGAAAAGATGCTGATATGGAAACCAGTACAGACACATACATGAAAACAGATACAGAAACAGATATCCATACAGACACAGATACAGTCCCAAGAAATACATGGATATTGTTAGACATACAGATAAAATACAGATACACAATGCTGGTATTGGTACAGCTGCTGGTAATAAAATGGATACCAATGTGATACCAGTATAAATGCAGCTGCAGAAAGCAACATCAGCACAGATGCAGAAATTATGCTGGGTCAGGTAGATTTAGAAATACAGGTAAAAATACTGGTAATAATACAGAAATCAATATGGACATCTGTTAATTGCAAATAAAGATACATGTCAATAAATACACTGGTACTGATGCAAAATGTTTAAAAAGGGTTAAAAATGTAGTTTCTACCAAAAAGAAATCCTTAAAATCAACATTATTTTTTATGTAATGGCTCTCATTCTGTCATCATCATTCTGAGACTGTAATACAGATTGTTCAAGTTCAATGGATTTTAATGTTACTTCATTAGACTATATTTAAATGTGTTTGTTTGGCTACAAAATTAAATGGTCAAGCCTTGATAAAACTTACATTGATTTGGCTTTTTTTAAATCAAGGTCAGAATTTTAAAAAATGGCATGTTTATGATTTATTTATTAACATAGCCTTTGAGAAACCAAACTGAAGCCAAACACTGTAAGCCGCCCTCTGACTCCACTTATTCATGAGCAAATTAATATTTGAAATACAAAGTAAATTGGGCTTACAGGTTCATTATTTGACAAAGACATTCCCAATATGTACTGCACAGGGAAAATGTATGGCAAAATAAGTTTGTTCCTAATTCATTAATTCTTAATTGCAATGAGGTTACCTATTTCTGGAAAGATGCAAACCCAGTGCTGCAATTATTATTATGAAAATTAATGCTTAGAATGAGCAAGGTCAACGTTTATTCTACACATCCTAAAACTTAAAGTTCTCCAATAACACAAACCTCTGTATGTATGTAGCAGAGCCACACAGCAGCTTACAGGGTACTGAAAACATTGTCTGAGTGACGTAGCTCAAAACACGTTATTTAATGAGTTGAAAAAAGAAAAACTCTTAGTTTACTTAAACTTGAGCTTTGTATGCATTGAATTACATAATTAATTTAGTATGTTCAGGCACAACACTGATACCGATACAGATCAAGATATGTACATTGGTGCAGACTTATCCACAAACATAACTGTGCTTTTATTATTTCTTAATCATTTAGGTGTTTGTTTATTATTGAACTTTAAGATTTGATAGATTCAAAGTGTTTTAATTAGTTCCTCCTCTTGAAATGTCACTGTAACATGCATACAAACTGCATACTAATGATCTTTCTTAGAGACTTCTTGTATGACCAATGGGAAGAATCAGATTTGTCCAACAGGAAACTTTTTCTGTCCAATTAACAGCTTGTACATCAGCATTTAGATCTTCTAGCTTACATATTTTAACTAATATGACACAGCATGGACATTGGTGTATGGGTGGCTATTTGCTGATGAACTGATGCTTGTCAATCTGGATGTTAAACTCACATCACTGAATAAAAAGTAAATCACTGAATAAAAAGTAATTCACTGAAAAAGTAAAAGTAACTGCTTTTAACAGATAGCATCACATCACTCCTGTCCTCGCTTCTTTTCACTGGCTTCCTGTCCATTTTAGAATTGCTAGCAATATTTTACTGATCAGTTTTAAAGCTCTTACAGGTCCGGCCTCAAATTACATATCTAAACTATTGACTTTTTATGAGCCTGCAGCCTCAGATCCTCGGGCGGGGGCCTCCTGGCTGCTCCGAGGTAAAGGCTTAAGACTAAAGGTGATCAAGTCTTTTCTGTCAGAGCTCCTCGACTTTAGAACAACCTGCCCGAGGAGATCAGGCAAGCTGAATCAGGGACATCTTTTAAATAATTTCTTAAAACTCTTTTCTATAGACTTGCTCTTACATGATACTTTATTTGCTCATAGTCATTGTTTTGTTAGTTATCCATGTTATCCTATTTTATCTGGTTATTTATCTCACAGGTATTTAGAAATTTACTTTTAATCTCTCCTGTTCTTGTTCATTTTACTGGTTTCTCATCATTCTTTGTCCAGTTTTTACCATCTTCTCATGTTTTATTTAAGTCCTTTGTCCCATATTTGCTCTAATCTCCCTGATGCGATGTCATCATCGATTGAACTATTGATCTATTCATTGTGCTACCGTCTTCTTCTCATCATTATTATCATCATTCTTCAAAATCTTATGCATTAATTATACTCTTATGCTGACATTTTAATCATAATAATGAAATCTTTTCATATTGTACTTCAAATGTTTACATTTTCATTTCTTTTATCTGATAAATCTTGAGTTTGCATTTTGTTCCTGCTCCTTTTTTCTGGAAATTTATCTGTTTGACCTGACAGTTTGTGCTCATTTTATTGTTCCCTGGCTTTGTATCTTTGTTTCCTCGGTTAAGCACTTTGTAAACTTCTGTTTTTAAAGGTGCTTTATAAATAAAGCTATTATTATTATCATTATGAGCCAAGGTAAATGAAATACAAACAGTATTATGGCAAGGCCACTAACAGAAACATAGGGTCACTTCAGAGACCTAGTAGGTCTCGTTCACATATGTTTTTCAACAATATGAGCTCAGATTCAGAAGCAAGTGCCTGTCTTCAGCTAGTGTTCATGGCTTTGGTCTGGCTTCAGTCAACTTTTAAAATTTGTTAACCAGTTATTATCCACATCGAATGCCCTTGCTAGCTCTTTGTTT
This sequence comes from Cetoscarus ocellatus, assembly GCA_037902135.1. Lineage (NCBI taxonomy): Eukaryota > Metazoa > Chordata > Actinopteri > Labriformes > Labridae > Cetoscarus > Cetoscarus ocellatus. The sequence goes on from JBAMNC010001097.1 coordinate 99,989, forward strand.
TTATTATCCATTGTTTTCAGCTATTCCATTTCGTGTAGGCTCTAAAATATCTACACAGGCCAATATTAATGTCCAACAGTTTGATTTAGTTTGTCCTACGGTGACCAAAATGTTAACAAAAATGCTCAAAGTATGAAAGTATTTACATTTTATAAAACCAGCAATTTCCTGAAGCAACAATAAGTAAATGCCCTTTGTTTTTACTTTATTGGGTTATGGCAAAAATTCAGGACTTTGCTTGAATTGAACGCAGAGCTTTCTTTATTATTATTATTTTTATCGCCCCGTCCATGAGGCTGAGCCCCCCAAAAGCTTTCCCCTGTATCCTCCCTTATGGGCAGCTCTAATTATGAGTCAGTCAGCTGTCAGGGTCCAACAACTTTAGCATTCTTGACACAAAACATTATTTTGGCTTGTGATTAAACTAAATTAATGTAGGTTTGTGTTTCATACATCCTGACATATTTTTGGTTGCATGTCGTGTCGTGCAGGTCAGCTGCTCTAAGTCTTCATCAGTCGTTAGGTCGGGGAGGTGGGGTGACGGTGGAAGCGAGGGATTAAGAGAGGGAAAGAGAGGGATTGTGGGGGAGTGAATGAGGCAGAGACAGTGAGAGAGCGTGAGTGAGGGAGGGGAGGGAGGGGTTTGTCGAAACCCTGACGCGTCACAGTTGCCACAGAGAGAGAGAGTGAAAGAGAGAGAGAGAGACAGAGCTCACCCGCAACGTTCGCTCCTGGAGTGGAAATCCTCTCACGCGCAGGCACACACCCACCAACTCACACGCATACATCCACACCAACACCTACACATGCACTCACACGCACTTGTTTGGGAATTCTTCGCCTCACCTGCACGTGCTTCTTCTTCTTCTCTTACTTATGTTTGCACTCACTCGTAGTTTTGTGGCGGTGGTGTGTGTGTGTTGGAGTTATGCTACTGTGTGCCAGCCATAAGGGCAGCCTAGACTAGGTGAGTACAATATTTGGGTCGTTGTAATTGTCTTAACTTCATGCATATGTGTTTATTTTGAAGTTGCATGCAGGTAAAGTGAATTCCTCTGAGGATGCTGTTTGGATTTTACCTCCTGACTCCTCTCTCCCTCTGCATCTCCACTGTTTTGTTTATCTCTTCCCCTCCTCCTTTTCTCCTCATTTTTAATATTTCTTGGTCAAGTTTTTCTGCTGTCCCCTAATTTACTTCCAACCCCTCTTTGTTACACTGTGTGCTCTGCTATTCTGCCAAATCTTATCTAATTTCTTCTTGCTGGGCTAAATTTAGAACAATTACTTTCCCTGGAAGACCCCCGAAGGAGCTTAGCTTACCCATTCAGTGGATTACTTACCGAATGAGAACATTTTTTTGTACCCAAACCTTTTATAATGTACTGCCATATACTTATTTCCTTGCTGCATCTGCCCATCATCAGTGTCGTTGATTCTCTTTCGCTTATTTCTCCTCTAGGTTATGAGAATGATGATGATATCATAGGACGTTAGCTAACCCATCCCAATTTACACTGCATGGCTGAACTAGGCTAATCTGCCTCATGCAACTTTAAAATTAGTTTTATGCTTCTGTGGATGGAACTGGGACAAGGGGTATCAGATTGGACCCAGCCAGCAGGAAACCATTAAAAGCATGCATGAGGGAATCCTGACATATACAGAGGCGAGGAGGGCTTTAGACTGTGAGCTAACAGGCTGGAGGATGTTTAAATTGAATGCTTCATGTCATGTTTGCAGATTTGAGCAAATGATGTTAGTTTTCTACCTTTAAATTATAGTTTTATACAGCAGTTGAATGGTACAGTTTTAATAGTGAGAACGGCAGCTATATGATTTCCAAAGAGCGCTCTGAGCCTGATTTCAGCACCACATAATTTCAAAGTGGGCAGCAGCTTTGTTTTGTATTTTTTGTGAGACGTGTCCACGACTTTACAGCACAGGTTCACACACCAGTCTCTGTCTCAAAAGAAACCAGTTTGCACTTTTAGTGCTGTTCGACACAGTGGCTGAGGCTGAGAGACAGACGTTGACAGTGACAGAGCAAGAATTCAGGTGAAAAACTCACACCTTTCCTACTTGTCTAAAGTTATTACACTCTTAGCTCAGTTGTTACAAGTACTTACATAAATTAGATACTTTATTCTCAAAATACCATGGTGGGGCACAACAGTATAACAAGTTTATGACAGCACTTCCTGAGTTTAGCTTTGAATATAAACAGAAGCAACAATTTACTAATGACTAGGACTACAAGCAATCTATGAAAAAAAGAGAAAAAAAATATAAAGAAAACAAAATTCAAAAATTCAAAAGTGAAATTATGTTGCTTTACCAAGCTAATAAAACAAACAAAAAGAAAATGCATACCCTTGTTTTTTTTCCAGGGATGAATGGTGTTTAGTATATTTTCAAGAATCTTAACTGTAGATATTTCCAATCTTACAGTAGCAGATATGATGCCAACACCAAGACCCTTAAATACATTTTCTTTTTTGTGGGAGAGAACACCAAGTTTTGACTTACCATTTATTCTTTTTTTAAAAGTCTGCATCTTTTGTCAGACATTAAATAAGACAAAAAATAGTCAATGAATTCTTTCACAAATATAGACAACTAGTAAGGAAACAAACACAGATTTTGTGCAATATGTAGTTTTACCAGTAAAAACAAGATCCCTATGCCTTGTAGGAGTTAAAAACAGCCCTGTGCAGAGTGGCATGAGCTCTGTAGAGCACTGAATCAAAATACAGCCCATTTATGGAGCTTGTTTTTTCAAATAAAAATGAATTCTCAAAATTAAACAACAGGATTGCAGTGTGGCTACCTAAGACCATCCTGACAAAGGCCTTGTTATAACTCATTAAGGTATCCTCTCAGTGTGAAAAAAATAACAGAGCGGGTTCTGACCTAAAACTCGAATCATGAGAAACTCTTGAAAGCTTAAGGTATGGAGGTGAAAGAAAATGAAGTATTTTCAGCCGAGAAATTCTACTTGAAACTTTATATTCTTGATTTTAATATTGATGACTGATATGTCAGTAATTAGTAAGAAATGTTCATACCTGCCAGTAATGAAGACTAAGTTTTGAAAGAGGTCATATTATGATATTTAGAGGATTATATTCTCATGAATGCATGTGACATGTCTCTTCCTGGTGTTAGTGTACTTCTCTGCACACAACAACAAAGTCTGTGTCATTAGGACGTCTCTCTCTCCTCCTGTGAACAGGGCTAGTAGTTGCCTGATACAGCTGATTGCCCCAAATAGACTGACCAAGTTTATGAAAATTCTCTAAGAATCATCAGAATCAATTATCTGAGTAACATCTGTGTAAAGGGAAAATTTGGCCACTTTAAGCCACCATTTGCTGTGACTGATATTATATTGTTGGTATCCTTAACAAGTGGCACAGTTATGTTTCTCAATCTTACCCTAAATGCTATCATTGTATATTTATTATTTGTAGCTGTTATTACTGAAAATCTCAGTAACCATTACAATATTGAATTAATTTGACTCCTCTTAAATTAGTATGAACAAACTGCTGGGTAGGTGTATTGGTTCTGCTAATAACTCCACAATCTAAACCCCTCACCCTAAAAGGCAGAGCATTTTTGTATTTATATAAACTCTGCAGCAGGGGTCACCAACCTGTAGATCTTAATCGACTGGTAGATCGTTTAGGCATTTCTAGTAGATCTTTAAGACTAGATGATTTGGTCTTTATGCAGCACATAGGATGGACCTTTTCACTTATCCAGGGATCAGGGGAACCCAACTGCTTTGCAGTGTTAATTGGGTCTAACTTACTTCAATCCACCCCAACATTTGTCAGTATAAGCAAGACATTCAGAGGGATTAAAATGTGGCTTATGCTCACATTGTTACAGTCTTCAAATCACACAGTCTGGAGTTTTATTTTACATTAGGCTGTATAAGTTGTAAAATATACATTGATTCTGTATGTTTATTCATACCCCTTATCGCATTAATGGACTGATTGCATCTACAGGCTTATATGTGTGTAAAATAAAATGATAATCATTAAAAATTAACATTTTGCTCATGGCTTTCTGTGAATTTTGGTGGACAGAATTTGCTTTTGCTATTAGCATAATTGAGGATGTTTAGTCGAAAAAGGCTGGTGATCACTGCTCTACAGATACACAGTATAGTGGCAGTGAACATCAGTAGGAATGTGTATATCTGCCTTTACTGATGATTAACTTTCTTAGTTGTTAAAAGCAAATAACAGATAATATCCTGATAATGTTGTGCTTCCTTAATAATTTGATGTCCATAAATTTCAAGTGAATTTAAAGTGAAAAGCATGCTAGGCTTTTCTAATGGATGTAGAGTATAATCATCTTTCACAGTGGCATTACTGCCCCACTACTGTCTCGTCTGATCCATGTGTGTATGTGTTTGTGTGTATGTGTGTGTTTGTGTGTGAGTGAATGAGGGCTGCATACTCATGCATGCACATGTGTGCTACCAGCTGGCAGAATGTAGGCCATGCAGGAACCGCTCCACCATGACATGCACTGGCATGGAATTGACCAAAATCCCTTTAATTATTATACCACTCTGTTTCTCTGTCTTCTCTGTCCGTCTGTATACATCAAACACATTTTTTTTATATTTCTGTTGTTTAGAAATATGTGTGTTTGCTTTTGTTTGTGAGTCTTTCCTGTGTGTTTTCTCCTTCGTCCTTTCTCTCTCGCCTTTATTTCTGTGTTCATCTCTCCCCTCTCTTTTGATTTCTCGGGCACCACTGTTTCTTATTTGCTCTGTTAGTCCTCAGTCCATCTCTTATGTAACCCAGCTCTGTGGAGGGAAAGAAAAAGGCTCTTTGAGACAAACAATATAACGTTCCACAACCTGCCATACTTCAAAGTCCATGATTTGCCATCTATGCTCACTTTATGAATTTTTAGGGGATATGCAGTTTAGAAGAGTAAAGAAGCATAAAAGGAGCTTGGCAGGCTTACTTTGTTCCCATAATGCTCAGGATCCAAAGCTCATTTATCATTTTTCCTGCATGTCAGTGTGCCTCTCTTATTTAATCTCTGCTTAATACTCTAAGTATTGCTGTTAAAGCAGTGATCACCAAACAGAGCAAAACTGTGAGTGCAGTTTCGGATGTAACTTCTTTTACTCAGTTTTTCAGTATTTCTGATGCTAGCTTGTTATTTACAAAGGTAACTTTGAAAAAATGTGTAATATGTCATTTTCAATTAAGAACACTGCAGTTTTGAACTTAGTTTATTCTGGGTTTCATTATTGTTGAAAATCCAATGAGGAACTTTCACTCTGTGTTGAATTTGGCATCTACCGTTGACCAAATGGCACCTATTGTGGGGCTGGTGTTGTTCCTCACATCAAGGGCTCCTGGTTTGAATGTTGGGGTCTTTCTGCATTTAGCCTGCATGCATGGGTTCTCCTTTAGTACTCCGGCTTCCTTCCACATACTTGTTTTGTAAAGTGGTGACTCTAATTTGCTTGTTCATGTGGATGTGAGTGTGCCCAGTTTTGTGTCTCTGTTATATAGATTATCTGTAAGTTGTCAATATCAATATTGGTTAGTTTCTGACTCTTAGGGTAATGATTATATTTCATATTGATTTCTGATTCAAACTGATTCACAATTCATAATGCATTCCTTTTTTTTGTCATAAAAGGCTTATTTCATGATCTGCTCCTGTTTGCAGTGGACTGAGATGCAGAAAATGTTGAATTAATACAAAAAAGAACAACAGATTGTGGTGAAGACATACAACTAATGTATTTTTGGTGCAAATTTACTTTAAATTTACTTTACATAAAAGAAGGAAGTATGTTTAAACTAGAAAAGCACTCAGAGAGCGCAGACATCTGCCAAGCAGCTTCGGTCCACTTTGGCGAAAATGGTCCTATCTGGCAATGTTAAAGAATCCTTTAAAAAATTCCTGGATCCAGACGGTGATCCAGATCACCCCCAAAATTTAATCAGTTCTTCCATATCCCATTTCCGACAATTCCTGAAAATTTCATCCAAATCCGTTCAGAACTTTTCAAGTTATTTTGAACACAAACAGACAAACAAACAGACAGACAGATAAACACCGACAAAAACATAACCTCCTTGGTGGAGGTAAAAATGGTGCATAAACATAAAATCCAGTTTCAATGCACAAATATTACTTTTGGACATCTCCAACAGAAATGATCAGATTTGTCACTATGGATCGATATCAGAAGCCATTATTGATGTAGTGTCCCATCGGTAGGAAAAAAAAACATTTTTTTCCTTCTGAATTAAATCACAAGACAGTTTAAGGAGCCTCTTTTTAATACTATTCACGTAACCTCAGAGTCAACTCTGCTGAAACCTCTCTTCCTTTTCTGGTCAGTCAGCAGCCCACTTGCCAAAGAAATTGACATTTTAGGTAACAGAGTCCTTATTATATTGGCCATGTCAAGAGTAAACATTTTTGTATTTGTAAACTATTTTAAATTGTCAGAGCAGATGTGATGAGTTTGTTGCTGCTTCTTTGTTTCAGAGATCTAATTAATGCGTTACACAGAGAAATCATGTGGTGCACTGTTCAGGCAGGACCTCATATCTCTGTGTAAGAGCGATAAAGCCTGCTCGCTTCTGTCAGGCAACAGTAGAGGCACTGACAGCTTAATCCAATGAGACAGATCCAAAGTTTTCCTCGCTTAACCTGTTGTAAGTGTAGATTACATAAGATTTAAGCTGTCCCTGACCCACACCAGAAAGATAACTTACTAATTGAACACTTATCTAAGCTCATCATGGAGTAACATTAACCAGCTGTAATATTAAAAGCAAGTTATTTCAAAGCTTGGCGTTAGATCACTCATCCAAATATAACAGCTGATGAAGTTACTGCAGTTATTTCATGCTAGAACAAATTAAACAAGGTAAAAGTTAGAGATAAAGTTATTGATATGTTTAATATAAGTCAAAACTTTTTGTTTTAGTAATAAAGTTAATAGAATAATAGATACTACAGTTTCTTTATACTTTTTGTACTTTTAAAATAAGTCAGGTGTTTTACAGCTATACAATCTGTTTCTGTCATGATATATTTCATAGAAACATACATAGGTACCCTATTTGACCGCGGCCATTTATTAAATTGTGTGATCAGCTGGTTGTAATTTATGCCTGTTGCCACAGATACAGTCACCTAGGGCTGGGCAATATATTGATTAATTCATATTATTTTCTGTAGAAGATTTTAAATTAAAAACAAATAAAATAGACACAGGCACAGGCACATGTTTAGGCTTGTATTTGTTTTTTAAATGAGATCAAATACTAACCAGGGAGTTTCAGGGAGAAAATAGCTCGTCTTTCAGTGTTTAAGTAGGTAAGCCTGCCAATGTTCGAACTACATAAAATCAACATTTTATGACATGCACTTTAACTATAAGAGGGGAGTTCTGTTTTTTATATATATATATTCTGACGACATAAAGACAAAACTTGATTCATTTAATTTTTGTGTCACTTGGAGGGTTTTTTTTGAGAAGGAAAAAAATTGGTTAAAATTGTAAATCGAGCTTTGTGGAAAAAAATTGGGGATTTTATTTTTAGGCCATATCGCCTAGCCCTACAACCCACTGTGGTTTAAACTCTTTGATGCTCTGTTAAGTTGCAAAAACAACTCATCCACTACTGCATCCTTTGTCACTCTGATTGGAATTGGCAGCCTAAAACCTGGTAGGGGCATCCCTAATGGTATCGAACCTCCAACAGCTGCAAATATGCATTCTCATTTTAATAAAAGCTGTATCCAGCAGGAGGGAGTACAGGGGTTATCAATCAAAATCATCAGTTACATTTTTTTAACATTTAATTTTCACCAAAAGGGCTCCATCTACTGTAGCTTTATAGGGCCTGTGAGTCTGTAACTTAGATCTTGTTTGTTTGAGATGAAGACAGAGTTTATAAGTGTTTCCTGAGCTTTACTAAATGAGGTTATGTTTGTGGATGACTTACTGCCATGAAGCTTTACTCCTGCCTTAACAAGCTCGTTCTTCAGTGGATCACCAGTTGTGGTCTTTCAGTGTGTGATTCTCTCAGCTAACCAACTTCACCAACTGCCCAAAAAATCCAGCCCTTCCCCACCCAAGCCCACGCACATTCTCCCCAACCCCGACCCCTAACTAAACTGTGCTTATGCACCAGGCCTGATTTAAGCCAAACATTTTTCAACTTTTTTCTTGGAAATCTGTGCACTGTGCAGTGAACTGATGTTCAGGTGGTGCACAAAGTGGAGAGCTGTCAAACAAAGATGTGCCAAGCACACACTGTGTGTGCACATGGGAAGTCATTTGTTGAAGCATTATTATGTGTCTACAGCAGTGATTCTCAACTGGTGGGTCGTGGCCCAAAGGTTAGTCACGGACCCTTTTTCAGTGGGTCTTTACCTGGGCAAAAAGTGGGTCTTTACCTGTGCTTTTATTTTGCATTGGACTGCCATCTATTCACACTCCTTATCAATATTTGGTGCTAATTAAATGCTAATTAACACCTGTTTTAATAGAAAGGTGTTTGTTATATATTCAGTAAGCAGGTACTCAGCAAAAGCTACATGTTTTTAAGATTTTTAAAACAACTTGTCAGTAGCAGGACTTTTTTATTTCATGTTTGAGGAAGAAGGAAGGAAGAAGTTACTGAGGTGTGTTGTGTTGTGGCAGCCTCGGCTTATTTTGTGCTCTTTATTGAATATTATGAATACAGGGCTGTTCATTGTGTATCCACTAATGCAGGGTTATCACAGCTACAGTTATATTTATAGTCATGAAGCCTTGTGTCCCTCAGATGCACTTTTTGGTTTCAATTTAAATTTAGCTAATTGAGTGTAAAAGGGAATATTTCCCTCTCTTGCATCGCCATATTCAGGTCATTTTGGTTTCTAATTAAACTTTTGTGTTACTGTGATATTCTGTCGTATCTCAGATTTCAAGTGCAGCATCTTTTTATTTAATACATTTGAGAAGTTGAAAATTTTCCTCGATTTGGGTCACAGCTCGACATTAAGGGTGATGGTGGGTCCCAAAGCCAGCCCAGTTGAGAACCACTGGTCTACAGTATACATGATGGTTTGGTAGGAGTGCTTGTTGGCCCGGCTTGACCTGACCCGTGTGAAGGGTCTGGTTGGGAAAATCTAAAATCCTTCTGCTAGTAGACACTATTCCCAAACTCATCTCTTGAAACATTATCTTAAGCCTCATAGAAATGCAAAATTTATTCCTGCGCCTTACAAATGGACACAGAGCAGGAGGAGGAGACACTGTCCAAAATGTACCAACACCCTGAAGAGTTGGCATGTATTTTTGCAAATGAGGCCATGTGTAGGCATTCGCTTTCAGTTTTTGGTGACTAATAATAAAACAAAACCATGCTGGATCAAAACAGATATTGAGCATCATATCAAATATGAAGTGTCTGATATGACAGCCTAAGAAGATCGAGTCAAAGAGTCATTCCGAATTTCCATTTTTTGCAAATAGCAGCTGTCCCAGCACACAGTCTTGATGTAACTTTGACAAATCAGGCTTAAGTGACAGTTCAACTAGCCTATCTGACCAGATGATTTGAATAAAAAGTTAGCCACTCATGTTGACCTCAAAGACTCCAAATATTAACAGCTAAACTGCTGTAATCCCATTTAGCCATATCCCTATCAAAAGAAAGCAGCACTCTTCATGCAAACATCATCTGTCAAAACAAGTCTTTCACTGCTCGGCTACATTAATCCACGTTAATGTGCACAGACTCTCACAAGGGGAGAACTATTTGGATCAGTGTGTCGGACTAATCCCTCACACAGTGACCTGTGCCAGTTCGGATCCAGGACAGTGCCAGGCCAAAAATCCTGGGGGGCAGAATTAAGTTGTACTGGGATGCTGGCAGCACTTGTGCATGTGATGTAGCACCACACTGACCTAATAGCTGGCTGGGGAGGTTCAATATTTAGAAAGAGAAGAGTCTGAATGAAATCCAATGTGGAATATTTATAACAGGGCAAATAACCCTGTGGTATCACTGTGGTTGTTAATCCACAACGGTGTTTTCTCATTTCATAGAAGCTGTTTTGGCTTTGTTACTGCATACAGCGTAATATTGTAAAATACCTGTTTTTATTAATATACAGTACTTTGGAACAACCATCTCTTTTACACTGTGAACAGTTTTACTATGCTTTAAGGCCAAACAATAAAAAAGACGTTCACATCTAAAGACATTCATGAAAATATTAATAATTTCCACCATTTTTTTTATGTTAATCTTCAATTGCGTTACAGGATGCCTGATTATGTATAAAGCTGGGACATATATTGAGATATTGAAAAATACTGATGTCTTGTCAAACAAGATTAAAGTTTAGGCAATAGGGTTGAAATAAATATCTATATATCCTTACATCTTTATCTGTATCTATATCTATATAGATTTATATGTATTAGTTAAATATATATATGTATGTATATATATATATATATATATATATATATATATATAGATGTGCTAAAATGAGACTAGATAATGAAATAAAAAATATTATCTCTTTGTGTTCAAGTCTTCAGACTAGCAGCAAAATGATGTTTTTTGCTCAGAATGCCAAAACATGGCAAAAAAGTTTGAGCATGGTGATGCTGTTACACCTTTTACAAAGAACAATATGATGACTGTAAAATGGTGATCTACGGACCAAAACCTCAAGCCTTTGCAGCCTTTTGCACTGAAAAAAACCTTGTTCTGAGCTTCATTGTTGTGTTAAATACATTGAGATATGATTTTTTTTCGTACCACCCAGCCCTCATGATATCTTGCTATGGCTGAGAGATTGAAAAGTGTGGTTTCATCAAGATACAGTCGGGAACTATCCAATTAAGACACTCATCAGTCAAGGAAAGTTTAAGCATGTTACTTTTTCACAAAAATAAAGTAATGACAGAAGATTTTAACTGGCAGTGTATTCGAATCTTTGTATTAATGTTTACCAAACTTGGTATTTTGGTTGCTTTGAAACTGCTGTTTTGCTATAGAAATATTTACACTGGAAACCAAAAAGTACAATTTTGAGGAACAAAGTACTTGTTCGTAATAGTTTAAATTTTAGAGATGCTCCTTAACAAAGTGACAGGATAGAAGGTTGGCCCAAGTCAATTTGAGTATCAGAACCATGGACTAAAAGACAAAATGTTGTCTTCCAATGTCCATCATATGTTGTCAATTTAAACTAATCTCTGTCTCTCTGTCTTTATGTATATATGTATATATATATATATGTGTGTGTGTATATATGTGTGTATACTTCATTAATTTTAATATTAAGCCAAACATTTAAATAATGCCATATGGTTCATGTGTCATGACTAAAGTCAAGTTATTTACAGAAAGATATACATGATGTACACATGAAATCAAATGATACAAACATCTTTGTTCACGCTAAATGTAAAAAAAACTTTCTTACTATCAGAAAGTAATGAACCACACTTCTTGTCCTCAGTTGTATCAGACACACTTTCCCACAGCAGCATCCTTCCCTTCCATAACAAAACTTATCAGTGTGCCGCTGACAGCTAATTACACCGTAAGGCAACAATGAAGAAGCTGCCATCTTTACTTTGCTCTACTCCAGCAGAGAGAGTGAACTGCGGAGGTTGTGCATGAGTGGCAGCCAAACAGTGTTTCTGAGATAAAGAGTGACAGAGCAATTAGTACTGATTTTCAGGACGTCTTTGTGAAAAACAATTCTTGAGTCAAGACGCTGAAGTTTACACTCTTCAAATGTGAATCAACAGGATTACTGACAACACACACTCTCCCAGGTAATATCATTATTATTTATTTATTATTTATTATTTTAGTTGTTGACAGAGGCTTTTATTTCTGGCTCAAAGCCCTGTTAGTTTTAGGACTGAAGAAGTCTTTCATAGAAAAGGTTAAACATCTGAAAGAACTTTAACAAAGTTTGATTTGCCCCACTTGGCCAACAGCAATGCCGCCAACAGATTCTTCCAGAAGACACCAGATAACACAGTCACTGTTTAAACTGTTACACAAAGCTCAATTCCATGACAGGTGAAATACTGACGTCTATTACAGAATTAATCTGTTGACAGCTTATTTCACAGATGGATGTGCCTGTGGAGTGTCAGGACCATATGATTTGGTTGTAAATGATTGTGAACTTATCTTTTAGAAACGATCACAGAAAGTTTTGAGAAAAATTTCATAAACCTTTTTCTTCAATTGTTTCACCTCTGCTTTAAACTCATCCTTGGTTATGTGTTTCCTCCTTCTGGTGTCTGCGTGTGGTCATGGTGGACGTGCAAAGTCAGAGTGCTAAACAAGCACAGGAAAGGCATTACAGCTATCATGTCTGTCTAGTAAACATTTAGTATATTTCCAGCCAGAGCTGATTCTCAAAACTGTTCTTTGTAAGAGAGATGTTTGTTCACGTCACACCACAACACACGCCCTTTTCAAATACTCATTTTACTGAACAAAATTAAACGCAACATAATGTTACCGACTACACCTCAAATGCACCACAAACACAAAGTGCATACTGTATGCTGTGTTGCAATTTGTTGCTTGTTTAGTTTAACTCATATGCTTTAGTTCTGCTGGAATGCACTGGGTAAATATTTTTGACTAAAAGACTAAAAACAAAGATTAGTATAATTTCAACAGCCTAGCATGAGCAGCAGGCGGGTTATTAAGTGTGAGGGTGTTTTGTTGGCATCCAAAAGAGGAGCATGAAGCTAAACCAAATGTAATTGTATCAATCAACTCAGCCATTCATGTATTTTGAAAAAATATGGGCTGATAATGGTCAACTATCAATCAACTTTGATGGGGATGCACGATATTATCGGATTGATAATGGTATCGGCCGATATTGAAATTTTTGCAGGTATTTACAGTCGATATATCGACCACACATATCGGCTGGAATATCAGCAAATTACACAAATGTACAGTATTGATGCTCCTTCTCATCACTGCACGGGTACATTTGAAAGTCAATGGTTTCATTTTTGCAGGAGTTAAATGCTGTTTCTCTTGTTTTATATCTGTTCCTCGCAAAAATGTAATACAACACTGTAAGAAACAAGTCCATTTTTATTATGTACAGAGCTTGTGCTCTTGACCAGAAATATCAGTACAGGTATTGGTATCGGCAATGATGAATTAAAAAATATGGTCATATCAGATATTGGCAACAATCCAATATTGTGCAGCCCTGATCTTTGATGATTAATGTACATGATGCACATGATGTTTTCATATTTTATATTGGTATAATGGTTGTACCAGTAGGAAAGACATGCCCAACTTTTGGGGAGAAGGACAAGATTTAAAAGTGCATCTTCTACACAGAAATTTATGTTAAATGCATGGAGTTAAATTAAAAGTTGGTAAACATATGGTTATCATAAAGACAATAACAAAAGTGTTTCTGAGAATGTCTGCATTTTCCACATTTTCTCAAAAGCTTAAAGTTGCAGAGAAAATCTGTTTGGATTAGTAGGGATTTGTCTTGTACTAAATTAATTACGTACTGTAGCCGTAAACACCCAGGTGCTCATGATTAATTTCTAACCAACAAATTAGGCATGCTGCTCGTTGGGCTGGCAGGTTTCTATTTTAAAGATTAAGTAAATTATTGCTCATCTGTGCATATTGGTGCTGTTTTCAATCTAGGCATGAACAACTGATGCAAGAAACAAGCAATTGTTGGAGAGACTCCCTCAGCTCTGATTATTTTTTGGCTCACAGAGTGTGTCAACAAAGACAACTGACCCGCAGTGACATGTACGTGTGTGTGCTCCTGACCATGGCTAATGCATTTCCCTCCAACAAGCTCACAATGTGGGTCAGGTGGTCTGTATATGCATGAAAGCAAAAAATAGCCTAACAGCCATTGGACTCGAGCTCAGAAAGTGTGTCATCTGCATCGTACACTTGTTTCACTTTTCATAATAGATGAATATTGTCCAGACATACTGTACACACGCAGAGACTGCCAGGTTCGCCAGATGGCGAGCTGTGCCTATAAATTAGCAGATTAAAACGTACACAGTGATTAGATTATACAGGTCTTGTTGGTCATGGAGTAGGGACTGTTTTTACATTGTTAAACTGTTCTGGTGGACGTGTGTGCGTGTGGGATGGGTGTGTGAGACGTGTGAGTGAGAATGTGTTTGACATGCCATGCGTTTGATGTTTTGACCACTGGCTCATTCCCACTTGACCCAAAGTTAAGTATTTGACCTGTTTAGCTCGAGCTCCTGGCTACTGTGTTGAACCTCATACACCTAATTGACATTGTCAGCTGTGATGGTTTGACATTTTATCTACCATCCCAGAAATGTGCACCCAGTTGGAGAGCTTATTTTGTATTTGTCAGTAGAGGGTGATATGTTCTAATGGATTAAGAGCCAATGAATATCTGTCAATATAAATGATGCACTTCCTAGAACTCCCTGATTATGTCAGAAATCCAAATCTTGATTGTTTTAAGCGTGCTGTGGTGGCAGAAGTTTAGGAATTTTTACCCTTGAGCACTTTTTGTTCCTTTATTCCTTGGTCATATTTAACTTATAAAAATAACCATGACAAGTTTATTTAGTCATGTGAAGTATGTAATGATGATCCGGGCACTCCGGCTTCCTCCCACAGAACAAAAACATGCTCATTAAGTCTATTGGTGACTCTAAATTGCCCTTAGGTATGAGTGTGAGTGTGAATGGTTGTCTGTCTCTATGTTGTCCGGTGATCTGCTTGTGACTGGTTCTGGGTGTACCCCCGCCACTTTCCCAGTGTCAGCTGGGATATGGCTCCAGCCATCCGTGACCCCAAACCGGATAAACAGATGATGGATGGTTGGATATACTAGAGTTAATTAAGTCAGTCTAATGAAGATGCATCCTTGATTGTTCAAAGTTCTGAAAGAAAAACGCAGCCTACATTGTATCTTTCCGTTAATGGCTTGACAAGGCAAACTGTCACTCTGCAAAAGATTTTGGGTGTCCAAGCAGAGTGGGGTGAGGGTGGAGCCTGGGCACACACTGCAAGGGCCCCTGGTCAGAATGAGGAAGACCCTTTCAGCATCAGAGAGGATAAGCTGCGGGGCCATTATTACTTTCAGACTCAAACAAGATAACAAAAAACCAAAGTGCACATAGCTGACAAACTTTATAGGAGCGTGGTAAGTGCTTTAAGATGACCTACTCTATGGTCTCTGTCAATCAGACCCGGAGATGGGGAAGACGTTGAAGCAAATGAGGGCAATATGGACCTCTTGAATCCATTTGTCTTTATTCTAGGGATATATGATATTGGATTTTTGCTAATATCTAATATGCCACTTTCTAAACTCATTATCACTGATACGGATATTATGTGTCTAAAGCACAAAGTCTCTACTTAATTTAATTGACCTGTTTATTTCATGGTTACCTTCCATTTCTGTTAGAAACAGATGTGAAGCAAGAAATACAAAATTTTATTCTTTAATAAATTAAATTTTGGATTCATAAAAGTGGATGTTGTGTGATGATAAGGTAAACAATCATATCACTTTGTACAGTGTTACTACAGCCAATATATGTGATTTTCATGGCCAGCTCGTATGGTCAAAATATGGGCTGTAAATATCAGCAAAACTTTTGATATTTGCTTTTACCAATAGTCAGCTATACTGACACTGATCTGATAACATTGTGCATCCCGACTTTATATATCAGTCAGGAACAAGCTTTATATTCTATATTGGGTGAATTTTCCATTATTATTTGGGAGCACCATGTCACCTGTCTTCCTCTATGGGCAGTACATGCTCTTATGGACTAGACTGTTCAATCAGTTCTCAATGCCACAATGATGTTAAATGATCAAGTGCTTTTTTCTGTAAATGCTGTTTTAAATGAAACACTCATGATGCTTTTAAAAGGGCTTGTGGTGATACAAAATATTACTAACCCTTTTAAAGGTAAAATCTGAATGATGCCAGTTCCAAAGCTTTGCAGTATCTATTTAACATTTAACTACAAAAATCACAAGGTTAGATACTGATTCTGATGGTGGATCATTCCCATGACCTGATTCTGTGTCTGTTATATGTCAGGATACTCTCTGTTGCTATCTTGTCTCATTGTGTGTCTCTCATCTTAAACACTGTTTAAGAAGAAAAGTGTGAATGTAATGAATTCCACTGTAGTGACAATTTGAAAGGATTTGTGAGAACAATTTTTCCACTTGCTGCTGATTAAACCTTTGCTCAGAATGTAATAAGTTTTTCTCAGAATGTAATAAGGTCATGTGTTTACAAAGGAAAACTGGAAATTATGTTTTGAATGGCTCTGCTCTCTATCATTAGAATATGTCTGAACAACTATGTGAGTGCACTGTGGGTATGTGCAGCCAGGAACTGAGCACAGTTTAGTAGAGTAGAATAGAGCCAAATAGTCTTGTAAAACTTGTTAAATGCTTAGTAAAGCAAACATGCCTCCCTTAGTGATCTTTTTTTGCAAAGGCAGAAATAGTGAATTATTAAAAGGAACAATGGGTACCAAAGAAGCCCAAGTTTTTACGGTTACAAGAGAGGTTGATTTATTAAGGTGTTCCTATTAATGCCGAGTTCATGTAGGACACGTTTCAGTGATCGCTGATGATGACCTGGACAATGAGGCTGCAGACTGTAGGGGGGGATAATTACCAGCAGAGGCGTGAAAGGGTGAAAGGGGAGGCGGACATTCCTCCTCAGATGCACAGAGAACATTCAGCCACCTACAATCTTAACTCTGCACATCTCAAGCATGAATCTGTGCAGTCTGCCAGCCTCCAAATATTCACAGTTATAATCTGCGGTGGGCTGACACTTCCATGTGTCCAGGTCAGAGGCAATGAACCTTGAAGGCTGAAAGTCGTCATGGACACAACGTTAATTTGAATTAATCTTCAGATGGGCAGAGAGGCTGAGCCTGTCTTAGGTAGGCAGAACTAAGTAGGCGTGACTTCAGGGAGTGTGACTGCCAATAACTGACACACTCATTTGGAGAAGTAACATATTCCCATGCTGACCGTTTTAAACAATTCAGCTACATCAGTACAGCACCATCACTTGTCACATTTTATGCTTACAAGTAGGGTTGCATAATTCTTGCCAAAATGTGAATCTTGTGTTTTTCCCTCAAGAATTGTGTAATTGTGAATAATTTAAATGCTGTAAGACAAAGAAATCAAATTGCCTCTCTTGAGATACATGTGGCTTTTTTGTTTTTAGTTGTTTCTCATTAAAGTCCAATTGAAAAGCATATCAAAGGAGACATTGTCAGTAAAAAATAGTAACTACAAATCTCATCAAATAGTTTGATTCCTAGATATAGATGCCACTAAAGGAGGCAGCTCTGCTATGGTTGCCAACCTTTTTGTCTGTGTTTTATCAGCCTCTTGTGAATTTACCATGCAGCCAGATGCAAAAGCAAGTCTTTTCTTTAAGTCATTTAACCCCTTAAAGCCTGTTGTATCATATTTGATACATACCTTTATGATACCTCTATCTAATTAATATGATCAACAATTTACTAAAAAAAAACCCATCTGAATACAATCTGATAAATGATAATAATGTCCTCAAGTGATTATCAGTTGCCAAAAACACCTAATGTATCAAATGAGATACAAATATATATATATATATATATATATGTTAAATTTCATGGAAATTTTTGTTTCTTTTGGATTCAGTAGAAACATTTCAGCAAAAAATTACAATTTTCTGGCTATAATTTGTGTTTTCAAGCTTTAAAGAGTTAACACCAACAACTGGCTTCAGTGAAATTACAGAAAATTAACATCAGACCATCTGGAATGAGGTTATTAAGAGCACTCTGCAAACACCAGCTCTTTTCACATGCATTTCCACAACACAATAAAGCTTTGCCGCCATTATGTCTTCAGACCAGTGATGTGTATTGGCAAGAATCTGATGATACGATATATCACAGTATATCACAGTATTATGGGACCAATGATATATCTAATTTTTTTTTCTAATGAATAGTAAATAATTTGATGTATTTATTGAAGTGTTAAGAGCCCACAATACTGTGTGCATTAAAAACAGTCTCTAATTAATGTTTTAATAAACACATGATCCCTGCAACATGGAAACTTTGTCTTTTCCAGTGACAGAAACAATAACAAAAACAGTACCAAAGAGGAGGCACACTACTTTAGACCCTCTCTAAATCTGTATACAATAAAATTTATATATATATATTGCTCTATAAATATCAATACAGCCCAACTGTAAAACATATTACAAAATATTGCAATGAATTGATAGATTGATATTTTCTTACAGTCCCACTTCAGACAGTCATATTTAGTCAGCAATGGTGTGTCCATGATTGATGATTCACATTGCATTACAGTGTTGTGGAAGCGAGAGCATGGTGCAACAGGAAGTCCACGAACACTCACAGTCAGACCTGCACACAGTACTGTGTTCATCCGACGGTTCTGCCAGTGTTACTATGATGCCAGCACAGAGACACCACCGTGAATAAGCTCATTGAAAGACTCAGGAGAAGAAAGCGGGTTGTAGTTTTTTGGTCACCTATTTGGACAAAAATTTGCATCTTCTGTCTTTGATTATTTAAAAAAAAAAAAAAAAAAAAGAAAACGTATCCTTTTGTCAAGGCTGTTGAATAGTATCTTTGCATTTATGGAGACTTTTTTGAAAACATAAAACATAAGAAAGGCCTGTTTATGCATTCAGGTGTTAAATAACATACACTTACTTGACCAATTGTAGTTTCAGGCATTAAAAATAATAACAGAGAAATAATCAATCCTTATTCTGAAGGTTTCATTTGCTTGCATGGCCCATCGAGTGACATCAATTATAAATCCAACCTTTTTCATACCAGCCTAGAAGTGTTGCATGAGCTTTAAAATATAGATTAATGAGGTCAGACTGGCTTAAGTCTGCTGCTTAGTGTGGTCTTGATCTTCTTGCAAAGACTCAAAACAGCATCATTTTCTTTCAGCCTTTGTGCCATGTCAAAATGAATTACAACTCATTGTGCACAAGACACCATTTAAGTTATTAGGCTTTCAGAGGGATGTTGTGTGTTCTTTTTGGATGATTTGTGTGTAAGTTAGTTGGTAGAGAGATTGTTAGAGCAGCACAGGACATTATTATTAAAGGTATTTCGTGCTGTGTATTTAAACCAGAAGCCTGATAAAGTGGTGTTTAAATGTGTGATTTAGTGAATACGGTGGTACGATTCAGGCAGGATTTGAAATTGCATCCCAGTCTTGATATTTTTGCATTTATTCCCTCCAAATCCTTTTTACAAATCTCTTTCTGGGACAATCATTCAACACTCTGAGTGAGCAGACAGCAGACATAATCCGTTCTGGCTGCTTTGCCTTGTTTACATTGGACAGCAATGGCAAATGAAATGCGTCAGTCAACGCTGAACGTCCATCCAACATGACCAAATGTCATCACATTGTCTTGTTTCGTAAGACGTCATGCAACAAATGAGTCAGTTGCTCAGCTGTTTCTGAGGTCAAGCAGAGGGAGGGCACAAACATTTCTTCTTCTTGATCTTTTTTTTTCATCTCAATTTTATTTGTGTTATGTTGGAAATGCATTTTAGCTTAAGGCTGAGTGTTCAGATTACTCATGCATGAACATGATGCATCTAGCGAGGGATCAAATTGTATGTGTTGAGCATGTGCAGTACACTACCTGGGCATCCATCTTACACATGTGTTTGGCCTACTTTGGGCTCTCCTTGGCATGAAATGAAATGGTATGAAGAACTAAGAGAAGCACATTGTAATGAATAATATACCTGCTCACAGGAAAAAAACAGTCCTTGATTTAGTTTTGTTTAGAGCAGATCAAAGATTTTGAATAAATCAGTGGTATTTCAGGATCACTGGTTGCCTCAGACTCCAGTGAGTCTGTCAATTTGATGGACAAGGACATAAAAAATCCATTATCATGTCTTATTAAAAACATTTTAATATTCTGTTTTTATGATTAGCATATTGAGTCTATGGCTATAAATAGATCAGTACATCAGCAAAATCTGAAATCACCTTTCTTTTTTAATCACTTGTCTCTGTTGACATTAAAGCAGCAACATGTAACTTTTCCACTTTACAACAATAGTTTCAAAACTGAAGATTGCAGTAACTCTCAACAGGGGAAGAATTGCCCTGCCATCTCCTTTCAGTGCCATATAACCTTGGTTTTGGGCGTCGAGGTCTATGGCAGCTTTCTGAAGAGTAAACTAACTTACGATGGGGAAAGAATGGCCCCAGTTGTCTGGTTTCAGTGCCATATGTCTTTGCCAGCTGGCTGTGAGATCCATGACAGTGCTATTTCATGACTTCACACACCAGCTTTAATCTAGAAAGAAGCCAGTTAAGATGTTTTTTTATTTCTGATACAATGGCTGAGGAAGTGATGGAAGTGGGTGCCGACAGCTGTAGCTTTGAGGAGATAAATAAATGATGACACAGCATAGATCCAGACAGATGAATAGGATTGATGCCATTCTCCCAGTTGAAAGATTTTGTACCTTAATGTCAATGTTTAGCTGATGCTTTTGTCCAAAGCAACGTACATCTGAGAGGAAATACAACACAAGCAAGAACCTAAAGTGGAGGGAGCAACTTTAGGAAGTGCAACAAACTGCTTCAAGTCCAACTGGACAGTGCTGCCATATAGTGTTAGAGGGAGTGCCTATTATTTGCTTATTTATTTACCTTTTAACCAACCAATTGACAGAAGCTCTTGTCAAGTCATACCAAAATCAAATCATCATCATTACCATCTTCTTCACTATGATTAAGTCCTCATGCCATTGGCATTAACATCAAATCCAGCATCAACGGACTCAGTGCTGAGTTGTTCCAAACAAGCTTGGTCTTAAACCTTCTAACTTGTTCTACCACTAAAGACTAAAGCTGCGTTCACACCGAATGCGACTTTGCGACTGAAATCGCATCGCCCTCTGAAGTTGCGTTGCGTGTCCATAAAGACCTCATTTTGGTTGCCATCGCTCAGTGACGTCACGCTCGCTCGAGTTTCACTGCAGTCATATCATATATCATATAATAGGATGTATTAGCTGACATTATTCCAACTGTATCCTTTTCACTCACCTACCAACCACAAAACACTGCAGCTGATGGCCCTGCAGCATCTTCTATGAGTTCTCTGTGGTCCCGTCTAGGTGGACTGTCACTCTGTGAACCATATTGTAAACTGTCTGTCATGGGTACCGTCACACACCCACACAACGCTGACTGGCTGTTGCCGCACAGCCACACGTGACATCGCCTGGAGAGTTCAAACTTTTCAACTTTGGCAACAAAGCGACGAGCGACGTGGTTGCCCAGGATGTGTCCGTTGCGTTGCAGGAGGGTTAACCCTGCCCCATCGCGGTTGTACATTGACTTTACATGGAGAGTGGTCGCCGAGGTCGCCGAGGTCGCCGAAGTCTCGTTTGGTGTGAGCACACCTGAAGGAAGAGTCAAGCTAAGTTGGACTTGTCACTGTGGAGATAAAGTATGGACTAGCTGTGCAGTCCCAAACTCACATGAAACCTTCAACAAGCTTCCCTGTTGCCTATAGACACTTATTACAATACAGTTCTCCCACCTTTTGATGAACAAATTGCCCACTGCTGCAAAATGAGCTGCTATAGTCTTGAATGTGTCATGATTACATGACTAACTGACAGCACCATTAGCACCTCTTGCCTGTAGAGAAGGGCTGATGGAGGCGACAGGGTGGATGTCTTAAAAGGCTGAAAAGTTTCTGTGAAAGTAAAAAGGATTAAAAGAAATATGATATTATTTACAGAGCCCATGGCATTATTTTCTCTAATGATGTATTATTAGCATTAAGTTTTCCAACAAGACTTTTACTTAACTCTCCAGCCAGCTAACTGCACATGAATGAAAAAGTGAAGATCACTGTAGATGAGGATAAAGTCCTCACATTACTGTGAATTTGTCAGTCTTTATCTCAGCCCAAATATTCTCTGACTGGAGACTTGAATGAAAGCAGGGAGAGGTTTGTTTTTGCTGGTCTGATCGTATGTTGTGCGCTACACTTTACCAGTCCTTGTCAAACACTGAATTGAAATATAATTCTGCATGCGTGCAGGTTTGTATGTTTTTATTTGGGACATGTCTGTACCAAACAGCCCCCATCAAAATGGTTTGGTACGAATACTCACATTGTTACACCCCAGATACCTTTAAGTATGTGTGTTGTGTTCCAAGGTGGTGCCGTACACAACTGTTTGTTATGCAGGATACTGCACAAGAGTATTACAGTCATTGTTGTAAATTTGTATAGGACCTCCCTGCATCATAAATGCAATCTAGTCATTGTAAACAGTCAGACTGATGAACAGCCTTTACTCTTTTGGGTCATTGTTCCAGGAATTTCATTTCAAGATGAAAAATGATTGGTTGGTCTAATCCCTGATTGGGCTAAAGTTTACTTTGTTTCTTGTAATTTACAGAAAATTCTTCATCTGTTTATCACTTCTCCCACCACCATGAGAGCTGTAACTAATTAAGAGTTATTGTGGTTAGACCCATTAAAAAAGGGACAATGATTTTCTTGCTTTTTTGCAAAAGCTTGTATATGACTCACTGAAAGAGATTTTAGTTTGATCTGATGCCACAATCTTGCAGTACTTAGAATCAATACTCACATTTTCTTGTTATTTTTCAAAGATAAAGGTTGCAAGTTCAGCGAGGCTAGAGCTGTTGTTCCCCTAATTCTAAGAAAAACATTGCAGAATAAGACGGTTCGCAGAATCCAAGAGCTGTTCTGCAGAGATGATTCTGAAAAAAAAAAAGATCAATTGACTGTTTGCTGGTAAATGAAATCACAGTTGGTGATGTTTTACCACTGAGTCAGTGTTCACAGTGCTCGTCATCCCAGTTTTTCTCCATCTGATTTTTTTATTAGTTTGGACATGAGCACTGCTCTGTAGATTGAAAACAACAAGAATAGGTTAAGTCAACAGGTCAAAAATTGAAAATAACTCATTGTAGTTTTATTTTAACAGTGGTGTTATCAGGTCACAGGTTTCATCTTCATCCTCTGGTATTCACATGTTTGATATGATAACAAAACGTTGATTGTTTGACCTCTGAGACACAAGGTTAAGCACTTTGTTTTACATGAACAATCCTGTTAGACTAGTAGAGAACTGAGATAATCCCTGTAGGATGAGGGCTGAATTATTTTACTCAATGCTGTTGTTGGAAAAGAATGTCCAAGGACTTTTCCCCCACTTGCTTCCCAATTTTAGGAATTTGTCAGTGCCTCTGAAGACATGAGCAACACATTGAAATTTAACCTTATCTTGTTATTTCTATTGATGATATTAAAGTATGGATGCAAATGCTTTGGTTCAATGTTTCCCACAGAACGTTACTGTACTTTGGGAGTAAAGATGCCAGGTAGGGTCTATCTGCCAAATTTTATTCTGCAAGTTTACTTGAAGTATTTCTGCTCTTTTTGACAGTATTCATTTGCAAAGTTTTTCTCTAAATATAATCAAATAATACAACTTGCTTCCAATAACACTTTACTCGTTATTGCATAATTCCAGTGAGTGAGCTGCATATGTGAAGGCTAATTGTAGATGAGGAAGTGTGTCACAGAAGTTATACTAGAGTGCAGGAATACAGGATAATTTGACAGCAAGATAGTGCAAAAAATGTGAAACATTTAAATCCGACTTTTACTTTTAACACGAAGATGTTGCTCCTCAATCTGTGTAATCATGAGAGTGATGTACTGTAGATCTCTCTCTCTCGAGCATGTAAATGGTGATAATGTACCAAACAGATTACCTTAATTTCTCGATTATAACACACTTTTTTGCTTTTCAATAAGCTCTGATTTTTCTGGTGCGTATTATACACGAGTACAAGCAAAATACTTAAAATATTTTGTCTCGTCAACATCACGATTGCAACACATCTGATACGAAAAGCTGAAATACTGTCTTTCTCGGCGAAACATTCCCGCCAAACTTCTGTAATTCTTATTAAACTGACTGTTAAACTGTTCTAATCACATATTTTGGATCTTAATTAATTTAACTTTGTGTAATGATCGTTTGATTCTCAAGTGTTACCACTCACTGGCAAACACAGAGCGCTGCCATTGTGTGAGAAAGGGGACGCAAAATAGCTGTGCTGTTATTGGTCGAAGACATCAGCATGTTGATAGCTGCTCACTGATTGGTCGGTACGCTACGACTGAGCGTGCTCGGGGCGAAATCGAATAATTGCGCATGCGTGAAGCAAAAGGTGTTTCCTCTTCCGTTTGAGAGAGAAAATCATGTATTTGTTGTGAAATACTGAAATTTCATTGATTACAACTTTGAACAAAGGTAATTTTTGACTTATCTGAGTGAGTAAGGTTTGGGCAAAATTTGTGTGTGTGTTATTTTTGAGTGCAGTGTTTTTCAGGCAAAAATCGTGAAAATATGGGGTACGTGTTATAATCGAGTGTGTGCTATAATCAAGAAATTACTATATTTTAAAAAAGGCTGGCAAATAGAGGGCTGTTAACCTTGCTAAAGAGCTGGACCTGTCTGATTTAATGTGATGTAATCAGGCAGATCCATCTTTCCAAGCTCCAATCTACAACGACTGTGAACGACCCAAAGCAACATGGACAACCAGAATCCTTTAGAGAAGGAAAAGGAACGAGCTACGAGTGAGACCACAACAGGAAGTGACTGCTAAAGCTATTAGCATAGATGCTAACAGCTTCAGTAGCACTCTTATCAGATCTGGAGTGCAACAAAAACACTACAAACCTCTCCTGTGTTAGGTTTAAGCTGAGGAAAAAGCCCCCCCCTCATCTTAACAATAGCATTGTAGATGCACAAGGACATTGTCATCTACCTAATGAATGATGTGCATGTATTTAAGGTATTACACAACTTTTTAAATTTGTTTAATAATTATGGCAAAGGGAATAGAGCAGACTCTAAGCAGCAGCGCTGATCACTTCGGTTAAGAATTATGAAGTTTTATCCGGTAAAAGGTTTCCCCAGTACACTTTGTGTCACCTCTGTTCATCAACAGCCCTCTATGACACCAACAGAACATAATTTGTTCTGCTGCTGACCAAAGTAAAACAACAAGCCTGCAAAACCACTGATTCAGAAAGCAGAGCTTTCATGTATGGAGCCTGGGTCTGTTGAAGGTGACAATGCTGTGGCAACAAAGATTGATGTTAGGGGTCTCTTCACTGAGCGCTCATGCTTCCATTATGGCACAAGGACCTTGTTTGTTCCAGTTTATCAGTGTGATCCAAAAATGTGCTGATTCATAGTCAGGGTTAATTACAGCTTAAATTTACATCAATGGTTTTAAATGATTTAATCAATCAAACATCCTTTAATCTAAATAGACCCACACACTGAAGAGGAGTTTTTTTCTCCTCCCATCTTGGCTCGTCCTCCCTCTCAATCAAGTGTTTGTTTGTGGGCGACAGGAGGTGAAAAGAGGGTCTGGGTGTCAAGTGGGTGAGTGGTGCAGTGAGGGGCTTGTACGGTGTAGAGTGCTTTTATGTGTTTGACTGATCTAGGTCTGAAGATGACTCTGCAGGAGACTGGCAGCACCTTTTGATTTCTTTACTTTTGTTTCATATTATTTAATTTCATTCCCTTTTATCATGCATCTTTCTTTGACTTTTATTTTCCAGTTCACCTTACCTAATGGAGGTCAATCTTCTTTCATTTTCTGAACTCAATTTGTCTGGATTTTTCCCGCTGTCCACTGTTTTTGTCTCTTTTTATCCCTCTTTCCCTGTTTCTAAGTTCAGTCAGGCTAAATGTTTCTCATTGCCAGCTGCTCCACGTCTCTCCCCTTGCATGCCCTCTGTTCCAGAATTTTTTTCCCACACAAAAGGCTCCTCTCCTGGGCTTGATGCCAGCCAGGTTAGCCCATGGACCCCCTGGGGGTTTCAGATTCACAAGTGAAAGAGTCCCTTACTATTAAAAAAAGGCTTGGAGGTTACCATGGTTTTTACATCCACAGACTTAAGCCCTCTGCAGTGTGGGGTTAAACTGTAGGCTTACAGAAAAAACTGTGTCCAACATGATTAGAAATGCTTTATTTTCTACTTACGGTAGTTTATTGACAGCAGACACAGATAAATTCTTATTACTTCTATTTATATTGGGAGGTTTTTGTGGCTTTTGTAATTTAATTAGTAGTTCAAAGAATTCTTAAAGGGAAGCTTAACATCAAAAACACATCATCAGACATAAATTACTATTTGAATCAATGTTTCCATGTTTCAAAACAAAGTTTGAACCAGAGCTTTTTGAAATATCTTTTATAACTTGTTTTGATCGAATGAAATTAATATTCCTGTGCTATAAAACAAACAAAACATCTTTATAAAGACCCATTATGGTGAAAGTGGTAAGTCACTCTGCAGATACAGACATTTTTTCCACGTTTTCAAAGGAGTAAATGTTTGATTAATAAAGAAAGTAAAAGATATTCCTCATTTATAGGGGTGTGTATTGGCAAGAATCTGGAGATACAATAACTACCATGATACATGGATGACAATAAATTAGAGTTAGGATCCAATCAACCCAGCAACCGACACAAACAGGATGACGAGTTAAATCATTACTGCTGTATTAGTATAAGCAGCAGCAGTAGTAAAAATTTTTGAATTGCAGCAACCAAACAGATGATGTTTTGGATCCCACAGAGTCACTTTCTGATCACAGGCAGAACATACCATGAAATTAGTAACGGGTTAACATCACTCACTGTCTCTACAGCAGATCATCACAGGACTCAACAGCATGGACTGATTCAAAAAATCTTTTTAAGGTCCCATATTTTGCTCCTTTTCTGCAGTTTAACATGGATCCTTGATGTCTTCATGTAATGTTAGTGACATGCTATGGTCTTAAAAGCCTATGAATAAAGCACAGCTGATTCTCAGGTAGATGAATCATGTTAGGCTATGCAAATGAAAATATACGTTACAGTATATCCACAGACTAAAAAACATGAGTCTACATTTATGCAGCCTGCTAAATACAGGTTTTATTGTCTACTTTCACATTTTGTGGGCCAGGAGGAAGGCCAAATACCCAAAACGTGTTCAAAAGCCTTAAAAAAAGTGTTTTTTGCATAATATGTCCCCTTTAAATCCCAGAATGAAGTCCTTTTAAAGCTGCTCTCTACTTTTCTGCATGATGTCTCTGCAGACACTTTCACAGCTGTTAGGTTGTAATAAGTTACCATGCTATCTGGTGTCCCCTGTGGTCAGCTGTAGACACAGGCAAGCATTTAAAGCCCCTCATCTGTCTGCACAGAGCTTGTAGCACCAGGTGTGTCATACATTCATAAATCTGTTCATATGTGTGACCTTTCATGTTTGCACATTTAACTTCAGCTCTGAATCAGTGAGTCATTGTGTGGGTAGCTGACCCTGCACAACTTGTAATCATAACAACACTGTTTGTGGTGTAATGACGTAAGGGCAGCTCAGGATTGAGGTTCATGGCTCATAATAATTGCTCAGCAGCATTTTTTTAACTGATCGAGCTGTAGGTGTGTAAACCACTTCAAAGTCAAAGATGCTGAACCTTCTCTGCCTTTTCTACTTCGTGAGCTGTCCAATGTTCCCTCCCAGTCAAAGAAACAGACACAGAGATTAATAGTCTTTTTTTCTTTAAGTTTTGAATCAGGGGCTATTTTAGGAATATGGATTTTGCACTAAAGAAACTCCAATGTTGGGTGTTGTTCTTCAACAGGAAAGAGTTTCTTTTCATCTCATCCACCAGGACCCCCTCCATACATAGACCTTTTGGCTCTTTTATAACATCACCAAACTTCCCCCTTTGCTCCCAAAGGACAAGAGCCATAATTACTACAGCTGTTAGAGAACTCAGTAGCTTACAAAAACACAGGCTGTTTTTTTAAATGCTTTTTTAATCATAAAGGTTTTAAGGATTTTTCTATTTCTTTAAGTTTCATTAATACCATAAAAGCATTTTAAAGCCTCAATCCCAGGGAGTACTGAGTGCGTTGAAGACAGTATCACAGATTGAATATTTTTGTAAACACTTATGTGACGTTATTCTATTGATGTGCTAAACAAGTAAATTCAAACCAAATGTGTACAGCACTGTCATGATGTGTGAAAATACACAATTTCTTACTTTAAAGCCCCTTAAGTGAACATTTCAAGGTTTGCGTTTGAATGTAATGTGTTGATTCAGCGTTCATTTGAGGCAAATAGAGAAACACTTCTTCTGTTGTTGCGTGTTTGGACTTGGTTGGCAGAGTTTGGAAAATAACATTTCACAGTCTGGGGAGTGGGATAATTTCTCTCCTAGGGTGATGGAGGTAGAAAAGAGACAGATAAAAAAAAAAAAAAAAACAGAGGAATGAGGTCGGGCTCCGAGGGGGAGGGAGTGCGGGGCTGTTTTTCTGTGAAGTTTGAGAAAAAGACAGAAAATGACTTGAAAAGATGTACATGCTAAGTAAAAGATGTAAACAGGAGGAAATGTAAAAAAGAGAAGAAAGGAGGAGATTTGCATTGTGGCCCAAAGCTGAATGCCGCCTTTATGAGCAATGGTTAAAAGGACACTGAGGCGTGAGTCCCTGTAACCATAGCAGCCTCCCAGGAGCCCTGTGACGGACGGATAATAGAGTGAGAGAGGAGTTCCTTTTCTCTTCTTCACCCCTCCCTCCTGCTCTCCCTCTCTCTCTCTCACTTGTTCCCACTTCCACTCCTCTCCCGGCCAGTTTGTTGGATCCTTGCATCTTACTGGATTTTCCTTTAACCCGCTGCCCCATTCCTTTTCCTTTTTTTTTTTTAATCATCCATTCATTCCCGCCCTGAAGTTTCAATCCCAGCCTGGCGAAAGGCTTCTCCGGACAACTGTTGCCATAATTGCTTGTTGTTATCTCCTCCAGTCACTTTTTATGGACTCTCAGAATTGTTTGAGGACTTTATTTTCTGCATCCAGAGGACTGTTTTGCATTGCCAGAGTAGGAAATGTGCTCCAAAGGCACTGTGTCAGCCCGTGATTCCTTTGTCTACATTTCAGAGGCTGTGCTGTCAAACCATGGTGCTGCCCCCGAGACCAATCGCCCTGAGAATATGCAATGCTTAACAGTAAGTACAATCAATTTTTGTCTTTCCCTGTGTGTGTGTGTATGTAAAGCCTAAACATCTTTATGTGCTCTGCTTCTCTGTTTTCAGTGCGTGCATGTAAACTTTTGCAAAACTGCCTTAAAATGTGATTTTTTTTAATCTAAGGCAGTTGAAAGTCCTAAAAAGTTATATTTTTATATGAAAGAGGTCTTAGATTTTAGTCATTTAATTATTTTGGGTCATTGGACTAATTTAGAAAACAGTTTTTCAAAAAGGGAAGCAGGATGTTGAATTTCTGCTTATACCCAATATGCCAATATTTTCCATGCTCATTTCAGCTGATACTGAAAATAAATTATAACCATCTTTTGTTAAAGAGCACCAAGACTCTACTACGCAGAAATAGTCCTGTTCCTCCCATTGTGATGGTCTTTTATTGTCAGTGACAAATTTAAAGCAAGAAAGACAACATCAAATCCTAGAATGAAAGACACGGTATTGTTCTATACATGTAAACATTTAGTAAAGAAAGGGTTAGGATTGATGGTTTGTTTGTGCATTCTGCCAATATTACCAATATGAATGTTCAATATATCTGCTGGAAATATCTGCAGGAGATTTCATTTTACTGGTTCCAATATTGTGTCACTAACTTCACGCACTCCTGATTAAAACTGACAGGGAGGTTACATTTGAACAGTAAACACAAAGAAGTATTTTGTCCATACATGTGCATGCTCTCTCATGTTCACCTTACATTCCCTTGCTTGGAAAGTCTATGCAATGTGGTGCCATGTTATTTAATTAATGTTAGTACCCTGGCTTGTTCCATTTTAGTAAAAAAATGATCGCACTTAGACACATTAGCATTGTGGCACAAATTGTGATCTATATATACACCCTAGAGGCCACTTGATTGGTCAAAAACAGATCATCAGAATTATCTAAATACCATTATCGAAAGGTTTAGGTCCAGTGGATTGTAAACAAATCCACCCACTCATTTTTAGTCCTAGATTAAACATAATAATCCAGCAGTAAAATGCTTGTCAAAATCTGTGCTGGAACCAGCAGGATAAAAGCTTATCAGCTAGCTAAAACCAAACTAGCTACACAACTGTACTTAGTGTGTCACATGTGCTCAAGGCTCCATTCAGTAACATTACTTGTGCATGTTGGCTTGGTTAAATGACTATTTGACAGAAGTTAGTACATGATGTCTTATAGGCATAATTGAACTAAAATAAATAGAGATATTTTGGGGAAAAACTTTGTTTTCAAAGCAAGTCGACACAAGTGCATCAGCTACATAATGTAACTAAGTAAGTATTTTGAAACTTACTGCCTTATATTTAGTGTACTTTTTTTTTTTTTTTTTTTTTAGCTCACTGGATTAAATTGACATTGTTTTCAGTCTATTACTAAGTGTTGAACATAAATGATCAAATGTGATTGATGAATCATCACATCGTTTTTCCTTACTTTGGAAACTTTTTGCATTGCTTATTTAGAGCTTTTTGTTTTTCTCTATTATATATACTTGCTCAACCAGTTGTAGTAACAAAACACAAAAGATGATCAGCATCTGTATTAGTACTGACTGATTTCAGTAATAGGTTATTGCTTATTGTTAACAACAGTAAGTTGGGGCGGTCTTAAATACACACCTCTCGTTTTCTTTTTAGCACAACAAAACACCAAGTCTTCCTCAAACTAGAATGTACCCGTTGCTCTTACTGTAAATGTCTATTTGTTAGAAACAGACTTAAAACAAGACAAAGAACATTTTTTAACAAATGAATGATACATGCATTCTTTTCAAATATAGATGTTTAGTAATGTAAGACACCTAAATATTTCAGAGTAGTAACAGCAACAGAAAATCTCTTGGTCCTATTATTTTTATGGATTTTATGGATTTATGGATTTATAATTAAGAGCAATTCTAATTAAATAACAGCTTTGCAGTTTGGTTATCTTAGTCAGTCCTGTTAAAATGCTTGAAAAAATATAAACAACAGTATGAGCCATGAACCTCAATCCTTGGAACACACTTTAAAGTTAAAGAAATGGGGATGAAAAATTAAAACAAATAAAATAACGTCAGCTCAAATCTTCGCATAAATCTCCACAGAGGCATATCTTTGAGCTGGTTTGTTTGGGTGACAGATTGGTTATAAATATTGGCAGAAAGGACCATATCTGCATATACCAATAATTTTCTTTGTAAGTCTTTATCTACAAGCACTGATAATATGTTGCATCTCTATAAACTTCTTCTCCCGTTACAGCTTTGCATCACTTTATTAATTGCATTTGCATGTCTCCACATAAGGAATTGAAAGGCCTGTGTTTGATACATAAGAAGCAGTTGACCCGTGATATTGCACTAATGCCAGCAGTCTCATCATGCATAAACATGCCCTCAGTAAGAGACTTGCTGCATGGATTCCATGTTACACATCCACAGCAGCCATAGCAACTAATTGAACCATGCATTTGAGCTCCGAGCGGTGAATGAAGCAACATGTCAATTCTTGAAAGACAATGTTTGTTGAAAAAAGCTTCTTAGCATGTGAGTCATATGTGGAGCAGAATGATTACTTGTCATGAGAAAAGCAAAAATATGGAAGCATGTAGTCGTATATTGAACCAGTTTTCTCTTATCTGACTTGTCTTTACAGTCCATATTTTAATTTCCACTTTGTTGGCTGTAGCCATGAATTAATTAAAAATGAATGAGGCAGGCTTCTTAAACTGTTTACAGAGACTCTGGAGCATGACTGATGAAACCTTTACCTGGGTTACAGCCTGGATTAGGAAGAGGTGATCATAGATGTCAATATTTGCTTGACAACAGAGGCAATAATGGCAGTAACAGGAGGAACATGTCTGACATGTAGATCCACCACATCAGGGTTGGATGTTTGGGGACACCAGTGTACTACCTTCCTTAACATTTGGCTTGCAGGTCAAAAGTTTATTCAAATGTCCATAAAGTGTGATTAATATTTGTTCAGTTGTATAGCTGCAACACTGAGCATTGCCTCAGATTTACTTCAGTACATTTGTACAAGTAAATCAACAGAATCAGGGTTTAAGTTAGATGTCAGCAAAAACAATAAACCCTAGCCCCTATAAAGTTTGGTCCACAGATTTAAGACATCCAACAAATACAACTAACAAGACTTTAGAAATCAAGTGTCAGTTTTCATAGTTGTAAAATTGAGTATTGCCTTAATAATGCTTTCCAAAGATGGCGTTCAGTAAATCTAAGTCACAAGTCCATTAAAGCAGGGTTTTAAATATGTAGGCACCAGTGAAAACACATTGATCAAGTCTGCCCAAGGGTTTAGAACGTTTCAACAAACGAGCTGATTTAATTAAAAAAAACTGTGTGGTGATTTATGAAGTCTGAGGACTGTGTAAAACATAATTCTTTTCTAAGTTGGTGGACAATATGTCATAAATGTAAATCCACTTTGTCACTTTTAAGGTTTTAGGATGGCAATGACAACACAAACTAAAAACCTTCATGTTTTAAGTCTAGCAATGCCAGTGACAACTCAAACCGAACACTTCCTTGCTCCCATAAAGTTCAGACCTAAAAAAGGTTCCCAAAGAAGGACGCCAGCAAAAACATGAAACCCACTAGCTCCCATAAGGTTTGGTCCACAGGTCATATATTTTCCATACGTGTAGCTGAAAAGATGAGACACAAATGCCAGTGTTCATAGTTGTTATACTGTGTATTGACATAATGCTTCCCTAAGATTGATTACAATAGATGTAAATCTACTGAGTATAGCTTCCAGAGGAACATTTTAAAAATGTAGGTCTATCAGTTCAGAGTTCAAGTTCAGCACCATTAACAACTCAAAATCTTACTCACATCCTTAAGGTTCCAAAAGTCTTAGATTTTCTACAGATGTGGCTAACAAGTTGCAAGAGAGTTTGTTTTGATTTTCAAGGTGGTAACCCTGAGTATTAGCTCAATAATGCTTAACAAAAATAACCCAAAGGCAATAATGAGAGGAGAATATTGAAGATATGGAAATTCAGCAGATCAGAGTTCAAGTTTGGGGGCCCTGGTGCACAAACAAAAAAAAAATTCTTACTTTGATAAAGTTCAGCCCTGAAGTCTTGAATTTATTCCTACAGCTGACAAGATTTGAGATATACTGTATGTTAAAACTTTTACTCTTCAAATTAGAGTCTAACCTAATTTTTGCCTCCTAAAGATGAACTCCAAATGCAGTAAAATCTGACACATAATGTGTATAAAGTACAAAACCAGTAACAGTACAAACCACAGAGTTTGGCCCACAGGTCTCAAATTTCAAGCAGATATAGTCGACATAAAGTTTGTCAAGCTGTCATAGTTGTTAGATTAAGTTTTGCCTTGATTATGTGTCCCAAACATTTAGAAATCAGCCATGGAAATGATCGTTTCTTCATGTTTTGATCAGGTCTGATTAGCTGCCTGAGTGATGCCTGATGGGAGGAGGGCTCACAGGCCGTGGAGCAGATTTTAAGAACGGTCATGTCGTCTGCCTTTGACAAGCAGAAAACAGACATATAGGTGGAGGCTGTAGAGCTATTGCATAATAAACTCCAGGAATTAAATAACTGAGCGCTTTAAGAAGAATTTCCTTTAAACTGAGAGTTCAGTAAACGGTGTAATGTTCCTCTGCTCCCTTACACACATTTTAACAGCATTGAAAGGATAGAAATTTGCATTTTGCAGGAAATGGGACCTTTAAGTTCAGTTAAAAAACACAAACACAAAATGCAAAAGCTTTTTTTCAGACTACTTTAGTTGGTCATTTCTTTCCCATTTTGGAATGACATATACTCAGTGCAGACCTTATAACTGCTTCCATAACTGAGATGTATCATAAAATATCCAGCTGAAGTATCCTATTACTTCCTCTTAGATTTGGGGTGATAAATCCAGTTAGAGCATCATTTAAGGCTTACTTCAAAAGCTAAATATCCGCAGGGCAAAGAGAATACATAGAGCTCTTTAGAGGTTAGTGGTAACTGTTTTAACAACTAAATGCTTTTGCTCTATGTCAATGTTTGCCAACCCTCTCTTGCTTTTATTGAGTAGCATGTACCAAAGGCTTTTAGCTGTAGTTCATAGAGCAGGATGCTAACAATCATGTCGCTGTCCGAGTGCCGGCTCAGCTGTCAGTCAGAGACAAAGAGAAGCTGCACAAGGTCCTGAAGTCCGGAAAGTAATTGGGGGCTTTCTAAAACATTTCTAAAGACATTCTTTTCCTCCTCTACAATCTAAATGATCGGAAGAATTCTTTTGAAACTGCTTCAACTCGGCTTTTTTTAAAAACTGAAATTAGGGATGTGTATTTAGGACCTTGGCTGCAACTGAATAATTTGTATTCTACATGCTTCTCTGCCTGAGAGCAAAATTCTGCTGTTACAGTGTGGATTTAAGACACTTTGGCAAGATGCTCTTGCTTTTGATGAAACTTAGGAATTTTTTTTTGCTAAGCAAGGTAAATACCTGACATTAGCTTATTCTTTCATAAATAAGAACTGCTTTTTGCAGTGGTATACATGCTAAATGCACACTGGCGCTAGGACAGCGTTGTAAATGCCATGTAGATAAAGAAACGTATAGAAAATGCAGAATTCTGTTGGCAGAGGACGTGTGCCTCTGGCTTCACTCCCTGACTCATCTGACCTTTCCTCCAGAGTCACACCACAGATAGTAGTTGCTGTTTTCTACAAGTGTTGCATCTTTTTGCATGTGTTTTTCTCACACCACAGCTGTGGGGAGAGATTTGTTCCTGCACCACTTTCTAATCCTCCCAGGTTCTGAGTTGGCAAATTTCCAGAGACTTTCATGGAAATTTAAATCCGACTCTTCTTCCCACATGATACCACCATGGATTATCCTTTAGCAAATTCACATTTACAGGGTGTTATCTACATGTCTCTGTGACTATATTTAGAAAGGATGTATGGTACTTCCCCTACACTGGCATCTCTCTCTTATATAACCTGTTTCAAACTCAGGGGACTTGTTATCTCTGCCTAGGGGGAGTAATCATAGCTGTTTGTTTGTGTGCAAAGTTTCAGAAATACTTGAGGGCTTGAAGATACTTGGTGGAAAGACTTGAGCAAAAAGTTTGCTCGAGACCTGCAAACAGCCTGTTTTTAAATCTTTAATCCAGCTTAATTTATCATAAGTCATTACTTTATTGTCAAAACATTCTCTTTTTCTTTAAAACAATTAAATTAGGCAAACTGTAAAGTGAACAGTGGTACAAAAGTTAGGGGAAGATTTGCTGCAATATTAGCATTTTATAGATGATACATGAGAAACAATGATGTACTTTGAATGAGGGATGTTTCCTTTTAGTGGAGTACTGAAATAATGTTGTAAAACTTTGACCTTTACCCTAGGCTGTCATCCATTTTAGCATAAAGACTCTGTACTCTGTAAGTTTGTGCATTTTATTATAACATTCGACTGACAATAGTTTGTGTATTTTATATTTATATTTTCTATTATATACATTGTTATCTTTAACTGCTTGTGCTTTCTTCAGATTAGGCCAGCAGAACATGACAAAAAGATGTGATTTGCGATAACACCAATCAATTTTACGATAACAATAATTCTTGTGATAAATAAACATATGCATAAATAGGGATGGGCATCGAAAACCAATTCCAGTCAAGAATCAGTAACTGCATCCTCAAAGAATCAATATTTTTGGTCTTTTTGCTTATTAATTCCCATATCAATTCCTTCCACTAAAAGGGGTCAGAGGCGTTCAGGATGATTTTTTGACAAAACGGCGCTTACTGCACAACCTTTAGTAAGTAGAAACACCAGCAGTTTTCAGAAGCATTTGTCAGTGCAGCACAGAATTGAATCAGGGGTGTCATGTGTTTGACACTGATACTGAAAACCTACAGGCCCACACAGATAATCAGCAGGAATCACTGAGGAAATCATTAAAGAATCAGATTGATAAGCAGAATTGTTATAGCATTGGTATCAATAAAAATCTTATCTATATCGCATCGATTCCCATTCTTATGCATGAAGAGAAATATTCCCTCCAAAGTTTGTATGTAGTATATTTCTTTCAAACTAAGCACAAACACTGTTGTTTCTTGTAAGTCGAATACAGTTCGCAACAATTTCAGCGCTGACATTCAGGGAGATATGACACAGCAGGGCTGCAGCGTACAGCTGTACATGCAAATTGTGTCACACATGGGAGAAACACAGCGAGAAGAGGCATTATTTGTGGGTGTTTTTTATTTATTTATTGGCTCACAGGTGTCCTTTCAACCATGGCTGTGTTATTCTATCA
Organism: Cetoscarus ocellatus; assembly: GCA_037902135.1. NCBI lineage: Eukaryota > Metazoa > Chordata > Actinopteri > Labriformes > Labridae > Cetoscarus > Cetoscarus ocellatus. Next base: position 136,600 of record JBAMNC010001097.1, read on the forward strand.
GTAATGTGGTTGTGCTGTCCAGACACAAGTGTGTAAGTGCATGCGCACTGTTCTTTCAGTCTGTCTTAGATTTTTCTGCCATGTCATAGTCTTAATTTGATGGGTCCATATATTCTTATTCCTGTTAAAAAACATTGCACATTAGTTATGTGTCTGATTTAATATTTTCTATATTTCAATATTTCCTCTGTTATTTTGTGTCTAAGAGCAGCAGAAAAGGCCAAATAAACAAAGTAATCCTGATTCTCATTTTGATCCTGATAGTCACTGGCTGCTTCGGCAGGCGACTGTTAGCTTGTTAACGCTCATTATCACATCAGCTCGTGCCCTGTTGGTCTCTGTGATTCGCACAAACACGTGCGCACACACATGAAGTATGATGGGCAAATAAGAAGCACTGTGAGGGAAAAAAGATCCTTATGTTGGTCTTATAGCCCACCACTAACATTTTAGTCTTGTCTCATCTTATTTAAAAACACTTAATATATACCTTTTAATAAATGCGTTCATTAACAAAGACTGAAGTTTGTTAGGCTTGTCATTATCTTATCTTTATTTTGGAAAAAAAAAAGTATAAGGACAAATATTTATTCACATTATTTTAAAACACAATCGTCACTGCAGAGAGATTTTGAGTGAGTCAGAAAATATTAAAATCAATTCTTAGATGGCCTGAATGAAGTGGTCTTATCTCTCAGTATTTTCAAGGACTTTATTAGAAATATTGATCTTTTCTTTCCCAGATGCACTTCATGAACATGCTGAAGTGTTTTGAGGACAATCTAGGAATGTGAATAACAGGAGACAGTACATATGCAAGGCTAGAAAAGGTTATTAACAAGCCTTGAACTTTCCAAATCATCAGAGACTGCGTAGCATCCTAGCCCAAGTAAAAGCTTCATAAAACATCCTGACAGACCATAAGCACTGAGAAAGTGAAAACCACAACCACACATGGCCCAGCCGTCTGTTATGTGACAGATGCCCCAGTCTGCTCTAAATATGCTCACAAACAAAAACGACTTGATAGTCACTCTCAGAGTTGAGCCCTCTAATTCTAGTCATGCTAATTGGCTCTTGTTTAAAAGAATACTTGGAGGTTTTTAAGAGGTTTATTTGATAACAAGTTTGGGAGCAAAAGCAGGGCAAAAGCTCCCAAGAGCACCAGCAATGTTCAGCGTTAACCAGAAGACACTCAACTGCTAAATAAATAATCCATGATGTGTACTTGGAGTGTTGATAGTGCTCTTCTTTGTGGTTATTGTGGTGTTCCAACTGAATGGAGAGCTACAGTAATGTACCACAAAGCAGTCTCAGGGTAGCAGGGCTGAGCTTTTATAGTGGGTTCACATCATGCCTTGCCTGTCATAATTCATAATACAAAAACTCCTCATGTCAAGATGACAGTTGTTTTACAGTATTGCAGTGTAAAATAGGAAATGGTATCACAAGAGCTAATATTTTTTGAAACCAACATTTGTTGCCCATATCAGGCATGTATCTCACAGCTAAAACGCTTTTTATGGGATGCACTGATGCCACCAAATACACATGTTCACATTTGGACATTTAGTATGAATAAGAACTTGATGATATCGCTCTAGTTCTTGAAATTATGTTTAATGTCTGTTTGTTTCCCGTTAAGTCAGAAGTCTGGCTGTCTTCTGTCATCCTCATTTATGTTAAATTATTACTAAACTCTGCTTTGAGATAAGATAAGATAAGATATTCCTTTATTAATCCCACAGGAGAAAATTCCAAATATACAGCAGCTGCAGGGTGCAAGAGAAATATAAGAAAGAAGCATTATTAAAGAAAAATAAGGTAATTACAAATCAAATACAGTAAAGTAAAATAGAAATAAAAAATAAAAAATTATATAGTATATAGTAAGTGGTATATTTACAGTCCTTATGTACATGTTAGTTATTTTACAGATGGTTAAAGATGATATTGGGAACCTTATAAGTAACGCTTTACAAAAAGAGTCCTAAGACTTGGTATTGGCTCCATCCATGTTGATGCATCCCTAATTAACTGTAAATTTCAGACTTGTTGACTTGTCTAAAGGTAAGAAAACACTAAGAAAACAGTTAAAAACCTGAGAAGCATTCGGAGAGAGCAGATCTCTGCCAAACAGCTCAGTTACCACAGTGGCTTTTCCACAACCCCTGTAAAAGATACAATTCTGGATCACCACTGGATTGGACGGCCGAGTCTCCGCTCACGTCTGCCCATGTGGAGAACTCATGGCATTGGAAGGGAAGCTTAGAAATGTTGTGACGTAGGCTTGAAAAACATTGACATGAGTTTGCAAATAAACTACAATTTGCATAATGACGTAAAGGGGGCAGAACCCTCACAGCAGCCGAGGAGAAATGAATAGATTTGCCGTTATAAACTTCAGTGTTTTTTTATGACATCAATCTGGATGGGATCTAGATAAAATTTACCTTCATGACAGAGTTATATTATATATATTATCCTGTAAATTTTGCAGCGACTCCATCAAGTGATGTCAGAGATATGATTTTGAGAGATGGGATTTTCAGAAAATTTTGGGAATTTTTTGCACCCAGACAAATATGCGGATCACCAACAAAATGTAATGGCTTTTTCCTTGGACCAAACCACACCTCTCCTAAAAATGTCATGTAAATCCATCCAGTAGTTTTTGTGTAATCTTGCGAACAGAAAAACAAACAAACAAAAAAACAAACAAACAGACCCTGGTGGAAATATAACCTCCTTTGAAGAGGTAATGAGCAAAATGTGTTAACATCTCGACCCTGTTCAATACAAAATTGTATGCAGCCCATGTAATTACTGTTTGAGAAAATCAATCTCATATTAATGATCAAAAAAATCAAAGGTCCCATGTCCTGGTGTGTCTGACTGTTTTCATTAAGTCTTGTCTATTAAGGAAGTATTTGATTTAAGTTGAATATAAATAGAAAAATTACATCTGAATTTTTTCCCTCCGTTTTGGAAACATTTGGATCTGAGGGGGCGGGGAGGCTACAGAGGCTACAGGAGGATATGGTACTGAGCTCTACACTGATTGGTTGCCCATGCAATGTCTGATGGGAGGGGAGAGGAGGGATGACAGGTCACAGAGTGGACTGTCAGAACAGCCATAGAGTCTGCCTATGACAAGCAGAAAACACATATGTAGGTGGAGGCTAATGAACACCAGGAAATAAAAGTCTAAGTGTTTTAATTATTTATAGACCACTCATTGAAATACAAGAAAACTGAAAAAAATCAACCCTGGAGTGTTATTGGTGGATATGAGAGGACATTTTTCTTTTTTTGACTTTTTAATAAAGTTTCAGATTTAGGCTGCAAATCAAAGTCAATGAAGTTACCACATACGATCCCTGCCCAATGAAGGTAAAAAATATTTAGAATAATATGTGAATAAATTGTTGTAAAACATACAAAAATAAATATGAAGGAACATTTATTTCAAGATCACCAGTCAGAACATTCATCTTTCAAAACGTATAACACTTGTCAAAAACCACATAAATGATACAGTGCGAAAACAACTACAATAAATCACTGCATGTAAAGTAATATCAATAATAGTAATATCAACCTTCTAATGTAAACATTGTCAGGAGAACAAGAAGGTGCATTTCTTAACTGATCCACTCATCTCAAACCTAATCAATCTGAGTAACGTAAAGTAATCATGTTAGAAACCTGCTTTCAAACAAGACAACAGTGATCACTTATCAAAGTCCATTATAGTCCAGTCACATCAACTGCTTCATGGTGCTTTATAAAGCAGTGAGGCATGGGGGGACTTTATAGACTCTGCAGAACACTTTTGACCTCAAGATGTGCACCCTCTGCTGCAGTGCTTGCAGATCTGAGTAGTCTGTGCAGACAGAAGCGGAAAAGGGACAGGTCAAACCCTATCAAATCCTCTGGGATGTGGCTGCGGTGACCCGTACAGGCTCAGGAACATCGACCGAGGTGCTGAGACTTACTTGAGAGGCTGAGCTCATTTAGGGGCGAGATATGAGTGGCCTCTGGGTGCTAGCAGATCTGAAAACCTGGATCCTAAAGTTCTTTAGTGACAGACCATCCACAACAAGAGCCTTGCAGTCCTGTTTGTAGATGAACCAGGCATGTGTAAGGCGTCCTGGTTGGAGTCCTGGTTATTTCAGCAAACTTTTCATACTTTGTAGAAATTGTAAACAAAAAACACCTGCCTACCATTTAGTCAAACTACTCAGTAACATGCTCTGTGTCTTTCATCTACTTACCATGTTCAAAACAAGAATATATTAAGTTCCTTAATGATGATTTTCCAGAAAGATAGAATCATTGTTTTGGTAGAGTATGTCAAATACATTTTTTTAGGACAAGCTTAGTAAAACATGTCCTGTCTAAAAAAAAAAATCAACACAACCCCAAGGTTCCTCTCAGTAGTTTAAAGACAATAAATGACTTGCTGTAGATTTGTGTTCCTCTTCAGTGAATCAGCATGCATATAAAACACATCCGCAGTGCTTTCAAACCCTCCCGGATATGAGCTCTGTTCAGGCAGTGCTCACACAGAGTCACAGTGCTGCTAAGAAGTTTGGCTAGATGGGATTAGACGGAGGGGGGCTCATTTTACTTTCTCCCACCACACTGTCTACCTTTTTTTCTTTACACTGAATGCAGCTCATATGGACACAGAAACACAAGTTTCTTATCTCAGAGAGTCCTGCTATTTGACTCTGGGCCTTCCTGTCATTATGCCTGTGTGCTGGTGAAGCTTGGGCTGGAGGCATCATGTTTTTGGGGTTGTATATGTGCATGTCCAAACGTCCATCATTCCTTCTGTTTGTCAGGGCCATTCTTGTAAATTTGATGTCAATATAAGGGATTTTCTCCTTACTTTCTACAGGTATTCACTCTGACTAATTAATGGGTGATTGCATTTTTGAGGTCTTAGGTCAAAGATCAGGTCATTGAGTTTTATGTTAATACCTTGTTGCCATCGCAGTGCCTGCAGGAATGCTTTGAGGGACTTTCCTTAAACTTTCACAACTGTCCACTCTGCCTCAAGTATGTATGAAATAGATTTTGTAGGTCAACAGTCAAGCTCTTTGTGTCCCACCTTCTTATTATGGAGCTGCTTATATATGCAATATCTCAAGAACCCGTGAGGGGACATTTTTCATACTTTGCCCAAATGCTCACTCTCACCAAAAAATGTTTTTATGAAAATTTGGAAGTTGTGTGTCAAAGATTAGAGTCAATAGTTATGTTCTTCCTTTGCTTTTTACAATATCTGAAAGCTTAGCACAAATATCAACTTTGACTCAAGGATAATATGATCTGATTTTGGAGGGCATAGGTCCTGGTGGTTGGAACATGCTGACCACATGCACAGTGATAATTTCTCGATTATAACACGCACTCAATTATAACAAACTGGCATATGCTGTCATACCTGATGTGACCTGGTCAAAGGCCAGTGATGATGGTGCTCATCAGTATACCTTGTTTAAAAAGGAGTAACCATGACAACCCTTTAAGAGACTTTCTCCAAGCTTTGCACTAATGTTCACTTTGATCCAGAAACATATTTATAAAATGTACAAAGTTGTCGATCAGAGGTCAAATCATTGGTTCTAATTTTGACTCTTTGCTTGTGCATACAGTATCTCAAGAATATTCAACCATTGTTTATATATAAACTTTGCAGCCATTTTTCATTTTGACTGAAGGACATTACATTACATTTTTTTAGGTCATAGGTCAGTGGATAAGGTTACTCTGTCTCATGTTCATCCTTTGCGTGTAAACAAAAAAATGCGAATCCATTTCTTTTGAATACAGTGCAGCCAAAACACTTTGAGGGATTTGAGGGATGATGAGGTGAAATTCTGAAGCTGCAGGTCAAAATTCATAATCATTTGATCTCATGATCATCCTGTAGGGTGCCTTAAAAATGTTGAGAAAACCTTAGGGGTTTTCCTCCAAGTTTCCACAAATGCCCTCTCTGACTTCAAGATAATAAACACATTTTTAAATTCAAAGGTCAAGGGTCAAAGCGGTTTTGCATCATGTGATTTCTTGCTTAGCGATAGTGATAGCGATATCGATATCGATATCGTTATCTCAAAATGCTTGAAGGAATTTTCTTCAAACTTTGTACAGATGTCTGCTCTTTTTCAAGAATGAACTGACTAGATTTTAGAGGCCAAAGGTCAAGGTTTTGGGTATCATGTACAGCCCTTGATTGCAATTGTGATATCTCATGACAGCTTTTAGGGATTTTCTGCAAAGTTGGCACAGATACCCACTCTGCCCTTGCCATTGGATGCACTAGTTAGATTTTGTAGATATGAGTTTAAAATTACTCTGACAACAAATCTTTAAAAATACAAAACACACACATATACCATTGATTAAATAAGAGTCATACCTGTCACACCACCAATACAACACAACGGCCCTTGACCCACAGCTATACTGTCGCTGTCGGGCATTTCTTTACCTTGCGGGGGCGTAACCACCATGCTGCAGCACTACTTTCTCTTCCTGTAACAGGCAAAGTTTTTTCTCTCCATAAATTTTTGACAGAATTGTTGCATTTCTTACATTGCTGGCAGGAAAACCCTCTGTTTATTGTACGCCAGGAGTCAGAGCTACCTTTGAAGTTAGACAGGAGTTGAAGCTGGCAGTAATGATGTGGGGTGGAAGAAGTTTACATAAATATCTGTGAATGCTCCTATAGCTCCTCCGTCTTGTTCTCTGGCTTCCTCTTTATCTGCGGGTGAATCAGGGTACCAGATGATTGTGTGGTTTGTGTGAGACAGTCTCAGGGGAGAGTTTAGTGAGGGGGGCCACATTCACAGACTAAATTAACAGAGAATAGAAAACCTTTAAGACTTTCTCTTCTCTTTTGTTTCCTTTTTTCTCCGGCCTTGTCCTTACTCTCCTCTGGACCGCTGCGTATTTCCTCCCTCACTTTTGTGGCCTCCTCTGCCGCCTCTTTTTTCCTCTTTATTTCTCCCTCTCTTATCCCATGGCTATCGCCCCCACTACACACTAAGCTCTGTGGTTTCACTAACTGCCCACTCCTCACCTCCTCAAACGTTTTCCTGTCTCCGATGACACATGAATAATGTCTGTGATTTACACAAAGCTTTAGACACTCAGTGACGATGATACTTGATACAAAGGAATGTCTCTTTGAACACCACAAAGCTATTTCAGGAGCACTTTTCTGTCCAGTGGCCACACTTTTACAACTGTTCCTCCAGTGTTTGCTTTGCTCTAATTAGTGCTCTTTTGTGTTTACATAATTGCAATGTTTGGGAGGAATTAAGCTTTAAAATGTCACACCAATCAAGTTCCTTGTCTCTTCTGACCTTAACTTTCTCAAAAACAGTGTTGTGCTGTGAACTTTCAAGCCAATTTTAAGCAGGAAAAGATGGCATTTTGGATAAATACTAGTCAGAGAAAGAAATATGTGATGTAAGATTATGTACTGCAGCCGTCAATCTGGGAGAATTTTAGAAATATTCCAAAACTGAACTTAAAACATCTCCCAGTTATACTTGAAAGAAGCCCCCTGTGTAGAGCCTTTTCTTCCCCCAGATTCTGCCTTAATGTGTATTATTGTTGTTCATTTGAACCATTAAATCCAGAATTTAATGTCAAACCTGTTTATGAGATGCTGTGTATTTCTGGAGTGTCCCTGAGGAAAAAAGGGGTCAAAGTCTTAGAAGTGAAACTCTGTGCAAGTGTCAGTTATTTAGTAGCATTTGTTTTGCTTTGTGAAATCTACATGCTGACAGCTGCCATATAGTGCAGGGTATTTCCAGCAACCCCACAATACCTTACATAACCCCATGTAGAGGTTATGACACAATAAATGTTGTGAGAAATATAGACTGTGGACACTGACTACCTCTTACTGAATTTTTGAAAATCTCACTTTTGTGTAAAGACAAAAACTGCAATTACAAGGTATAAAGGATCCTACAACTTAAGCTACTTTAAATTCATGTCTGTAAAAGTCTTAAATTTGAAACATGTGCTGCATCATGAAGTTTGACTTCTGTACTACCATTTGAACTGCACCATGTGTGGTATTACCAAATGTGTGTATCACAAACTGCTGTCACAGCATTTGGAGCCGTATTGATTCTATGAGATTCGTCCTGATACACATATCAGCATTGAGTGTTTGATGATAAATCGAAGTACCAGAATTTTAAGCACAGACCTATAAGCAGAACTGCAGCTAAACTCCCAGCCTACAGCTGCTTTTGGTCACCCACCATGTCTGAGTAAATTTTATTAATTTCAAACTAATAATAAGTATCAAAACCAACTGCCATTTATGGTAATATAACAAACATTCACCTAAAAGAACATATTTTTTTATTTCCTGAATATCAGGGATTTTGGAGGTGAAGGTTTCTGCCAGATAGCCGTGATTTTTAAATATGAAAGACTGTACCAGTCAATTTTTGTCTTAAATTGTCTTGTTTGCTTTTGTTTCATTAAAATAGAATAGAATAGAATAGAAAAGTTCATTATTGTCACTATCAAACACTTGTTAGGCAACAGAATTTGTACAGTGAAACATAGTTTGGCATCCTCTGTGGCAGCATAAAAGAGAAAATTAAACATATTAAATAGACAAGTTATAAAAAGAATTAAAATATATGAAAATATAAATTAAAACACATCATTAATAATATAAGCTTGTTTTAAAGCCCTGAAGAACATCCTCACTCTGTAAACCTGGAAAGGTGATTTTAATGCATCGTAATGGAGTTCCCCTCCTTTGATTGCCATGTCAGCATGCCAGCATTTAGCACTCATGTTTACAAGCATTAAAACACCAAACTGTACGTTCATTTCTTTGACAGTCAGCAGAGTTTATGCATATTAACCAAAGTTACGCCTCAGACAATATGTCCTCCCGCATCACTCTGCTTGTCAGCAAGCGTTAGCTCCCACACCGTCAGTGTGAAAATGGGTCTGACACTTGTGTCTGATGGCAAAGATGAGGAGGCAGGGTGAGGTTAGCTGAAAAGAGGGTGCCGAGTTTCTAGCGACGTCTCAGAATAAATGAAGAACAGTTGATTTCATAGCCAGAATGTATTTCTTTGTGAGTATTTTAGGGTGCAGTGCTCATGGCGGCTCTCTTTTCTCCTGAGAAATAGGATGAATGTTCGCTTATCTTGAAATTGAAGAAGTTTTAGGACAAAGCTCAGAGAAAATCAAATGCACAAAGGTGCAGCTGGGCAGGTGGGTAAGTGATTGGTCCATTATTCTCAGGGTGGTTTGATCCCTTCCACCTCCACGTTGTATCCTTCAGCAAGACTCTCAGACCCATATTGCTCCAGATGGTCAGGCCTTGTACGGCAGATCTAATGTGATTGATGTGTTAGTCTGTGTACACGAGTGAATGGGAGGCTTTCAGGAAAGTTTTACACACCTAGGTTTTAAGAGTGTAAGAATTGTTCATCAGAGGTTTTTTCTTTTAGTTGATCAGTTCAATCTTTAATGCAAGGCAGGATGGATCCATGTTTTTATGTTATTTGAACTAAATTCTGACTCTACCATCTGAGTGTTGCAAAGAACTCAAGACTCATCAGACCAGGCAACAGATTTTTAATCCTTCATTGTCCAATATTGGTGAGCTTGTACCAGTTGTAGCCTCAGTTTCCTGTTCTCAGCTGCTGCTGAAACCCACCTGCTCTGAGATATTTATTTGTCTGTTGTGCAGGGTTAGCTCTTCAAACTGTTTATTGTAGCAATGCTTGCAAACATTTAGGGTTTTTAAATTAGTTTAAGAAAATGGTCTCATATCATGGTAACAGCCTAGGGATGCTCAAAAATACCTGTTTTCTTATTTTGTCAAAATAATGAAAATAAAAAATTATCTTTTGATTTATCAATCAATTTAAAAAACGTAATCACTAATATTATCGTTGGTTTCAGCCCTAATAGAAAGTATTTATTTGTCCTTGTTATTTCCACACATGACTTACCATTTGTACTATATACCCCAACCTGCCTTAAAAAGATAAAGATAAAAAATGGAAAAAAGCGTATTTTCTTTGAAACTAAAAGAAAAGATTGAAGTCCAAAGTCAGAATTTAATGCTCTGATAAAATAAAAGTTTCACAATGAAAACTGTATCCAAAGAAAGCCAACAGAGGCGTGTTGTATCACAGCCCACACTGATTTTTATACAGATCCCATCTCTGACATGGCAAACAACCAATCAGAGTGAAGGATTTTGGATTGGCCAATCAGATTGCCAGGGGGCCCAGGCCCTGATGTAGCCATGCCCCCTGCACAGAGAAGTTGCACCCCCTGGCGGTCGTTCCCTCCTATTTTGGAAACATAGATTTGACCTCAGTTACCAATGAATTCATCCTTTCTGTTTCCTAGTTTTTCACCGATTCCCTTCATTACTTGTGTTTCTTTCACAGTTGGCCGCCATGTATTTTATGATGGTGCTTTAACATCCCATCATCTCCGTGTGCACCCATGCGTATTATGGTATATGAAAACTTATTTTATTTCAGTTCCTAATAGAAAGAACCCCAAAAACATGAGCTGGAATAAGTAGATTCTGGGAGTAAAAGATGTGTATAATTTTCTGTTGAACTGATGTACAAAACTCCCTAACACTTGACAAGAGAAAAAATGTGTGATGTTTTTTTTAACCACAAAACTTTAAACCTAAATGTGAGTCTCTGGTTTGCATAAGAGGAAAGAGCTTTTGCAGTAAGGCAGATGCAAACCAGGGCTGGGAAACTGAGGCAAAAATCTAAAATCTGCTCTTAAATAACACAACTATTGCAGGACTGTGAGCTGCTGAGTGCACTAACCATTGCATTTTAAAGTTGCAATTAGAATAAGTCATGGAATATTTGAAGTGCTTCACCTCACTTCACTGTGTCATATTATGCGTAATATTACCTTCAAAATGCTTGGACTGTACTGAAGCCATATGTCGAGCCTCTCTTTGGATTTTAACTAAGACCTCAGGTGTGACCCTGAACTTGGTCCTGGACCCATCTTGTGTTCACGGGCTTGGAAGACGCCTCCTCCTTTGATGCTGTTTATTCATGTCATAAAAAGGGAGAGGACGAGGGAGATCCCACACTACCCAACAGCAGATTGGCCTTGTCTGGCTCCTAGACAAGCTTTTTAAACTCTTCTTTCACTCCTCTCCCTTAGACATGCTTTCTTCTCCCCCTTTCTTTCCTCCTTCTAATCCGTCCTTCTGCCTATTTAGAGGTGAACAGCACAGCATGAAAAGGAGAGAAAGTGTTTTTTGTGTGCTTGACGGGTAACCCTCGCCCTTTTGAAAAGGAAAACAGGGAAAAGCTGCCATTACGACTTGCATGAAGGGATCTTAAGACAAAGGCCTTTTCTGCCACTTTATTAGCGCTGTAGGGACTAGTGCGGCATCGCTCCTCATTCACCCTCATTCCCCCTTCCTCTGTTCATGTTTCATTCCTTCAGCCAGACATCCAAACCATAAAAAGAAGAAGACACAAGCCAGGAATTAATGGGGTTGCTAAGGGTTAGATTGGCCACTGTTTTAGTGGTAATTAAACAGGCTTTTTATGCACTCACATCGTTGCCTGTTTTTCTCTCACATTTCACCTCTTTCCCAGGCAAACAGATATGAAAAACACAAATAAAAAGTCATGTTTGGAGAACTGGCAGAGGAGGGGTGGCCCGTCAGAGTTCACAGACCTGTGAATTTCCACACGGTGCAGTTTGAGGGAGAGGAGGGGGGCAGCTGAGAGGAAAAGCAGAGGAAATATGGAAGTACAAAGCATAACAAACAAGCATAATGTCTGGACTGAGAGTAGGGAGTGTGGGAGCAAAGGTGGAAAGAGTGTGACCAGGATTAAATGCTGGCTGATATGAGAGTTATGTGAGAAGTTGTTCATATTTTTGCGGCCAAGTTGCCCAATAGAACCACAGTTGGTGCCTAAAAGCCTTGGGATCCTGGTTTCAGTGAGTGGTGGGATGAATTATTGCAGCACTTACAATCTTGAGTGATGTAATTTAAATAGGGTTGCACAACATTATAGAAAAGGTATTGACATCAGCAGATAACTGTCTAAAAAGCTGATTATTGATATCAGAAGATATGCACATATTTGCCAATATTTGTAACTGATGTTTTGGCCAAGCAGATGACCATACACTGTATTTCTCACATTGTCACTGTCAAGCACAAACCACATATCAACAAAATTGCAACTGTACTTTTCAGGAAATAAAAAAAAAGTTCTACTAGTGAGTGAATGACTATTGTATTTTTTTTAAATTTTATTTGGTTAAAAATGGATAAAAAACTCCACTCACTAACATGGAAGACAACCCAAAGCACTGTTTAATAAAAACAAAACAAAAAATAAAACATGAGTAATGGTGAAAGTAGGTTTGTGCCGGACAGCAAAAAAATACTGGCTGTGATATTGGCAGAATGTACAACTGTACCATGACGGTTTACCTAATCATCACAAAATGCAGACTTTTATACTTTTTAGTTGTTACTGAGCTTTAGCAGCAAAATCCGACTACACAATGACTAAAACATTGTGTAGTCAGACCTGGCAAGGAGAAAGTAATTCAACTGGAACAAAAAAGTTCAAGTGTCACATAGATAAGAAATCATTTGACATCAGGGAGTCATTTTGTGAATACACTTCAACCTGTTTCTTAATGTAACAGTGTCACTCACATGCTACAAACTGTTTGTAGCTTCGATTAGGCACTACTTTGAGACGCAACACAGCCTACGTGCCCTTCCGCCTTCAGTGTGTGGATCAAAATGCATTCTCACTTGAAATTTTGCCAAATAATTTTTTTTTTGCAAAGTACATTTATTTGTATCTGTTCAAGGGCTGTTGTAATATACTAGTATGGATGGTAATTTAGGGACTGTAAACACCTTCCAGCCTTTGTGATGTGCAGGGAAAAGCAGCGCATAAGAGAGACTTTTCTGACTCAAGCAGAGCAAGCCACACACACGCACCCCAAAGCATGCACCATACCGCTCCAACCCATGTACAGCGCTGTGTATGTTTACAAAATGTTCCCACTCTGAAAATAACAGTAACTTTGAATAAGTGTGCTCTGACACAGACTTTATGTTTTTAGATATTGATGTGGATTGGCCTTATCTTTGGGCTGCAGCCATTTTATCAACTGCTAAAACAGCAGCTTAGAAGTGAGTTTTTCCAGTGTCTGGCCTGCATTAGTCTGAAATGATCCAAAGAAGCTGCTTAAAACGCTACAGGTCCCATCACGTGCCAGATGACTGGATGTTTTAAGGTTCTGTAAACAGTAATGTACAAAAAAGTCTTTTACAATAAAATTCTTTATGTGTATTTAAGGATGGATGATTTATTTTGAAAGTATTCGATTAACAGAGAGATGAGAGAGAGATTTATTTAGACACAAGTTGTAGCTCTTCAAAATGTTTTTCTATCTCTGTTTCTTGTTTAAAGAAATAATTGAAAAATATTTTGAGTAAAAAAAAGTGTTTCTAAATACAATAATAAATTTAATGACCTGGTATAAAATCATTTCTGCCAAAAGAAAAAGCAAAATAAATTGATGACTGAATAAATGACAAAAACACTGCTGTATGTTATGTAGGTTCTGTCACTCTGCATTATCAAAGCAGTGACAGAAAAATAAGACTCCATTTTTAATAAACAATAGTATTAATTATGTCTCAGTTTGTTATAAATATACTAACAATATGCTTATTGTGATATTTTTGTCTGATATTGTGACAGCCCTAATTAGTTTATTTACTTCCAGATGTTAATAGTTTAGTGGTTTAAACCTTGGCTGTCAAAATTCAGTGAGAAATCATAATTACCTCCAACTTTGTTTGTCTGTTAGCAAGATAACTCGACAAGGCATGAACAGATTTTGATGAAATTTCCAGGGAATATTGGTCATGGCACAAGGAAGAAGGAATAAGATGGTGGTGATCTGAATCCAGATGCGGAGCCAGGATTTTTTGGGGGGATTTTAGCATTGTGAAGTAGGGCAGTTTTCCACATTTCCACTGATAACTTGGCTAAGAATGTCAGAAGTGCCATGGTGGAAGGTTTTACCTTATGAGCACATTAAGCTAACACATTTTGGTTTTTGGCAGCCCCTAGGAAAGAGTTATTAGTGTTAAATACGGCATACTTCAAGAAGTAGACTGACATAGAAACAAACAAACAAAAAATTCATAAGAGTAAGACTTCCAAGCAGTAGAGATGGATTTTCTTTGCAAAGGAGGAATGGTCTTATCTTCATATGACTCTTTCAACATTCAACACTTCTGGCTCAGTATGTGATAATTAATTCTAACTCAAGGTGCCCCCACTTGACGTTCTTCTCATGGTTGTTTTTACTCATTTGTGTTGTTTGTTTTTCACATAACGTTTAAATCTGACACCATTCAAGGTTAAAACAGGTACAAACAATCCAAAAAACTGGCATTCACTATGCAAATATAGCCTTGAGTTCAAATCTACTTTTGAAGCTGAAACAATCCCATTAAATCACAGGCTTTCTTTTTATTCATGCATTATTCACTTGTGCCACCAACATTAGTCACTGCAGTGTATATTTGTAAATGACTGGGAGCTATAGCACCTCTCACAGCTTCATAGTGTGGACTCAGGAAGCAAACGGGCCTTATCGGGGGCAGACACACAAAGCTGTCCTGGCTGTGGGATGGCGAGGTATGTTTTAATGTGTGTGTGTGCTTGTGTGTGTGTTTGGAAGGGATGGGGGGGTGTTGGTGGTGTTGGTGGGAGGCACTTCCTCCTATTCTTCTGCTGCTGAAGAGTTCCCATGAGCGCCCCTGCCAGGAGCTACAGTGTGGCCCGAGCAGGCCGAGCCAGCACCAGTCTCGCCTGCGTGACGCCGTTGCGCACACTCTCACACAGCTGATTTGGGGAGCTGCTGCTGCTAGTCTACTGGGCGAGGAGGTGGACGAAGAGTTGCGGGACATGCAAGAAGAAGGGAAAGCGAAGGAAAGTTGAAGGGAAGATTGAAGGAGGCAAGAGGACGAAAGAGGACGACATGACAGGTTGTATTGTGCATCTATGAGAGGAGTCTTTGGAACGAAACTTAAATGGGAACAGCAAAGTTGGAGGTCAGGGGCAGTGACACAAGAAAATTAACTCTTGGAAAGTTTGGTCCATTGAAAGCTGGATAAAGACGTCTCCAAGGACCCATTTCTTTTTGTTACATCTGATAGATTCCTGCCTGTTATCCAGTCCACTATTATCTGGATCAGCTCAACTGTGACCTGTAAATTGGAGCTTTTGGACCTCGTCATTAGTCAGCTGTAACCGTCGACATGATTCATAACACACTCAAGTCCACCCCGCCGCTAGAGCGCAGCCCCAGGAGCACACAGTCAGCTGCCCAGAGGAGGCTGTGGAGGTACTCGGGCTGCAGGGGGGGCAGCCAGGTGGAGAGTCATCATCGTCGGAGTGTGTGTGTGCTGTCTGCAGACCTGAACGGAGGAGGGGGAGGAGGAGGAGGAGGAGGAGGAGGAGGTGTGATGCACACTATCCACGGGCTGTGCCACCTCTGCATCGGATGTAGGCTGCCCCAGGTGTGTCTGAGTAACATAACAAGGACGAGTTAAGAATAAAACCTCCTCCATGAAGTAGGGTTGTCCTGATAGCATAGCTTAAATTTAGTATGTTACCACTCATGATCTATTATGCCTGTTTTGGTGCAACAGCAACAAATATTTTAGTCCCAATCACCAGAGGTTATCATGTTTATTTTTGCACATGCTAATTAATATCATGACAACAAACTCAAAAGAGGCGTAAAAACTGACTGAAGAGCCATAGTTCTTTAAAGTTATGGTTCTACCGTGGATCCTTGGTTCCCAACCTTGGCTACGGGCACCTCCAGGAGGGGTGGGAGGCTTTGCCTGCTGAGAGGTTATCATGTTAATGTTGGTACATGTTTACTAAACTAAACTTGAATCAATTAAGCAGTGAAGTTGAAGCATACATTTTGACAAAATGTACCTTTTGGGCCAAGGGAGGGCACAGCCCAACCTAGGTATAGGTAAGGGGGTGCTTCAAGTTAAAAAAGTTTGCGCTACTGCCATTGATCATCGAAGTAACAGATTGTACCATATCTTATATTGTAAGAACTAATATATTAGCAAATGGGAACCAGAAAGTGCCAAAGTACCAAAGTATTCAACTACTTACTCCGCTAGTACACAGTACCAACCTGTGATGCCATGAAAATATTACTATATAACATCCTTCCATTGCGGTTGCATTGTGTACATGTGTAACAGTCACATCACAGATCATACAATGTCAATCACGTGACCTAATGTATGTCATACTGTCATTTGTGTGTTTGATGAACAATGAAATCATCTGTTTTTCGTGTTTCGTTGACTTTGAACAACGGAAGTCTTTCTGGTATCACCATCAGAAGGCTTACATCGAGATTAGACACAAGAATGTGCTGTATGCAAAGTGTGTGCAATACATGCATATAAAATATGAAAACCACAGATATAACAGCATTACAATTCAAATGGAGCTTTACAGTTGTTTTTCTTGTTCTTCTTTTAATCACCATTATAACAATATTCATTATTTGTATCTTAAGTGAACCTCTAAACATAAAGACATATGCAGGGGCACTTTGTGTTTTTAAAAACTGATCCTAACTGCAGCAGCCAGAGATGCTTGGCAGTGAAAAATTAGCTTTTAGGAATTGAAAACATGGGAGTGCTAATACAGACTTAACTTTGTTATACATAGTAAGGTACAGTCATGCTTGTCAAGTTTCCTTTAGAAATTATATGTGTTACAGATTCATTTTTTTCCCAATATGCTTCAGCTTTAGTTTGAGTGTAAAGTTAGGTTGTTAATATCAAATAATTCCCAAAAGGGCAATTTTTTAAATTTGGCATCTGCATAAATTGAAAGAGAAGTGAAAGCTGTGATAAAACATTGATCTGGCTGTAACATCTTGCACATTATGGCATTTTCTCATGGTGTTAACAGTGTGCAAAAGAAATGCACTTTCAACAGCTTGTCCAGCAAATCCTGGCAGGACTTATTGGCTGTGCAAGATATTTAAAGGAAGAGTGCTTCTTGAAGGAGAACAAGCTTTCCGTCCTCTGCATTATTTATCCCATACATATAGCGACAAACGGTTATATTGATGTACTGTAAATTGCAGTAGTTACATAATCCACTTTAAGCACATTTGTATGCACATCATACAAATAAGACATTAAACAAAGTTTGAAATGGAGCTTAATTAATCTCAAAGAAAACTCCAGTTTCCCAATTAAGAGCAGCACAACAGTATCATATATATGAAGAGGGTTTAATGTAGAAAAATAATACCTAATGACAACTCAAGTGTAATAAGTTAAAGCTTTCTTGGGGAGTTTAAGATAGTTCAACATAGACTGAAATGAATACTTATACCTTTCCAATAACCTACTGAATTATACAAGATGTTTATAGACAAATCTGATCATTTTCATTTTGTATCTTCTATGGTTGTAGCTGCTGCTTTGGTGGAAGAAATGCTTTGTCATTAGGGGGACACTAAAGTTGATACAAGTTTAGAAAAATCACTGGCTTTTACCATCTTGTAACAGTAAATGTCCAAAAAGTATCAGAATATAGCACATATTAGGGCTGAACTACATTGGATAAAATTGATATTACATTATTTTTCCTACTGCAGTGTGTATGTTGCAGTCTTTAAAGGGCAATTTCTAGACAAATGTTCTAACAAATGTTTCTGTGGTAAGATATTCATTTAGGACCCATATTGGCAGTACTTTCAAAATTACCATCAAATGCTGATTACATGATGACTCTGCATGCACCATGATCTCTGAGCATGCCTACTGATGGTGATATCTGACAGACTTTAATGTAAATTGTAATGCAAGTGAGAGATGTTCGAGTTTTGGTTTCTGTCTAACAATACACAGGTGGCAGCTCAGCATAATGTGCTTGAGACATGTGACTGATGTTGCACCTTTGGGGTTGTGGCAGCTGCATATGTGCACATTGCGATGTTAAGATGATATATTGTGCAGCCCTAGGACATAAGATCATAAGCAGTGAACCGGATAACCTAAATCAACACAGACATAAAGTTTTTTTTTTTTTTTACAGTAGACTGAAGTCCAAAATGAAGAACTAGAAAACCAAATGATATACCCGTTTGATGTTACAGCAATAAAAAATTAGAAGTCTGAGGAACTTCACACTGTGTAATTTTATGTTTTCTATTATCAAGACACTCTTTATCTTAACTAACAATTTGTAAAAGACTCAGTGGTCAGTTGAGACGGTGTTAGATAACCTGAAAGTTTTAACTGTCTGATGAAAAATTTTGATAATATTGACCATAAGTTTCGACAAGAAGTATCAGAAAAATGACCAAAGTATCAGTAGTATCAGAAATTTCACCATTTTTCATAGAAGCCTTGAATTAATGGGAGAAGCTTGGGAAATAAAAGTTAGCTCAGTCAAAGAAAAATATCAATAAAACTGGGCATTGAGGAGAGAAATAAAGTAAGGAAAGTTAGTGGGGTTTGTGTGTGGATGTTGTTGTCATAGTCTCTAAACACAATGGTCTAATTATTTAAATAGCAATGTCCTTTCACATATGTCCAGTACGTCCACTTGCACCTGTCTGCAGTTGTTGTTACCTGTACTGCTGTGCCGTAGAGCAGATCAGACATGTGCTGCAACCATCAGATGCAGACTGGCAGGATTTCTGCTCCTGTCTTCATGCACTCATGTCTGCAGGACGATGAAGCATCGAGGCATGAATGTGAAAAAAGAGGCACACGCCTGAAAGCATACTGTACTCACAGCAGGCTCCTCTTCCTCTGGGTACATCTAAATTTATTACAGAGTTAAAAATCAGATGTTTTAGCCTTGTCACATCTTCCACAGTGCCTTTGATTGAATTATTAATCCTCTGCTCATACAATTTGAAAATTTGATTCATTCAGGAAACTTCTAATTCATCTTTCTGTATCCATTTTCGTGCAGCATGCCTTTTGATTAAAATGCTCACATTAAAGTAAAATTCATGCAAATTTCTTTCAATAGTCCCAGGCAGCCCTCTTCTTTTCTGTTCTTCTTTGAAAATAATCCCTCTGCTTTCATTAAGAAGAGAAAAAAACGGGCATGGGACTGCCTCTCTAATGCAGACCAGAGTCCAAGTGGTCGGGCTCAACTGTGCTTCCAAATTAAATTAACGCTGTAAAGGCTCTGGAGTTTGGATGAATGGGCCCAAATGAGGCCGGCAGGAGAGTTCTCTTAAAAGGACAAAATGCTGGATTAAAAAGATACAGTCATGGATGACAGATATCACTTTTATTCCTGTTAATTTGAAGTTATTGTTTTTCCCTGTTGTATGCTTTCTCTTGTTGAACCTTTAGCTGATTCTTAAAATGGTATTTTCAAACCATCTGTTCCTCTTTTTGTCATCTGCTCCATCTCTGACAGTTTTTTAAATCCCAGTGCCCTCTTTTTATCCCTCCTTAATCCATCTTTCATCTGCTCTATCCCAGTTTATCATCCCTTTGCCTTCCTAACTACTTTCACTTTCTGTTTCTGTGTATATCACTGTGAATATCATCTTATTTCATGATTAGTACATTATCATGTTACTGGCTGTGCTGTGTAACATTAACCAAACTTTATATTTTCATGTTTTTTAGGTGAATGGCAATATTTGACATATATAATATTGTTCCACGTAATTATGGTAATAATAAATAAAGAAGACAGATTAATAAAGCTTAAAGTTGGAATTTTCGATTCCAGAGCTGCAAAATCTTAGGGCTGCAGCTGGGCATTTTACATCGTCATAATTTTTTATTTTGTTGCACTAACGTGAAATGTGGAAAAGAATCATACTCAGGCTTTTTTTTGTCACCTGTTTTGTCATTCTCAACAAAAACATCATTCTGCTGCTCATCTTGCCAATATTATTGATTTTATCATCCAGCCTCTTCCTCCTCAGCAGAGTGACTCCCCTGATGTTGGCACATTTTGAATTTGACAGCTTATTAACAAAAATTCACAGCATTATGTGTAAAAAGTACATTAATAATTAAGTTATGGTTAATTAAGACCTATCAGGTCCACTACCAAATGTAGTTTACTGATTTCTTAAATATCTAATTTACCATATATCATATAGGTAAAAAAAATAATATTTTTGCTTGTTTTATTAAAGCAATGTTTATTATTTAAGTAAAAATCAAATGATACTCAAACCAGTTTGCTACCGAAAATAGGAGTCTTGAAAACTCAATATTTGGTAGTTTAACATTTTTTTTAGTAAATTTCAAATTGCAGGCAAATTTCTTACTCTGATTAAACTAGGCATATCATTTGGCAACTTTTTGAGAAGTGGGTGACACTGGTGAGGAGTTGGGGCATCCATCTCTCGCAAGTTCCAACAATTTTGTTTTTATTATTTTTATTGTTCCTGACCTCTTTTTGCTGTATTGACAGTGCTTTTTATCTAGTACGAACATGACTGAAAATCATTATTTCTTTGTGCTTTTATGAACCTCCAATTATTAGATAATGGAGACTAGACTTTAGAAAACATAGTGTTTAAGAGTATAGGAAAATTATGAAAACCTTAATATATTGAAATGTTGCCAGTGTTCCTTCACAACAATCCTAGTTGATGTGTCAGTCATGAGCAGTACAAACCAAAATACACCTTCAGTTCATTGATCAGATCATAAGTTTCTGTCATGTAGCTCAACAAATTTTCTAATTTTTACCTCCTTACTTTCAGTCACCATTACTATTACAACCATACACAGGGTCTGCACATGATGGCAAGCAGGAAGAAAGCAGACAGTTGTCACAGTGAAGTTAAAGCAAAAGTTTTGACAGTAAAGAATGGAAATGAGTGTCAAAATACTATTGGTATGTTGAGAGTAATGTTTAACTAATACAAAAAGGGAGCACAGTCCAGCATGTGGGTTTTTATCCCCAGTTTATTCCTGGTGAGGCACATGGAGCCATAATTTGCAAATACTGCTTGAGCATTGTGACAGCAAATAAGTTAGCCCCACAAATCTTGGTTATGTCTGCTGAAGGTCCCAGACAGGAGATTGGAGAAAAACACTATTCCACATTTTTAGCATCAATCTTGCGGCACTGCTATTCAGGACTTCTATCGTTGATGCTTAGGTATCAAACTGGTATCACGATTGCATTATTTTTACAAGAATTATAGAAAAAATCTGGTATTGTGACAACTATCAATCATTTCCTTACCAAATAAAACAATTATAAAGGCATGTATGACTTGAATAATATCATCATTTTGGTTCATTTTGCCCAGCCTCTCTTGTTTTAATAAAGTATTCACTGAGATTACAAGTATTTAATTTTGCAAATGTGCATTGTGTTTGATATCTTCGTGCCTCCTAAGTCCCTGAGGGAAAGATTAAACTTTTCATAATGAAGGTTGCCCTGACAAAATGTGTTTCCCTCCAGTTATGATGATAACATCTCATTGACTTGATATAATAAGATGGTAAATCATCATCCAGAAGTCTCAAAGAGGCCACAGGTGACAACCTTAATTTCTTTCCAGCCTCAGTAGGTAATAAAGTGAGTCATCCTTTTGTAGAACTTGATAATAATTCACCTGGCAGCGTCAGTTTGGAGGTAGACTCAAAATTGGAGTTAAATCAGAGGGACGAAGGGCGGACAAATATGATACAGGAACTGTATTCCCTTACAACGTGACATGGGGCACATAAAAGCATTGGACTATAAGGACGCAGAATCATACCTGACATTTTAGGGTCATCACAAGCTTCAGGCCCCTGAATAATTTCCATGTTCTTGCAAGTCACTTCATCTTGGGTGGGCTGTAATTTGGCAGCATGTATGTACGGCTTCCCTCTGCTAAAGACAGACAGAGAGGAAGAGAGAGAGACAGAGCATTGGGCGGGGGGTAGCCTGTGTTTTTTGGGCCCCTGGTTGACAGCAGATGAGATGGAAAGTGAGATGTTTTGGATGGGAACATTGTTGACTTTGGCTCGGACTGGCGGGCACAGGTACACAATGTTTGACAGTGCAGGGTCAGTGGGAACGAGAGACAATGGTACAGAGGATCCAGCAGTGTCCCTGTGTCCGTATGAGTGGGATGGGTGCGGATATGGTGTGTTTGGGCAGGGAGACAATATGCCTTTATGTTTTTTTAAGTATATATTTTTTAATAATGATGTCAAGATTTTTTAAAGCGTATGTATCCTCAGTTTGGGTGGAAGTCATAATTCATAATGTATAGCTCTTATGCTTCTTGTTTGTAATTCTGCTGTTTTTGAGTAAAAGTAAATAAGTCAGTTATGTTTACTTTATAGTGGTGTTCTTCAGTAAAATTAATCTTTTTGTAGGTCTTCAGCATTTATTTGAGGAAAGTTGAATTATTTCAAGAAACAGTCAAGAATGCACATTTGAGTCTGTTAGCTTGTTGCTAATAAAACCACCATCAACATGCAAATAGATTTAGCATTGACTGTTACTAAAAGCCACAAAGGGCAGGCAGCTCTATCGCCTCTGTTTCCTCATTTGTTTTTTTGAGGATGTGGCTGCGCTGGTCCCACCTACCTTATCAGGGTACTGACACAGTCTATACTGTGACGGACAACTGCGCAGGTGGTATCCAAACTGAGCAGAGTCAATGGAAAAGCACCATATTTGTCTATATTACTTATGTAGAGCCCACATAAACTTACATTCAAGTTTAACTTTTATTTCTTTGTAGGGCTGTTACGTATTTGCACTCTAGAGTATTGGTGTAATCTGACTGGTCATTTCTCTTAATAGATTCAGTGCACTTGCTTTTACATGGCCACTGGACAAGAAGTGTCCCTTTTCTTCTTCTCACGGAGTGTAATTCCCCACTGTCTCTGCCAATTTGGGTCAGCGGGAAACTGCTGTCAGGGCAGTTTTAAATGGATGTTGCAGAATACATCCATTAAATCATCCTTAAGGAAGGACATTGATTGTTTCGCCAGCATGCTACCTTCTTTCTTAAGGTTTAACGTGAGAGAGAAGTTCTGCCTTCCCTTTCACAGACTTAACATTCCTGTTTGTGTGTTTTCGTGTGTCCTACAGGTGACCATCCTTCGAGGAAAGGATGGATATGGTTTCACCATCTGCTCGGACTCCCCTGTGAGGGTGCAGGCTGTCGATCCAGGCAAGTTTTACATGAACACGTCTGTCTGAATTCAACTCAACTGTTCAAAAAGAGGCTGTTGTTTAAATTTTTGATAACACTTCTGCCTTGCTTCCAGCCCCGAGGTCTTTAAAAATGGAGACAAAAAACGTCAATTTTTACATAGCATTTCTGTATTTAGCTTTTCATACTTGTACTAACACCCCAAAAATCATGCATTTATTAAAGTGAAAGCTGCTGCAGGCAAAGATGCTTTTGAAAAATCAGAGATGTATCTCATTTTGTAGGTCTACAGACAAACCATTGGAGAATAAAAAGTAACATTCATTCAATTGTTTATGCAGCACCCTTTTAAAATTCTTTTATTGATCAATTTGAACCTTACAGTAACAGCAATTGTATCTATAATAAGAAAGTTTCCAAGTGCTGAACATGTTTATCAAGTTTCAAGGCTAATTTAGCTCATGGTTGTTCAAACTTTTTTCACTAAGTACCACACACAAGATATATAAAGTTGACTGGGCCACATTAATAAACTGTATGTCTTTAGTGCTTTAGAGCAAGTTACTCCAGTCCATTATTTTTATAATTGATGATGATTTAAAAAAAAAACAAAAAAACGTTGACATCACTGCTCTTCAGTAATGGCCTGCTGAAGATAATAGCCAATCATTTCTGAGTGTGTTTCAGATGGTCAGTCAAATTGCAAGGGGCCTTGTTTGGCTCTGGCTACCACTGAATCTGCCCCGCTCTATGCAGCAGAGTTGTGATGCACTGATGACTTTTCTCCAAATGCAGACACAAAACAAGAGCAAACTGCACCTCAGCTGCCAAACCTCACAGGGTTGTTGGTGCTAGTTTATTGGCAGATTAAATCAGACCAAGAGATAGATTAGATACCTAAATTTCTGTTTTTATTTAATGCTGTAATCCACTTGCCTTCATTTATCAGAAAGCACAAGCTTCATGTGTCATTTTAAATACTGGTGGCTCAAAAGAACTTAAATGCAGACAAATCAGGTCCCTGAGGCAAAAAGCAGGGTTTATTGTCGGTCCAAAGATCAGTACACAAACAGCCAAACAGATCAGGCAGAGGTATCAGGCAGACAAAAGGCAAGAGGCAAGGTTTGGCAAAAATGGGTCTGTTACAAAGGCTAGGCCATGAAAAAGAGCTGGAAAGTGGTGCTAATGTACAAACAATCTGGCAACAGGACAGGGGGAGACACGAGGGTTAAATACATGAGGTGATTGGGGATGATGAGACACAGCTGGGTAAGAACAATCAGGGATCAGGTGTGACAACGCCAGACAGGAAGCAAAACCTACGGAAATAAGGAAAGACAGGTGACTTTTCAAAGTAAAACAGAAGTACGAGACAAAACATAAAACATGAACAAAACAGGTAACTTAACTAAAGTAAAAAATGCAGGATCATGACATCATGTTTGAATATGGACAGTTTTGCATCTCATATTAAAATTGGTGCTGGGCCACGGGCTACACTTCGGACACCCCCGATTTAGATCATGGATACTAATCACATTGCAATACAGATCACAAGCATACATAATGCTTCTGTTTGTCACCGATTGATCTTATATTGGCATCTTATTGTTGCTTCTTGTGTCATCCAATTTTCAGTTCACCCATGAGCAACTTTCTTACACTTGCTGACATTAGCATCTGCTTAAGCTGCCTTGTGTTGACAACCAGGGGTCCATCTGGCAAATAGACTGTCCCCAGCTGATCCCTCATGTTGGCATGCATCCATGCTGCTGTGAACAACATGGTAGAGCTGATTAGATCAATACCCTGAGGAGGGATGAGAGAAAAAAGATCAAAATGAACACAGTGTTAATTTATAAGCATTATTTTCACAGTTATCAGTTTGGGATGCTGTGCCTCTGTTATTATAGCAATAGTGGAAGCATGAAAATAAACTTAAAAGCTGAGTAGAATAAAGGAATCTGAGTGTGTTTAATGTTTGGTCTCATTGTGTGTGTTTACCATTGCAGGGGGTCCAGCAGATCTGGCAGGTCTACAGCAGTTAGACACTCTCCTGCAGCTCAACGGTCAGCCAGTGGAGCAGTGGAAATGTGTGGACTTAGCCCACGCTATCAGGTAATGAGTCCAACAGGGCAGAGGATTATAGACCGATTTAAAACCAAAATGATTGAGAATCCTTTTCATAGGCTTATTGAAGGCTTAGGATTTAGGGATTTGTTATAGATATCTGATAGACAGAGAGGTATTTGAAATTAATTTTACCATCATGATCGACCTACTGATCAATGTAATGACCTGGGGCATATCAGAAGTAAGAAGTAAAGGGCACTTTTGCCAAGATTACATCACAGTAAGTCTACTGTTGTATTATAATGTGATTATTTTACAGAAGGATGGGGAGGATGCTTTGTTTAACTTCAACATCATCATAAGATTTAAGAGATTTAGGGATTTAACAAAACTTTATTTCTGCCAAAATACACACTTATATCTAAAATATATTTTAATAAAGAACTCTTTTACTTAGTTTTGTACCTGCTGATTTGAATTAATTTATTACTCCAATTCCAAAGTAAAGTATGTACTGTGCATGTGTGTATGTAAAAAGGAAAAATCAAACAATTATAGATTTATGAAGAAAATACATGATTTGTCCAAATAAAAGACAAAAAAGTAACAAGCAAATCAACCTTGAGGCATACTCTTTATATTGGCACATGGAATAAAATGCAGAACCTTGTTTTTAAGTTTATCAGCTATCATTAGTCACTTTACATCTCTGCTGAAGGGAGTGGTGGGGAAAAAGCAAAAGCAGGAGGGTAGCAGGGAGTTTTGGTCTGCATCCAAATAACTTTTGTGCAGTTTTAAATACAAACATTCAGTGTTTTTAGATCCTCAAATGACATTTTCCTTGAAATCACATTTGTCCCCATTGCTCTTTCTTTCTCACTGCAGAAACAGCGCGAATGAAATCACAGTGGTGGTCTGGCGCACTGGCCCCTCAGCCAAGCCCAATTTTGAGGGCCTTATCCACCGCCCCTCTTACAAACCCTCCACCTCAAACTATGATGCCCCCTCACCCCCAACACGCAGACGCGCTCCCGACCTCGGCATCAGCAAAACACCCCCAGCCGTGCCGCCTCTCCCCGCACACCACCGTGCCACTGCCGCCCGCCGACTCCTGGTCAACGGCTCAGATGCCGGAAACAGCAGCGGCGTAGGTTTAGGGACCCCCGGGTGGGGGGCTCAGGGAGGCTCGGCAGAGGAGCTGGACGGAAAACCGCGACTGCTCCACCATCCTCACACTGCCACGCTGAAGGGAACCAGGGTAAAGGCGTCCAACGGGGACAACTACATCATCCTGGCACCCATCAACCCTGGAAGCCAGGTACCGCAAACTGGTGGTGGGCTGCATCTTCATCATCTCCTCCGTCCTCCTCATCCTCACCACGGTCATATGGTGGCTCATCCTAGATATGTCTCCTTACCTTTCATCCCGGGCGCTGATAGATAGATGGACTGTGTGTGTCTGTGCCATTTGGGTTACTGTTGTCTCAGTGATGTGTGCTTTAAGACATGTTTTAAACACTTTGCTTACGGCGTAGTGTGATTTACATCAGGAGTAAAGGACTGAAAGCAAGAGAAGACAATTACATAAAATAACTAGCTATAATAATATATTGTACGCCTACTATGTGAAGCCTTGTTAATACCTTCTCTCATATCTTCAACTTTAAACAGTCAATCATACAAAAAATGCATTCTGTTTAGTATCATTTTACTGACAGATTACATAGAAAAGACAAATACTAATGGTGCCATAAACTATTACTTTAAGTGGCGGCTGGTGCACAATTTTAGAGAGGACACAATTTCCCAGTGATGGATTGTAATGCACTCTAGGTCTCAGTTTGTTTGCTTGATGCTAACACAAAATGAAAATGCCTATTGACAGGCTAACGGAATTAGCAAGTGCAGTAATTCAAACTGAAGAAACTTTTTTTTTTCCTAAACACTGAGTACATCCACATGAACACTAATAAGCCAATCATTGTCTGACATCCAGTTATGTCATTACTGAAAGTTGTTTCATAAACAGATTGATGCAAACTGCAAAATAGGATATATAAACCAAATTTTTGCCTCATTGGCTGTTTTTTTTAGTGCATTTGTCCTGTTTTAATCTGGGTTCTTTAATTTTGCAACTTTTGTCTTGAATAAATTATGCAGGCACAAGTGGAAGTAAAGAAAAAAATGAAGGATTAAAGTATCATTATCCTCGAGATGGGAGGAAGTATAGAAATGATGAAAAACATGAGAAAGTGTGACAGAAATGGCTGAAGTGTGGTTTCCATGAATCAGCAGATTTGCTGATAAGACAATAGAAGGCCAAGGCCCTGTTTATACCTGTTTATACTGTGCAGTTGTAAACATGGACATCTGTTTTGGGTGTTCAGATATCAAGTGATAATCCTGAATGCTCTGTTTGCACACATTTCAATGCTAAGCCAGCTTGATATCCAGTATCTCAGACTGCATACTGTGGTGGCCTGAGATGACTCCATCTTGACTGGCCTGGTAGTGTAAACTTAATTCGCACTGATACAGTTGGCTTTAAACATCAACTTATCAATTGATGCAATCTGCAGTAATCCACCATAAATCAGAGAGAAATCTGTCTCTTAGACAGAAGCACACTCCTGTTGTTCTCGTGAAGGAGTCAGCTTTTACAAATGACTTGTTTGCAACACAGCAAAAACAAATTAGCACCACTTCCTCAAAAGGTTTATCCGCCTAATTGTCTACCACTGTTTTGTTTCAAAGCTTACTTAATGCATTACAGAAACAAGGCCAATAAGGCAATGCAGCCCAGTGTGCCTTTCAGGGACATGCTTTTATTTTTTATGCAACATCCTCGTGGAATGAAACCCAACTTTTGACAGAATCATGTTAATGATTATTTCTAGGAGTCCTTAGAAAGGCATCAAAATACAGTATTACCATTACCTGATTTTCACTGAGCCATCTAAATAATGTGTTCCTGTGAACTTACTATTGTTAAGAAATATTGATTGTTTCTTAAGTCAAAGGATGCTAAATTTGTTGCTTATCATCTATACAGCTTTAACAACGCAGTCATAGTTTGGTGGATTGATGGCTTAGTGAAATCAGCTCTAAATGTAAGCAAAGGAAGGGGGTGCCATGACACTTACTACTGGATAACACTACCAAAGTAAATCATTGAGGTTGCCACAGAGCATGGGTTGCTAAATAAACTATGATTTTATTTGCTAAACACTAATAACATTCAAAACAGTCATTTTGAATTTATTGAATATAGAAGCCCGGAGAGGACATGCATCTATGCAGTTTATTTTACTTTGTTTTCTTTTGATAATGTGTAAGTGTAATTTGCCTGTGCATTATAAATCCTTATCAATGTCATAAGTTATATTCTATCTCGAGAAGCTGGAATCTTGGTATTGATAAGCTGTAAGAAGAAAATCTTGATTAAGTTAAGGTTTGGAATACTAAATTTTAGTGCTCAGCATAAATAAATACACCCCTTCAGATTTGTCAGAAAACCTTTAGTTTCCTTTCAAAATCCGCATTTTCTATGGCATACTATACCACAAAATACTCCCCCAAATGTGGGCCATTGATTGCAAACAAGATTTTTTAAGTTGCACACAAAACAGTATTTTTCTCAATTTAAGATCAGGATGCAAAAATGAGTATAGCCCAATTAAAGGGGTGGGAGCAAAGCTAAATTTTAGTTATCATATTACCCTTATTTTCATGTTATCGTAAAAAATGTTATGTTAAACTCAGCTTTGTCAAAGCTTTGGAAATTGTACTTTTGTTCATTTACATATTGATTAATACCTTACTTTTAATAGGGGGTGTACTCATTTATGCTGGGCACTGTATATTTTACTACTTGGAGAACAAGTTTAGCCTCTGGGAACTTGAGTTAAATTTTTTAAAAAGTTTAATAAAATATCAAAGTTCAATGTGCCATTAAACATCCTAGAGAATTTGGGAGAGAAAAGCCATCTCTAAGTGTTAGAAAATCTTGTTGTAAATCCACTTATTTTACAGTTAAGATGATTTCTCAGGACTGTGAGGGTGTGGTCCTTTTGCTTTGACCGAGAGAGACTGATTGAGAGAAAGTAAAGTAGTTTTGTTGCCTTTGAGAGGGCGAGACTTACTGTTTTGGTTTTTTTATTCGCTGAGTTATTTATGTTGTAACAAAGGATATTCTTAAGCCACAAACTTCAAATCCATTTCAAGCACCCTAAAAAACGTATGTATTGCTGATATTTTAAAAACCATGCAAAGATCAGTCCTAAGGTTGAAGATAGTCAATAGTCTGTATATATGATCAATATTATCTTATAAAGAAAGTTTGTGTTGGTTTGTGTTCCCAGGGGCTTTAAACTCAGTTACAAACAACTCAAAATAGGTCTCTTTAAAAGAGATTCACTGCTGTTCTCCCATGTTTCAAATATAAATAGGTCAAGACTTCAAGAAACAAAACAACATTTATTTGTCATCACAGAGAGACAGAGTCATGTTTAAAAAGTATGGATGCATGTCCTGTTACTGCTTCTGTAATATGAGGAATGAAGTTCTCGTGTTATATGAAGAAAGGTGGGACCCAGCCCTGCTTGTGCTTCACCATTAAAGAAAAGATAAATGGTTTTAAGCAAGAGATTGAGATCAAAACTACTTTATTTTAATTTTCATATTCAAACACTGGTCCTGTGCAGTTTATAACATGCATTTACATCCATAGTATAACATGATGACATTTTATTCAGTATGTTTTTCATTTTCTTTATTAAGTGACATTGTGTATACAAGGTAAAAGCTTTGAGTAATATACCAAAATAAAGAAACTCATTAAATCAAAAAGACTGAACTGAGTTCCTTAGCTAACAAAACTAACCACAAAATACTAACCCATCACTGAAATAAATATGTTAAATCAAAGAAATGTAGAAAAACTCGGAATAGACTGCCTTCAAAATCAGAGGGGAGTCTAAGATCAGCCCAGAGATTTGAGGAAGCATTCGCTAAATAATGCATAACATTTACTCTAACAAATAAATTAATTTAGTTTGCTGTCATATGTTGAGTAAGTAGTTCAGTTTGATTTTTTATTTTATTAACTATCCCTTTGTGCCTCTCTCATGTGTGAATGTTAGGTTGAATAGTCTGCGTGTATGTTTAGGTTCACTGTAGCCTATGACTGATAAGGTTTTGATAAGGGAAAGTGTAGTGCATGTGTAAAATATCTGTGGTAGAATTAGATTCCAAAAATCTATAAAAATATAGAAAGTAGGGATGTACAGTGGTATTATTAGCCTCTGTGAGGAATTGGAGGAATATATTCACATTGTGGGAAAACATTTCCCTCAAACATCCACCTCGTCAGTCTCAAATAAAGAAGAAAGCAGGAGTTTGGTGAGATTTTGTGGTGGCCATCACAGGCTAAATATACCAAAAGCCCTGCGGAAATGGGTCATGTTGGTGACATATCACAGATAAGATATTCTAGCTCACAAAAACAGAGCTTTTAATTGCACTACTAGGACAATATTCCTCATAATAACCCTCTGAAGACCATGCTGACATTTGTGTAACACGCCATTGAAGCCCTGATTAAGCAGCAAAATAATCCAAATGAACATAACGCAGCGGCAGATTCTTGTATTTATTCATTCAGCTGATTTTAATTTGTTATGACATGTTGAACCCATCACTGACTCACCACATTCAGAGCAGGTCAAATGGGTTCAGATAAATCCTGGACGCTGAATACCGAAAATATAATGCAGTAAATTCCACATAATAGTGCCCACAATGCCTCTTGAACACAAATTTGCTGTACTTCACCTCATAAAGTAAGAGCAAGACACAAATGCAAGGAAAAATATTAAGAATGAACATTTCACCATAACTGCACATATTTATTTATTTATTCCTCTTCATTTCTAGTATTTTTTATTATGAGAAAAAAACATATATCATTGTGCCATGGTCATCTTTTCTCCGAGGAAGTATGTCTTGAATATTACATTATAAAAAATAATAAAATATTCTATAATATTGACTGTTTATCTATAAATAAGTCCATTTAGCATTCATCAGTGACACACTGCTAGTGTTCAGTATGTTAAGTGGCTTTACTCCAGGCTGGTTGTGAGTACAGAGAGTTTATTATTCTTTTTTAACAGGTTTATTGAATCCAAATATAATTGGATATTATTCTGCTTTCAGATCTTGCGGCCTGTTTATCAAGACAACCAGGGGACGTTAGGTAAGACATGCACATTTTATTTTGCTCATTATAATGTACCACACTTTGTTAAGGGCTGCAGTAAGCTCGTGGATATTTTGGCTCAGAGTCCTCTGTTTAATTTGGCTTTTGTGCCTCTAATATTTTGGATAAAGCCCAATGTTAATTCAATATCTGACCCCACATTTTAGGCTTTTGTTATTATTTTAATGAATGTGATCACATTTACCTGCCGTTTGGCAGAGTTGAGTAGTTTCAAATTAAACAGACCGACAGAATAAGCAGATGATACTTTTGAAACTCCTAAGTACAGAGGTCATCTTATGTTTGTTTTTTTTATTCTTTTATTCTTATATCTTTGTGGGGCTTTTCCAATACATGCTAATGGACTCAGCTCTACCTGTTGGTTTAGGTTTTCCATTTCCATTCATACCCTCTACCTTGCACAGCTATCTTGCTCCCCTTTGGCTGTTCCAAGAAAGCTGAACTGAGAGTAAAATATGAGACACTTCTGGCCACTGAATGATCACAGTATTGCAACAGCGACACAGGAGATCTCACACAGGACTAAAACACCTTTCATTATCGCCTTTGTACTGCTGTGTGGCTTCACAAACCCTCCTCTGCTTTTCATGGTCTGTTGCTTTGCTGCTTGGAAAGGTGTCTGGAGTAAAACTTGTCTCCTTACTGTGACAAAAAAAACCCAAACAGAGTGGGGATGGTAATTCTATGCCTCTATTTCCTCCTTTGTTGTTGTGAGGATGTAATCGTTGTTTCCTGCAGCCACCTCGCCTCAAAAAAGTATTATCAAAGTATCACAGATTCTGTTAATAAAAAGCTCCATTAGTATATTTTGTCTTCATAATAAAGTAGTTCTATGAACAAGACGATAAAGTGTGCAGCACTGTGACTACCTACCACTATTACATCAGCAGTCCCAGTACAGAATATAGACTATTAAACCAATGCAGGGCTGTTGAAAATGGCACTGAATGCACTGACTAAATACCACAGAGTAGACCCACCAACCAATCAAAGTGGACTAGGCTCACATAGTGAAAGGGTCCTTTGAGCTCTAGTAGAGCATCTCTTACAGAGTGAAGATAGAGGTGGTTTCAGGGGTGCTTTGTATTTCAAAACTGGTGTGATTTTTTTAACAATACTGATGATGAACACACTCCAGCGGTCATTCAAATAGAAAATATGAACCTGAGTTAAAGCGAAATAATGTCACTCAATAGCCCATTTACTTAAGAGAAGAAAAAACAATTTCATTTATTTCATGCTGAGCCTTTAACAGATAGATAGATAAATAGATTGATGGACAGAAAACTTTATTTTCTGTCATGAGTGACAGAAAATTGTCTGACAGGCTCGTGAAACATTTAAAAGACAACATTATAAAAACAGTTAAAAAGTGCCTTCTCATCAGACAGGATTAATCAAACAAGAAAAAACTTGTAATTTAATGTAATGTAAGTTAAAATATGTAGGATTACTTTGCAATGTTATGTTGACTTTTGCTAGCTGTTTACAGTCTGTATGCTCATCTTAACAACCCCCATTTCATTGTTTTTGTTGGCTCACAGATCTTTGCGTTTTAGGATCCTGTAAAAAAGCAAATAAATGTTTCCTAACCTGTTTAAAAAACTATTTAAAGAGTGATCAATGCAAACATCAAAATAACCTGAGCTTTAATTTTTTGTCTCACAGCTGCACGCTTATACCCTACACGGCAGACCTCCGGTCAGCAGTCTCAGGGTGGAGGTGGTGGTGCTTTCTCTGGAGGTGGAGGCGGTGGAGGAGGTGGTGGAGGTGGTGGAGGTGGAGTCAGTTTCTCTAACCGAACGGGCTTCCTACGGCGATCAAACAACTCCAAGTCAACCAAGACAGCTTCCACCTCCACAAACTCCAGTGCACCAAACTATCAGCAGCAGAACGCCAACTTCGCCAACTACCAGAACTGTACGATCGTGCGCTCGCACACATCACACGCCAACTATGGATACGTCAAAGTGGCACCTAAGATCCTCATCTTTCCCATTTTTGTGCAGGTAAACCAAGTTCTTGTGGGGTTTTTTTCTGTGATTTTGATATTTATTATTTTATGTTGTACTCGTTCTTGGGACATTTTTGATTAATTTGTCTCAGTTTTTTGGATACCAAAATGTTACTGATTCTCTCACACTTGCAAGAAATAAAAGAGTAGGGGTGTATATTGACAAGATTCTGGGGATATGTTACATAAGGTGTTACAAGGGTGAGAATGCATTATATTATGATATATTGTGATGCTATAAACAGGGCATAACATCCCTATTTTTTTACTAAAGCAACTTTAATTGATTTTTTTTTAAAATGGTATTAAGCATCTACAATGTTGTATGCACAGAGAATGAAGTTTCTAATTGTTGTTATTGATGTAAAGCATGGTCCTGCAATATGGTTCAACTTTGCTGGTTGTCCCAGGGACAGAAAAAACAAGAAGGAATGGGACAGAGAGTCAAGTAGCTAGATGTCTGCTGTGAGCTTGTTGCTTGGTGGGCTGAACTACAACACAAAACAAACATTCAGAGTTTCTATAAATTACTGAAATATGAAATATCATGATACTGTACTAAAGATATTGATACAGTATTAGACCATAAAATATCACAAAATGTTTGCATATCAATGTTTTCTTACAGCCTTAGTTAAGCGAAAGCTAAAATGTCAAACTGTTTATTTCTAAATAACAGAAGGATACCAGCAGTTTTCAGTGGCCCAAATAAAAGGCTATGTGGTTACAGAGAAAAGCAGGAGTGTGAGGCCTGAATTAACTTCAAACATGTTCATTGTTGGTTCAGTGTTATGTCTCTAAAACCACCGGATCATCTTAATGCACTAAAAAAACCCTGGTGGTCAATCAGGAGAGGTGAAAAGACTAAATACATTCAAATATGCATTCTAGGTGTTATTTTTTAATATGATGATCTCTCCAGAAAATGTAGGTCAAAGGAAATAGACCTTTCAGGTTTCAGTGATGAAGAGGGACGACCTTTCTGTGTAAGCACTTTTGTTTTTTCAAGTAAAGAAGGCTTCATTGGAAAATAGACCACATTTTTTGAAATGTACTTTTTATTGAAATCAGACGCTAAGACTGCAGCTCTGAGAAGTCTGAGCGCAGAGGCAAAAGTGAATCTTAAAACTGCTTTTTTTTTTACACCAGATTTCCCTTGATAAAATCAGAGAGAAAACTACTTGTCAACCTATTTTTGCCAACTGCAGTTATACTTGCTCACTTGGTTCAACGTAAAACAAATCTCTGCAAACACACATTCTTTTCAATCTTTAGTTCTTAGCAGATGTTGCAAACTCTTCTCAGACTTGCAGGATCCTCCTCGTTAGATCTCTGTGGCTCAAACGAATTCAGATTTACTGCTACAGATTCATATTCCCTGCAAGTACTATTTCGCCCCTCAAGTTGAAAGTTATCCACATCATTTACTGTTTTTACATAAATTAAAATGTCCTAGTTTTGAACTTTATCTGATCAATTCCAGGATAAATGCATGTGTAGACTTCTGGTTATATTCTGTATACATGATAAATCACAGTTTAGTTAGTCTGGTCACTGATTGCTGTGTTCTCTCTGCAAAGGTTTTTATTTATTTCAGATTAATTTTTTTATTTCATGATACAAACCGGAGCATTGTTTTTTTATCTCAGACTTTTATGAGACCGTTGTTGCTCATGGGCTTTGCATAATCAAATGCCAACAAAATACCACAGATGTGTTGTGTCTACCTCAATTCCAGCAACTGGAGAAGAAAGAGACGGCAGATACGAAGCATGTTTTTCCATTTGCTGATGTCAGTTCATCACTGTTGTTTCCAATATGACCAATACTTAACCTATCACTTTTGATGATCTATAGTCTGTTCTTAGTAGATTTGTGTAGGTAAGCAATCATCTGCTCGCTCCCTTTTAAACTTGCAATACATACAGGAGTTTTCTCCAGGACACAACTCTGTTTTCTTCTTTGATCAAGAAGTGAAACCTTCTTGTTGCTGCTGCCATGCTGCTGTTTGTTTTACCGATCAGTCTGTTTGTTGAGGCAGTGCCTGAGCAAACAGTATAAAAACAATGTTTATGTACATGGCATATTAATTTGGGATTAGAGTACCTGGCTCTTGTAATCAGGTTGTGATGTCCAAATACTAAATGTGATGCTTAAGAAAATGAAGAAAACTATGAAACCAGAGCCCATCAAATATACTCATTGTGTTATGTCAATGCTAATTTCTTATTGCAGTGTCAATCAATCAATTAGGGATGCACAATATTATTGGACCAATATTGGTATGGGCAGATATTTGCCTAAAAAGTTGATATGGGGTATTGGAAGACTTGAACATTTGTTCTGGTATTTACAGCCAAAAAAAAGTTCAAATATATATCCCATATATTGACTGTCACTGAATATCCACTTTTATCAATCGAAAGTATGATTTATTAGAGAATAAAATGTTGTTTTTCTATCACAAATGAACTGTCACTAAGATAAGAACAGGTCAGTTTTAGTTTAGTGGAAAGTTCATCTATACCGGTATTAGAGAGAATGAGTTTGAAAATATTGGCATATCGGATACTGGCAAAAATCCCAAACCATGCATTCATATAATTAATCAATCAATATTTATTTTTATAGTGCCATACTATATCAATTTGCTGTACTCTTTTTTTATTTTTTAATGTCTTCTTTTTTTCAAGAGAGATGTAGAGAGGATACAGGTGGGTAGAGACATGGGACTAGGATGAAAACACCTTATAGTGATAATTTACTGATGCGCAGACCGTAAATTTGTCTTTTTCACATTTCTCTGTTGAATTTAACTTTATTAGAGGTTATATTCTTGAGTTGAGGCATTTAGTTTTCAAGAGGTTCCCAATCATAGCTTTATCTGTCAAGCAAATTTTTAAAGTTGATTATTTTGATCCTTACCAGAGGATGAAGTTGACACAACAACGATGTCCATTGCTTTGCGTCCAGTGTGTTGTTATGTCTTGCTATTG
Source organism: Cetoscarus ocellatus (assembly GCA_037902135.1). NCBI lineage: Eukaryota > Metazoa > Chordata > Actinopteri > Labriformes > Labridae > Cetoscarus > Cetoscarus ocellatus. Next base: position 173,243 of record JBAMNC010001097.1, read on the forward strand.
ACTTTTATGTAACATTGTTGAACAAAAAATTACGTTTTGTAAAGTTGTTCAGTGTTGGGACCAGTGACAGAAACAGGCAACAAGTGAGAAAGTTGATGTAGTTTATTCTGTACAAACATAAGTTTTTAAAATCAAAAGTTTAAATTAAATAATTTTACTTGTTTTTATAGATGTTCTGCCATTTTTGTCCATTTATTCTGTTTAGATTTGTCTGTTTTTTTTTATGATGCAGAACAGACCACAATCTCAGAGGCAGCTTGTATCAAGTACTCTGTCACTGCAGAATTTCTGTATCTTTGTACTTCCTGTAGATTTATATGGAAATCCTCAGCCCTGACCTCACCTCACATTGTGTCTGATTGCTAAACTTTGATACTCTGAATTAGCTCCGTGTCACACCTTGACCTTTAAGAGGAAGTCCCTTACGCCTACGCTGTTTTGCAAGATCATCTTAAGTGTGATTGTCTCATCATACTCAGACCACACTTAACACCTCACTGTCGCAACTCGCTCTCACTCTGAGTACGACCAGTCTCAGCTGTGTTTCCCACAGTGGGGAGAGAAGGACTCGCTGTTGAGCTGAATTTAAGAACTTTGGGGCCAAAATGACTTCGGTACTTCTTTCTCTTTGCTTGCTTTTAATTTTGTTTGACCTATACTGAGTTCTTTTTAGACAGCTAAGCCAAGAATCATAAATCCAGCAACATTTTTGGTCTCTGACAAATAAAAGCAAAAGTGAATTACCAACCATGTAGAGTAAATGAATAAAGCTATTTTTTGTGTCTTGTGTTTTTGTTTCCAATGCAGCCTCTGGACCTGTGCAGCCGCGCTCTCATCATATCTGAGGAGATGATACTACATGAAAGCAAACACCACTCTCTCAAGGTAAGCACTTGCAGCAGGTTGATGTTGTTCATGTACTTATTTTTAGTTGTGATCATCTTTTTGCTGCTGTGTTTTGCATTTTTTTAACATCTCCATCTTTTGGCTTTTTGGATTTGGATTTTTCATTTAAAATCTCTCTTTTTGTTTCATGCTTAAGAAAAATGTACAGTTATCACAATGTGCTATCAAATACAGATGAAAGCAGGGGAAAATTGGGGGAAGTTATACAATATTGGGGATAATGTTGAAATGCAATGTTGAGAGAAGTTCAAATGAAACATTGAAAGGAACGTGATAATACAATTTGAGAAGAGCTTGAAATGTTGTGAATAATAATGACATATAATGTCGAGAATATTGTAAACTTTAATCCAGAAATTAATTTTAAACTTTATTCTTGACATTTGACTTGTTTCTTTAATGGCCCATCATGGACAAAAACAACAATCCTTGTAGCATTTTTTTTCTCCTGCCTGTCACTGATACTCTTCAATGTTATACTTAACAGTTAAATTTAACTCAATTCTTGAAATGGTCCTCATTCATTCTTCAATCATTTTTAAGTTGGGCCATTACTAACATGTCCTGAAAATTTCAGCAAAATCTGTCCAGTAGTTTTTGCGTACTCTTGCTAACAAACAAACAAACAAACATACGTTGACAAAAACACAACCTCCTTGGCAGAGGGAATAAAGATGAACAGTCTTTTCTCTGCTGCTCTCCTCTTGAGTGAGTTTCACACAGATGCTCAAGGCTGCAAACCTTCAGATAGTTTGTCACACACAGTTATGTGTTCTGTGTATGTGACCAGACTTAAAGTGACGGTCCATTATGTCACAGTCAAAGTGTGTATGTGTCTCTTATGTAAAAATAGAGAGTAGAAGTAGAGTGCCACATCCTGTGAGGAGATGAGGAGAGGACTCCAGAACTTGTACCTTCTCTGAACTCTTTGGCCCACATCAGATGACGATGATGAATAATTGATCAACGTGACGAGACCCAAAGGTCTGACTGACAGAGGAATTCTGTTTTATGTATCAACAAGAGCTGTGGCTCCTTCAATATATATTTATGAGGCTTTCACATTTTAGTGAGCTTTCTATAGACCAGGTTTTCTGCATTATAAAGGTATTTTTAGCTTTAAAGAAAATACGGGAACCTGTGGTATATATATTGTAAAAACAAAAAAACAAAACAAAACAAGGAATCTGTAAAAGTTAGAGAAAGGAGAACAGACTTTTTTCCTTATTCTTTGAAAATCCTTTTTTATTTCAGGACATGAGAGTTTTTGTCTTACCCAGAAGTAGGTCTTATGATTAGTGTCTGTGAGCTCAGTTTCAAAGATGGCACCTGAAAGCTTCTGTTAGGATTTTTTTTAGCCAGAGTGAAAATATTTCTGACATGTCAGTATGACCCACATGAGCAGAAAAGAACCACCAATGACAAGACTTACCAATCTCTGAATTGTTACCAATAAAGCACAAGATTTTTGGTCACAGAGAAGGTGTCAGACAATGTGATCCCATGTATGATGCTTTTAATGGTTGAAAACAAATCACTTTAATGTTCCTGTGTGTTCAGGACATAAATCAGTACAGTGATAACAGTAGCATGTTGTCTTAGCTAAAATGGACTAAAACTAAAAGTTGCTTTCAGGTGCTTTAGGTACAAAGGCAAGCTAGGTAGACAGGATAGATTGTAACATCTGGGAGGGCTTAAAACAATCTAAAAATATATGGCTTTCTGGTACTGTGCTAAATTGGTTCAAAACTTACTTTAGAGACCAGGACTTCTTTGTGTCTATAGGTTATTATTAGGGATGCACGATATTGGATTTTTGTCGATATCCGATATGCCAAAATTTTTTAAGCCATTATATCCGATACCGATGCCGATAATGATACCAATATTTCTGGTCAAGAGACAAGCTCTGTACTCAACTTGTATATCATACTTGTATATCATAATGGACAGTATACTTTTGCGAGAAACAGATGTAAAACAAGAAAAACAGCATTTAACTCTTGCAAAAATGAAACCCTTGATTTTTAAATGTACCCATGCAGTGATGAGAAGGTACATTAATATTGTACATTTGTGTAATTTGTCAATATTCCAGCATATATATGGTCAATATGTGTTGCAGATATATTGGCTATCAATATCTGCAAAAATTTCAATATTGGCCAATAACGATACTTAATGTTTTAGGCTGATATCGGCCGATAATGATAGCAAACCAATAATATCATGTATTCCTACTAATTATGAATCTGAGCATAGAAAGATGGCATGTGGGGTTCCTCAAGGATCAGTCCTTGGGCCCATTCTTTTAGGTACCTATTTGCTACTTCTGCCTGAAGACAGAGAATATCATAGCATCTCTTTCCATGCTTACGCAGATGACCTATTACCACATCTTAGTGTCAAAACACGCCTACAGCCCCTAACACTCACTGAACAGATGTGCTGAATAAATCAGAGAGTGGATGTGACAGAATTTTCTACAGTTAAGTAAAAACAAAACTGAAATCTCCGTCTTTGGCCCAAAAGGTGAAAGATTCAGTGCTTACCTTGACTCAGTAACGCTAAAACCTACACATCAAGCCAGAAACCTTGGTTTGATTACGGATTAAAATCCTGACTTTAACGGCCACATTAAAATGGTTACAGAATTAACCTTTACCTTTTAAATATCAAGAATCAGAGGATCTGTCTAAAGAGGACACAGAAAAGTATGGTCATGCTTTTATTAGATTAGTAGATTATTTTAACAGTGTTCAAACAGATCTGACTAAAACATCCATTAAACAGCTGCAGCTCATCCAGAACGCTGCTTGAATATTTCTGACCTTTTTGATGAGAGTGAAATGTGTGGTGCTCTTTTTGACCATCCCTGGTGTGCGCTGTGAGGGACAAAAAATAACTGGTAATGCGGGTTGATGGATTTGATCTGGAGGAGGTAATGGTAACCAAAGATGTAACAGCCCACACTACAAATAATACGTATACATGAACACGTCTTGAACTTTTGAATGAGAGAGTCTGAGAATTACAAGGAAACATGTTTAGTTTCATGGAATCAGCCTCTTCCTGCTGTTCTTTGATATTCCCCGTCAAATAATCTCTGCCGTGTGGTGCAGTGAAGTGCAGTGACTGCTGGCATGGATGATAATTCTGTCCTCCCTCTCTCTCTCTCTTTCGCTCTCTGTCTCACTGTATCATAAAACAAATAGTTAACAGCCTGGCTTTGTTAGGAGAGAATTTCTCTCTCCACTGAGCCTCTTTATACCATATCTATTTAATGATACGTTAGAGTTGTTTCAGAATTTACTTATTATTCACCACAGGGTTATAAGCCTGCCCAAGAGGCAAACACAAAGAAAATCTGTTGTTCATGCAAACATAAATAAACCATTTTATTATAACATCTAAACCCAAAAGAACAAGCACACCATGGCACATTTGAGTTAATCCAAGGTGACATGTCATGCCAAATTATTTTAATGACTCCAGATAGAGTGGTGCAGGAATGAGTCCAAAAACGTGGACATGAGATAGCAATTAGCACTTCTGGTTTCCAGCCGGGCGAGTACTTGGGATTTAGAATACAAGTTTCTGATATCTAGGGACACACAGCTCAGATTTAGACAGTAATGTTTAATGGGAAATAATAAAATGAATCTGATGTTGCCTGCTTTCAAATTTTAAAGCCCTGTTGTGTTTAAAATGACGGTTGCTAACTAATTGCCAACAAGGATTACAAAAATCATGATGTGTGATTTACGCTGGAGGGAGTTTAGATTAAAAAAAAAAAAAGTTTAAGATCTGGGTAAGATAAGTAACACCTTTAGACGGATTTTACAGAAAGTATATTAAATGATACTGCATCAATTTGGTGTAATTTCCTTTAAATACACTAACCCTCTGTCTGACTCATGATTGTAAATCAATTTAAAGGTATATGTATGTCTTTGAGTGAAAACCATTTCTGCTTGTTTCTCATGGGTCTTTTCTTTGTTCATACTCTCACTAACATCCCCTTCCACCCACTCAAACCTAAACAATCATGCACATACACACACATATCACACTCACTAACCGCATACTGGCTCCATCTAAAAACACCCTCTTTGCTGCCTCCCCCTGCAGAGGAAGCCACTAAAGCAAGAGCATTGTCTTGACACGGAGCCCATCTACATGAATTAGACTGTATCATGTTGCGTGAAAGCACAAACTCCCATAATGAACTGCAATATGTACATTTGATTTATATATTCTGTGTTTTTTCCTTATTTTTCTTCATTGTTCCTTTCCTTCTTTTTTCACTTTAATACTCCACTGGCACGACTTTATTCACCCAACAAATACAGAGGCATAAAGCCAGTCAGGAGCTGTAAAGCACTTAGGAGTGCTGTTTTAAAACTGTAACATTGAGCCAAAACAGTTCCAGGTAGTTTAGTAGTTTGTATGTTTGGAGCCTCAGGCTGCAGAATATCTCTTCCCTCCAAAAGTTTATACTCATTTTTAGTAATCTCTACATATAAGCCAACAATAATCTCCAGTCTCTGCTGACTATGATTGAGATACTTTAGTTCTGTTTAGTACTGTAAATGCTTGTGGAAGTGGAGACAATATTAATGACAATATTAAGGCTGCAAATTCAGATAAATAATTCACTATCACAATAGGTGTTTTATTATTTAACAACCAGTGCCTGTTACATAATGAATTATGACCCCAGGTGTGTTTTAGGAGAGGGAAGCTGAGTTTTAGATGTTCTTAACTCTTTTTTTTTGCCCACACATTGCCAGGAAGGAAATCTTATGCCTCTGTGACACCTCATATGCAAAATGTTGGATACAAATTTGACACACTTATGGTGGTGTGAAGTTGTTCCATCTCAGAGGTGTAACGGGGGCACAAAAGTGGCATCTGTGAGTAACTTAGGAAAGTGAAATGACTGTTGGTCCAACAAAAACTGACCTTTAAAATGTTTGTTTTAGATTGTCTTAGAGTCAAATAATGTGGTTAAAAATCAGGTAACACACGTATGTAGGAACCTGAACAGGATCCAAACTGTTCTAGTCTTTATGCACAAACTCCACAGCCTCCAAGGGAAACTCTGTCCTGCAAGTTAAATAGCAATTCTTAGAGATGGGAAATTGATGGGGTTTCAATTTCAATTACAGTTCCTGCCTCCCACAATAATGAAAACTGAAAATTTAGATTAAAGTTTACTGTGCCATATTGTTTAATCTCTGTCTTTTTGTAGGTATTTGTATTTTTCACATATATTTTCATTGATTGCTTATTATTTGATATTCTAAGTTTACTCAGTTTAATTCTAACTGATGTAAAGTCAGTAAATAATCAGCTTTCATAATTCAGATTTTACCATAAACTGGGTGATAAAAGACTGTGCAAGAAATAAGCCGCAGGAAGATTTTCATGTTTTAACTGTTTGATTTACCACCAGCTGTCTGCTTGCTAACTTGCCAGCATAATGCCACTTAGTGTTGCATAATCTGACATACTTCTGTCAATTAATTGATCTTCTCGTGTTGTCCTATGAAATGTCCTGATGTAGCTTTGACTAAGGCTCGACTTGTGCCTGTAAACATGATAATGCCTTTCTGACTACTCAAAACAGTTTTACACCACAAGCTACAGCCACTCATTCACACTCATGTAGTCTCACATTCGCTCACTAATAGTTCTAACAACCTCACAATATCACATATCCTGACACAGAGGCCACAATACGTGTTGTGTTACACGTACATTGAGGACATTGACTACACCTTGAGCTGTCACATCTCACTGGGCTAACCCAATAGAGACAGTTGTGATGAGGATAGATTCATGGTCTGGGCGTCCATGAAGTTGTCTCTGTCATTACTTCTTATTTTAGTCCCTTTGTCTATGCCCACCTCCATACCTCCACCCACTGACACCCCTAACAAAGTTTCAGTGGGATTGTGAGCTAAAATGAAGAGTATGGCTTTGGAGTGCTCTGTTGTAATCTAACTACAAAACTAAGTTTTTGTTAGTTTGTGCAAACAGAAATTGCAAGGATAAGGGTTGAAGGACCCCCAACAAGTAACTTATAATTTGCACTGTATCATCTAGTTTGACTTCTACATACTGCCACCTGTTGAATCTTTTTTGTGAACTGCGCCACTGATGCCCAGTGAGTCATGATAAACTATATCATACTGTTTCTCACGCTGTCATGTTTTCTATGTCTGTGTATGTTGAGCTCTACCTGGTTGTTAACTAGGGATGGGAATTGAAAAACAACAATTCCAGTTGAGACTCAATTACAGCTCCCTCAAGGAATCAATATCATTAGTCTATTTGCTTATCAATTCTTTACTCTTTGTTCTGCATGCATTGCACATTGAAAATGTCACGCTCTCATCAGAGATAGTCAGCAGAAATAATGACCAAGAGGTAAAGAATCATGGCAGACATGGGTCAAAAGTGGTCAAAATTGTGGCTTAATTTTTGTTAAAGAGACCCCTACTGCACAACTTCCAGTGAGTTGAAACACCAGCAACCTGTCAGCACCAACATTCATCTATGCAACACCACATATTGAATATCAGGAATCATGTGTTTGATGTTTCTGCCAAGCAACTTATAGTCCAACTTTTGCCCACACAGAATATCAGCAGGAATCAATAAGGGAGTCATTAAAGAATTGGACTGATAAGCAGAATCATTAATGGAACTGGTATCAATAAAACCGCCATCATTAGACTCAAACACAGTTCTTCAGAAACCAGTGGATGACATTATGAAGACTATGTTTTTTGCTGTCTTTGAGGAAGACCTCTTGTAGGAGAGAGATTTGTTGAGTGTAAAAAGGTTTTGGCTTGCGAACTGAATTAAATGAGTCTATGTTAATAACATGGGAGAGCCAAGTGCGTAACTAAATGAAGTATTTTACCCTTTTCTTTCCCCTCTAATCCACCTTTCCTTTGTTTCTTTTTCTGATCTTGTAGGTCACAGTGTTTGTTTACAGTGACCTGATGCTGGTGACCAGAGAAGATGAGCCTGGCAGATGTAACGTTCTCCAGAGTCCCCTGTACCTCAGACAGCTGAGGCTCCAGGATGGTACGTTTTATTTTAGATTTCAAGTTTGGAGTCTTGAATTTTCCCAGATACATTAAGACAATGTGCCTTCATCAATTAAAAAAAGTTTGTCTTATTTATTTTAGCTTACCAGTTTAGTCAAATCTAATAGAAAACAACGCCCATCAGAAACAGCTACATGGACAAAAGCCTTAAGAAGACATACTTTTTATCCTATATTCCAAGAAAGAGTTCATTTTGGTTGTTGTCTTGAGATTTTGAAATGCAGTGGCAGAGGGTGCAACTCATGTCATGATGGGTTGATTATGAATAAACTTGTTGCTTATTATTAAGATATTTAAAGTGGGTTCTCTCTGGGCACTCTGGCTTCCTCCCACAGAACAAAAAACCTGACTCTAAATTGCTCTTAGGTTTGAGTATGTGAATGGTGGTCTGTTTCTCTCTGTGGCTCTGTGATCAGCTGGTGACCAGTACACAGGGGTTTGCACCCCTCTCCACGACCCTGAAAGGGATAGGCGGTATCGATAATGGATGGATGGACACCAGTTGCTAATCCAAAATTCTGCTCCGAGATTGGCAGAGGTAGCATTTATATAAAGCTGTCTAACAACAGGCTTCTATCAGCTGTCTTCAGTGTCAATACTCAAGACTCTTTGTTTCATGTTGTTTGATAGGAAAAATGTTTTATAAGAGAACTTAAAATTGTGATTTAAATCTGTTCTTGAGTCTTCGAAGAGTTATGAACATAAATTTGCATTTTTTCTTAGTTTTTGTCTTTTAGGGATTTGGTTGAAGTTGTGAACATAAAATTATAATTCTGATATAAAAAGGGCAAATAAATACAATTGATTTCTGTGTTCACATACTAATACTGGTTTGAGAAATGAGCATGAAGGAAAATATTAACTTGTAACTTTTTGGGTGGGAGGCAGGGGAGGGAACAAATATTAAAATCTTGATATTGAAGGAGGCAGCGACAGAAAGCAAATGAGAACCACTGCGCTAGCGTGACCAGATCATTTCTCTAGGACTCAAGAAAACTACCAGATATCTGTTTTTTATCATGGGAAAGGGACTTAAAATGATTGATGTGGATATCCGTTGTTAAGGGCATCTATAAATATGGAGAAAAAAATAAATCTTAGACCTTCTCTGCATGCTGATTTTACAAACCATTTAACAGATTTTACCATCTCATCGGAGTAAAAGGGGGAATTCCACAATAAAACACTCAAAATACACTTCTAGAGATAAACATTAACTACTCATATTACAGGGATTTTCAGTCCAGTTGAACTCCAGGATATTTAGAAAAGTGGAGCCAAAGTCCCTGCTGCTTTGTCTTTTTATTCCACCTTGTTGTAAACAAACACCTCCTCTTCTATTACTGAAAGAATATTCTGGCCTTCAGTGCAGCAAAAGCACCGGGAGAGTCAAACAGATCGTGCCGACTGTAAATATCTGTGTTTAGATAGGTGGGCAGAGACTGGGACAAAGTTTGGAGTCATGCTTGGGAGAGAGCCAAGGGAGATGGGAGGCAGGGGTAGTCTCTTAGTCTGCTGCAAGTTGATAAGTGCAAAACAGTAACAAACAACTCCCGCCTCCAGCTGACTGTCACACTGACTGTCGGATCAGTTCACTGTAGTGCTAAGCTGAAGTTAAACCTCAAAAAAAGTGCTGTATCCTCCAAGGTGCAGTGTGCAAATATCTAAGCAGAGTCAATAAACAGGGCTTCACACTGGGGGTTATGGTGTCGGGGATTAAGGGATTGATTTAGCAGGATAACAGGTGTTAAAGGATGTTGTTGAGAGGAGATTGCATGCTCAGCCCTGCAGAATAATGACTTTAATCGCACAGTGTTTAGTGTCAGTGTGCGAGCAGGGGGAGAAAAGTGTGACTCAGATCAATGATTGGATATTACGGTCTTCAGTCAAGCAAACAAATGTTGTCTTCAGCTCTAATGAAAGCAGGATGCACAATTGCCGGAGAAGCATATGGTACTATCGCTTTCAGTTTCCTGCAGGGGTAAAAGCCGGAAAATCCAAAGGCACAACACTGAGATCACTCTTCCATTATGTTGATAAGTTTAGATATAACGATAGAAAACAATTAGGACCGTTGGAGGACCACATTTTAGGATTGTAATTGATGGCTGAATGTCAGAACTATTTATGGTTTATTGAAGTTTAAAATCCCAATTCAAGATTTTTTTTTTACTTTATTGAATTCAAACAATATTTCAAGGCTGCAGCTACAAGGTGAAGTAAGTCTCTTTATTAAAAAATCAAATAAATTAAAATATGTGTGTTTAATTATCTTGATCTTACGAGTTTTATGTAATTGAGCACTGCACTGAGTTAGTGGTAGAGAACAGCCTCAGAGCGCTGATACTTGAAGTGCTATCCTGAAGTGGAGGTACAAAAAGAATCAGCGAAGGTCAGTAATCCCCTGCCAATCCAGCAGTCTTTCATTCTTCACAGGGGTTCAAGCTTAGTTGCTTTTTCCATAAGATAAAAGCTGAACTACCAAAAAAAAGAGCTTGAATGTCAGCGTCTTCACAGAAAGTCATCAGATGAAGACTAAAATGAGCGTTTCAGTGTTCAAAGTGTATCACATATGATCAATGGTGGCCTGAACTGCTCTTCCTTCCCATTAGCCATGTCTTTGACCTCCACCCTTCACCCAAACAATCAGGAATCACCAGGGTGGAGATTCAGTAGGGAATGTGTGTCTGATCAGTGTTTTTTCATTCAAACACACACACACACATATCTCCACCCTTCTGCCTGTCATTGTTATTTCGCTTCAGCAGCGTCAGTCAGGAAAGAGGCGCCGGGGGATTGTGTTTGTTTCAGCGAGGGTGTGTTTGACCAATACATGTGTGTGTGCATGTGTGTAATGACAAGTTCAATACAAGGGCTTTCCTGTGTTCCTGTCACCCCGATACTCTGCTAAGGAGCGTGGGAAACAGTGAGGATGGTAATTAACATCTGTCAGTCCAGACTGTATCACCAGATAGATTAACAGTTAAGGATAGGATTCAAATAGTTTGACCAAACCGATGTGACAAACTGATCGACCATGTTGCCACAGGGACACTGTCCGTTTTGTTTGTCGTTACTTTTTCTTCCTCAGACTGGGACAGCAAATTAGCTCACTACATGTTTGACATATCCTGAGTCCACTGGTGTGCTAAAAGACATTTCACTGATGTCTCATGGAAATATTCATAAATCCAACAGTGACCTCTGCTGCCTGTTTTGAAAAGAAGAGTTTTTCTGTGATTGCAGTGAAATGGAGCACTTTCTCCTGGCCCTGTTGTTTCTTTATCACTCTCTGAGTACATTTGAATCGCTCTTTTACAGTAAAGGAAGGCTCTAAACTGACTGAAACTACCTGGAAGTATTGTAAACCAGGATAAGAGCTGTTTGGACTCTAAAAAATATGAGGAAATTATTTTAACTTGTCTTTTACCATCATAAATTTGTTCTGTCCTCCTTACTGGATTTAACAATGATTTTCACTCAATCAAAGACGTGACATCTATTTCAACATATGAAGCTGTACAGGGTGAGGCTATCAAAATACGAGCTAATGCTGTATTAAAGTTTTAATGAACATAAATGTTTTTCAGTGTCTTTCTCCTTCAGTCTCCTCTCCTTCATAAACACCACGCCACATTCAGGTATTCAACTGATCAGAGCAGTGCAGCAGGTCTTCTTTGGACAGTTGTCTCAGAACCTCTTAGTTCTTTCCTTAACTTCTAACCGACACAAAATGTATTTTTTTTTAGCACAGATTTGACTTTAGGATAAAGGAAAAAGTTTCACGGTGCTCGATCAAGTGAATAGGAAGGGTGATCAAGCTCTGTGATATGTTTTTGGGCCAGAGAACTGTTTTACCAAGAGCACAGTGTGAGCTTGCACAGTGTCTTAATAAAGGTCAGGTTTAGGAGCACATGGCAGGTTGGCAATGGTAACCCTACTTCTTTTGTAGGTGTTCATATGCAATGATGACTAAGGGATGAAAACCCCACATTTTAGGCTCCATAGTACGGGTCACCAACCCCTTTAACCTACGTTACCAACTGCGGTAACCGGTGACAGTGCCCAGGAAATCAGCTTTCATTTCCCCTGTCACCAAACCAACGTCCTAGTGTGTTTTGCTCAGGACTGGAACAGCCACCCTCCGTCCCCAGCCCAGGCCCTAACAGACTGAGCTGCACTGCTGCACTTTATGAAGAGTGAAACAATTTTTCCACAGCTGTGGTCTCTTTTCTTGCAGTTTTCTAGAACCTAGATTTCTAGAAATCTGCTCATTTTAATAATCTTACCTTGGACATTTAATCTCTGCTTCTATCGTTATTATATAATAGTTTTGTGGGTAATTTAGCCTGCTGGCTTCCTTCCCATGATGCATAGTGCAACTGTCTGTGGCGTAATGACGTGAGGCCAGCTCTAGATTTTTTCTGCGGCTTATCATCTCCGCCCTTTTCAAAATACTGCTGTGTGAACTTGAAATGTTCCAGTAGAAAAATACAAATTTGCTGTGTTTTTTTTTTTCAACTGAATCAGAACAAAGCAGCTAGACCACTCACAATATTGTCCTTTATATCAAGTAGGGCAAAGCAAGGCAAGTTTATTTATAGAGCTCAGTTCATACACAGCACTATCCAAAGTCCTTTGCAGGGTTAAAATGAAGAATTTATAACATTACAAGCTTCAGGACTTCAAAAACATGAAAATGTGGGTTCAAATTTATAAACATATACACCTGCCAAGTGTTCTGAAATCTTAAACAAACAGCTAAATGCTCTTTTGCCCAGAGGGGATGTTTATGATCTGGGAGAATCTTGATAGGGTTGTGTACTTCAGAATGCACAGAAAACACTGAAAGAAAGATGCACATTTTACTGTCCATCATGTACTGATGCATTGACTGCTGTTGTATGAGCACATCATATCTGCAACATCCAACAGAAGACCCTCAGGATGTTTTTTAAGGTCAAGAAAAAGTAGAAAGAAAAAAATCTGCATGGAAAATCACAAAAATCTTGGGTACTGACCCCTCTTGCACTAAATTTGCCCTCAAGGTGGTGCTGGTCTCTTTCTTTTTCCGCTCTCCATGACAGAAGCAGTTCACAGACTTCAGGGAGAAATAGAGAAACAGGATCCACTCAGAGACATGCTGATATCCCTCGGCAGTGACAGGCTGCTGTCAGTGCTCAGAGGGGAGAGTTAGAGGCAGGATTCATTATGTTTCTACTTTGGTAATCATTACAATACACTCCTGGTGGCACTTTTGAATGTGTGCAGGTGGTATTCTCCCAGTGTTGTCTGAGAAACAAGAGCCAAAGCTGATGAGGCTTATGGGCGTCACATGCCAGCTAATATGCTACATCTTTGGATAAAGAGACAGCCTTGCAAAGTGTGTAGGCTGTGCTGTTAAAATCTGGTTTAAATGTTGTTTTACTCAGTTCATTTGGAAGGGCTGCTAGTGCCCTGCTTGGTTATTTAATGAACAAGAAACATGATGAAATAATTACGCTACCAGCCAAAAAAAAATTGGACCTTTAATTTGGATTTTAAGCATCTGAAGGATCATCTAATCCCACCTGTTTGTGCTGTAATTGACAAGTAGTACCAGCCCGATGAGCTGATGGTAATAGGGATACAAGTTCCCCTCATGGTTTTCTCTCTGACTACAGAACAGTGTACATCTATTACTGTGGAGCAGAGGTTTCTTTTCATGTCTTGTGTGCAAATCTTGTTGACATATAGCTTTAGCCTTAACCATACTCTCTTGGTGGGCCATAAACTTATCCAATTGCAGCCCATTAACAACTTGGCTAGGTAAGATACCAAAAATATTTGGCTAGATTTGAAACCATAAATGTACCAGTATTTAAGGTTCAGTTGCTCCATTAGCATCATGATAAACAAAGACACTGAAGACTAGAGCAATAAAAAGATTTTTTGTAAAAATAAAAAGCCAGACAAACTCTTAAAGGTGATGTTGCAAACACATTGCGTTGTCTGCATATGTTACGTTGGGTATGTTTGTTAAGTGACTTCACAAGCCAGATGGACCATTCAATATATTCACCAGTCCATCTGGGTAAGAACCCATAGAAAGTGTTGGGGGCTGATCCATCTGCACTGCAAGGTTTTATGTCATGAAGCATAAATAACATTAAACATGTTGCAGTGCTGCAAAATGTAATGTGTGGTAATGTTAGTATTGTAATGCTGCATTGGGTAGTACTGTGTAATATCACATTGCCTGATGTTATGTTGTTATAGCTATATAATGCAATATATATTGCATTATCTTTTGTTGTTGTTGTTGATGCGTTATGATACAATGCATTGGATTTCATTGCCTTACGTTATGTTGTAAAACATTACATTCATAAGTTTGTTAAAATACATTGCATCACATAGTATTTCATTGCATTGTCTTCTGCTAATAGCATTGTGTTATATAACACACATTATATTGCATTATGTTCAGTTATGTTCATTTTGTTAGGTTTACATTACATTGGGAAATGATCTTTTATCATATTAATGTGCATGGCAACAACTAAGCCAAGAAACTACCAAACATTCAGTTCCACTCAAGGCTGGCTGCTACAACACGTTTCTCTACACTACATTTTCTGTTCTTACTTTAGGTGGATAGATGACTAAGGGCTCTAATTTCCTGGCGCAACTCAGGGTGGCGCAGGGTGGTGCAGCCTGGCGCACCCCATGCAGTGGTAATTTCGTCCGGCGTACCGCCGTGCGCAGCCAATTTGGCAATTTGGTAGACCGGCTGCGCAGAGATGGGTGTGACGGCGCACCAGGGGGGAGTGTCGACAGATTCAGCTTGGCGCAGTGACAATTTCGTGCCAAAAAAATGTACGGAAGGTGCGCTGAAAGCTCGCCAGCTCCAACCTGGACTATTTTCGGCGCAGGAGAGGCGCACCCCGGGCAGTGGTAATTTGGCTGACAGGCGCACAGTGCGCACACGTCACCAAAACCTCACAGGCAGGTGTCCAGAGTGTCAGGCACATTTCAATGCAATAAACAATCACAACAACCACTATTTAATGTAACCGTCTGAACCAGCATATACATTTGTATCTATATTAATTGTCCCGTCACATCTGATGTCAGATCAGAGACGTTTGTCATGACTAATGAGTTCATATCTCTCAGCCAACCACAAACAGCCACATCATCCCATACAGAGTATCCAGCTTCTCTCATCTCATGAAATTCAAAAGAAAAGAAAAAAGAGAGAGACGCTCGCTGAATAAATGTAAGTCACTCTGTGTCTTAAGGATTTACCTGTGATTGCCAATATTTCTCTCTTTTAATCTTTATTCGTAACGTGATCTAAAAAGATGGAGTACATTACTGCAAGGAGGATGAGGAGGAGATATATTTTTTACCTAAGGTTCTGCTATTTGGTGATGACAGACCAGGAATGCAGGTGGATCACGAGCATGATGAATGGATTAGCCTGCTGCAGTGTTTAAATGTAATTATCACTTAATTTTGTACTCATATTTATGAGACAGGGACAGATTACATCTATCCCGCGAGGTGGTCCACACGGTGACGCGCATCGTGGCCTCCGATGCACAGCCCGGTGGCCCCTGCGCTTTCCCGGTTGCTGCAAAAGTGTCAGCGGCTCTGACCTTCTTCTCCACCGAGGTGAAATTGTCACTGCGCCTCGCCCGCGGCGCATTTAAAGGCGAGGAGAGGCGTTCATTTGATTGGTGAAGATAACACTCGGCTGTGTTAAACCCACTCATGCCTCCTCTCCTCCCTCTCTGCAACATGTGCCGGTAGGTGGGACGGAGGCATGGATGTGCCTCCCTGCGCCGTGCACGAAACTTGCAAAATGCCCTGGACACACCCTGTTGGTGCGGCGCAGGCGCGGCACAGGGCAGGTGCGCCCTGCCTGCGCCTGGTCTACGAAATTAGAGCCCTAATAGTTAAATACTTTATTGATCCTGTGAGAAATTGAATGCATATAAGCTTATAATTTGGTTACACTAGTTGAGTTGAAATTTTGATACATAATGCCGTCTTATGTTACTACTCTCTTGTTACTTGAGACCATCACTATTTAATACTGTGTAGTATTTCTTTTAGGGAATGCCTTGGAGTACAGTACAAAACTCAAAGAGCTTTTTTACTACAGAATCACAATGAAATCATTTTCTCATGTTTTTATGTGTTTAAGTATGCTTTTTTCATAATTGCCTTTATTTATCTTACTATGAGATATGATGTACAGAAATATTGGGTCCTACCTGATATTGATGGGTAGATGGGTTGATAAATGATGGACAGTGAGATAAATAGTTGTCTTTACCCTTGAATGAAAACATGTTGATCTGAATGGATGAATCCTGTCTCTTTAAAACACAGTAAATCATATTATGTCTCACCTCAGGGCAGAAGGATTACCTGTAAGTCACATTATGGGCAAAATGTGTGTGTGTGCTGTAATAAAAGACTTAAAAACACCACGGCGTACAGGGATCTTGTGGCTATGAGTGTGTGTTTCTGCGGGCCACTCGATTAAAAACCATTTATCTCAGCTACAGACCCACAGGCCTGTCTCGGTGAGAAATACTGCATTGTGTTATGGGAGGATCTTGGCGAGACTGCCCTAAAGTAAAAGCCCTCCATCAATAAAAATGTTCTGGCGAAATCAAAATCGGAAATCAAAATTGCTCTCTTAAAAAAGGAAGTGAGTCAAATGAAACAGAGAAAGATGGATAAAGTCATAAGAGTCTTCTTTGTGTCTTACAGATTACGCAGAAGAACTGAGATTCTACTTAATTCACATGACTGAGGTAAGAGAAAGGATTTAATGTTTGTGTTTGTTTCAAAGAAAAAGCGGTAAGAGCTTGGTCTAATGTGAGCAGTCTATTTTGTCTGAGAGCCAGAGGGGCAATCGACTCTGGTGGAAATCACATTACATGGAAGACACAAGGATTAGCGGAAAGCCCTAATGAAAATGTATTTTCTGTGTATCCTCCTCAGGCCTGTCTCTGTCACACAAACAACATGCAGTAGCTTTTCATTTAATTAATACACCTCATAATAATGATTTCTTTGAACTACAGGGTTACCTGGTTAAAGAGTCAAGCCTGGAAATACACCCTTTTTTGTTAAGTTTAGGCCAAATGTATTATTTTTTTTATCCCCAAATGTACATTATCTGGATGTAAATAGGCCTGTAAGGTACCACCTGCTTCAAATACTCACACAAAGACATCAGCATCCATCACTGATATACTCATACCCAGCTTTAAACCCTGTGATGCCTCTTTCTGTTTACACTGAGATTGATATTCTCCCTGATCTTGTTGTAGGACCCACCACCACTTCCTCCTTACAGAATTTTAGCTGAGTTCAAATCAACAACTTGAGCTTATTTATGAAAAGGTTGCAGTTTAGACTGAAAAAAGAAATGTTTTAAAGAATGTGATTACAGGATTAAAAGACAACACGTTTAAGTACGTTTTATTTTTCTATTTTTCTATGATAGCAACTACAACTACTGTTAACTGAGTTAGATTTTAAGAAGTTTCGAGACATAAGCTTGTTATCATTAGAAAACAATAGATTTTATCAGGTGGGAAGAAGAGAAATAAGCCATGGTCCTGGAAAAAAATATAAATGATGATAATAAACTTTTATTGCACAGCAAAAACACATAAATAATTGGCCAAATGGAAGTCATATAAACTTACTTATTTCCTTTATTTGTGTTTAATCTGTGGACTTTACTTTTTAAAAATGGTTTAAATGCCAAATCAGCCCTTGTTATCAAACTTATCTCTCAGTTTTTATGTCAGCAACAAGTATGAAACAGGATCTGTTGTCCTTAATGCCAAATCATTTAACATATTAATGTTTGAATGGCAAAAGCAACACCAAAAAAAACAAAAAACAAAACTGAAAACAAAAACTAGAGAACAGAGAGAGACTCGGGGTTAATATTCATCATTACCTGGATGTGGGTACGCTCCGCCATTTGATCAGAGATTAGATTAGATTGGACAGAACTTTATCCCATGGGAAGGCTCCGTAAGGGAAATGAAGGTTCCAGTAACATTGTATTGTACAAGGCATAAAAGAACATAGCGTATTGAAAAGGAAAAAACAATTGACCGCTTCACTATATTACACTGCTACCGGCGTGACCCTCTCCTCCCCGCTCACATCCCCGTTCTCAAGTGAAGGTACAACTGGCAGTGGAAACGCAAACAAGATGAAGGTCTACTGTGCAAAATCGTAATGAGCTGTTCTGAACCAAACCAGACCACTCAGCAGAGCACACTTTAAGAGGATAAAACAAAGAAAACATGGATTTGATAGCTGTCGAAATGTTTAAGATGTAACATAATACATTCAGTTTATGCATATATGAATCTTATTGTTCCTCAACTTACTCATCCCTCTTATTTGATGCTAAAAATTTCCAAAGTTCACTTCATTCACTTTCAATACCACAGAAAATGTGTTTACTGTTCTTAGCCATCACCCCCTTATAGCAGTTTCAGTAACCTAAAGACAATATGCTTACAGTTTGGTTAAACAGATCAGTTGCACTCAGACAGCCTGAGGTTGAAGAGACAGACAGAACAGAGTCACACAGCCAGGAAGCATGCAGAAACATGGACAATGTGTTAGTGATCTGACACACACCATAGGAAAGACAAGATAGGATGTGATCGTTTGGAGCCCATTTGGCTGGATCCCCAGTTGTGAAATTTCCTGACAGCTTGGCTTGAGTTAATGAGCCTGTTTGCAGGTTGTTTCTGCCTCTTGTTCTCTTCCTGTCTCCTCAGCTGCCCCCCCCTTCACATCAGCTCTGCAGGCCAGTTTTAGTGCATTTTGTTGGATTAAGAAGTGTGTAGTGAGGAGAAGAAGCTGGAGGTTTTATTACACTTTTATGTTGTCACAAAGGATTTTCGTCATCGCTTTTCCTCACTCCTTTACACCCTCTCATATTCCCATACTCCTAAGCCTGTATGTATCTCTCAAGCTGTTTTTTTTTATCCAACTGTAACAGCTGTCAAAATGACTCCAGAGTCAACTCATGTATCTGAGCCACAATCTTAGGATGCTGTAGTATGTGTGAAAAGTAATCAACTTAA
Organism: Cetoscarus ocellatus; assembly: GCA_037902135.1. Lineage (NCBI taxonomy): Eukaryota > Metazoa > Chordata > Actinopteri > Labriformes > Labridae > Cetoscarus > Cetoscarus ocellatus. The sequence goes on from JBAMNC010001097.1 coordinate 192,399, forward strand.
TGTTTTCCATTCTGTTCCTTACCTGGACACGCTATCACCAATACCTCCAAACAGATTTTTTAGAGCTATTGTGCAAAATTATCTTGCCAATAAAGGTTAAGAAAATAGAAAAATATAAGAGCCATGAGCCATATGGGGCGAAACAATGTATTGCATTTTGTATTGCTACCTCATTTGAAGGAAAACTTTTATTCTGAATACCGTGTTTTGGATTGCATAGCAAGATCAGGAAAGAGACCATGTTTAAGACTTTCGAGTATGAGATGGACAAACATTAAGCCTTATGAGACAAAAAAGGTAGGGCTGACAGATCAGGAGTAACAAATGAAGCAAGAGCCACTGCCTGGAGGCCTTTGCAAGAAATACATCTGAAGGAAAGTTAGGTACAGAAGCAGGAAGAGGGACACGGTTGGGGTTGAACCTTGACCTTTTAATTGCAATGAATCCGGGTAGAAATGTGGGCACCAAGCTCCAATCTACGATTGTTAGTATGAAGATGTGGGAGCGACAGCAGGAAGTGACTACTCGTACAGAGATTAGCATAGATGCTAACAGCTTCAGTAGCAGTTTTATCAGATCTGCATTTCTTTAATTTATGAAAAACAAACAACAGTACAAACTTCTCTATAGTAAGATATTTTCCCTCCACCTCTGATATTTTTTTGCTAATAAGACATTAAGACAAACTTTAAAAAATTTACAGTCACAGACATCAAAATTCATATGATTAGTTTCATAACTGGTTAAAGAATCCCCACGAGGATTATAAAGAATTCAAGATGTGTTACGTATCACATTTAAATGATTTTGCAACATTAAAACCTGTTTAATGGTATTTTAGTAAGAAACTACATTATGTTATGCAAGACTTTTTAAAATTATCACTAGTACGTAACAAATGTATACAGCACAGGCTTGAAACTGACCAGGGAGTTTTTTTTTTTTTTTTTAACATACTCTTGAGTATTCCAGCTGTGAGCCTTTTCCTGTTTTAATCGCTTTTGGGGGTAATAAGACATTTACATGTACACAGAGGAACCAGGTAATCCATATCCCCTGTATACATCATAAACTCTGGTATTCATGTCTCTGATTACTGTGCAGGAGCCTGTGGTTTTGTTTTTTTAACAGCAGGTAACACAGCAATTCTGAAACATGATAAAAATGAGACCACAGTGGGTCCCTTGAGGCTTAGCACTATTACATGCCAACATCACGTCACAGATATGGTGTACTCTGCCTCATTTCCAGCAACAGGAAGAAGAGAGTGACAGCAAATATTAAAAATGTCCCCACCTCTGACTGCGGTCAGCCCGTCACTGTTACCACGCCTGACAAGGGTGCAGTGGGTGAAGATATGTGTTTTGATGCTTTATCCTGAGGCTGTTTCAGTAAGAAAAAAAACAAGACCACAATTATTTTCATTTAAATTAAGATTATGATTACTGGGCACAATTCACCGTTAATTTTTACAACATCTGTGCATCAAAAACAAGTGATTGAGAAAATCAAATTGCCTTGGGAAGATGATAATAATATTATAATATCAAGAACATAGGAGCCCAGGTTTTAAGAGAAGATAAAAGTAGATAAATACAATAAGACATAAAACCATAAAAAGGGAGAAAACCTAAATAAAGCTAAAACAGCAATTTGACATGTAAAACTAAACATTTAGGCGAGCTAAACAAGTAAATGGAAGAGAAAACTGTAAATAATAATTTGTAAATATATAAGATTGCATCCATTCTAAACATCATTAAATGGAGATAAAGTAATATATGGAAAAAAAGCCATTTGTCATTTAACATTTTAAAATAACAAACCTAGTAACTAGAAAATGAAATATTACAAAAACCCACAACAGAATAAAGGGAACTGAGAGTAGTGAATAAAATTATTAAAAAAGAAAAAAGTTAAGATAAATGAATAAAAGAGGCTAAAGACAGTGTAAAACAAAAGTAGCGAGATATAAAAATAGAGTTTTAGGAGTGTTTAAAAAAAACAAACTGTTTTTTCGTGCCTTATTTCGCAGGGCAGGTTGTTCCAAAGTCAAGGAGCTCTGTTGGAAATAGGGATGTCACGATATATTGTAACACGATATATCGCGATAGAGAACGGCCACGGTTATCATTCGTAAGGTTTTCCGTGCCACGATAGTCACGTGATGTTGCAAAAGGTGCAGGAAAAAAATTTCATGTAAGAGTGCAAATACGTCCAACATGGCATACCACCTTCGGGAGAACCACCCACAATAACAATATTATCAATTAATTAAAAAAAAACATTTCATTTTAGTTACAGACAGCAACATACCACAAATTAAGTTTCATAACTAAAGTATATGCAAATGAAATTGTTCTGCTAAACTATAGCCTGCAATTTCACTTTTTTATTCTCCTGTCAGGAGGAGAAACCAAGTTCCTCAAGTGCATCATCATCAACAAGTCAGCCTAACATAAAAGATGCACTGGTCAAGGGAGCAAAATATGATCCTGAAGGGTGTGAGATTTCTGTGATTAATATCGTATTGTGATATCGTGATATAAATTGCAACATCGTATTGTATTGTATCGTTCTGAAAATTTCGTATCGTGACATCTGTAGTTGGAAATTGATCTGTTACTTTCAGATTTAAGTCTGACTGAGGCTGTGAGCTGGCTCATAAGAGTTTTGATGCCAATATAAAATTGATATGAAACAACAGAACACTGACAGACTGTGTTTGCAAATAAGGATGAAATGAGGTGATATTGATGTTAATGTGATACATCTGTGCATAACTGTCTATTACCTTATATATGTCAAATTTCATGAAAATAAAAAAAACAAAGACAAAATTTTTAATTTTCTTCCAAAAACCTTTCCATGTTTTCTGCTCGTTTTTTTTTTGTAAAACTGACTCACGCTAGAGTAGCTAGTTAAAACTTGGGAATGTACCGTGGATGAGACTTCAGTGGAAGCACTTGTACTCCCCCATCCCTTCCACAGTTTTGCTCCTAGCCGCACCCCTTCCTATGCACAACCAATCCACTGTGTTTGTGTGCCTGTAGCTGCATTAGCATTATGTTAATGTAATGCATCTGCAGCCACAAAAGAGCTACAAACTCACCTAATAAAATTAGCATTACCTGTGCAATCCTAACAACTAAAGCACATTTAGATATGACAATCACATATACCTTAGTAGAGGATACTGTAAGAGCACTGTTCCTAAACTGAGCCCTGATTGGCTGAAAAGTGGGTGTCTCTTACTAGATTTTCTAAAAGCTTAATACAGAGCAAAGAGGGGGCGCAGATGTCTAATGGTCTCTCATGTGGCTGCAGTGATAAGATGTTGACAGGTAATCATAATTGTTTGGGCCAGTGATTAAAAAAATAAATGACATATTGCAGCTTTAAGGACATTAATGGTCAGGGTACCCCGGTGTATTGTTTTTAGATTACACAGATCTCGACTATAAAACCAGCTTTATCCTTGTCAGTCAGAGCTGTTTCCCTGAATTGGACACTTTAGCTCGAACCTTCTCGAATGTGAATTTGTGAAAACTTGCTTTTCTGTCTCCTGCCCTGACAAATTAGATCAGACAAATCTGCCCTTTTTGTTGTTTTTTTTTTGCTAGCTGGAGCTTTTTAACCCACACAATAAAACCAAACATTGACTGTTTTATTGTTAAACAACTTAAAATAACTTCATAGTTTCAGGCCTTGTGTTCAGCTTCAGTGACTAGTCTCCAATTCGTCGCGGCTGCAAATGTCTTCCTCTCACACGGATTATCTTCTCGCTGTGCAACTATTTAAACTTCAGCTCCTCCTCTGTGGACAAATACGCACATAATACGTCACACAAGTTTTCTGCTCTGAAATGTGCGGCATAACCTCATTAGCTGCTTATGAATCTTTTAGAAGGACTCATTTTTTCAGAAATTCCAGACAGAATGAGAAGAGGCCTGATATCTGTCCCACAGGCTGGAGCAAAATCTGCAAAATTATTCCGTCTACCCAATTAGGCAACATATATAAATAGAATCTCTTATATAAGACAGCAAGGAGGAGAAAGGAGAGTTTGTGTGAGTGTAGGGCAGGTTTGGGATTATATATGACGTACTTTACTGTGTAACTGCACTGTATCCTCTATATCATCACCATTTTGTTTTCTTTTGTGGACTTTTTTGTCATTTAAACAAAGTCAAATATGAACAAATACATGTCAAACTTTCTGATCCTCTCGCTGCAGTTGAAACTGCTGACAGTTTGACATCTGAGGCTTGAAGAGCCCCCCTTCTTCCGCATCCAAACAGTCAGCTGACTCAGCCTCTCAGGGATGATCCCAAAAATACCAAACAAGTGCAGAACAAATGACCGAAGATAGACAGGAACACACTGCAGAGATTTTGCTGGTGTGTGTTTACAGTTAAGATTTGCTCGCCTCATTCTCCATTTTCACTCTCTGTTCTCCCTCCATCCATCCTGACAGAGGCCCACACAAAACCAAACACACACTTGTACAATAAATGTGGAGTCATCTATTATTTTTGATCCAGCTGTCAGCACTTTATTTCATAGCTGGTGGAGCAAACACACAGCCTGCAGTTCATTCTGTCTTTGGCTCCTCTCATGGGTGCAGTAAAAACAGTAAAAAATGAACCTTCAGGTCTACAATACTATTATCTACTCTCCACAAACCAGTGACGTTCTGATACTGGATGCTGCATCAGAAAAGGTCTCTGATATCCTCCTCAATGGGGTATCAGGCATCTGTGAGTACATCAGTGCACCAATCTAAACAACCTTCTTTAGTACTTAGTGAGCTGTCCTGTCAGAGGAAAGTAAGGGGAAACTTGATTTATACACACGTATTTAATAACAATAGTAAATACCTACATGGTGGTGCCATAGATTTAACTGAGGTTAGAACATCAGTGGAGTAAATTCAAGTGAAATCAGGGTTATCTTTATGTTTCAGCAGACACACACGTCTCTTACTTACAGTGCATTTCTGAAACAGCACTGTCAGGATCATCATTTCTCAAGGCATCCATATTTGCTCTGCAACATCATAATATCAGTGTTTCCATCTGTTAGGTCACATTACATTACTGTGTTGTGGGAGTGCGAGGGAGCACAGCACAGCACAGTGGACACTACACATACAGTCAGACATGCACATGCACCCCACTGCCTGTAGAAAGAATGGAACAAAACCATGTAACAACTGTCAAGGGGCCTTTGGAAAGTTGTTGAGGCCAATCCATAGATGCAGCCATACTGTGCACGCCCTATCAACTTAATATTAGATCAACAGCCGACAGACCAGGAGGCGGAGATCAGACTAAGGCCCTATTTACACTACAACAAAAAATGGGCAAAAATTGAGAGTTTTCATTGCGTTTGAACCTTCGTTTACATGAGAACGGTGCCCAGAGTGCCTAAATCTGCAATCTTTTGAGACTGGGTATCAGAGTGACGAGTTTTGAAAACGTTTTAATATCCATCTCCATCTAAGCAGGGATCAGCGTTGTCAGGGAAAACGGTGATGCACGGCGCATGCGCAGTACTCTTTCAGATAAAAGTTGCACGCACCCCTCGGAACAACAACAACAGCTACATTGCCAACTACAAAGCCACGTGTGCTGCCAACTGTGCTTGGTTTGTTATCGCTCCTTCAACAAAATGTGGATTTGCTGTGTCAATACTCCGACCAGTAGAGACACATTTGTTGTAACTGAAAAGTTTGTCTTCACTGGAAAGCGTTAGTGCACAGACGCGTGTTGTAACGCAGCTGTTTCACTACAAACTTACATTGCCAACTACTGGCCCGGCATTTTCAGTCCTTCTCGTGGATCCATGTGAACGCACATCATTATCACATTGTCTCCGTGTGATTGCAGGGCGCTTTTGAAAACGCAAAGGAAAATCTTAAATTACACAACGTTGTTGTGTAAACAGGGTCTAAAGGCTGTCTGAATAGCAGCATCACCACATGGGCTTGTTGCACAACCAGTCATGTCCCTTGCTATCCAATACTGGAACTCCCTAAAAAAAGGGTGATACATAAAAAAATCATCCTCTGGGCAGCAGAAGTCTTTAGATATATTTAATACTTCGACCAAAGCTGTTTGCTGAAGCAGGCTGTAAATGTGCTTGTTTAGGCTGTAAATAGAGCATGGTCTTGTAGCCTTTGTAAAACAAAGGCTTAAGAAACTGCAGTTTCTCACCCTCCTGCATTTGCTTCATCTTTCAGCCCTGGAGGTTGACTCTTGTATGCCGCTGTATCTCCTCTGTTACTGCCTGTGGGCACAGAGAAGGAATTGCTTTGTCCCCGCGTTACACCTTTGGGTCGTTCATACTGAAGGCTGAATCACAGGGGTATAATACTTTGAATATGCAAAGTGCTTTGACACTTCATATGAGCTGCAAGCCTACAAATGCTGTGCTTGTTATTTATTTACTGTTTCTCTTTCCAAAATTTTCTGTTTGTATGACTAACTTTTGGGCTTTTAACACCTCTTTGTCAACTATGACTGTCAAACTGCATCATTTTTCAGCACAAAGTACACTCATTGGACATTTTATTAGGCACACCTTTCTAGTATTGAGTGAGACCCCTTTGCTTTCAAAACTGTTGTAATTCTTTGTGGCATTGATTCAACAAGGTGCTGGAAACATTCCTCAAAGATTTTAGTCTGCATTGATACAATAGCATCACAAAGTAGATTTTTCACCTGAACATCCCTGATGCACATCTCCTGCTCCACGACATCCCAAAGATGCTCTAGATCAGGTGACTGTGGAGGCCACTTGCGTACAGTGAGCACATTGTCATGTTCTAAAAATCAGTTTAAGATGATTTGGGCTTTTTGACATGGTGCATTATGCTGCTTAGAGAAGCCAATAGAAGATGGATACCCTGTGGTCATAACTGGATGGACATGTTGTTTAAATGAGACTCAGTTGGTACTAAGGGACCAAAGTGTGTCGATAATATTGAAAAGTATAAATTACACCCCTACCAGCTTGAGCCATTAAACAAGGCAACAAGGCAGGATGGGTCCATGCTTTTATGTTGTTTTTACCAAGTTGTGACCGAATCATTTCAATAGACACTAGTCCAGGCATTTGTTCCCAACCTTCTCTTGTACCGTTTTTTGAGCCAGTGCAAATTTCAGCCAGAGTTTCCAATTCTTACCTGACAGGGTTGGAAACTATTGTGGTTCACTGCTGCTGCAGCCCATCTGCTACAAGACTGCACATGCTGTGTAATTAGAAGTTGTCTTCTACAGACCTTGGTTGTAATAAGTGCTTATTTGAATTATTGTTACCTTATCACCTTGAACCACTATGGCCATCTTCTTATGACCTCTGGCATCAACAAGGCATTTTTGCCATCAAAACTACTATCCACTGGGTATTTCCTCTTTTTTGGACTATTGTCTAAAGATAGTTGTACGTGAAAATAACAGCAGATCAGCAGTTTCTGAAATAATAAAACCAACCTGTCAGACACCAACAACCTTGCCATGATCAAAGTCACTGAAATCACCCTTTCCTCTGTTTTAATGCTTTGTTTGAAATTCAACTATTCCTCATGTCTACATGCATAAAAGCACTGAGTTGCTGCCATGTGAGAGCTAATTAAAATTAATGAGCGGTTGAACAGGTGTACCTTAAAATGGCTAGATATTGAAAACACGCAATATTCCTGTGTCATAGAGGTCAGCATAAAAGCCGTTTTGCTCACTAAACTAGACAACTTATTGTTGTCTCTTGGTAAAATTACCGACAGTGTTATTTTTGTCCCTCAGTATAATGACCATTAGATTATGTTTTCATGTTTAGTTCAATGACTAATAGGCAACGTGTCTGTCAGTTTAAGGTGGAGTAAATCACTGAATACTGTCTGTATCAGTGATCAGTATCGACTACAACAAACCTGGTTTCTAATTTCTAGAACCACAATGAAAAGTGTCATCTGTACTCAAAGCAGCATTTTCAAATGCAGCCTAAGAAGTCCAATAAAAGGCTAATTTAACAGTGAATGTTCTCTTTTCTTCGTGCAGTTCTTTATTATCAAGGTAAACTCAGAGAGCTTTCCTGGAGCGATTGTTTGGCTCATTTTTCTTTGAGTGATGAGTCTTTGCAGCAGGGTTGACCTTCTTTCTAGTGCTTGTAGGACAAACTAGTTAGGAGTAAATGAAGAGAGATGAAAATGAAAGAAGAGTGAAAGGATTTAAAAGCAGACAGGTAGAAAACATCCACTTTGGTCTTAAATAGCGAGACTATCAAGCTCTGATGATCAGAGAAGATGAAGACATACTTGAAGTGATTGAAGGACCTTGATCCTCACTCCCACTGCTCTGTTTGTGTGTGTGTGTTTTATTTTGTTTACCCGGTGGAGATGTGTGTTGTGTGATGGACTCTAATTGAATTGCTCTTTCTGGCCTGTCTGTGCAAAGGTCACAGACATGGACACACACAGACAGAGAGAGAGTGCTAGAATTAGCAGTCTTAAGGCTAACTGCATGGTTTTAGTTAAAAATTCGATTTGCTTAAAGGCCCCACTGTTCCTCACATAGACTGATGAGTCCTTTCTCAAACTGAATTACAGGCTTCTGTAATGATAACAGAATCAAGTTATGTGCTCTACCTTTTCTTAAAGTTCTTATGAGAAGTTTTTAAGTTGCTATGATCACATTATGGTGCTAACTAGACGACGTTTACTCGGTGTGTTTCAAGCAAGAGTGAAAACAGCAGAAGCAGGGCAGAAGCGTTACCCTGAAAAAATGTGTAGGCCTGCTTTTTTCACACAGAAAATTCCCAGATATTAGTGAAGGAATCAGTGAAGAATAGAGGTCAAAGACAGAATTAATAATGACATTGAGATTAGTGAAATAGTATCATTTCCCATCTTTAGGAAGTAAGGTTGTTAAGATACCAGAATTGTAAACTCTAATACAATACCAGTCAAGAAATTTGATATTACATACCTATTTAGATTCCATGGCAAAAATGTCAATGAAATAATGAATAGCCCTTGGATAAAGAGCATTTCTTTTTTACCAACCTGCAGTGCATAAAATGCAGGTCCAGGGAAAGTAACTGAATATACGACAACACATCTGCAGTAAATTCTTACAAGTCGCCTTCTTTTGTAAACTATCATTTTTTGTCATCAATGCTTGACTGGAATGTATATTTTTTGTAAATTTGTTCATATGGTAAGCAAAGGACAATTGTTACAACCATTTTTGTGCTGAAATGAAGTAAAATTAAATTAAAAAAATACGAGAACTTGACAATGAACTTGAAATCAAATACAAAAAAAATCACTTACCATTGTGATGGGGAGTAATTCTTCTCTGTTAAGTGAATAAACTCTTTGCAGCACCGGGTTGAAAATATCTGATTCTAGATATGTTTTGTAAGTCTTGATACTTTTTTTTTTTTTTAAGATTTTTTGGGGATTTTATTGGTAGGAGAGAGAGAGACAGTGGTTAGATTTGTGAAAGGGGGTGACAGAGAGTAGGGGGAGGACACTCTGCAAACCGGCCACAGGCTGGACCCGAACCCGGCCTCCAGAAGCATATACGTGAGTCATATCTGGTTGCCTACCACTCCGCCAAACCAGCATCCCATAAGCTTTGATACTTTTAATACTATTGAATGGAACATTTTATGTTGTCGTATCATTTTTTCCTTGTTTGGTCCTTGTTTGGTTTGGATGGCTTTCACACCCACCATGAGCCAAACTCTGGCCTGCGTAGCAGCAAACTGACGCCCCCCTGTTTCCAGGCAGACCAGAGTTTGGTTCTTTGATGAACACCAGAGCTCTGGGGAACTTTCACACCACTCCAAATGAACTTTCTACAACAAGTTTGCTTTTGTAGAAAAAGTTTGCTTTTGTTCAAACCAGTGTGTTGAGTGTGAAAGCTCCGTCAGTAACAAAGCAGGATGTAAGCATTGAAATACAAGTAGACAAAACAGCATTCAAACTTGAGACATTATTTTTCCTTCTGTTTCTTCTTATGATCTTTGGCTTTTCCTCTTCACAAATTTGGGCTGGCAGAGAAGTCCCCCATGGGTGCCCCTAGCATTTGCCTGTAGCCTATGCTAAGGGCCAGTGCTGATCTAGAGCATGAAGTAATAGCTTTTAAGCACTCTTTATCTTTTGTTGATTTACCACAATCAATACTGTTATCTCAATATTTGAAAGATGTCATCACACATTGCTTGTCTTTCTCATATCATGCAGGTGTCAACTCATTTCGATATCCTCTTTGCCGTAGAGAATTTCTAATAGATTCTTTAACGATCTTGGTTTAGATTAAGGTGTGATTGAACTTTCCCTTGCACAGGTTAGAGAACACCACCTTGTCTGTAGAAACTGTTCAATGTCAATCCTCTCCTCCATCTCACACTGTCACGGTCCGCTCGCCTCCTTCGTCTCGTCCTGCCCTTCTCCTCCATCTACAGAGGTCATCCTATAATAGCTCATCTGCTCAAAACAGAACTGTTCTAACCCAGATTTAAATAAAGCGTGTGTGTGTGTAGGGTGAGATGAAGGAGAGTGGAGGAATTGTGTCTCAGAAAAAGTCAAGTGCGCATTGTGTGTGTAAGTGTGTCAGTGACGCATGAGGAGAGGAAGACAGAAAGACGGCGCTTTTGTAGGTAAACGAAAAACACAAGACAGTGAGGAGAGACGCCGTGCGAGATTATTGTCCAGCCGAGTGCATCACAGAGTCATCATGGGAAACTTGTCAGACCGGGTCGGGCCTAAGAAACGCTTCGTCAGGGAGGCGAGTTCGCTTCAGCGGCACCTGCTATCTGACTCTGGAGATGTAAGTGCGACCAAAGATAGCTACAGTTTTAGATTTAGAGTGGAAGATTTGCATTTTTATTGCTTTGAAGGCCAACAGCTTGAAACAGGAGGTACAGGAATCTCTTTTTTTTCAAAGGAAGTGGTGAATTATTCCCTACAAGCATGGGAAATGTGGAAATTAGTGAAACGCTGATGAAATACATTCCTTCCATTCATCTGCAGTTAATCAGTTTTTCTCATTAAGAGCCACACTTTATTGCAAGTGCTGACGTCTGTATGCGTAAAAGGGGAAGTTATAAAAAGAAGCAGACTTCATGACTGTTATGTGCCACTCCTCTCGACAAAAATGTAGCTTTTCAAAACATAAATGAGTTATACATAGATAATGCATTAAGCTGGACAACATTCTACTTGTTTTATATTAGTTGAAGTAAATAAGAGCAAACTGTAAGTGAATGTTCTGGCCCCAACAGAACTACTTCAGGCCTTTTAAAAGAGAAGTCTTACATTAGAAGTGTAACAGTATTTGGGTTTGACGTCAAGGCTGGGTGCAAGACGTTACATAAACAGTATGTCAGAGCAGAGAGAAGAAAAAGTCAGTCACACTTGGTATCTGCACCAGAGTTGGCAACCACAAAAATGTGTTTGTGCTTTGCATGGTGCATTTACTGAATCTACGAGACATGGTTGTGGTAAATATACTATATCGATTATTATATTCTGACTTTATTAGCAGAGCCAGGTGACCCTACATGCTTACTGCCCAAAGAGCCCTGCCTCCTCATGTCAGAGCTGGTGCTAGTGTTTACAATTAGGAATGCATGATATACTGTAGGTAAAAGTATAAATACTGGCAGATAAAAGCTTAAGAAGTTAGTCATTCAATCAGAGGGTATGTAAATGCATGCTGATATGAGCTGCTCGTACGTAGGCCATTTCTGTATAGTGAACAAGTTAGGGATGGGAGTATCAAGTATCAGAGAATTAATACTTTCACAAATACTAATTTGGTATTGAATACTTCACTAAAATGTTGATACCAAATGAGTTACAAAATGTTCATCCGTGAAGTTCTTCAGATTGTTTTCTTTTCTTTGTCATGCCAAGGCAGCACTACTTTCCATGTCATGTGACTGCAGAGGCCAATATGACGTACCAAACAGCACTCAGCTGCCCGTGCAGGCTTACACACAAAACATTAAATAGTTTTGTGTCAAACCAATGTCAGAATAATGAAAAGAAAACACAATTTTTGTAATTTTACTCTAAAAAAAATATGTTACAGTCATGTTTTCAATAAAGTAGAATTATGTTGAGTTTAAAATCAGAGCTAGATAGGCCTTTAGTACAGTTGTTTCATTTGCATTTGTAATTATGAATAAATATCAGGTTGTCAAAAAAATAAACACATCACTTAAGTTTTGGAGGGTGGAATATCTACGAAGTGTATTTTCATTGGACTAAGACTTAAAACTAAATTCACTTAAAGGTCTGGTGGTCTAGAGTCTGCACTGCATGTTTCCTTTCTGTGCTTTTGGTCAATGAAAAACAACATTATGTATGCATTGCAGCAGATGGCTGGTGTCAGTATTGATATTGGAAAAAAAGATTTAGTCTGAATTTGAGCTAGTTTCATTTAGGATCAGGATTAGAGTAAGGGTTGGGGTAAAGGGTCAGGGTTAGGGTTAGATAAATATGAGGTGGCCTCTTCTTTACTCATTCACTGTGTGCAATCCCTCCTGACCCCTCAGGTCATAGGTGAAGTTCTTTTGTCTGTACCAGGTACAGGATCAGAGTCTTTAGAGGGGGACTTTGGTAACTATGGGCTCACTCTTTGGGATACACGGTTGACCTGAGGTCCATCACAACTGTTTCTGCATTTTAAAACTAAACTCAAATACTTTCAAAGTCCACATTTTGCTCTTTAAAAATATTTACTATTGTTTTCACTATTAACAGTAACCTGTTTTTTATGATATCTCTCTTTGTCAGATTTGTCTCAGGGAATCACACTTGTGTAAAATAGGGAAATTCTTATTCAAAAGTATATGCTTGTTTTAAAAAGGGGTTTATTATATTTTATACTTCAGGGGGCTTACTGTCGACTGTTGTCTTACTGTGCTGTAACTTCAGTGTGACCTTTTGTCACAGCTACTTGTACCTTGTAGATAGTTGTTGTTGAATAATAAGTATGTTTAATTATTGTTTTATATAAGTCTGTATAATACCAGTGTTTGTGATGAGTTACAGACATACTTCTGGTGTGTAAAATTGTGTGTATTGCTTTTAGTAGATGTAAATATTAATAATGTTTTGGAACAATAAATCTGAAAGTAATGTACTCCATAGAGATTATTGAGATTAGGTGTTAATTCAAAATACTGTATAAACAGGTCTCTTATATTAGATATAAAGATTTAAGTTGATGGAAACTTTTATTGTTGCAAGACATTATAATTTGTTATAATAAATTAACACTATTAAAAGCTATTGTAATTAGATTATAAGTCACTGTAGGTGGTCATTACATGCTCAAAGTAAAGTGTAAACCATTAGATACACCAAATGCAAGAAAATTAAAACTTTGTTATGATAAATATTTCAGACCCCCGGATGCTTAAATTGAAGGCAATGAATTTTCTTCTCACATCAAAACACATGAAGTGATTTCCATAGAAATTGGCTTTTCTTTTTTTTTTAATTAAAGGTATATCATATTACAGTCTTGATGCCTGACTTATATTTCATGTTAAAGTTTAAACTGTGCTGTTTCTTAATTAATACATATGCTTCTGCTAAAAATTTCTGTAAGTGAAATCTGAGAAATCACTTAAGTGTGTTGTCAGTCTTTCATATCGATTTCCCCCAAATAGCCACTAAGGCCATTACTGCCAAATTGACCCAATAAAGTGGACACTAATGTGCTTGAAATCTTGATTAATCTCTGCTCACAGAGTACAACAACAACAGTGTCTAAAATAACTTAATATCATCTAAATCTGGTGTTTGTCAGAGAAATTCTGCGTCAACGGTCAGATGTCGGAGGCAGTCTCCACTTTTAAACCTGGCATGTTAATCGTATTTGATGTGGTGTGTAAAGTTATTGGTCCTGAATAATCTTTTGTCAACATAAAATATCCCAGAGAGAATGTGGTGATTGAGTTAGGATGAGATAGGAGACGAAGTGCAGAGATGCATGGCTGAACTAGGTGAACTCACAGTGTGGCGGCTTGCGTGTAGGCTGTCTAACAGCGAGGGAGCTCTGATCAGGCTCACAAAGCACAGTGTTGTGCATACAGATAGCCCTTTTTTCCTGCAAGGGGTCTGCACCATAAAATGTCAGATTGTTCTTGGTTTATTATGCAGAGAGTGACGCTCTTGTGACGTTTGTAGACATAGTCAGTAATAGTGACACTTTGATTTGATTACTTCAAGTGGAAACAGTTTTTCCATGACATCTTCAGAGAATCTGTAACATACATGTTCAAGTACTTCTGTGCCGTATTAGAGACTCGATAAAGAACAGTATGCCTTTTATATAGATGTCTGAATGAATTGTGTCTTTCTCTATGTGTTTAGGGGCACCGCTGGCCGCCTGACAAACAGGTTGTGAGTCTGAGTCTGAAGGCAGGGTGTGAATGATAAGCACCCTGGGGCTCTTGTCAGCAAAATACCTTCTTTATGGCAGCCATCCACAATACATTCAGGGCAGGACAGGTCTCTCAGGGGTGTGATTGGACTGAAATCTCCATTCCAGTTAGACCACAACTTCAAGATAACTTAACTTTTTTTCCTGATCTAATTTGCCAGCATAGATCCGCAGGAGTGCATCAACAATGGCCATACATCTAAATATAATCACTTTAAGACCTCCATCCAACCGATATGATTGCTGTGTGATCTACAGCCACCAACAATTTATCCCACTGCATTGATCTCAGTGATTAAATAATTCTCCAGGGCTATACTGAGCTGTAGTTTATCTCCCTGCTGCACTGGATGCACGGCAAATGGTAATAAGCTTTTGAATTATTCACCAACTTTTATAGGGAAAAGTACAGAAATAATTCAGAGTTAATAATTTATATTTTGGTTCAGCTTGTATGTAAAGACCAGCAGTATTTAACATGCTGAAAAATGTTGAATATATTGAAAAGCAAAAACTGCCATTACTCGAGTGTACAGCTTCATAACACAATGAATTGAGTTTACATTTTTTAAAATGCAGATATATATGGACAAACAGACAAACGTGAGCAAAAACGTAACCTCTTTGATGGAGGAAGTATCAACTTGGCTAATTATGTCAGAAATGCTTTGGTGGAGGTTTGTGCTCTTGGAGCACTTCTAAATTGGGCATTTTTTGTCTTTACTAAGGTAAGACTATGACTGGGGAAGGAAATTGGGTAGAGAACAGAGCATGACATGCAGAAAAGAAGCCTTTCCTGGCTTTCAGAGGACTAATTGTTCATAGTGTATTATCTAACTGAAGGGACATTAGCACCACAGTTTGTGAGGTTTTTGGCTCTAACTTATCAGTAAAAGGCTTCTGAGACAACCCTCAGTAGAGCTGTGCGTCTTTACTCATCACACCATTTGTTTCGATGTTGAACATTAATTGAAAGAGTCAATATCACGATGCATTGCAGGGACTGTTTTCCTTTATTTCCATATATATTTCCGTATAAAAAATACAAGGAGTTAGGTAATATGAACTCCTTTTGCTAATACGTGTTTTTTGAGATAACTGCAGCAAAAATGTCTAATCAAAAAATTACATTTCATATGTCTCATTTTCCCAAACTTGTTTTTTTCTTCCTCAGAAACAAAACTGATGCTGCAGTTTAGCCCCAGCCTCTGCTACATTTAATGATTATTGACTATGTCTGCATCCATGCATCTTCATCTACGTCCACATCAAAATGCATTGATTAAAAGATTATTTTCGACACCCCTACCCTAAGGCTTTAAGTTCAAATTATCACAGATTTATACAACATACATCCTACACACAATTTGAAAATCTATATTCAACTACCCAAACCAGAATGCTTGAATCTTGAAATAGTGCTACTTATGCAATCAAAACACAGTTAGCAAAATAATGTAAAAAGGCACCCCCAAGAAGTCTAAACCAACAATAAATTTACTGACTGGTTCATGCTCATGATTAAGGAAAACACGGAAAACTACTGTTGCTATAAAAAGAGGTCAAACTTCCCCATTTAAAACAGTACATGACTTCAGAAAATGTCCTCTAGGCCTGTCATGTGCTTGTCATCCTCCCCAGTGACTACACAAAAGGCATCTGGTCAAGAGCTCCACTTTACATGCTCTTTTCATGGCAGCTTTGTTGAGACAGACGAAAAAAGAGGTCCGAGCTGGAAACCAGAGAATCAAACCAGAAATAGATGAAAGAGAGTAGAAAAAGGCCCGCACCCAAACGGAAATGAAATTTTATGCTGTTTATGTTTGTGGAATATAAAACATGGATTTGTTTGTGTGTGGTGCAGTTTATTGATGATAACTTTTTCTATTAGGGGTTACCTTTGACTCCATATAAATATAAAAAAAACAGATTAGTACACAGTACATTCACACATTGCTGTCCGTAGGTCAATTTAAGCTTACTTCAGTCAAAGATTTCAATCTGTACAGTTGATATAGCAAATGTTTTTATGCATAATTGTTTTTTCACCTAAAGTGCAAAGGGAACACTTTTATAACCAGCTATTAGCTTTTGATTATATACGGCTGAGGTTTGGGAATCTATTTTTTCGTCCTTATTTAGTGTAGTCATGGGACAGTCATGCATAGAAACCCAAGGATGTTACCTCACCTTGACCTTACCAGACCTTCTGATCCAGCCTGATGGAGCCCTGAAAGATATAAATAAAGACTTCCTTGTGTTTGGAGAGCAGAGACTTCCAATGGCCATGGGGGAAACAGCGGCCTGCGGTTCACCTTTATGTTGCAAAATTAGGCAGACTCGGTTCATTTTGGGGGTGAAGTTGCAGCATTATTTTATTTTTCAGCTGGTTTAAATTTCTGTCACAATGCACTTTGCCAATCAGACCAGAGACGGTCATGTTGTGTAATAAAGCCACCAGCGACTGGTGTAACTGCAGTCTATGTTCCTGCCATCCAGCCTGTTGCTGCACCCAGAGATACACAACTATCTCCAAGTAATAACATAGTTTACCTCAAAGCACCTCAACAGTATTTTGGGTAATAAAAAAGTAGGAATGCATGATATTGGATTTTTGCCATATTCAGTATGCCTACATTTCAAAACTCATTATTGCTGATACTGACATCGATACTATTATTTTGTGTGGAGAGCACAAAGTCTTTACTTACTTTAACTGACCTGTTTCCACCATGGTTACAGTTCATTTGTGTTAGAAACAGATATAAAGCAAGAAAAACTACATTTCAATCTTTAAAAAATGATATTTTTGTTATACAAAGTGAATATTGAATGATGATAAGTGAAACAATTGTGGAACAGTTGTGCATTATGCCAAAATACTTTCCCTTTCTAATCGTTAGAAAAAAAAAAAAGAAGAAAAAAGAAAAACTTGGAAATGACCTCCGATGCTGGCGTGCAGCATTGTCTGTCTGTGATGTCATCCTAGTTACCATTAACTCTTAATGCTGATTGGTTGGTGCGCCACACTACAGACAAATTTGTCGCAGAAGTTTTCAATTACAGTGAAATGGCAAGAGAGGTCTGTGTGCGTCCCTCACATAAAAAATTTTCATAGCGTCTTTCTGTTCACTTTCAATGTATTGCCTTTGTGTGAGAAATTGAAATTCGCATTGGTGTGAACACAGCTTTTGAACCGTAGGCTGGTGGTGCTAGCAATGGTAATGTTAGCTACTCCTTGCTTGATATTGTCAGTGAACACCACGTTAGCTTGCTAACTGATGCTGTATTTGGCCACATTTCAAGCCACAATGCCCTGCTGTTATGGTTCCATTGCCTTGTTTGGTCCTTGTTTGGTTCAGGTAGTTTTCACACCTACCGCGAACCAAACTCTAGTCCATTTAGAAGTAAACTGAGAGCAGACCAGTGTTCGGTTCTTTGGTCCAAACCAGAGTGTGTATGAGCTTTCACACCAGCCCAAAATTATAGGAACTTTCCAAAACAGCAGACTGGAGTTCTTTTGGTCTGGACCAAACGTGTGAAAGCACCCTTAGTTGGCCTACTCCCAGTTCCAAAAGATAATGGAAAATTGTCCCTCATTAACACTTGAAGAAAAAAGCAGCTCAGATTACTCTCATTTGTTTTCCTCTCGTTTTCGAGGAATGATTTAGAAAGCACATAATGCTAATAAGCTTCAAGCACCAAAAGTCCAATAAATTGTGGCATTTTTGTGCAGTTTGTTTGATTTAACAATTGTCGTGTGAGTCCATTTTCTGTTGTAGAGGGGCTGATCCAGTGGTAGCCAGTGCTGGAAAGGGCCTCCTTAAATCTGATAGGCCACTCCAATGTTTGGCTGTCTGCCTTGTCAAACCAGTAATGGAAAACTGTGATGTACGTTTTTTTCTTTAACTACTTTCAGTAATTAAGCATATCTGAACCCACATAAGATCTGTTTTACAAACTCTGATACACTAAATACATGTACACTATTTAGTATGAAGTACTGTCCAAACACAAGATATGTAATCTGAGTATGACTGAAGTAAACAGATGTATCTTAGACTGATTGAAGGTTGAAGTTTGATTCAGTTGCCACTCATCGTACTAAACTTCCCCTAGAATAATCTGAGTTTACCACCCAACAAGTTATTTAAAAAAATATTGATGAAAGAAAATACTGAGGCACAAATATTTCAGTTTCATATTTTATAACACATTGTTGTGCTGATTTCATTTACTGATTATTTCTTTTAAGATTTATCAATGCAGCACTTATATCTGTTTTTATATATGTATGTCTGTAAGTACTAGATGTATAAAAAAATGACAATATGCTTATCATAAAAAATATTTTACAACACAATGTTGAAATTTTAGTAGTTACTGATTTCTACAAAGTAAATCACCCATGTCAAATACTGCGTATATATATTACTTTAGCTGGATGTGATTTAAAAAGGAACAATCAGGTCACTACAACAAGGGAGTGTAAGTAAAATTCTTCCAGATTGTTCATTAGCTGTGAGTGAAAGCAAGCTAACCTGTAGTGAAACAGCGTAGGTGAGCAGTGCTGACAGCAGTCCAGTGACACGGTGAAAACTCATCTGCCAGATGGCTCAGGGAGAGGGCATCAACCATGGAGCACTTTAATCAATCTGATTAAGGGGAAATGCTCCTTGTATTTTTAGCTGCTATACGCCAAGCCAGGAGCCATTCATTGAGTTTTGTATCATTAGCCTCATGTTTATCTGCTGGATGGCTGGATTTCTGAATGGGTTGAAAGAAATCTGGGACCACAGCAACAGGAAAATTAGCTGTTTAGACAGGAAGCCTATTGTCTGTAAGGTCATAGTCAGGATTGCTGACCGGAAGCTTTTAAATACCAAGAAGCCAAATGACCTTAAAATAAAAGTCCCCAATGACCCGCCTCTGCAGAGTCTGAGAGATTCCACTGAATCCCCTTCAGATTGAAAACAGTCTGGAAGCTGAGGGGATTTTGTCTCAGCTGATGTTATTTATCAAATATCAGTGATAAAAAATAAGTGTCCTGTTCTCCCTCTGTATGCATCCTGAAGTGAGGTAGCCCTTAAATGTGCTTCAAACCAAGAGACAGCTGCTCTGTGAAAAAGATTTCAGTGCCAACATTATAGAAAGCTCCAGCTGGCTGCAGACAATTCTGCCTCAAACATGTGCTCTGTGACCAGCTGTCAACAGCTTACTCATTTGCCGTCATGACTGATTATTTGAACAAGTGATGTGTATGATGCGTCACTGCTAAAGGTAGAATATGCTGAATTTATGCTCTGAAATGTGTAAACTGATTTTCAAAGGACTGACAATAGTAAATGTTATTTTGAGTTAAGACAGTGGTGCTCATTTTTTGTGTCATGCCCGTCTTTGAGGTCAATACTTTTTTGATCCCACCCCCTGTAGCCAACAACTTATGAAATCATTGAAAGAGCAAAGTAAAGATTTCTTACAATACATACAAACATGTCTATGTATGTTCATATTCTATAACTTTCTAAAACATCACAGCATGTACCAAACATTATATAGATTGTACACCATTATATCACCTTGATGATGCATGGAAATAATATCAATTTTCTAAATTTAGCAAGAAGCATGCTGTTTGGCTTGGCCTGACTCTGTAATTCAAGTACTCTATATATTATAAACTACACTCAGGGTTCCTACGTGTCCTGCAAAACCTGGAAAATGATTGACCAATTTTCCAGTCATGAAAAACGTGGAAAATGAGGAAAAATTAAAATGTCCTGGAAAAGCTTGAATTGTCCTGGAAAATTATTTGCCTTCCATCTACCTTGTTGGTGAACAAAAATCAAACATAGGAAATTAAGTAAAATTGTACTTGGTAACTAATGCTCACTTAGCCATAAAATACGAGTAGATAAAACAATGCAAGTTAGGAATAAAATATAAAAACTCAAATCAATGGTGACAACAAGAAATAATAAAAAAAATACAAAAAATAAAATGTAGGCTGCTTAAACAGTAAATCAACAAAATTTATATATAAAAAAGCAGAGTAAAAAAAGATAAAAACTAAGTTCAGACCATAAATTTATAGTAGTGAGACAGTACATAAAAGCCAGACTAAAAAGATCAGCTTGCAGACAATGTTCATGCCCGAGAGTTAGAAATAAATAAATTTGAAGTTCAATATGATACGATGGAGCTAGCTAGAGATATTGGATCTGTTTTTTGAAGGCTAGATTAAGCTGAGAATTGTCCATATATTGTATTTATGGATATTGTAACTTCAGTTGGTTTTTGTGACACTGGAATCTGTGAGTGTCATTGCGCTATTCCATGTTACATTTGTCATTAATATATAAGAATGTCAGAGAATGTCTGATATTTCATAGATTTGTTACAGCCACAGACTGCACATCTTGTAAATCAGACCTCTGGGGCGGAAGAAGCATAAACATAGCAATCTGGGTAAATGTACAAAATGTAAGGTAGAAAAGGACACTTCAGAGTGCATGGGTGTGTGTGGGGTGGGGGAGTGAAAACATCCTGGAAAAGTCCTGGGAAATGATTTCTAGAAAATAGTGGGAACTCTGTACACTGCATAAGCTGTATTCATTAAATGTAACCTACCCTTTTTTCATGGGTGCGTTTCATATGATGAGGCATAAAAGTATGTTAAAAAGAGCTTCCCTGTTTTGTGCTATTTGATACCCTGATAATGCTTTGTGAATCGCTTTTGGCAAAAAAAAAATCAGCAACAGTAGATGTCACACACACAGCGTTGCTTGTCCGCTGTCCACAGTGCATCCATTAAAAATGTAATTCCATGCCTAATTCCTCCTCCTTTAAACAGTACATCAATTGCTTTACCTGTACAACTAGAGAAGTGGTGGTGATTTGTATCGACGTGTGTCATCTCAAATGCTTATGAACACACCCTGTCAACTGTCATCATTTCTCACTCCTCGTCTGCATTGTCAAGTGACTGGAAGGAAAAGCAGAGATAAGGCATCATGGCAAAAATGTTGCGTCGCGTCATGCTGCGTCACTCACAGGAAGTCAGGGCACTCATGTGAACATGCTGTTACCCCTTGTTTCGGGCAGTCTATCCTTCGGACCAACTATTTTTCTACGATGCAAAAACCCTTTAAGTAATGTAGTTCTTAGTAGAGAAACAGAAAGTAAGCAGCAGAGGTTGGCGGAGCTGACAACATGTAGTATATTTGTACTAGCCAAATGGGCTTAATGAAGAAATACATATTCTTTTTCATGACATGCTTATCGTGAATTTTGTGCTCTCTGTTAAGTTTAAATATGTATTATCCCTGTTGAATGTTGTGATAGTGTGCTAACCTAACAAACCTCCCAGCTGAGTAACTGCCTTTCCCAGGTGGGCACACTGAGACAGATTTTATTTTCATTTATACTGTGGTCTTTGTTGATTTTTAGGAGTAAACCTGTTGGTGCAGAAACATCAGTCTGTTCGCACCAACTGCTGATCTGATCGTGAACTCCACAGGTTTTCCTTTATGATCATATATGTTGTCTTTGACCCAATGTAGAGCCCTTTGGTGATATGATTTACATATTTTGTGCTTCATACATCAGCTTTTCTCAATAAATTTAAACAATAATAGACAATAATAGTAATCATCAAGAGAGCACAGTCCATTTTATAAATGCAGAAAGTAAAAACTTGTGTGTGTGAGTGTGTACTCTGCACTGCTAATAATGAGAGCGTCCTTGGTTCTGTTCTTCATCTCTCATCATCTGTTATTTCCCCTTCTCCTCTCTTTACCCAAGATAAAATGAGCATGATGTCAGTGAGTGGTGTACAGTGTGGTATGCACGGCTGCATATTTACACACCCAGCCTGTGTAAACATACACACTTCCTCTCTTTGACAGATGAGGATGTTAGCCTTTACACAACTCAGGGACCTGAGCCCTGCTGTGACTGTGAGTCGAGAGCCCAGCTGGTCGACTCTCTGTATTTATTAGTGTTGAAGATATATACCTAAAGCTGGGATGTATGATAAGACTCAAAACTGCGGTTTTGATGTACAGTATTAAAAAGTGTGGGGAGTGCATTTTGACAGAGGTAAACACATTCCTATTGGATCCAGAGGGGATTTCTCACAAATATTTTCCTCGTATTTGTGAAAGTTCAGAATTGACTTATGAGGTAGAATTTCACTTTCTATAAAACCGGCCTCATAGGATATATCACAACACTCAAAAAACATACTTAGAGTGAATTATAATGCAGCTGAAGTGCTGTGTAATCATAGTTGTGAACACTCATGCTTATTCATAATGCCTTAAAACTGTAATTATAGCTCATTATGATGTCAGTGTCTGAAGTGGCTTACATTCTTTTATCAATAAACATTTACAGTCATGGGTGCCTGTAGCTATGATTGGTGAATTACAATGCCTTACAAGTAGTTTAGACTTTGTTATACTGGACACTTACATAGAAAGTATCAGAGATGTTTCACTTCACTTCACTTCACTTTACTGTTGTCCCTGAGAGGGCAATTTGTTGTGCAACAGATTAACACAGACACAATGAGACAGTAAGAACTCACGATACAATAATAAAACCATATAAAACAAACAAACAAAAGATAAAACAAAACACACAACATCTCAAGTACAACAGAGGTCAGATCAGATAGTCGGGCCCAGTTTAGTGCCAACCCAGCAGCTCGAGCAGCCGCAGAGCATTGTTTCTAAAAAGATTGTCAAATTATCATAACCCACTGTACATATTGCACTGTTGCATCTTAAATACTATACACCCCTATCCAGTTAATACCATAGCAAGGATTGAAGCTTCAAGAGAAGCTGACAGACAAGGATAAGGTGCGTTGACAGCAGCACCAAGAACAGGATTAATCGAAAAGCAGTATAAAACAATACATACCATTAACAAAGACTGATGCTTTGCGAGAAGCTGACAGACGAGTAAAGTGCATTTCCTGTTTGTTAAATGTCTTTTGGCATTGACGGATATCGTAAGAATGATATGACTGTATGTTATTTGACTTTGGGTGTGACGAGATGTGCATTTTGGCAGATGCACAGTGCTCTATCTTATTTGGTACTTCAATAAGAAGCGTCTCTTTAATACCACTGGGTGGCTATTTAATCAAGTGACGTTGATTAGATTGAGTTTCCTAAGTTAAGAAGAATAACTTCTTCATTTTAGTCCTGATACCCCAAGACTAATCTCTCTCTCTCTGATGAGAAACTAGACTTGTACTACTGAGTTTTTAATTGCCAAATTGCGAAATTATAAAAGGCCTGTCTCTATGTTCATCATGTTGAAAAGCAGATACACATTCAAATTGATGTTGGATGTCGTTGTAGCTTGATATGCAATTATTTTAGAAACAAAATTCCACTGGGCTAAATTTTAACCCACGGGCATGACAAAGCAGTGCTGTTGTCCAGGGATGGTTCCTGATGAAATACAGTTCAGCCGATGTGTTTTTAAAAACAATGTAACAGCATACTATTTATTAATAATGACTATTACAGAGTCATCAGGTGAATGATGTGAAGTTGGTTTTGCAGACTCTATCTGACTCCAGTGACGCTGGCCCACTGGCACTTGACCCCCTTCGTGGGTTAACGTCTTCATGTCTGTGATGAGTGCAGTTCCTCTTTGCTTCAGTTGATTGTTTTATTTTAATGCATCTCAATGCATCATCTTGGAATCATTAGAGTTTTGTGTATTCAATATCACGTACTTGGGTGCAAAGTTTGGTTTTTATCTGCTGAGCACAGAAAAAGTCGTAGGACCACTAAAGTCATAAGGATATGTTGTTGATAAACCAGTACTGTTTGTGCTGATTTTCTTGATCATCCATCAAAAACAAAGGATGATATTTGAGTTTTAACCAAGTTGATCCACCATGTTGCTTTGCTGGTGTGGCCCATTTTTTATGTGACTACAGCCTTCAATTTTAAATAAGCTATTCCTGAAAATGTAAACTTTTGGTAACCAAGACATACAGCCTTATTTTAGCTACATGTTGGAGCATTTTGCACTTAAACCATCATGTTTCTAAAGGTACTTAGAGATCTTTTCTGACCTGTTCAGTGTTATTCAATCCTTTAGGTTAATGTAAAGACATAAGTTAGCAATTTTTTTAATGTACAAGACAGGTTTTCCTTTTCTGTCAGTAGAGCTTTGATCTCTGCTCAGCCTAATTAAACTTTTAATTATTCCAGAGGATGGATTGTATGGAACCTCAGCATTGATTTCTGTCTGCTCAGAAGAACAGGCCCATTTAATCATCTTGTAGTGTAACTGAGAGCATTCAGGCTTAATGTATTTAGTGTTTTAGCTTCATTTTGCCTCTCTGCCTTGCTTTTCCACTTTGATATTAAAAGTTTTGTCTTATATGTATTCAATTTTTCTGTATTTTAGCGCCTCATCCATTTCTAAAGCTTATTTTACTTCTATTTCTTGTTTATGTCTTGAACATTTGGAAGCAAAATGAGATTCATAGCCTCCAGTCGGTATTAAACAGTTTGATATTGCAGTGTATTGTGTATTACATTAAGACAAAAGTACCTTGACAAATCTGCCTTTGATGCAGATTTTAAATAGCTTTTCCTCTTGCATTACCATCAGTAATAGTGACAACACTTTAACCACCCAACACTTTGAGCCACTTCCCTCTCCAACAGCAGCTTCCCCATCTTCATCATGACATTGACTGACATTGAAAGAGACAGATTGTCCGTGTAATAGCTGCTTGGCAGGTCATGAGAACCTCATGCTTTGCCAGGAAACGAACAAAACAACTATCATTATTATTCAGCTCTGACCAGGGCATGGAGCGTCAAAAAAGCCCTGAGGACTATATCTAGACTCTAAGGACTTGCACAAAATCGAAATATCCTATTAGTAGCCTGACTTGTGCCTAAAAATGTCAAAACTCAAATTTGTTTCCTGACATCGCCCTAAGCAGAGCAATAAAGATGGTTGGAACGATTCGGAAAGTGGAGAAAATAGAAACTTAGCGTCACTTGAGCACAATGGTTCCCTTTCATGTGGGTTTATATAAAACATAGGTGGAATCATGGGAGCTAATATTCTGCCGAAAATACATTGATGATATAACTGTGCGCTCGGGTAAAAGCTCTTTAGAGAGTGTGCTAGTGTTGGATAGATAGAAGTGCTGGAGGATACTGGCCAAAAAGTCATACTTTTTTTTTTTCTTTTGTCCAATTGAGATACATGTTATGCTGTTTATCATGTTGTTTTTCTGTAAAGACATAACAGACTGTTGTCAGAATATGAGAATTATTTGTAATAAATACAATTCAAATAAAAATCCAATAGTACTAATATATGTTTGATGCTGCAACATCAAAAATAAAAGTCGTAGACACATAAAACAAGGCTTTTTTTAATTATCAAAAGATGCAGCAAAACTCATACACATTAGTTTGATAAGCCCTATAATGTGTTAACATGTCTTCTCTGTGTGAAAGAGCACTTGTACGAACAGGAAAAAAGAAAGAAGTATGTGGCATCAGGAAACCTTGTCCTCTTGGTGATGGCACCAGTCTGATTGAAACAACTCCCTGCCCACCCCCTCTCCCCCTCTTAATAGACCTACCAGTGTTTCATCAGTGTATGTTTCATCTGCAATTTAAGCCATTTGGTCAATACTGGCTCAAGTAATCTCTTTTCCCTCCACCCCCGGGTCAACCATGGCATCCCCCAAGGCTCTGTTCTTGGTCCCCCTCTCCTCTACATCTGCATGTTCTCTTTTTGTCAGATCATCCCCCACAACAGCCTTTGCTTTCACTGCTGACAACACTCAGCTGTCTAATGTGGAAAAATGCCCAATTTTAGGTATCCAGACCTTCTGTTTTTGCCGTCTATGTATCAAATTGCTATTTATTTTATTTGTTTTTTTTCTACATTCATATCAAAGTTTATAAGTCTAGTTTTGGACCCATTTTTCTCAGCCCTAAACTGCACAGATCCCTGTCCTTAGCTTTATTGAACCATGGAGGGGGTCCAAACTATTAGTCAACACACTATTGGTACCTAACCTCACAAATGCTGATGATATTCTAGTATTAGGATGTTCAAGCTAATACTGTATGTATCAGTTTATTGTTTATGTCAAAGATTCATTTTGTCTGTTACAAGATCTGTCTTTGACCAAATGTTCATAGATGGAAATATGATCTAGACACAAACGTTGCCATTTAACTATTGGGAGATTTATTCTGACTGTCTATGATTAAACGCAGATTCTGGAAACTACCCAGAGGGTAATTTACATCCTTCTGGAGGGGAAGTTATCCGACCAAGCTTTTCCAATTCTAGCCCAACCACTGGTTGTCAGATATTTTTGTGTTCTTCCCAGCTGGGACATATTGATTTTTTTCTCTTTTAGGAGTGCCATCTTGCCATTGGTCATGCAGTCATTTGTCAGCATATCAAATTCTGCCTAAAAGTCGATACTGGCCATCATCTAATTTCACTAATGCTGGGTTTTTTTGGCTGCTCTGAGGGTTGTGCCACTCTACAGTCTGCAGTGTCAAGAAAAAAAAGTTTTGATGAGAAGTGAATGTGCAAAAGACAAGTCTAAAAGAAAACAAGCAGACAGTAGAACAGACTGTACTTATAAGACTGCTCAGTGTGAATTATTTTAATTTAGCTCTACCGACATTCATTTATTCCTTCTTCAGGCTGTCAGACTTTCTTATGCCTCAATATGTAGATACAATATATGTAGATACCACTTTACTCAAGCAATACAATAATTGTCCTGAAATTATCAAGGTTTAGAAAGAAAATTAGATTAAAAGTTGTACATCTAACAGTCAGCTGCAACTTATAGTGAGACAGAAAGAGAGAGGATGATTGGGCAGCAGTGGGTGATCCAAATTATAATGTGTGGATGTTATTTTCTCTCTGAGATAGGGCTCTGTAGAAGTAGGATTCATACATGCCCCCTCATCAGTTAGTAAACCAAATTAAAAAAGCTGCCTTTAGTTCAAGAAGTAAAAGTTAATCTTGCTGTGAACTAAGTTTGTTTTATTTCGAATGTGTTCACTGAATAAAAAAGGACAAATTCCTCATTAAAATGTGGTCAAACATTAAATAAGTTAAAAAAAGAAAGAAAGTACCCTCCTCCCTTGTGACCTGTGACCTGTGACCTGTGTAAAGCCATATTCAAATATCACAGCATCAATGTTACTGTGTGTCCGTGTCAAATAAACAGTACATAAATAAATAAAAATAATAAATCCATAAGTAACGAATATCAACACTTACTGATTTAATGACATTAAAATATCCATGATTGAAACCCAGACTTCTGTCCATAGTATAAAGAAGAGGGACACGTTTTTTACCTGTCAAGAGGCTGGGCTGGACCATGAGTGTGTGTAGCAGCCTGGTCTCAATTTTCTCTAAGCTCTTTTCACATATGCTCCTTTTAAATACAAACCCATTTCCAAAGAAGTGGGGACAAAGACAAGATATTTATGTTCAAACTGACAAATATTCACTTATTTTGAATTGGATGCCTTCAACACTTTCCAAAAAAGCTGGAACAGTGGCATGTCCACCACTGTGTTACATCACCTGTCCCCTTAACAACACTCAATTAACATTTAGGAACTAAGGAAACTAATAATTGAAGTTTTGTAGGTAGAATTCTTCCCATTCTTCCTTAATGTACTACTTCAGTTGCTCAACAGTCAGGGGTCTCCGTTGTCATACATTGCGCTTCATAATGCACCACACATTTTGGGTGGGTGACAGGTCTGGACTGCAGGCAGGTCAGTCTCGTACCTGCACTCTTTTACTTTACTCACTTTTACTGTTGTAACATGAGCAGAATGTGTCTTGTCATTGTCTTACTGAAATACGCATGGACGTCCCTGAACAAGACGTCACTTGGATGGTAGCATATGTTGCTCCAGATCCTGTATGTACCTTCCAGCATTAATGGTGCCTTCATAAATGTGCAAGTTACCCATGCCATGGGCACTAACACACCCCCATACTATCACAGAATAGCTTCTGAACTTTGCACAGAAAGCAACCTGGTTTTCCTCTATAGCCCAGAGGACCGGGCATCCTTGATTTTCAAAAACAATCTGCAGTGTGGACTCTTCAGACCACAGCACACTTTCCACTCTGTATCAGTCCATCTCAGATGAACTTGGGCCGAGAAGCCGGCAGCATTTCTGGGTGTTTTTGATTTATGGCTTTCTGGGTGAAAAAGTGAATACATTTTAGGTCCCGACTTAATCACAGTAATGAAATAAAAAAATACAGATTTGCCCCTGGATTTTTTTAAAGATGATTCAGAGGAAGTATTCAATTTGAGTGAAAATTACCCGACAAAAAATCGTACCAATGTTTCCCTTCATCACTATGTGCTACTGTAGTTTTGGTGAATCTAGAGAGCTCTTCTAATGTTCAGGTTTGAGATAGAAACTCAGTGGTGAATGTTTGCTGTCATACCTAAACTGTTATAGACATTTTTTTTTCCTGTATCATATCAAAATTTAAATTCCAGTACTGTGACAACTCTAAATCCTACCATCATATCATTTACCACTAATTTGTTCTCTATCCTGTCTTGAACCTGTCCACTGTTTAAAGATTAAAGACTCTTCCTCCTCTTCCCTCTGACAGTAGACTCCTAATTGCCTGCTATCTTTTCCTCCTCCCCTCTTCCTCTCTCTCCTCTCTCATCACTCTCTTCCTCCCTCTTCCTGTCTCCAGAAGTGTGACTGCCTGCTCAGCCTGGAAGCGTACTCTGCAGACCAGAAGCGCCGCGTGTGTCAGTGCCTGAAGGACAACATCGACAAGCAGCTCCAGCTTCACAGGAGGGAGCCTCACGTTCCACATTTTGAGCAGGTACGGCACACAGACAAGCGGGTCTTTGACCATTTCCTGTTTCATATCAGGCTGAGGACGAATCAGTTAACACTTGAACACATGGGAATGCATATTTCTGTGCATGCCCCCATCACAGATTAACCCAGGGAGTATCTCACTTTCCAAAGCAAACACACTCTGTTAGTAACATCTGAAACTTTTCTGCTGCTTGTATTACCATCATTTTGATTTCACACTGAGCTTTTAAGTGTCTTTGGGTGAGTTTAAAGCTGCCTCTTATCTAGGTGTATTTCACTGGTTGCACAGCTTAAGTGGAGAGTCAACCGAGGACAGTGTTAGCTCTTCTTTTCTCTCTCAAGAACAACTAAATTTGCTATCAGAGGGAGAGTACCAACCACATGTAAAAGTTTATTTTTTCCCTGATGGGACTACACTTGATTTGCAATCTTGTTATATTTCAGTTACTGTGTTTATCCTGTGCTTTAGTCACCGTGTTTATACTGTGCTGATGTAGATATTAGGGAAATGTCCACAACAACCACAGTTGTTTCTAAGCACAGCAAGAAATAAATGTTTAATCAGAGGGTTATCTTAGCTGCACTAAAGTTAGAACACTTCCAGTACTAAACATTTGCTGTCGACAACATTCTTTTAAAACAGTGTCACACAAACTTTAAGGTATTCGTATCTGCAGATTATGACTAAAAAAGTGAAGCAGATATATCAGCTGTACTTAAAGCCATATATATATCCCATATATTGGCTATGATGTTGGCAAAATGCACAAACATACCATGATGCTACATCTAATTGTCACTGAATGTCACTTGTTAAAATCAGTAAGATCATGTATTTTCTTCACCAAATAGTTAATGTTTTTGCTGGACTGTGTTTATCTGCCTGTGCATGGGGTAACTCAAAAAGTTATGAATGGATTTTAAGGACATTTTCAGGGAGTGTTGGTCATGTCACAAGGGAGAAGTGATTAGATTTTGGTGGTGATCTGAATCTGGATAGTGATCCAGGAATTTTAAAAAGATTTTCTTATCAGTGCGAGATAGGGTAATTTTCCACATTTTTGACGATTACTTACAGACACTGTCGGAAATATCTTGGTGGAGGTTTGTTCCATCTGTACACTGTTACAATTTAAGGAACAGGTCAATTTGAGTAAAGTAAAGATGCTGCACTTCTGACAAAAAATATCAGTATATGACTTTGGAAATATTGGCATTTTGGATATTGGCAACAGTTCAATATTGTATATCCTTTTATTTTTTTATCCACACAATGTAATATTTTGCAATAATCCAGGAAAACCAGCAAGATACACTCATTTTGAAGATATGATTGCTAAAAAGTTGGCTGTCAAATTCCCTGATCATTCATTTTGCAGATTTTGCTGGCATCAGCTTCTCACTGAGAAAGACTTGTGTCTCCTCAACATACTCAAGTTTAGTCTTTGCTTTCTACCCAATCCTAAGGCAAATATCTTACTTTTTAAAGTACTTTATGCTCCACTTTGTTTATAACATGGCTTATTAGCCAGGGAGAATTAGTTCAGTGACCACAGGACCTAATTTTAATTAGTCAGTCATTATTTTTTTAAAGAATATTGGCTGATACGATTTGCTTTTGATTTGGTGGGGCCCTGTCATTGCTGATAATGGCAGGTTTGAGGGCTTCTGATCTGGCTGAATAACCTTTCACATGCATTCACAGGATTTCAAGATTAAAACCTGTTTTAACTGTCCTCATGATTTTGGTCTCCTACATTTGCCAATCAATTAAGATTTAAAAATAGTCTAGTGTTGCCTGCCTAGTGATCCACCTCATCCATGAGCTACTTTCTCAGTTCATCTTCATTTCTTTTTCTGAAGAACATTATTATTATAAATTTCTATGTAAAACTGTAGAATAAGATGACAGTTTTTAAAATAATTTTTCATTTGAATCAATTCATGGTCATTTTACTTGTTTATTGGACAGAGGTATTGCTTGTAGCTGTTTCATGTGACTTTATAATTAAATATTTTCTAAGAGTCCTGGTTTATTTATCAGACTGAATTTCACAAAGTCCTTTCATCCCCAAAATGTAGTTTTTATAAATATATAAACAACAAAAGAGCAAACAATCATGGATTGAATTGATTAACTGTGATGTGTAATAGCATAAGGTTGTGCTGTTGCGCTCTGACTGATGTTTGGCACTCACTATGCTCCTGATGTAGAGGTTTACTGCAGAGGAGAAGTGAGAGAGAGACCCGTGGCCCAATTCGGTCATTCAGAAGTTACCAAGGGAAATCTACTCCACTGCTGTTTTTTTTTTTCTTTCCTGTCATTTGCTATTTGGAGAATTTTACCCAGGGCTGTGCAAGGACCTTACAATCTGACAAAAACTTTTTAGTACCTCTGAAGCAGTTTGCAGGAGTTCAAAATAGGTCTTGGCAATATATTGAGTTTTTGAGATACATTGATTGTTTTTTAAGTAGTTTAAGGGTGAGACTGTATTGTTTGTATTGTTTTATTTTATGTTATATTGATTAAAATATAACATAAATGTGCCTAGCCCTTATTTAAATCTTTTAACAATGTAAACATCAATGAGATATTTTAGCTCTTAGATTGCTGTTGTATACAGTAAAGCCCCTTGATTAGATTTTGTTTTATTCCTCACCCTCTTCATGTGTTGTCAGCACCACAGCCATCCATCTCACACCATATACTGAAGTGCCCTCTGAGGGATTTCCATTGAGTTAAATTGAAAGGTGATTAAAAGAGATAAATAGCTGTGTGTGAAGACGTCACACCTGCTGTACGTAAGGGCCTCATTTCATCTGCACATGAAAGACAGAAATTAAGAGAGACAGGCTAACAGTCGTTTAACAGTCTCTCCCTGTCTGCATGGGTGCTTGTTCATATGCGGCCCTACATGTGTATCTGCAAAGGCTGAGGGTAGGAAGTGATTACCCAGAAGCACAAATGACCCAGAACTTATCGGCCTATACTGAAATCTCCAACACTTTAACAACTTCATGTTGTAATGTGAGCACTGAGGCCAAGATTTCAACAGAATGAAACAATGAAACAGTTTTAAAGATTTGCTACCAAACAAAAGTTTACTGCTTTAATATTTGTATAATGTTGTGCTCTATAGAAAGACAAAGGCACTTTCCTTGCTGTTTACCCTCTGTTTTCTGTTTATTAGGAGCACCCAGCTAAGTGTCTGGACACATTTACTTACGCTGCAGTGGTCAATACGTTCAATACCATAACAGCTGTGTAAGCCGTCTAAGTCACGTAAGTCAGTGGGATTTACCCAAACAATATTGACCAAGCCAGAGTGTTGATCAGCAAAAACATGGTAAAGAAACTGGCCCTCCAATTTGCATTTGTTGTGCCAAGTTTATTGTAAATTCTCCCTTGTTTCAGGTAATGAATGTTTTTGTGAAAGAAGAGTAATTATGCCTCTTAATGATTCAGCTGTGTTCTGTCCAGAGTGTACTCTCTTCCAGTTTTAGTATTGAATGACTTATTGACAGTGAAGTTTCAAAGTTTCAGTGAAAACAGAACAAAAAGCAAGCCTTCATTCATGAATGACCCAGTGGAGTTATATCTGTGGACATTCTTGTCATTATTGAAACCTTGTCTTGTAATCTCCTATTAAATGAAATTTGAGCAGTGTCCTGAAGGCAGTGGGAATACATGTTTAATCATAACATTTTACGTCTTTACAAATTAGTTCACTTTTGATTGCTTCTCTCCAGAGTACCTTAGAGGCAAATACTTTGTGTTCAGTCAACTCCAAATCTGTTTAATTACGTGCAAACCAGCTTTATCGAGTACAGGCAATTTGAGGAGATTGCAACAGTTGTATCTCAGTTCTTTTGTAGAGGTATTTTGGAGGTAGAGCAGTCTATGTTTTTGGGAAGTATCATTTTGATTGTAACATATTTTGGAAAGAGAAGAGAGAAACTATCTAAACATTGGCATTCATAGACAAACATGGGTCAATGTGCAAAATAGACTGACTGGCTGTGATGTCTCTTTGAGGTTTATGACTCTATGTATAAAGTACAGTGGCTGATTTTTTTTTCTTAGTATGACTGTTAAAACTATAATTTTTGTTCTTGCATTTTTACTAATATATGAGAATATCATACTTCCTCAGTGATGCTGAGATGACTTCATGCCTACTGTCACTGCTGAGTAAACACATGAACCTTTTTGTCAGAATTATGCATGAATCTCTGCCCTGCCGGTGAGTAAGAGTTTCGTCAAAGTAGCTTTAGAAAATTACCCATCGACTCACACGTTTCCTTGTGTCAGAAACGGCATTTGTCCACTCATGCACAAAGCTGAGTAAATCCACACTCAGCTGAAGCCTGCACTTTACTCAAGAGTTATGCTTTTTCTAGTGTGCGGAGAGAGCACAATCCTGCCCTGAAGAACTCACACTCTTCTATTCACGACGTCACTTCTTTATTCATTCATGTTTTCCCAGTAAACGGGGTTACTCTGTCACAGTGTTGTTGTCAGCAGCTGTCTCCAAGCTGCTGACTGCTTTGAACGGAAATATTTGGACATGAGCCCTCTTCCTCACCGAGAGATAATCCAATCCTCGGGTCTTCCTGTGAGTGTAGAGGATGAGAGTTTTCTGTTTGTGTGGAGCTTCATTTAGAGTCAGAAGAATGGGGGCGAATGTTTATGGTGACTAACTTGGACTGATGCATCTTTTCTCTCTGACTTTGAAATAGTCACAGGGACTGATGACAAAATTCAGATCCACTCTCAAGGGTTTACCATATTTTTTGGACTATAAGTCGCTCCAGAGTACAAGTGGCATCAGTCAAGGAAAAAAGCATATATAAGTCGCACTGGACTGTAAGTCGCATTTATTTAGTGCTCTGATAGAGAGGTGGTTACCTTATATGAAGTGGTAACAACAAGAAGGCCCACCTGCCTCATTTATATTCATCTCCTTGGCAGCTACCAGGGTGTGGAGACGTAACTGCACCATTAACAAGTCTCTCCCAGCAGCACGTTGTTCAAGCATCCATCTGTGAATCGGTCCTACAGCCCTGGCCATCTTGCTTTCAGCCCGCGATTAGCTTTCTTCATTTTCTTCATTGCAGTAAGAGTAACCTCTACTTTTCACCAGTCCCTCACGAGTTTCTCACCCACTCCAAACTTTATTTCTGCTCAATTACTGCTGCATATTTTACTACCTGCAGTTTTTTATCTGCAGTATAAGATTTTCATTTTGGGGGCATTTTGTTTATGTCTAGCCTAGCCTAGAGCGCCCTCTTGTGGCTGTAGATAGTAATATTTACTCCTTGTTTCATGTCAGACAGTATGAATTAATGCTTAAAAACATGTTAAATTATCTATATTGTGATATATAAGTCGCACCTGACTTTAAGTTGCAGGACCAGCCAAACTGTGAAAAAAAATGCGACTTATATTTCGGAAAATACGGTAAATGCCAGCACAATGTTCAACAGACCTGTATTGACCATTTGCTCGTGGCGTCACACTCCGTTCAATTTCGTCTAGCAGTGAAAAATTATGACCTTCAGCATGTAACTGAATGGATGTTTATGCTAAATAAATGAAAAATTCCCCTTGGTGAACTTAAACCTAAATATCCAACCATAATTGCTGTGTGGTGGACCATTCTAACAAGACTTTAAATGACAGATCTGTATACACTATATTTCCAAAAGTATTGGCTTGCCTGCCTTCACACACATATGAACTTGAGTTACATCCCATTCTTAATCCATAGGGTTTAATATGATGTTGACCCACCCTTTGCAGCTTCAACAGCTTCAACTCTTCTAGGAAGGCTTCCCACAAGGTTTAGGAGTGTTTATGGGAATTTTTGACCATTCTTCCTGAAGCTTATTTGTGAGGTCAGACACTGATGTTGGATGAGGAGGCCTGGCTCCCAGTATCTGCTCTAATTCATCCCAAAGGTGTTCTATCGGGTTGAGGTCAGGACTCTATGCAGGCCAGTCAAGTTTTTCCACACCAAACTCACTCATCCATGTCTTTATGGACCTTGCCTTGTGCACTGGTGCTCAGTCATGATGGAACAAAAGGGGCCATCCCCAAACTGTGACCACAAAGTTGGGAGCATAAAATTACCCAAAATGTCTCATCCAAAACAAATGCATCCCCGCAGTAATTATCTGCTAGAATGCTCTTTGGTCTGTTGACCACAGAACTGAGTGACGTCATGTTAATTACATGTCTGCAAATGGTCAATAGGTGGGAATTTATAACCAGATATACTGGGCTGAAGAAGCTCACCACAAATACGAGTTAAAGCACAAGGGCAACAATCAACTTAGCGGGTACAAAACAGGAAGAGTAATTGGATGATTTCTGTCTTTCGTATGATATATTCTACCACTGTGAACATACAAACCCACTGGATTAAGGTAAATATGGTTCTCTGTTTTTCATTTTCCTCTCTATTTTGGCAAGCCTTGTATGCTCAAGATTTTCAGCATGAGAGATGCTGACAGTCTGAAAGCTCTGACTTAATACAGTACAGTCATATCCCCTCTGCCTCTACACTGATCCTACTGGTCTTTTGTATACTGCAGCTTGTGTTTGTGTTAGGTTATTCTGGACAACGTGTTCAACCGATGCACTGAACCAAGGAGGACACGCACAGCAGCGGTCATGTGTCTTTGTATGCTTAATAAAGAGCAAGTATACATCCAGCCCAAGACCTCTGCCCCCTCTGATCTGATAAAGCTTTTCTCTGGCAAAGTTATTTATAATTATCTAGAAAGTAATGATTTAGTTTGAAAAACTGTATATTTGACCTCTTAAACTTATCAGTCACGTCCTTGCAACCTTTGCACCACATTGTTTCATACTAAAGATGCTGTGAATGTATTTGCAGTACAGTTTTTTTTTTTTTTTTTTTTTTTTAACCATGGAATAAAACCAATGCAGGAATAGTTGTGGTTCCAAAATAAGCCCACATGATCTATCTTAGGAGAATCAGGCTGTTTTTAACTTGTGTTTAATTTTCCATCAGAAACAAACACTTACACTCATTCTGCTCCCATTATAAGTCAGTGACTTCCTTCCTTCCTTCCGATATATTCTTGTCTGGGCCGCATTAGCAGCAGGAATGCTGGAAAGATGCATTTGTTCAACTGTACACACACGCGTGGACTTTCTCTGAAACAGGATTTTGAGTTGTACTGGCCAATTTGAAAATGCCGGCTCCACTTCATCACACACTGTTTGCGTTTGATGAGCAATACTAGCACGCTGTATTTGAGTCAGAAAGGGAAAGCAAACTCTGCACTGGGAGTTGCTTTAATTTTCTCCATGAGAGAGTAGGCTATCATGTACGGACCACAAAAGGGGCGGCTGCTGCTAATGAAACAAAGTGTGTCTGTGGAGGGTTGAAGGCAGCTTGTTCTGCTCATTCTCTGGCTGTCTCATTTGGCATTTATGAGAATCTGTTTTAGCTGCTGAAGTGGTTATAATACAGCATTTATGTTGGAGGAAGCAATGACGCACTCTGACAAAGACCCCGTCTTTGTCCACAAACCATGGTGGTGGTCTCTCTCCCCTCCTCCGTTTTCCTTCTTCTACCCTGTCATTTCACCTCATGTTTAAACACACGCCATCAGTGACACACTGAGCGCTGTCGGATAGGAAGTGTCAGTGAATATGCATTTTTCAGCATCATATCTCACGATGAGAGAACGCTGAATCTTAAGCAGCAACACAAAATAATAAACAGAAAATAAAACGATTGCTCCCACAGAGTTTAGGATTTATCAGAAGTGTTGAATAATTCATGCTGTTCTATTTCTCCACATTATGTGTTGAAGGATTTACAGGAACAACACAATGTCAGGGCCTTTATTTGTGCCATTTTAGCAGAAAATACAAGCATCCTACTGACTCCCTAAGGGTTGACTTCTGACTATAACTTTACGTCTTTAGCTACTGTTCATGTACCTGCACAGATTCTTCAGTCTGTGACACATTCTGTCTTAACCAAGGTGACAATTAAATGGACGGCTCACTACTGACCGTTGCATGCTTAATTGATTTTTAGTAGCATCATAAGTCAATTTGAAAAGTACTTTGTAATTGTTTACTGGTAATTAAATCTCACAGTAAAAGGAATGTTAAATTGAAATAAGATAAATCAATTTTCCAATCATTCTACATGAAACACTGTCTGCAGCATTAGAGACTCCAAGCTCCAGCTTGTAGAGGAAAAGAATAAAAGAAATAGAGGGTGGACTTTCCAATTCACTTTGAATGTGCATCAAATAATAAAGGAACTCTAAAATTTGCATCAAACAGTGAAATTTCACTTATATTGCACCATGGCAGTATTTCTCATAGCTTTGACCAAAACAATATTGTAGAGGTAGTATGTTATTATCCTGTATATTTTCTTTAATCTGTATGCCTTAAGCACTGAAGGACAGATAGCCACATTGTTGTAAGCCAACCAGGGATGGCTGGTATGAATAGGATCGCAGGGCTAAGCCTCACTGTTCTTACACAGGAAAGATGCCATGTTAATTCCTAAAAAGTTTATAAAAGATTATTTAAGTTTAACCAGAACCAAGGGCAGCAACAAAAATGGCAAGGTGCAGGGAAAAGATGCAATAAAAGGGACATTTTTAAAAGCCCATGCAATGTAATGTCTTTTTTTTATGTTGTTGTGTAAATCCATGATATAATTTGTGGTAAATTTATTCAACCCACAAGCCACCATTTGTTTTTTAGCAATGGTGCTAATGTGGCTTTATAGACAGCAGTGATGTAAAAATTTGAGTTAACAGCCCTTAACTTGGGGAAAAACTAACAAAACATCTAAATTACTGAATGCTACTTCATAACACAGATCTTTTTTTTACATTTTATTTATTTTGTTGTTTTTTTTGTGCCTTTATTGATAGTGTAGAGAGGCAGTGGATAGATAGGAGAAGAGATGCAAGAGCAGAAGAAGACGTGTAGCGAAATGGCCTCAAACTGGCATCAACTCCCGTGAGACAGAAGCATCAGCCTAACATCATAACATCACCACTATTCCATTGGCACCCTCTAACAGATCCTTTCTTATCTAAGAATAACTTTAATTGTGATGCTAATGGTGTAAATACTTAATAGTGGCCTTAACATAAAGCTGATAACAGAGACATAATCCCAGTTCATCTGTAAGTAACCGCCCACTCCCTGTGAATAATGCACCAGCTGCCATTGAAGAAAACACTTCAGCACACTGAATGTAAGCTCTAATAAATGCAAGCAAACCTGGTCTTATTTTTTCCTGATTATAGTTGTGCACTTCTGATGTTTTATATGTGTATTTAAACCAAGTAAACTCAATTAAACTGATTTGTGCATTGGTGGTTTAGTCTGGTGAGTTACTCTGCCATCATTTTGAGGATTTAAACCCAGCTCGACTGTCAAAATGCTTTGGTGATCAGAATGCTACAAACTCACTTCCATTTACTGTTTACTCTAATATGTTAATTTATTCTCTGCTCAAAGATCAATGACCAGTGTTTTTTATGGTACCTACAACTTTGAAGTAGAGCGCAAGAAGAGTTTACTGGCAGACAAGAATGGATCTTCTTGAGATGAAAATAAACAAAACACTTGAAGGAATACACTGAAATCAGGTTTTAGGTGTGACTTTTTTCAATGTTGAGTAAACTTAAGATCCTTTGTGTAGATTTTAGCTAGTTCTGAGAATGTCTAAAAGTGATTACTGTGATTCAATATGACCTACAAATGCGATGAAGGAGAAGAGTAATTACTGATTTCTGAGTTCACTTCAATTCCTGGAACTACAGGGAAATATTTTTTTCCTCCTGTTAAATATTTTGTGATTTTTTTAAGGGCAGATTTTATGATAAATATTATACTTTTACGTATAACAGTGTCAAAACAAATGTTGCTTTGGTAAGACGCTTGCTTGAGACACATATTTACAATATTTTAAGAATAATGATAGAAAAAAGGCAAAAGAAAGTCTCCATTTGACATGGCCATTTATTTTTTATTTTACACTGTTGTATCTATGATGAGCATGGGCTGTAGTGTATACCTTTCAAGTGCTGTTAACATGATTTTAGCATGACTCTGCATGCACCATGGTCTCTAAGTATGTCCACTGATGCTGATAAATTATCTGTAAATTGAAAAGAAAATGAGAAAAGTTTTGTCAAACCATACACATGTGGCAGCATTTGATTTGAGTCCCATGACTTGCGTTGCCCCTTCTGCTGTAAAACTACTAAAATGGGGATTGGGATGATTAAACTGCATATAGTGCAGCCCTAGGTAGGTGTCAGACAAACATCTTTTTATGTGTATTTTGGGGCATTTTAAGCCTTTAGTGATAGGAGAGAGATAATGGATAGGCATGCAAAAGGGGCTGGGAGAGCAAGGGAGGATATTCTGCAAATGGTCCCCTTTGGAATTCAAACCTGGGCCAGCTGAGGAATATATGGGACGTGCCTGGTTGATGACCACTCTGCCAACCAGCTGCTCAAACTAGGGTTTTATAACAGAATTACCATCCAAAATGTTTACTGTAAGATGAACATTTGACCTTTGGAATAGATATGGAGATTTATTTGGCTTCTACACAGCTTTAGCAGGGCCGCTGGCCTATGAAGCAGAAAGATGTTGCAGGTAGAAGGAAGAAGAAAACAGACAATAAACTAAACACATTAGAGGTGATAGTCCGCTGATGGGCTGTGTGCAGAGGCAGACGCTGGTACAATCTCAGGAAGTGAGCGACACTGGAGGATTCCACAGTGCTGAAAAGTAATTGAAAAAGGAGTGTGTGAGATGTCTAACAGCTTATTTTCTCTGCTTGTCCTCTGAGAACCAGAGTGTGAGAGAGGCTGTTACACACCTGTGCTGAGTGAGGGAGTAAGAATACAAATATTACCGTCATTAGACAGGAGGAACTTTGGCCTCTTCCACAGCTCAGTTAAAGTTAAAAATAAGATTAGATATCATGAGTAGAAGACAAGTAACATCTGTGCTGTTGCCTCACATGATTAACATTTCTCCTGCTCTCTTTGTTTCTCCACAACAGGCACACTCTCCCTTCATTGTCTCTAATTAGACATGCATGAATTCCATTCATCTCGCCTTTGCTCGTCTCTTTAATTCACTCACATGCATGCCTGTGCAAATGTCTGCGCGCTTACAAACAGCAGGCTGTATGCCATTTGAGGGACGTGCAGGCTCTTAGAGTGTGACGGCCAAAATAAGACTTTGTTCGAACAGATCAGATATATTACATGAGGATTATAATAAAACACTCTTGGTAAATTTTAGGAAAGTTATGAATTCCCAGAGTGTCTGATCTTGGTAAAAAGGCTCCTTGAGGGACTGAATGATAACAGTTTACTACTAGTTGGATAATTGATTTTAAACAAGGGAATTTGATAGATTGAATGACATCTCGAATTGGACATTTTTGCTTAAAAAAAGAATTTAGTTAGAGGTCCATGTGGTTCCATTTTCCCACATGTCATTCTGGCAATGTTTGGATATTTCTTAGTCAGAAGCTTATTGAGGATGCCGTCTAATCCTTTCAGGGAATGTCTAGCATGAGACAACATTTGACAGAAATTGGCTGCATTTTTGCCAATATTTTCTGTTGTTCATCCCTAATTTTTGTCAGAATATCTCTCCAGTTAGTCCCTGTCCACACAGAGAAGAAAACCTTTTTGTTTTTTAACATTGTCTGTAAAAGTGGCAATGTTTCAAGAAACGTGTCTGTCCACACGAAAACACTGGAAACGCTGTGGTAAATATGTCAGGGCTGAATGTGGCGCTGTATTGTGCTGCAGGCATACACCAAAACCAGAGAAGAATCAATCAATCAATCAATCAATCAATCAATCAGTCAATCAATCTTTATTTTTATAGTGAGAATTCATAACAAGTGTTATCTCAAGACACTTTACAACAGAGCAGGCTGAAGACAAACTCTTCAATTTATGGATACACATACAGATACATATATACATAAATAAAATACACAATTACAAATATATATACACTGTATATACACATACATACATCCAAAACCCAACATGAATCCATCATGGCGGCAAAAAAACCCCTCTGTTTAGCAGTAGGAGTAGATGAAGACACTAAAACAAACGTAAACAAACACTGGTGTTTGCTGTTTTCCATGTCCACTTGTTGTTCACTGTGGTCTTTGAGGAGCAGAACTAGCTAGCTTCTGCAGCATAAACGCAACACCTTACTCCACCATTGTGTCTATTGTTGTCAAGGCTTGCACATGTGGTTTAAGGAAGAGGTAGAGCTATGACGTCATCATCCCTGAAAATATCAATATTCTAGTTCATACGAAAACACAAGGCCGAGGTTTTCAGATTTATCCACTCTGGGACCCATTTTCAAAAATGTGCATTTTTGGGCTCCAAGAAAGCGGTATCCATGTGGATGAAATGCTTAAACCATTAAAAACATATGCGTATACGCCTGAAAATGTCTTGCCGTGGATGGCCTCTTTGTAGTGAGATGTTACTCAAGGATAGTGTCAAAATTTTAAAGCTAAAACCTTTTGTTTTACTGAAATTGAAGGATACTGGGAACTGCTCTCAGA
Organism: Cetoscarus ocellatus; assembly: GCA_037902135.1. NCBI lineage: Eukaryota > Metazoa > Chordata > Actinopteri > Labriformes > Labridae > Cetoscarus > Cetoscarus ocellatus. Next base: position 234,426 of record JBAMNC010001097.1, read on the forward strand.
TTGCTTTTATACCCTACACATTTTGTCAGGTTCACTTTTTTGGAAAGTTCATATGATTTGGAGTGGTGTGTAATGTTGCACGAACTCTGAGTTGGACCGAAGAACCGAACTTTGCTTTCGAGAATCAAACTCTGGTCTGCCTGAAAACCGGGAATCTTGGTTCCCTTCCAAGCAAACCCAAGTTTGGTTTAGGCTGAGTGAAAACCATCAAAACCAACCAAGTATGAAACAAGGCAGGTGAACCAAAAGGTAGTGAATTGTGGCTTGAATTTGGCCAAATATCACAACAGTAAGCAAGCTAATATAATTCTCACTGAAATTATCAAGCACTCTGGCTAATGTTCCTATTGCTACCACCGCCAGCCCACAGTCCTCTTAACGGGTTAACACCTAGATGTGACTGCAGAATATGACCACACCTACTCCTTCCCCGTTGAGATCAAGCACAAGATCAGTCAGTAAGTGCCATCTGACCCAGCCTTTATGCAGCTTTATCTTTATTTTATGGCTCAATATACTCCTTAAGTGCTTTGAGCTAAACAATGGTCATCAAGAAACAATAGGCTGGACAGGAACAAAGCCCCCCCACCACAAAGTGCAGTGTGAAAGAAAACCAAACCAAGTGAAAATTGAAATGCTGTTGCAACTTCATCCCCAAACCAAACTGGGTCTGGCAAACTTTATACATGAAAGTGACCTTTCTTATTTTTATTCCAGTGACTAATAAGGGCTATGAGAAGTGGTTATTAAACAAATGAAAAGCTAAATAATTACCCCCTCAGGTCTATGCATACTTGAGTAAGTTGAATTTGTTACTAAAAAGGCAAAGGGTTCGATGAGGATCTTGCCGTAGAAACATAATAGGTAATATGAATAATGAATTTAGGTTATGGGTGCCTCTCGGGACACTCAAGGTGACTTTACACAAACAACAGTAAAAACGATCTAATATCAGGGCCCAAGAAGAGAATGAATATAAAAGACAACAGTCCATAAAAAGCAGGAATTATTAACAGTAAAGGACAGAATACAGCAAGGTCACAATGAGTGAGCAAACCCCAGGAAATGAGTTTTCAAGCAGAATTTTTAGGTAAGGAGAGAGTACGACAGACTGATCACATATTGTTTGTGGGAGAGTTCAAGAGAAAATGGCTGCACAGCTCAAAGCTCAAAACCCTGTAGAAGAGAGCAGGTTGGAGACAGAGTGGGGAGCATGGAAGTGAAAGCCATAGAGTACCGGTGGGTGCCTGAGTATGGAGATCATTCAGGTATGCCAGGTTAAACCTATCAACCAAGGTATGAAGAGGACCATTTCTGAATAATCTTCTGCATACCCTGTTTTAACGAGTGCCTTCCTATCATCTCAAACCACTTCAACCATTCTCCACCAACAAGGCATTTTTCACCTGGATAAAAGAATACTTTCTCTTTTTTGGACCTTCCTCTGTAAGCTCCAGAGATGGTTGTGTGTGAAACACTCAGACCAGCCAGTCTGACACCAACAACTTGCTTTTCAGTCTGATTACTTATTGGTTCCTGTGGACTTTCTAGTGGAAAAAAAAGGAGGCCACACATATTTTCTGTGGTAACATCGTCTAACACATGGCTCTCTTGATGATGCCATGTTGCATAGTTGCTTGAAATCACACAGATGTTTGGCAGTTAGAGTCAGTTTGTGTAAATCAAGCCACAGTCTTAACCACCTCTGTTTCCCATCCGTCATGATCACATCTTTAACTTCTTTATCATTTTTTTCTGCCTGCCTCTGAAGAGAGTGTGAAGTCCAGATTGTAGAACAAAATGAAAGGAATTGAACAAGGGAATTGTTAAGCATTAAGACTAATGTTATTGATTCTTTTAGCCAGTTGTTGTGGATTCTAAACTGGAATGGGTTTATGCTGCCCATCCCTACAACCAACTCACTTAGATCACCTTTCCTCCCCAGTCTAACTTGTTCCTCACTCATACCTTTACTCTCGAGGCGATTGAGCATTTGCTGTAGCAGCCCCTTAACTCTGGAACAGTGTCTTTGAGAATATTGGGTCTGTGGTTTATTTCAAGCAGCTGCTATTTTTATAGCATGGCATTTGTATGAATTACTTCATCTTGACCTGTATTTGCCTTCAAATGATTGCTGTATGAAGTGTGTGTTCTTGTATGTATCCCTATTGATAGGATGCCTGCCTCTGTGATTGTTTGTATGCACACCGATCAGGCAAAACACTATGACCACTGACAGGTGAAGTGAATAACACTGATTATCTCTTCATCATGGCACCTGTTAGTGGGCGAGTGAGTTTGACAAGAGCCAAATTGTGATGTTAGATGACTGGGTCGGACTATCTCCAGATCTGCAGCTCTTGTAGGATGATCCCGGTCTGCAGTGGTCTGTATCTAGCAAAAGTGGTTCAAGGCAGGAATGGTGGTTAACCTGTGACAGGGTCATCGGCGACCAAGGCTCATTGGTGCGAGTCGGGGAATGAAGGCTGGCCCGAGTGGTCCGATCCAACGACAAGCTACAGTTGCTCAAATTGTAGAAGAAGTTTATCCTGGTTCTGATAGAAAGGTGCCAGAATACACAATACTGTCAAGCCACAGACAAGTCAATGTGGCATGTGGTCACACTGTTATGCCTTATCAGTTTAAATTGAGTTTATAGTTATTATCATTATGCACTGAGTTTTTGCCATGTGACTGGCAGATGAGCTCTTTGTATTAATGAGCAGATGAATGGGTGTACCAAACTGAGGTGCTGGTGAGTGTGTATGGGCCAGAATTTACAATGAAATGTTGCTTACTTGCACAAAAAAGGTTAAACAGACAATAAAGAAAGTTCTGAACAGCCATTTATGACACTAATACATTTTCCAAGTTTCTGTCAAGGTTGCCAAAGGTCAGATCCCTTCTAATCTCCTGTTTTTCAGTCCTGTCCTCCTATCTTTTCATCATATTGCATTGTATAATTTTTTCCTCTCTTCCCTTTTGCCCTCCAGTAACCGTCGCTCTTTACCTTTTAAATCTTTATGACACCTGTCAAGTGCAAATAGGTAATATTTCACCTCTGCATTCTCTCTGTTTGCCTTTGTAGCCACTTTTGTTTCCCTTTACAATCAACCTCTCCCTCTCTGTCTGTTACGCACAGTCACTTACACACTCCACTGAGTGATGTTATTCATTGTGGTCGGTAGTGTAGGATAAATTCCCATGCCCCACTTTAAACATTAATGATTTCCCTTCGATGGAGTGGTGTTTGGCTTTATTTTAGCTCACCTTTAACTATTCATAACTCTGTTATATAATGGCAATTATGCACTGGCGGCATAGGGGCTGGTATAGATAAGAGGCTCCCAGTCTAAGCCTTAAGAAGGTACACTGGAGCATGAAATCACTTTCAATTACGCACACTCTTTACTCTGCAAGATGACGTTTGCTCCACTGAGCGTGCAACAGAGCTGGGATGATAGTCTAATTTGCAAATAACAGGGCCTCTTTTAACACAAGGACACTTTTGATTAGTGTAAGTATTTGATTGCACTGAAAGCCCAAAACAGCCTGCTACCAATTAACAGAAAAGGAGCAAAGAGTGGGAGCAGGGGGAGCGACTTCAGTTGATTTTCTACCTTTGAGTGTCAATCATTACTTTGTGTAATTTCACATGGAAACAAAATACCTTTAGACAGAGACAGCGAGGGACAGCAGTCTAGTGTGTACCATCAATAGGTTTGGAAATTGAAAACCAGTTCCAGTTGAGTATTGATAACAACAAGCTTAAAGAATCAGTATATTTTGTCTTTGTGATTACTAATTCTCTCATCAATTCCTTACTTTTTTTTCTGCATGCCTTGCAAATCAAGAACATCACACTTTCATCAGAGGCAGCCAACAAAAATGTCAACAAATCATGTCAAAGATGTGAAGTACTCACGACTGACAGCAAACAAGGGGGGAAATTTAGGGCTTAATTTTACACACAAGTGACACTAAATACAAAATGTCTAGTGCTTGTGTGATTTAAAGCACAGGTGGAAACTTGTTGAAGCATTTGTTTTAAATGTTTTGATTGGAACTTTAACCAGCAGCCCAAGCCCTTATGGACTGAGCTACACTGAGATTAACATGTCTCCTCCACATAAAGGAGTACTTCTGTGCACAAGACAAAAGTCCACAGCATCAGGACATCCCCTCTTCCCCTGTTCACATGCAACAACAGCAGAGCAAACTAACACTGAACCAAACATGAGTAATTTTGATTTCAGTGACAATGATGTTCCTTTTATTCTGGATGCACGGTCAGATTATGGTCAGAGTATACAGAAGAAAGTGGAGTCAAAATGCACAGGCAGAAAAATGCATATGCTGCAACATAAAATAGTGCCTAACACAGAGACTACCATGAGTAAAAATAAAGTCACTCTGTCATTTTTTACCTAATTGCTCATTCAACTAAACATAGTTTGTGTTTCAAACTCACACGATTACACAAAATAGCTGTAACGGCAGTCTTAGCTTGTTCTTCTGAAAGGTGCAGCACTGCTGGGAGCCCTTTCAGCCATTTCACTGAGTATTGTCAATACGTCATACAGCCCAGCTTCAAAAATACTTAAATATCCCCTTCAAACTGGAGTTTTTTTTTGACATTTGTGCTTGTGAATGTGCTCTAGTGTCTGGAGTATGGGCTCTTTAAATCAGGGTCAGAATCATGACATGTAATTTAGTTGTAAATTGAGTGTATCATTATTTCTCTGTTTATTAACACTTGGTATGATCAGACACAGCCTGATAAAGGGCTTCTTTGGGCCTGATTCTGAGACATCACTCCTGTAACAGATGAGGGTTTGAACATGTGTCCGAGTGTGCATGTATGTATTATTCAGTGTGAAAGACATGGTCCTTAACATCCTGCTCTTTGATAGGTTTTGATTCGGTGCTTTGATTCACGACAGAGCAACTTCTAAAAATAGCACGAAGAGGAAGAGAGACAGAAAGAGAGACAGACAGACAGAGAGAGAGAGTTGGGGGGAGACAGAATGGAGGATACCGGCTGCTTTGGTCCCCTGAGTGTTGGTTACATTTGATCTTTTCATCACCGTCGCTCTCTCTGCGTCTCTAATACATCACATTTTCACATTTCCTCCTTTCACTCTCACACCTCGCTCGCTCTCCCTGATGCCATCTGTCTTCATTTCCCCCCTCCTTCACCAAATCCCTCTTTACCCCTGTATCTCTCTGTGTCTCTCTCTCTTTCTCGCTTCACTCTCTTGCGCACACATTGGCACGCACGTTATTGCCGAGCTGTAGGGTTGAAGCTGGGACTGCAGCAACAACACAGACAACAGACTGACAAGACAGGAGACAGAGACAAGGAGACATATCCAAAATAATTGGACAGGAAGAAAAAAGTCACATATGGTCACATTGGATTAGCAGCCTGCATTCACTCGGGCTGCACACGTGTTCTCTGACTCTGTGTGTTTGTGTGGATGAACTGTGCCGCTTTTTGTGGCGTAGACCCCGGGGCACAACACCAACTAAAACTCATTTACACACAAGACAGAGAGCACAGTAAGCGTCCAGATGCCTGTGTCTAAGGTAATGTATCACATCTTTTGCTGCTGTACGAAGGTCAAACTGTGATGACTTTCCAGAGACTTCTGGAGGTGCACTGCTGGGATTTGGAATATGATTATTTTGTGTGTGCATGCATTTTTTTCTGAATATATTTTTGGATATAAATGAAACCAGGTGTATCATTGTGCAGGTCTACAATATGGCATCTCAAATGCTGTGCAAATGTCCTAGATGAGGTCACGTCTACTTTTACTCCTCTGAAATTCAATGGGATAATTTGAGAATATGCTAAATAGCAGAATTATTATTATTGTTGACATAGTGAGAGATAAGGATGCACAATGGGAATTTTCAGTCATTAATGTTAAATGATAAATACCTGCTCCTGCCAATTGCAGTAAGATGACTTAAAAAATGATGTGCTGTTTGAGGCTCTATAACTAAAGCTGTTTATAAAATTATTATTGAGGATTAATAATTATCATAATTGTTCAATTTACCAATCAATCAACCAATCAATCAATCTATCCGTCAATCTTTATTTGTATAGTGCCAAATCATAACAAATGTTATCTCAAGGTGCTGTAGAGAAAGTCAGTGCCATGCTTTTCCTTCACTGTATATTTCCTTTTTTATCTTTTTACTTCATGTTTATTTTCTTTTTCTGAGAGACCTGTAGAAAGCAAGACAGACAGAGACAAAGGGATCAAAGTGAGACTTATGATTGTTGAGTATAAATTTTAACACAGAAGAACTAAGAAATAGAGAATTTAAGGGACGTACAGTATTATAAGCACAGTGCTGGTTTTAACCTCAATAGCTAAGCATCAGTATTAGTGGATCTAAAAATTTCTGCCAGTGCTTACAGCAGACATATTGTCATACATTAGGGCAGAACTAAATTCAGTTTTTTTTTCCTTCTGCGATTGATACTGCGATATTTTTGGGAAAATTACCAACAAAAAAGAAAGGTTGTTTTCTTTGTGTTTTTTTAGACCACCTTGTTATTTCTTTCTACCCTGCAGCCCTCTGACACCAGCTGTGATGCACACTCATCCACACAGACAAGGGAGAGTGTATCAACACGTTTCTTTTTAAACTTTACAAGTACATTTGTGGCTTGCAATTGGATTTTTTATAGGGTTTGTTAATGGCATTTCAAGTTCCCCTGTGGACATAGAGTCCTTACAAATGCCTCTTTGTTTAGATGTTCACTTAAGATGCTTATAAACAGATTGTTTTTTATTGAAAAGATCAAAACACGACTAATGAAAGAAAAAAATCAACTGAAAGACTCCATTTAATATGATCACCTTTTAACTGTAACACCACTATATCTGCATGAGCATCGTCTGTAGCTTGCACAGTTTACATGAAGGTAACACACAACCTGTGTGTGCACTATGGTTAAGATGGTAATATCAGGCAGGCTTTTATTACCTCCGCCAAGGAGGTTATGTTTTTGCTGCCATATGTTTGTTTGTTTGTTTGTTTGTTAGCAAGATAATGCAAACAAACAAACATATGCCAGCAAAAACATAACCTCCTTGGCGGAGATAATAAAAGCCTACTGGAAAGATTTTGCTGAAATTTTGTGGAGATGTTGGGAATGGCCCAACTTAAATATGATTAGATTTTGGTGGTGATCCAGATAACCACCATAAGCAAACGATCATTTTTGCCCAATAACTGTCTAACTAATAATGATATCAGCATGATTCAAAGTGCTATGTGTGGGCTTTCAGGGTTAAGGAATCATATTGTGATGGAAAATTTATCATGAAACTCTTGCTTATAGATTTACAGCAATATGTGAATGGTGAATGATGTACTCTAAATTTCGTGACTGCATCGCATATCCTGCAGTGAGACTATTGCAAATGTGCATTTGCAATTCCAATGTTAAAATGATACATTAATTCACCCTGCGATACATTTCTGTGATATATATCCTACATATCAGCCATAATACTAACAGAATGTGAAAAGTACCATAACACTTCAACTCATCAATACCTAATTATCTGTGTTCAGAAAACAACGTGACATCATTTGTGTCAGTATAAATTGCTTTTCTTGTTTGGCATCTGTTCCTTAGCGCATACTAGTGTTTTAGTTTCCTGGTTATATTCCACATAATAAAGGAAAAAAGCTCCCAAATGTGGACTTGCTGATTCAAGCCAAAGTAGATCTCAGAATGCTTTGCCAAAATGTAGCCCACAGCATGAACCATGAAGTCTATTGGTAAATAATTTTCTCTCTCATTATGCAGAATTTTCCAGCCAAAAGGAGATGCTGCTTTTCTGTTCAGTAAATACACCTCATGCAGTGCAGTTTTTATTAAATAGATTCTTTAGCTTAAACAGACATAAACAATGAAGACAATGAATGTTGGTCAGTCTCCATCTTCCTACATTCTTTGGTCTCAATTCATCATCAATTGTTTGTTTCGTCAAGAGTCCACTGATGGCTTCTTATTACCAACTGTAATTTAATAGCAAATTTCACACCACCACACAATGTGTCAGAATGCGTGGCTGTTTTGTTTATTATTGGTTGATTTTTTATATTTTAAATCTTATTAAAAATGCATGAAGTATAACCAAAACATAAAATCATTAATCAGTCTTGATCTATATTTTGCTTTTCTAGTTGAAAGTCTATTGCATTTTTTGGTCTTGAGAAGCGTGGACATGTTCTTCTTTTCCTGCTTTTTTTTCAACATCCCATCAGTCATCTTTTTAGATTTTTGACTGTTCTGATTCTATTTAACATGACCAAATGATGTCAGAAAAGTTTTCCTTAATTTATGCCATCTTGTGATTCAGAGTACAGTGACTGAGTAAGAAGTATGGGAGAAATGTGGCAAACAGCTCAAGTGTGATTCACTCTTAGTAAGGAGGGTCTCGTGTATTTTCAGAGACAGAGAAATTAAGATTCAAGACTCAAAATGTGTTTCACACCAACTACAATCATGTGCAATTCTGAAGCTGAGAAGCTCTGTTTAAAGGGTAAATCATAAATATGTATACAAATGAAAATATGATAAAATAAGGCTTGATAAATGAAAATATGTAGGCAGGCCATGGAGTCATATACATATATATATATATATTTTAGAAGTATTGAAGTGTATTTTTCCCAATATGGAACCTTAAAATGAGTCTAACAAAACTTTGCAATCCTTGATGCTTTACATTTAATATATAATTTTTTTCTATTATTAGGAAATCACTCAGTTGACTCAGTCAATGTGTGCATGTGTTTTCCCCCACTGGTTACTCAAAATGGTGACCACAGATTAAGTGCTGGACATCAATCTTTTGGGATGCATGATTACAGAGTGGTGAAAGTCCTAAGAAGTGAAAGGGGGTTATCATTGTGGCCTAACCTTATCACAAAGTATATGAGATTTTCAAGAGGTTTTTCACATATCTTCCTCAAATAGGGTCTGTTGTGATGACACCCATACAAGACTCTAGCTGTTTTTTTTACTCTGCAGCTCAGTGTGCATCTAGAAATACTCCACTTGTGACTTTAAAAGCATCATTGTATCTTTAAAAGAGCAGTTGCTAAAAAACTTCCATTGATGACTCCAGAGTTGCCCGGGGAACTTAAATGTCATCATTTATGACTACATATAAAGGATGGTACACACATGATCGCCACAGCCATGACCACAAACTTGATCAGGTTATACTAAAATTCTCTCACACGAGACGTAACAGCATGAGATATGAGTTGGAAGCATGGTAGCTGCTTCTAAGTAGACATGACATGTTGTTGTTCCATTGCTTGCTTCCTTCACCATTTACATTTCAAAGATTATTAACATTGTCTTTGTTGGTAATTGATGTAAAGATTATCATGATGAACAAAACATGTAAGTTTCATGAAGTTTGTCACAGAGCTTACTATCAGCAGTAGTCCAAAAAACTATTAAAAATATTCTACAGGTTTTATTGAGGGAACCAGTTACATGCTAACTTCAAACATCAAACATCACCCTTGCACCACTCTATATGTCAGTCATACATACTGGATGATAGAAACCTAATAATGTGGTCCTTTTTAAAGCTCATTTTCAGCTGCCTGTCTATTATAATATAATAGACAGCACTAATTAAATAAGATATCGAGCCATTTTCCACCCTGATTATAAATATTCTGGATTTTTGTCATTCTAACATGGAGCAGTTGCAATGTATAGTTATTCATTTCCCAAGCAGTCAAAAAAAAAAACAAGAATACTGTAAAATAAGGGAAATAACGTACTGTAAATTTAATACCATTACTGAAGATAGAAAAGCGAATAGAGTCAGAATGAGAGAGAGAGAGAGAGAGTGTAAAGGATGACATGTTTTAAAAAGCTGAAGGTCGTACACAAACCTGGGGCTGCCGTGTATAGGACAACAAATCCCCTGCAAACAGGGCATGCAATTTCACCACTGAGCAATTCTGGCTGCCCATTGGAAATATGACATCCAAACTATAATTACAGCTTGCCATTTTGGAAAAAAAAGAAAAAAGCTAGTTTACTATAGCTTTGTTGTTCTCTGTCAGCTTTTTAAACAGAGAAATTTAATTTAGGCTGCTGTCAAAGTTTAAGCAGCAGAAGGACATAGGACTTGATGGTCGGACTTAGATGATTCCCTTCTCAAAAAGATAATTAAAGTGGACGAGCAAGAAGAGGCAGCTTTTGCTTCTTGCACAGCTTGGTAATGCTCGGTATAATTTAGACATATTTTGCCCCAGCTAGAGGGTTGGAAAGGAAACTGGGCCCTTGCCTTCGTTTCGGATGTTGCTCCTGATATTGGGCTCCTGTTAGGTCACATCTGCCCCAAAGGACGGTCCAGTCCAGAGGGGAACATGGAGGTCGACTTCATCCCTGGAGCAAGTTCAAATCTGTTTTTTTTTTCCTGACACAGCTGTCAGAGCTGTCTGTCATTCAGGTCAAGGACTCTAACTTTGTTCGCTGCTCCAACTTCAAAATTTGAGTGCTTCTGAAGGATTTTATAGTTCATAAAAATGCTGTATTAATGTAAACATGGTGGACTGCGATGATATGCAGCTTTCTACAGGTAACCATGGGAGAGCATTAGTAGTGGCATGTGCAAGAACTTTAAATCTGGAATCAATTGCAGATACAAGCTCAGCTAATTAAAACAGTTCATCTCTTTGGGATTGTTCCCTGATATTACAAAGATATAATTCAGCCCCTGACTGTTGGAGGTCTTACAGGGGACACTCTGTAAGCCTACAGCTTGTCTTTTTTTGTCAGAGGGGATTGTCTCATTCTGCTGAAGGCTGAATAGAAAGTTTCGCATGATGGCACACAGCTGCTCCTTTGTGCCTGAGCCCATTTTATTTACCCATGGTGCAATGGTGTCCCTGCTAAATGGGTTGGATTTCAACAGCTATCTGTGACTACTTTGGTCAAGGTAGCAACAATCTTTTTGTTGGCAGAGATTATCAACTTCTTTCAAATTGTAAATGACTTTCCCCTTTGGTGATTAGCAGAAAGATGTTATCACTGCCTTAAGTCCACAACTGCTCATTCAAGTATGGAAAAGGGGATTTACTCTGGCAAAATCCTGGAGGGCTTTGGACCAATTGCCCAGTTTTGACCAGATATTTATAATATGCTCAGTGAGGTTGACACTGGAACATTTCTTGGCTTTGGGAAAAATGATTTAACTGCAAAATTGCTGCACTGGAGATTGTGGATTAGTTGGAAGAGAATTAAATCAAAGCCATGATCTTTAAAGTTATGTTCCCAAATACAAACAAAATTGGTAAGCCTTTTCCCATGCATCACCATACAGTTCTGAAGAAAGAAACATGTTTAGATACTATTGTCTGTGAAAACCGTAGACTGTAGAAAATACAATAAATTTGAAAACTTTTAGAAAGTCAACTTGTACATGTTAAAGTTGAGTGAACTTTGACTTGTCACCGTTGATGTCATGAATAAAACCAAAGGACAGGCAACAAGATGTATTTCCAAAATAAAGGGCATTTGCTTCTGGCAGCAGACATTTTACACACATTTTTAACAGTGAGTAAAAACAACAATATGCAACTTTGTTAAAACAGTGTTTGCACATATAAGATGTTCACAGCGGTTTACGTACTGTTATAATACTGCTTAGTTTAAGTTTTCAATTTATGATCCTGGTTTGCATGTAAAAACCAAAAACAGACATAAACCTGAGTCAGATGAAGGCCTGCTCTCTATCATGGGATAGCATTTGACCATCCATGTTATCACGCCATTTCTTCTCTGAGAAGTACATGCTACTGCCTGGTCATGTGATATGCGACTAATTGACTTTAAGCAAAAAGAGTCATCACACAATATCATAGTGAACCAACTTATGCAGCCCCCAGGCTTGAGTGATTTAAGCTGTTTGGTCAACATAGGCGGCTTTCTGTGTCCAATCCCACACTAACTTTTGGTTAACCTATTAAAATACAAAGAGAGGAAGTTTAGGCAGGCCTCACCGCCAAGCCTTTAATTATTAATAAAAATAATACCCTTGATAAAAATCAAAAGATGAGAGTAATGGAAAAATTAATCCTGCTGCACAGTGTTCGGACACATTTGAACATCTTTGTTTTTCTTAAAGTCTGTCCATTTAACTTGCAGTGAGCATGTAAGTCCTGGTGCTCTGCAGCTACCCTCAAGTCCCCCTTTGGGAGCTTCAATTTTTGGAACAGGCTTGGGTCCATTTTCTAGCAGGGTCTGAGTTTTCCAAACCAATCTGTGACCCTTCACTGAACCAAACTAGGTGGTAACGCAAGACAGGATATGTGCTCAGATTTTATGGTATTTGATGATGTCCACATGATACTCCATAAGGGGCAAAAGGGTCACTCTTTTCAATCCATACACTGTTAAAAACATGGATGTAGTCTAAGGTAGCTTTCACATGTGTGAACCCTGGTTTGCTCCTTATGGAAAGTTTGGTAGATTCTCCCTGAGTTTGTCACTCACACAAACCCTGGTGCAGACCAAAGAGTTAAACTCTGGTCCCGCTGAAAGCAGACGGGTCTCGGTTCATTTCAAAGTGAACCAGAGTTCAGTTTATGTTGGGTGTGAAAGCAATTTGAACCAAACAAGGGCCAAACAAGGCAAGCAAACCAAAAAGCAGTGCATTGTAGCTTGTATTTGACCAAATACAACAATAGTATGAAAATTAATGTGAGTTTGACTGATAATATCAAATAAAGTGTGTCTATCAGAATACTTCTGAACTGCTTTGAACACTGTTTCAAAGTGCAACAATAAACCAAATGGCAGAAACAAGCACTGCAGCTACAGCCCCAACTAGTGGCAGTGTCTATATTACACAGCAATTGGCAGAGTTGGGTCCACCTGACAGAGCGCAGAGAAATGGAGGAATCCTGCAAAATGGAAAGAACATACCAACTCCACACAGAAGACCCCAATCAAGATTCAGACCATTAGGCATTTTGCTGTGAGGAAACAGTGTCCAAACAGCTCAACGAAATATAAATACTCCCAAAAAACAGATTTTGAATTAAAAAAAAAAGATGAAGGTAGATGTCCCTTGTGAAATAGAGTTCCTTAAAATGTTTTTATCATTGGACTACCAAGAGTTTCTTGGCCTCTTATAAAGGTCCCAATCATTTTTCTGCTTTTAATGTTGTTAGAAGGGCTTGGGGAGCAGGAGAATATGACACCTTTTACTAATCTCTAAGTTCACGTAGAAAGGTGCTATCCCTCTTTAAAGAAAATGCTCAATTTTCCCTTCCTGGGATTTATTTTGTAATAGCTTTACAGCCTCCACCTGCATGTGTGTTTTCCACTTGGCACAGGCAGATGCCATGGCTGTTTTAAAAGTCCACCTCGGGACCTGTGAACCTGCCTCATCCTCCAATCAGGCATCACTAGGGCAGCCAATCAGCACAGAGCTCATTATCCTAGCCTCCTGTAGCCTCCCTGCCACTCAGACTCAAGCCTTTTCAAAGAGGAGGGAAAAGGAGCTGGATCTGATTGTTGACAGAGAAAAAAAAGCATTTTTGTTATCAAACTTAAATAAGAACCTTGTTTGCTTGACAACTATGATGTAAACCGTCAGACACACCAGGACACGGACCTTTAAGGCTTGTTGACAAAATGATTGTATTGCAACATGTGAATTGGTGAGGGAGGTCATGAATTCACTTCTAAGGTCTTAAAACTGGACTTTGACATTGTTATGACTTTTGATTTGCATGAGTTTTTACACACTTGATGCTTTTGGAATCCCGACTCAACACTGTATGAGAAAAGACCTCTTTTGTTCAGTGTACAGAATGTAAACAAAATGGACGTAGTCTTATTAATGTCACCGACTGACTTCTGAAGCAATAACATAAAAGTCAATGGGGGCCACAGAGTGCAGTTTTCTCTCACATCTGCATGGGCTTCATTCTCAGCACCTGGTTGGTAATTGATGTAAACTCACTTAAATCAGATTTCCTCAAAGACTTCAGAAGTTTATGTTTCAGTGTTGAAAGGACAGAACAGCAGGTGTGTGTTTTCTACCTTTCTCTGTTGAATGTTCTGTGTCAGAGCGAGGATATAAAAAACCTGTCTCCTGAGTAGCACTGAGAGGCTCTTGAGATAACAGAGTGAAGAGAAAGGTGAGAGACAAGAGTGAGAGGGAGAGCGTGTGAATGAATGAGTGAGTAAGGGAGACAGAGAGAGAGTACAGTGTGGTTCAATAAGACACTTCAGTACAGTGGGTACATTTGTTTATCTTAGATTCAACAGTCCTGCTTTCTATACAAATATGATGGGATTTTATCACAGAGTTTTCACTTAATCTACTTTGGGAAATACTGCTCTTTGAATTTCATGAGTCGGTGCATCAGTATTAACTGTAAGTGACGCCTAGTCCTCAGGTCTTTGCCATTGGATTATTGCAGGAGAGGATTGGCAGCAAGATGACACATGACAAAAGAAAAATATAAACAGAACAAACATAGACAATTGTTGACACTCAGCCGGTGTCTCAGACGGCCGCTGTGACATGTTGACATCGTTAATGAGGGGAAGACGAGGGGGAGAGGAAGTGAAGCGTGCATTGTCCGCAGCCTTAGTGAACCCCTCAGAGCATTTTCCTGAGAGATACGTTCCTTTATAGTCAGTAAAAATTGACCAAAAAAAAGATGTAAAATGTTGGCCATTTCCGTGATATTCCGTGTTTATATTGAATTCCATGTTTAATGTCCAATTCTGTGAGTCTGTCCGCAATTCTGTGGATTTTAAAGGGCCCTAGGCAACCATTGGAGCTGTTGGAGGACAGGGGTTGATGTGATTGGTTGAGGGGTTTTTGTGATGTTCTGGGCAGCTGAATTCTGGACCAGTTGAAGTTTATGGAGGACTTTGTGAAAAAGACCAGAGAGTAAAGAGTAACTATAATCTAATCAGAAAGTAACAAGAGCGTCAGCAAGAATGGCGGTGCTGTTAGGGGTAAGCGACACGTGAAGACGGTTAAAATTGCAGTGGTAGAAATATGTAGACCGGGTTAAGTTATTGATATGAGCTGGTGTGATGATTTCAGACATATTAGTCTGTTTTTGCTCCACAGAGCTTGATTGTTGTAGATTGGAGCTTCGCAGGATGGATCAGTCTAATTACAGACATTATAGCAGGCCGGTCAATGAGCACGGTAAGGTTAAGCTGACAGAGCCCCAAGCCCCCTGAGACTCTCTGCTAACCCCACATACCTCAAGGGACCTGGGAAACCAAGAGGCAATAGGATAATCCAGAGAAATTTTGGCATATTTCTTGATGAACTAGGCAGGGTTCTGTGTGATTTTATTCATTTTATTGACTTAAACTTTATTTAACTAGGAAAAGGAACTCATTGAGACAAAAAATCTCTTTTTCAAGAGTGTCCTGGCCAAGATAGGCAACAATACAGTTAACGAATTACTTAAAATCAGAACAGCATCACATACAAATACACATGACATGTTCCAACACTTAAAGTACAATGAAAAAATAATAAAGACAATTAATTGACAAGCTGGACTATTGAAGAAAACAAGATCATCTGTCAAAACATCTGCAGCCAGATGCCTCGGTGATGAAAACAAGTGTTGGATTTAGTTTGCAACTGTATTGAAAAATGGTCTCCAAGGTTAGATTTACGATAACTCACCCAACGGAAGCTTTCAAATCAATCATGGAAGTTCAAGCACTGATGGTACCTTATCTGCATTACCTATAAAGCACTGTCCCATGTAGATGCATTGTTGGATGCTTTCTTATAGTTGTTTCACCCCAGCAACTTCAAATATGCAGTCACCCACTTGCAAAACTCTTGAACTCAAGCTGTGGAAGTCAGACGCTGTCATTAGCCTGATTAAGTTGGAAGTAGGCTGACATGTTCCAGTTGTCTCATAGGGTGCATGAAGACTGTGTTGCTCTTTTCCTTGTGTAGGCAACGGTTGAACTGAAAGGTGCATTGATGTCATCCAAGTCAAGGATATTGTGGCAGGCTATGACTCAGTCTAGTTTATGAACACAAACACGGTATCTATATTTAGCCATGTGGAGCATGTTTACTGTGAGTAAGACAACAAAGTCACTGTCGGACTATCACTGCAGATTATTCGCAGGTGAGCAGTGTAATGTTTAGGGAAGTCTAAGAGTGTACGTGGTCAGTTATGATGAGCTTGTCACTGTCATTGTGTTAATTAGGTTGTTCTCGGGCCTTCAAAGTTTCAGACAGCTAACATCTGAAATCTTAGAGACACTTGTTCACACGTGTCCCTCACAAGTGAAATTTCTTATGAAGAGGGAGTCTAAGGTGATGAGATGTGATGTCCAAGAGGACAAGCACGGAAGTCTGACACAATGTTGACCTTCTTGCCTTTTTTCTGTGCATTGTATTCTTGGAAATAAAGTAAATAGTAGAAGAGAACATACTGTTGAGCAGAAAATATAATCACTCAGATGTATTACATGCACTTAGATTGCACAGATTGAGCAGTGTTCACAGTATACAAACGCAACAGACCCTTTTATTCCTGTTCTCTGAACATTTTTGATTATTTCCACCAGCATTCACATTCAGCTCACTCTTCACCTGTTGTGGAAATTTTAATAGTGCTTATCTTACAGGAAAAACTAAAGTCGGGTAAAATATGTAGCTTCTTGCATTCACACATGAAGCTCACTTGGATTTTTGTGCAGAAGCAACAAGGGTTTCAAGATGAGTCCAGTTCTGTTTACTGCACTGAAGGCACCTATTTTCTCTACAAAATGCTGTTCTGTGTTTTCAGCCGTCAGCATCCCAAGAACCAAAGGGCCTTATGTATGTTTTTACAATGCTTTCAGCTGAACACAATTCAACACAATTGGAGCACTGCCACACTCATCAATGTCACTTCTTCTAAAGTAAACTTTGGACCAGTGATATCAGCTTACCACCCACACTGACATAATCAGACATCCTTTAAGTTTGCACTGTACAGGTCTGGAACTGCTGCTTATGCCATAAACCAGTTTCTGTACATTTTTTTTTTTCTGTTTTCTTGATAAAATGGATTTCATCACAAGGAAATTCTCATCATAATAAACAAAACCCTGCATTGAGCTCCTGATATTTATAAATAAATGATAAGAAATTGTTCCCTAATGCAAAACACGATCAACACTAAAAGACCATTGTGTTCACTTACAGAAATTCTTAATCATACTGATGGCTTACAGCTCTGCTAGCTTTCAGTTTATCAAATGCAAATGACAACCATAAATCCTGAAGATGTTTGTCTCTGACGTAGAAGCTAACAAACATCACTGTTTGGAACAAATAATGTCCAAAGCTACATTTGCAAATGAAAAGTATTGCCTGTGGACATCTGATGATATGCAATCTTTGCAGAGGACATCTGTGTTTTTCATCAAATGCAAATGAACCATGTCTGTGACTTCAAAAGTAAAAATTCAAGGGCAAAAAATACTCAATTTTAGCACACACCCAGGCTCCTGAAGGCCTTTTTTGCTCTTAAAGAGGGGCAGGGCACAGTAAGCACTGAAATAAACTGACCCTGACACATACAGGCTATTAGCAGTGTTTATTTTAGTGTTTTCACACAAATTATATGAATTCACTTCATGCTTTTCCTTTAAAGTCCACTGAGCACTCTCACTTGAGCACCTCTCTGCTCGATTGCACTTTACTTCTCCCACATAGCCCCTTACTGCTTCTTGTCACCCCAACCTTATTGTATGTCAGTTATCTTTAACTTTACATTTCATAACTCACAAAAGCATTACAAGTGAACATTTTTTGTCACTCAGTAAACAGTTATGACAAGAGTTGATCATCTTGTGGATCACACATAAGCTTGAGAAGAGTGAAACAAACTGATCTTGTGTGTCAATTAAATGTTTTTTGAAAGGTAGACAAATACTCTTTGGTGTACAGACTTCTCTTATCCAGTGTGCAAAGGGTTGAGAATCTATAACAACTTCCTCAAGGAATCGGTGTCATCAGTCTTTTGGCTTATCGATTCCTTCCACTGACAGGGGTCAGGAGTGGTCAAAATTGTGGCTAAATTTTTGACAAAAAGGCGTTAACTGTAAATTTACAAAAAATTTACTGAAAATTTCAAACTTTCCAGAAACTTCACAAGGGAAGTTAAGATAGGGAAATTTGGAAATATTCCAAATTGGACACTTTCTTTGGGAATTATGCTAATTTATGTTAATTAACTGGAAATTTGGTGCTAATTTAAACAAACTTTATCATATCCAAACATAAATATAACCATTTCATTTGTCATAGGAAGACAACTATGCAAAATTATACTATTTAAAAACATTACATTTCAACAGTTTTAGTTATTTTATTGAATGATCAATTTACTTTATGTAGTCCTCGGGCTCAAATGTTTGGCCTCAATAGTCCAGGGTCCTAGAATCATCTGTGCACGTGATGGAGGAGCACAGTGCATTCAGGGGGAATGGCCTCAGTACTCCTGCAGTAAGCAGCGATTTAGGAATAGCAGAGATATTCTCAAGTTTACCTGCATAAAATCTGGTAGTTCTAGTCAGGATTTTGCTAAAATATATTTTCCCCAAATATATTTAAAATCCTTGTTCAGGGCCAACCTTCAATTTAGCAAATTCTAGTTTTTTTTTCTCATTTATTTCCATTTATTCCTGTAAATTCCTGTTAATTCCTATGGAAAGGGTCCAACTTCAACTTTATTATTATTCTGTGGGAAATTTGTTATGCAGCAGGCATCAGCACACCACTACATGATAAAACATTAAACATACAGGCATTAGGAAAATCAGGAAAAATCCTGAGCACAAGTGAAAAGGAAGGCACTTAAACCAGAAAAAGCCAAAGGGTACAGAATCAGACAAAGCTCCATAAAGTGCATTCAGTCAGTAAAGTGCTATGGAGTAGATAAATAAACAGTAATGATGAATAGTCGAGGTAAAGCAGATAAAAAGAGAATCAATAAATAGTCAAGGATTACAGTCTAAAAATCAATCTTATCCACAAGGTACATAAAGTACACACAAGAAAACTGGTCAGGCCAATGAATTAAGGTTGTCAATGGCAACAAGAATAAAATAAGTTCTGGCACGCCTTCTTGGTTCTAGGCACTCTGTAACATCAGCCAGAAGGGAGAATCAAGAATCAAGAATCCTTTATTGTCATTATGTGGGGACATAACGAAATTTTGGGCAGTAGCTCTCGGCTGAGGTAGTCAGAAAATATAAAAAACAGTGAACCAGCACTCACAAATACACAGTATAAGAAATAGGATAATAAGAAGATCAAGAAGAAGATCAAAAATCACAGAATTTTGCAACCCTATTTGTAGGCCGACCGTGGCAGCAATGCTGTGATGTATAGGTTGTGGTTGCCAGCAGCACAAATCAAAGCTGTTCGGAGACAGAGGAATTTAGGAACTAGAAACAAAATCAGGAAGTTTATGATGTTGAGTCATCAACAGTAAGAGCACTAAAACCTTCACAGCCCACCTGTGACACGCAGATGACCTCTCAGGGTCATTATGGCTGCCGCTCTTACAGATGAATAGAGATGGGGGAAACTCGCCTACTTTAAAGATAGGAAGTGCTTACAATATGCCGTGCTTCCTGCCTCTTTTATGGCAACATTATTACTTTGCGCTCCATTGTGATCTTTCAACACATATAACTTAACTGGTGCTTCACAGATTGTGTACAGTTTGTGTGTGTTTACAGTGTGTCCATTGTGTGCTTCAGCATCCTGAGGGACTTGCCTGTAGTGGCTTAATGTCTTCACAAAGAGATGATGAGGGGCAGGGGGTTGCTGTGCAGGAACAAATGGACAAAATATATGAACACATGTTTCAGACAATATTTACAGACACACATCTGCGATCATTGAAACCAGGCGGTGTGTACACAGAGCGCACACACACACACACACGTACGTACATGTGCTTCTCTCTCTCTCTCTCTCTCTCTGAGCGCTCACTGCTCATTTGTCTTCTCTCATTACTGCTATCTCCTCCCTCTTCTCCTTTCCTCCCCACTTGTTTGTGCAGCTTGGGAGTCTACCTTCTGAGCCTCTTGGGCATTCTCTCTCTCTCTCTCTCCCTCTCTTGCTTCCCTCTTCTCTCTCTCTTTCTCTCTTTCTATGTGTGCACTGTTCAGTCGGCCTAGCTCACACTGACAGACTCACACTCACCAGCCCAGCAAGCCGGCCACAAACACTCACACACCAGTTTGTCAGAGGAAGTAGGCCACCTTAATGGGGATGTGTGGAGTGCCCGTAAGTGGATTGTAACCTGGAACTGCTTCCTCTTGCCAGGTAGGGCTTACCAACCATCACTTTGTTCTTTGTCCGCACAGCACTCCTTATTTTAAAGCTTCTCTTTAAGCAGCAGGATTTTTCTTTGCTTTCCTTCAGCTTTGGTGGAGTATTCATGTGGATAAGGATATAAATAAGACAGAGAGATAGGAGGAAAGATAGTGAAAGTAATAAAGGCAGATTCATCATCTGGCATCTTTATTGCTGGCTCATAAAAGGAGTCTGTTGTCACTGCTGTGCACTACTTTGATTCATTTAACTTTGTGGTTGTGTTTATTAGATTTTGCCTCCATTTTCCCCCCTTAAATCCTCTTTTTTCTCCTTCCCCTTAAAAAATACCCTTCCATTTCCCTCTCCTTCTTGACAAATTAGACATTTGGCAGTATTTCTTGAAAATCACATTGTTTACATCCCCTCCTCACTACTTTTACTCCACTGGTTTCTACTCTGGCCGTGTTTCAGTGATATGATTTAGCCCTCCCCATGGCCAGGGAGTCATACGGTGTGAAACAAGGAAACTATAAGAGGGAGATGCCTGTTAGGAAGATACTCTACACTGAACTGGAGCTTAGCTAAATGTGACAGAGACGAGACAAGAAGAGAGAGCTAACAGAGGGGCCAGAGGAAGAATAAACAAGAGGAAGCTTACTGGGGAAAATTGCTTTTCCTCATTAAGGGAATTGAGAGGTTATCCACTACTTAGAAGGAGAAAGCAGGTGAGTGTGATGTGTTTAGATGTCTGTGTTGCAGCTTGTTGATGCACAAGTAAGGAAATCATTAGGACTGTCAAAGGATAAGATATGTTGTGCTTTATTATCAGCTGAATTTTGATTCTGGTTTGTGATAAACGGCAATGTTAATCACATATTTAAAAGAAGACATATTTTATTAATCCCTCATGGGGAAAGTTCATTCTTTACACTCTGTTGTCCGACATGCACACAAATAGGCTGAGATGCACAGGCACAAACAGGCTCTATGATCATGCACAAATGGAGAGATGTCAGAGTGATGGCTTGCTGCTCCTGAAAAAGCATCGCTGAGCAGTTTCAGAGTTCAGTGCCTTGCTCAAGGGCACTTTTGAAGTGCAAAAAAAGTGTGCTGGCACCTCTCCAGCAATCAAACCAATGTCCATACATGAGCTGGTCAGCCACCCTTTGGTTCCCATCCCAAGTTGAACTGAGCTGGTGCGGCCCATTCTATTGTTTTAGCATTTTATACAATTTCAGATCCATATTTGAAGAAACGTAAAGCTATTCTTATAAATGCTTCATGCTTTTGTTTTGACTTTCATGTTTGTTCTCAGTATAAGAGTTAAACAAACATACAGGAGTGCATAGACAAAATGTCTCACTGATGTAAAGTGATCTGCTTTCTGCAACAGCATTTTCATTGCCAGGATTTCCAGTTTAGCCGCTGTCTTTATTTGAAGTCAGCTGTGCCCAACCTTTTTTTGGTACCACTGCCAATTTTTTTTTGTAAGACAAAGCTGGACTGGCCATCGCACAGGGACTGGCATACAAACAAACTGTAACTAAGGTTTTCTGCTGAATCAACATTAGTAACAGAGTTGACTGAAAGTCACCAGTTATCAATGTCTGTATTAAGTCTGCAAAACCAAGACGGATGTGAGTTTTTTTTTTTTTTTTTTTAAATAAAACCACAAGCAAACTCTTTCATTTAGTAAATGGTAATGAGATTTTTTTTCTTTTTAATTTCTATATGGCCTTGCCCCAGCATGTCTGTAGCTCAGTGATTGGAGACACCATTTTAGGTAATCCAGGTGAGTTTCCAATTAAGCTAAAAAAGTCAGTGTTGAAACTGTTTTATTGAGGTGCTGGTTTAGCAGAGCGGGTAGCAACAGTGCACCTACCATATGTAAAGGCTCATGCCTGGGTTCGATTTCCGCCTGAAGCTGTGTCCTCCCCTGATCTCTCTTTGATTTCTAAAGTCTATCCACTGTCTCTATATTATCATTTACTGCCTAAAATGCTCAAAAATGCCCAAAAATCTGATCCATGTTGTGCATTACTTTGTAACTTGTACTTACTTAAGCTGGATGTATGCTGTGCAATTTTGAATGTATATTTGATTTGTACGACTGGTTCTGTCAGGCCGTATTTCAGCCCAAACAGCGTCATTTGTCATACATTGTACAGGAAGACATCATATGACAACTGCCATTCTTAGATCACAGCCCAGGCAGCTACTTTGACCAGATAAATGATTTTCTGATGTATTTGATGTATTTTCCGTGTAACTGCACATGCTTACACTGTGATAGCTGATCCATGTGTGTTTGAACATGCATGTTTATAGAAACTACAGCATTTTATGATTAGAATTCAGAAGAAGAAATGTGAAATAATTGAAAAAAAAAAGATTCACTTCTGAAATACATCAGATCAACATGGCAGTCCATGGTTGACATTGACAATCAAGATGTTGGACAGATTCTCTTCATATTCAATAAAGAGGATCAGATTTGATAAATGTGTTTTCATTTGTCGGTGTTGATTTGAGCTTAAAGGCCAAGAGCAGATTTAACTCCAACCTCCATCTTTAAGAGTTTTCAAAAACACTGTTCTCGACATTTTGCAACATTCGGCCCAGATGTTACTTATGCATAGTGAACAGTCAGGCTGTACCAGATTGTCCAGTGTAAGTACGGTGTACAGTGTGATAAATCATGCCCATTGGTCATGTGTCAGAAGAGTTCAGTTGTACAGTGTGACCAGGCAATTTAACATGACTGATATACCAACTGTCTTGATACTCCAGGTGGATTTCTGGCTTTAAATGAAGAGGTTATTTGAAAGAAAACATGGAATGAACATGGAAACTTGATTAGGGAAAACAGAACTTGCAACAGAATTTGAATATTTACTGTGAAAGGATAAAATGTTTGATATTGTTTAATGCAACGATTTGACATGTAAATGAGCAGTGGTGTCCTTAATTCACAGCACTGTGAAAGCCGAATGATGCCACAGTAAATGAAGAATAAAAAACTGCTTTTATTTTGAAAGACCATGAGGAATTTTGCACATGCACATGCTTTATGTGTAGGCTCGGGTTTGATTCCTACCTAAAGCCCATTTCCTGCATGCCTTCCCCTTACTGAATCTACCACTGTCTCTCCTCTACCAGTAAAGGCCAAAAATGCCCAAACAGTGTTGTGAAAAAAATAACTTGCTTCCATCCAAATATCATTAAGAAATGTTAATTTATCTATTACCATAAGGTACAGGATACTTCATGAATGTCCGCTAAGCTTTATGTACTTATCTTTTTCACATTTAAAACTTTTATTGCATTTTTTTAAAATAACGAAACACATTAAAACAAACAAAGAAAACATATCACATTTGTGTTGTTGACGGCAAATTAGACATGTTCAATTTACAGGATCCAGCCTCAATTAAAGGTTTCACCGGGGTTTTTATGCCTCATTTACAGTTAGCATGATAAACACAGCAGACCTTTAGGTGTAGAAGAGCAACACTTTAAGGATCTGAGACTGTCAAAAGGACCTTGGATATTCTGACATATATGACCTCCATTCCTTCCATCTTGTGTACAAATCTTTTCTTAGTTTAAGTAAGTATGTCAGTCTTTCTGCCCCTGAATCTTTTTGATAATGTCTGACCAGGTCTCTGCACTGGGAGGATCAGTCTGTTACCACTTTCTGGTGATTTGATTGCAATTACTGTGAATATTTTTGAGCAGGTATCTATTACCTCCTGATATTTCTCCTGGCAGGTCGCCTAAATAAAGTGACAGAAAGGTTAAAGGAAAGATCTGTTGCATAATTGTCCAGATATTTTCCAGAAACGGATGAATCTTTGAACAGCTTCAGAAAAAAATTGGCGATGATCTACTACATTACTCCCACTGTTTGTCAAGCATGCACAAATTACACCTTGTATTTTAGGAGTAATGAAGTAGCAAACATGATTTTCTAGCCAAATTCACACCATTAAATTGAACAAGAAGTAGAGATCAGTTTCATATATGATCTCCCACTGTTGACTGGTTATCTTTTTAATGTAGTTTGTGGTAAAACATATTCCCCTTGTGATTATGGAGTGTGCTGCCTAAGGGATTGAGCGTCACAGGTATTCAGTGTTGGTTTTCGGCCCTGCTGCTTTCATGCAGAGATTTCTCCAGCTTCTCTGAAATGTTTGATGGTATAATGGACTGTCCTTAAATCTTTTGCAATTGTATGTTGAGAAACGTTGTTCTTAAACTGTTGGACTATTTGCTTAGCAGTTGTACACAAAGTGGTGAACCTCGCCCCATCCTTGCTTGGGGATGCTCCGTTTATACCCTGATATTACTCTCACCTGTTCACATGTGTAATGTCCAAAACAGGTGATTTTTTTAGCATTCCTCATGTTTCCCAGTCTTCTATTGCCCCTGTTTGTGCTTTTTTTGGAACAAGTTACAAGCATCAAGTTCAAAATGAGTGAATATTTGCAAAAAAATAATGATTTTTTTTTCTTTTTTATTCTGTTTTTACAATTTGCACAATGTCCCAACTTTGAGTTTGTATTTCAGACTTTAATGTCATTAATATTTATGTGTTGCGCTAACAGATGCAGAGCTGATGGATATTCACTGTTGTGCAAATAGTGGCCTTTATTTGAGAGGATTTTACAGTACAGTGGTGTGAAGATATGCAGTGTCATCACCTCAATCTTCCCCTTGTCCCTGATCAATAGTTGTTAGTGTCAACGGCCAGTCCCTCTGCAGCGCACGCACACACACAAACAATCCCACAAACCCGACACACACAGGAGCGTGTCTGTGACTGAATGTGATATATCAGCCGCTCTTACACAGCCGGTCCCAGCTTGTACAAATGAGATGTTTGCTATTTTGTTTGAACCTGAGAAACACAATCTCACATCACGGCCCTGCGACTGCACACACATAATAGGGAAAAGTAATCAAAACAAAAGATGGATGGATTTTGTCTCTCTCGCCTCTTATTCACACAGACTCTCTCTCACACACACACACACATCTCCCTCTGCTCTGTCTTTTTCAGTAGTCACATTGTCTTCAGCTGCCTGGCGTCACGGGGCAAGTTACGTCAATGACATTTTCTCTCCCAAACCCTCGGCTTCTATCAATAATGCCTTTGCATCTTTGGATGTGACACAGGCAGCCCCTGACAAACCCCAGCCTCTACCCTGTCCCCCCCCCCCCCTCTGCTTTGGCCTGATTTCTGCGGGAGACGGGATCATGATTCTTCAAAAGAATTTAGGCAGTATTATCCTAAAAAATAGGTTCAATAGGGTGGAATGACTAAACTAGAGACGTGCATACAGGAGAGCAATGTCACCGGCATACCATAAATATTAATGAGAACAGATTTTCATGCTAATAAAATGCATTTGACTTCTCCGAGGTTTAACTCAATGCCAAGTATTCATGTGAGACAGTTTAACAGTTTAACTCCTGTGGCTTTTCTGCATCAATCAGAGAGGCTGATATGAAGAATAGTCCTGCTGCCCTGTTATATTAGAATGTGAGACAAAAGCTGTTTTATTTTGATCTACGTACAGGTAAATTAGTTTGAAATATGCTCTTATTATGTTTCAATTTTTTAGAAAACCTTGCGTGTTTGACTCTTTGTACTTGGGGATGCACAGTGTTATTGTTGCAATATTGGAGTAAGCAGATGATAGCATGAAAAGTTATATAACAGGAATCTAATCATTATTAGATTATTTATTTATGTCACTTACTATAACACCCTAATAAACAGCCACAAGTTTTTTTTTTTCCAACATTCAGTGCTGTTGCACCATTGTTTCTAGGGATGCACAATATGATCAGACCGATATCGGTAATCGGCAGATATTTGCTTCATATCTTCATATAAGAGAGCAGGGGAACCTCTGGTGTCCCTCAATGCAGTGTTGCAAAGATGAGGAAAATTTAAACCCCCAAAAGTGGGCATAAATAATCCAGGTCTGGTCAAAACTGTTTGAAAAATATAAAGAATTTGCTTTATATTTTAGAATTTTCTGGGGGCCAACTTAAAGAGGATTGTGGGCCATACTTGGGCTCATTTGCTATAGTTTGGACACAACAGGTTTCTAAATGTCTTTTTGCTTCGTGACTTTGATTGCATTCAGCAATATCCACAAGGGGCAGTTTCTTTGCTGCTGTGTGGCTACCTCCACCAAGGAGAGAATGTTTGTTTGGAAGATAATACAGTGTTTGTGAGATAATTTTAAAAAAAGTTATCAATGAATTTTGATGAAAATTCATGGGAATGCTGGTCATGGCACAAGGAAAAGGTGGTTTGGTTTTGGTGGTGATCCAAATCCAGATGCTGATCTTTTATAGGATTTGTTAAAGCCGCACTATGTAAGATTCAGGCTTTCTGCTCTCGAGGGGCCTCTATGAACGTTGAGAGTAACTGCACTGTTGTAAAACCCCACACCAATGTGCATTTGCTGACATACAGAGGGAGGAAAAGCGAGCCAACAGGACATATAAACCATGTGGACTGATAAGGTACAGTCTGATCATGTTTCTTTTCGAATACATCACTTTTCAAGCGCCAGCTGTCGGTTGTTAGCAACTTGTACTTTAAAGTCCAACAAGACCAGGGCCAAATCAGCATCGGTCGGACATCCCTCCTCGTCTTTCAGCTCCTGCCAGCGAGTGAACGCCGGGCCAGTGTTTATCCTTGTCCGGGCATATAGCTTGCTACTCTGCCGCTTTCTTTTTTCGCCTCCTCTGATAAAACTTCGGGTTTTTCGCTGCTTCCCCCATGATAAGAACTCTATGTTTAGCTTTCTTCCTCTTCTTCTTTTAATTTCCGGCAGACTAGACACAGCTAAGGCGTATTTCTGCCCTCCACAGGACTTTAGTGCTGATTAGTCAGCACATACGTTTAGTTTTTGCCTCGACTTCTGTCTTTTAAACGAATCGGGAAGGAGGGGGAAGTTACGTTGGCTGTAAAGCCATGACATATCTGTCAGACCATGACAGATGTGTCATTCAACCTTTTGTAAGGTGATGTACCACCACAATGACTCTAGAAATATTATACTAAGGTGGAAAAGCTACATAGTGCTGCTTTAACATCCCGAGATAGGGCATTTCTAACATTTTCACCACTAATGCTTTAAAAATTTTTGCACATGTACGTCATGTGGTTTCAGGCAACACCACAGTTAAGTTTCAGTCCAGATCAAGAGCTAGGTCCAATGTTGTATTCTGGAGCTCATTCTGGATTAGGGGTACATGCATGTACAGCCAGGGTGGCCATTGACTGTGAATGCTTTGGCAGAGGTTTTACACCTCTTCTGCTTGTCACCAGTACAGCTGTTTAGCTCTCACCCTACGCTGATTGCTGTTGGGGGACGTCCCCCACTGGTCACTTGTTATCCTCAGATGATGTCATATCGATCAAACTTGCACTCCAACAAGCTAATGTACTTACGCTTTTACCGTTGTTTTGTTAACATGGGGAATTGTGACCTAATGAGGGAGATAAGCTGTGGAAAGTGGTGCCACTGGTCTGGCCTGCAATGCTATCCCATCATGTTTTGGGCAGCTAAGTGTCTGTTTGCAAGACCCAGTAAATATGAGGTGAATTTTCAGTGGCGTCAGGTTGCGTTAAATGTGTGATGGTGGCTGCTTCACTCTCTGTAATGATGATAAGCATTTCAGTATATTTTACACTAATAACCACCTTAATTTTTCACTGAAAATTATGAACACTCTACTTCTAAAATTTCCATCATGAGTTTAAAACTGCAGCCATAGATTATTTTGTATGTCCTAAGAGGAGACTGATAATGTTCTGATACTTTTTAAAACTCTTTTGCGCACTGGTTTAATAATTCATGCATGCTAGGGTTTGGATTTTATGTCCAGAAGCCTTAAGGAAACTGTGAACTCTTAAAAACTTCAAGATCTCTTTGAGAACATCAAACATTGTAATTGCTCTCAACCAAGAGTTTTATGGTATAACTCCTAAAAAAGATGAACTTTTATGTTCCAGTGTCCACCGTTTTCTTTCCTTGTTGGTCTCCTTGATCTACAGGCCTCGTTCCCCCTTTATCCCTCTCTCCTATCTCCATTTTCTCTTTCCCCTTTGGCCTGATCACAGTGGCAGGGTCTGACAGATAAACGAGTATTACCGTCTCATCACTCTCCCTTCAGTGAAATTGAGGGGAAAATGGGCCAGCGCATTGCGCTGCATCTAATGAGACCACTCAGAGATTAATCTATACCCTAGCCCAGTCCCTTAACCAGTTATTGGTACAGCACAAAGCGATAATGGCTCTAAAACCCTCAGACCACAGATTGATCTGGACAGTACATGTCAAAACAGATCTAATATATGTTTAGCTGCTGCTGACATGCACGCAAGATACACCCACAGACCCATGGGTGCCTGTCACTTCACTCATAGATATTCTCATTTTTCAAAAGCAGCAAACATCAGGATGATCATACAAATCAAATAGTACTATCAACTCATAAAGGTCTCTAAAAATAGACAAAACATGTGTGAGTCGTTTGTTATACATGACCTGTGATTGCAGGAATGCAGAAAATGAAGCATGAGTTTAAGATTACATAACCTGTGATGGAGGATTGAGCAAATTATTTCACTTGAGGCAGATAAACAACGTCGAGTCTTTAAAAAGAATAAAAATAACTATGTGATAAAAAGGGGGGTTGTGGAAAATAAATGTTTTTTTTTAAGAGCAAGTTAAGAGGAAGATCTGACCAAAAATAAAGGTTGATGGGATACAATGCAGAATATTTAGATACTATGCCAAACGATACAATAGAATATAATGCAATACTTTGCCCAACAATACAATGAAAAGTAAAGGTTAAAGATATTTTTTGTCACTTGCGTTTATATTTTGGCACCATGCCATAAAATATTTTTCTCAGTAGATTTTTAATGTTGGTTGAATGTTTTTATGAGTCAAAGTAACTCTGATCTTTGACTTTCATATACAGTGTGTTAAATTTGATATTAATTTGTTTTGGGTTTTGATTTTGGATTAACTAATTCTTTGTTAAATGTTTATCTTTTTTGAAAGCTGAAACTTTCCCAAATATTTTGTCAATTTTTCACAGAGAAATTTTTGATCCTATAGGTGACACAGGCTCAATAATGCCAACCGTTTGATTATTGTTGCCATGAGAACACGTAGTAATGCACGAAAAGCTGCTGGACAATTAAGCAGGACCTGCTCCTGCTGCAGTTATGTTTCTGTATCTCTTCATATCTCGTCCTGTTAACCTGTGATGGACCACCTCTGATCCCTGCCTGCTGTCCTCTCTGTCACCCAAACTTCCTCCTGTAACTCCATTCCCCTTTAAAAAGACGTCCAAAAGCTGAGTAGAGATCCACTGTTGTCTTCTTCCTTCAGTGTGACTTTTCTGTTAGAATTGAGGATTCTGGTCGACAAAAACGCCACTCCATGAGGTGCATTTACTACACAGCAAACCAGTTTCTGTTTCACAGAAAAATTTCTTGTAATGAGGCAAAAAAAAAACAACTTTTGAAATTTTTTCAACAAAACTGAAACACTGGTTGTCTGCTTAGTTTATGCACCTCACAACGTAACTGTTTACTGAAAGAGTCCTCCATTTAAAGAGCAGTAACCAGTGAAGGCGGGTGGGAGTGACTGGCTCACTACATCTTGACTCATCGGCGGTTGTTTTGCTTACTTAAAGGTCCCATATTTTGCTCCTTTTCTGCAGTTTAACATGGATCCTTAATGTCTTCATGAAACGTTGGTAACATGCTTTGGTCCAAAAAGCATATGAATAAAACACAGCTGCGTTCTTTCCACGCTCACATAACCCCTCTGTTCAGAACGGCTGGTTTTGAGGGCAGTCGCCTTCATATGCTAATGAGCCAGAGCAGAGCCACAGCCAACACAGTAACATACGGGGACCTGCAGTGTATTTCGAGTGCACTGCCGCTCCAGCCACGCGCCACTTACTGTCCTGCACACACGAACTGCAAATTCATGCCGATTGCCAGAAAACAGCGAAGCTCGTTCCCCCAAACATCACAGGCTAACGCACAACATGCTAAACTCGATTTAGTTACCGCAGTGACAGCCTCAACAGAAATGGAGGGGTAATGGGGTGGATAAAGGACTGATTATATTCAGCCAAGTGTTAAACTTCTCTTGACTAATGTAGGAATGTTCATACTTTGAAGTTTACCCATCAGACTTTCAACAAGTAACGTGAACATTGACGAACATGTGCAGTTACCTATGGTTCATCCCCCCCTGCTGTTAGCATTATCTCGTAGCAATGAGCAAAATAAATACTACACAGCATTAAAACTCACATTTCCATCATCAGGTTTGGCGACGGATTGTTGATACTGAGTCCGGATTCAGGAAAAGTCTAGTTCCCAGTCCTGTGTTAAACAGACTGAAGTTGAAGAAGCAGTCAGACGTGAAGTGACTGGCACACACATACAGGTTTTAGCCGACTGTAGCTGGCTCATTAGCTTCAAAAGTAAAATAAATCCACTGGGCCCTTTGGTCTTCTGAGGCTGGTAGCCTATATGTGAAGATATATGTGGCTGTTTACAGCCAACAACCGAACAGTAATAGGTTTTGGGTCTAGACATGGTGTACGGCAATCTCTCGCTGAGAATGTAAACAATATGGCGGCACTTTGCACAGAAATTTCACTCAGGTAGACGTAGGCTTATGCAAATAAAATGCTTGTTACGTAACAGAGTATCCACAGACTCAACAGCTCAGCAAATACCATGAGTTTACATTTATGCAGTATGCTAAATACAGGTTTTGTCGTCTACAATCACATTTTGTGGACTGGAAGGCAGGCCAAATTCCCAAAAATATGTTGAAAAGCCTTAAAAAAGAAATTTTTTGCAAAATATGCCCCCTTTAAGAGCTCCGTTGTGGGTGAATGTCATGTGGTTTTCACCCCTGCAGCTCGGCTGCTTTGTCTTGAATCAATTCAAAAAAAGAACACATCTACACACATCCTTTGGATCATTTTGTGCTCACACTGCAGTATTTTGAAGCAGTTGAAGTCCAGGTCAAAGGGCCTTACATCATTACATCACAGCCAGTGTTCCTAAGTATGAGTCTTCTACTGTATGTTTTACGAATTAATTTTCATATGCAAGCACAATCATGAGAAGTCACAACACATTGACACTGTTTGTCTAGTATCTTGAGTTCTGGATTATTTGAGTTTAAAATAAAAGACATTTAGCATAAGGATTAAATAATCATATTACAACAAAGGATAGTGAATCTTGATCTGATGTCTTTTTATTAGAGCCCAGTAACAAGTGTGTTTATACAGGATCAGATACTTCCTGTACCTCTTCTTCCCATTTATTCTGCATATGAGCTTCTCCTTTTCTGAAATTGGTTTCTACCTGAGCTATAAATAATATAACTTTGAACTTCTGAGATATTTATTTCAGTGTGATGAATGTCAGTGCTTAAAGGTTGAGAAAAATCAATGATAATTTATCGTCTGCCGGTTGTTATTTATACTCTGCTATCTTTTGGAGGCAGACAATAAATTGCAAATTACTCCTTAAGGTTGCATCGGATGTAGGGATCTCGTATTACAGTTATACAAGGGTAATTTATTTCACACTTGAGGTCAATTTAGCAGCAAAAGCCGATGGAATGTTACTTGAATAAAATGGATGCAGGACTTTTAAATGAATTTAACAGTGTTGCATTTCTGCTCCCACGTTATGTCAAGGGATCTGAATAAAACATAAGATTAAGCTGAGATGTAAGGCTTTGACGATTTTAGTAAAATGTACAGTATTAGTTTGATGAATCAAAGCTGCAAGTTGGATTGGTAGGAAAGTGCCAATCCAAGTGTAAAAATCTGAAAAAAGAGAGTAGTGATTCCTTGTGGAGTGAAAAGCTGTTGAAGGAGAATATTTGAGTAATTGTTTAAGGAGTGTGCATTGGAGTTTTCTTGTTAATACTACAGTTTAATCCCATTCCAATCAGCAAAAATCTCATATGCACTCAATAAACTCATTTAGTCCAGGAGGCTCTTTTTCCGACATCTTTTTAATATCTACCGTATACCTGATTTCATACCTCAGAAACCAAAATAGAGGTCCCTTGAACCCAGCAATGGGTAGTATCCCTTTTCAAGAAAGCCTGAAACTGATAACTGAACAAATGTTTTTATCTGTGACATTTATTAGGGGCCAGTCGGAGACTTGCTGTCACCTCTCACTTTGAGCACAACTGACCCATACTCAGAACCACTGCCTCTTCTTCTTTAAAAGGTGCTGATAAGGGGGTGTCGGTGGCACAGTGTAAAAGTGCGCCGTCAGTAAGCAGAAGGTTGCACGTTTGAGCCCAGCTTCAGCTGTCACAAGACAATGCGTGCTTGGGAAAGACGTTTTACGACACACACTGCTGCGTCAGTGGCGAGTTAATGGCTATGAAAGGGCATGATTGTGTTAGCTGATACTGATGGACAACCTTCATAGAAACTGTGAACCATGAATGTGAGAGTGGATGGTGTGACCTGTGGTGTGTCACTGCTTTAAGTAGTCAAAGAGACTAGACAAGCGCTATATAAGCTCAAGTCCATTTACCTTAAGCCTGGTCGTTTTCTGACAGGGAATGATCCCAAGATGGATCTGCCTGATGACAAACATGGACTCTGGCAAATCCAACTGCCTTGTAAGGTTTTGATTTTTAAACTGAGAGCAAACCTCTGCACTTTGTCTAAATTGAAAAGAACAGCACTACTTTGGTACTGAAAAGTTCCAGTGTATTGATCTACTGTGTTTAGGTGATTGCTTACAGGATTTATTCTTTCTTTCTGCATATGTCTTATATAATACAGATGTAGTTGTTTAGTACATCTCAGCAAGACGGTCTTAATGAACAAAAACAAAGATGATTTATTTCAAAGAATGCAGTACCAAAAAAAAACAATATCAACAATTAATGTTAGTCCATTCCCCACCTTGCTCCGACTGTCAGGTAAATATTGCTTTAAGTTGAAAAATAAATCATCATTGATCACATGTTGCACAAGTTATCATTCATTTTAGCTTATAAACAAAATAATTGTGTGCTAGTTTATATTTAATTTCATTAGAATTCAGTTTGCAGTTTTTATATGAACAAACACACAATTGTTTTTGCAAATTAACACATTATTTACTTATTAAAATGAAGATTTTATACAAACATTATCTTCACATAAAGCTGTTTTTTTTATCATTTAAACATGCCAGGTTTTACAGCTTGAAGGTGGTGGTAGCCCATCTGAAAACTTTTAACCAACCACCGTTGAATGACAAAAATGAAGAAAGCAGTAATGTCTTGTGACACAGCAGAGCTGTAAGAAGCTAATCTTGCCTCCCTTACCCCTCGTTAGGATCCATCTCACTGATTTTATTTAAATAATTAGTTAAATGATCAGTTTAACTAGCCCAACACTGGCCATTGCCGTTATGCATTAGTACCAAGCTAACCAAGCTGTCCATACTCTTGATGTCAAGAGATGTAATTTCTTCCAGTGATATTTTAACTGTATTTTCCCTCCTTTAAATCCATGTTGGGGGGCCATATTTCATGTCTTTTCTTGGAAGCTGCTACTGGATGCCTGAATTTCCCCCAGGATCGATAAACTATCCATCATCTTCAAAAAAAAAGGCATTTGTTTGCCAAGTTTGTCCCACAAGTCCTGCATTTCCCCAAAACAAGTAGGCTCAAACATTAAACTCCTGAATGGTTCTTTACTGTGTAACAAAGAGTTCCAGTTTGATTCTCCTTGGTCCTTTTCACCTCTCCGCCTTGGTTATTATAACATTGAAAGCAGAAAGCCCCGACTCCTCTGACCTTACATGTCCTTTGAGAAAATCGATGAAATAAGTCCGCGGGCGCAGAAAGCCAAAGAGCGGGGTAAACAGAAGTAATGCAGACTGATCGGGTGGAGTTACATCAATTAGACATCCTGCCAGCCACCTCGCTGTCGCTGCAGAACCAGCGCTGAGTTATCGTGAGGAAGAGAGGCGAGACGGAGGGAGTGGCACGGAGGAAGAGGAGGGTAAACATGCCCTTCTGTTTGGCAGAGTACAATATTTTTACAGCACTGAGTCAGATTAATGGAGGCTGGGAATGGATTTGGCATGTATATTGGGAGAAGCATTAAACCATTAACAGTAGACTAAGTAGAGTGAAGAGGAGGGAGGCTTTAATGCTCTTCTGTGTACTTAAAAAACAGGAAATTAAATAAAGACAGGAGATTAGAGGGAGCAGATACAGATGAAGGATGACACCGTGAAATGATAACGAAAGAACATTTTAGGGGAAATACACTGACAGAGTTCATAGGTGCTTCTTTGGCTTTTGGATAACAGCTGCTCCCCTCGGACGGGTCTTGTTGTCAAGGCAATGAGGGACAGAGGTCACAGGGTTTGTCCCTGGATGACTGTCCATGGGTGTGTGTGTGTTTCAGTGCTTGTTTCTATCTTTAAACGACAACAGTGACCTTCAGCAAAAAACAACCTCAGATTTCACCATCATTTGGGGTTGAAATTAATTTCTGTCAGTCTTAATTTGTTTAAGAGGAATTTTTGGCTAAAGGATGAGGTCTTTTCTGTGTCTCATCCCTCCAGTTGGCACAGTCACACTCTGCATGAGTCATGATTGAGTAATTTGGCAGGTTTCCCTCAAAGGTGCAACTTATTTTTATTTTTTATTTAACAGATGGTGTTCAAGTGAAGGCAGATGCTTTTGTTAAATGTGCTAGTTGGATAAAGATCATAAGGCAGTTGGGTGTGTGCGTTACATCATTTGTATATTTATTACAAAATGACAAAATGTAATGTGCAGGTAAAGCAGGGTAAACACTACAAGATAATCATGCTGATTTACAGACAGGCAAAAGTAAAAAGCTAAGTGTCAATGATTTTAAAGAGCCTGACCAGATTTTTCTGTAGTTTAAGATGTTTTATGAGCAAACTGATGTGCTCTGAAGAACATTTGAGCCACACCAAATTCAGACATAAAATTTTTGGTCTTGTTCACAGTTAGATTGTTAGGGAGAGTTGTTACAATGAAAGTTGGTGTTTCCTGTTGGCACTGCTGCATCTCTGTGACATTTTTGTCCAACACTGGGACCTACAGAGACTATAAAACAGGGGTAGGGACGTCTGTTTTCAGGACACTTTTTAGACCTCAGGTTAGAGCTTCAGGACATTTATCCATGAGTGTAATTCCACAGAACTTTGTTAGTTTGGAGCTTGAATGTACTCTTTGGAAATGAGGCTACAAGTAAATCACAGAATGTGAATTTTTCGTCGTCTCTTTGGGTGCTGCACCTATTTGTTCTTTACTTGCTTGTATAGATTGTCTTTGCAGCGCTTACCTGATGCTATTAAAGGCCACTGAGCTGCTTACCTTGGCAGAGACCTTCCTTTAGAGTTAGATTAATAAATGTCAAAGTCCAGATTACTTTTGATCAATAGCAGTCACTAATTAAATGGCCAAAGGGCAGTATTAGATCAAGGCTGCTGCTAACCTTCAAAGGAATAACATAAAGTGAGCACTAAAGAGACATAATGGCAGTGTTTTGTGTATTCATGTGTGGTTGCTGATTGCAGATAAAAGGCCAACATGTTTGGTCAGTTTTGGACTTGAGAATAAAATAGGCAGTAATCCCAAGAAGCATGACTGAATTGTGCCTTAAAAGTAAAAAATGCAAATAATGAAAAATTTAAAGTTAGAAATGTTAGAGGTGTTAATGTAGTACTTGTAACGTTGGTATTGTGGCTTCAGTCACTGAGTGTAATATACAACATAAATACAGCAGATTTTAAATACATTCTAACCAAGTAAAGAACATTTATTCACAACTTTCTCAAAAGAGATTGTGAAACCAAACTCACTCTGGGTCTGTCGCTATCAGCTCTGTGTTCACATTGATGAAACAGACCTTCCTATAGCTTGTTTAAGTTTCTTCGCATCCCCAAACATCTTTGGTACAAGTGTTTCTTGTGTGACTCCCTCCCTCTCCAAAGGCATCACCGCTACTTTATGGAGAAAGGCAAACAGCTCCATCAACTCAGGGACACTGTTTGAAGAGGCACGGTTGTAGAGTTTTTCCATCAAGGAGAGCCAGCTGACTTTCCAAACTGAAGAGAAGATCTCCCTTTGTCCAAAAAACTGAGCATTAAATAAACTTTGAATGGAGATACAAATAGTGGCAACTGGGGATAGGGGAGAAACTGGTGCTTACCGCTACTCTCAAAACATTTTTGGGTTAGCTAAATCTGAAAGTAACAAAGGATGTAAGTAATGTGCTATTGGAGAGTGTCAGTCAAAGTAAGACAATAATTCTGAATATGTTTGGGACTTCAATTCAGTTTTAATTTCTTGAAATATAGGACATTGTAATGAAGCATTTTATTCCTGACAATCTCTTGAATCATTTGGGAGTTCCTGATTGGAAAGGGATAGTTCAGTATTTTTGAAGTTGGGTTGTTTCAGGTTCTTGACAATAATCAGTGCAGTGGCTGAAAGAGTTTCCAACAGTGTTGTACCTTTAAGGAGAGCAAGATGATTCGATCAGTAAGGTACACTGTTGACTGGTACAGTTATTTTGCTTAAATATGTGAGTTTTAAATAGAATGAGCCTTGAAACCATGTTGGATCTTATGTAAGATTTTGGAAAAACAATTCAGAGCTCTTTATTTTTCCTTCAGAGAGTTGTTTTGCTTGGCACTATTTTTGCTGCAGCAAATGTGATCTTCCACAAAAAGTGACAAAAAATGGCAAACAAAGCCAATTTTGTTTTGAACAATGAAGGGGCCACCTGTGATACACAAAGAATGCAGGTGAATTTTTTGGTCATGTCACTTGCAGTCACAGCCACAACGTGTTGGTTGCACTAGTGTACAGGATGTAGTCAACTTTTTAAATGAGAAAAGTGGAGCATAAAGTTAGTTCTGGCAGGATATGGAGTCAAGATTGCTGGCATTCCACTGATAACAGTCCAATCCAAAGCTAGCCCACCTCTGCTGACAGCCAGATGCTCCAGCCTGCCTACTCTTTCCTGCTCCTGGTGCAAGCTGCTTTGCAACCCTCCCCCACACCAGCTCCTCTTGTATGCTATGATCTGACTTAATCAATGTCAGCTGACATTGAAGATGCTCTGGGGGGGATTTTGCTGCTTCTCTCCCTGCCTCATGCTTTGCTTGTAAACTGCAGGAGGGCAGAAACGTGTGCTGTTGCTGCTTAAAACTTCCACTATTGCTGTGTGGAAAGGCAGGGAGAACCCCATCAGAGCCATACCGCTGAATTAAAAATATGCAAATAGTGCAAATAGAGCTACTTCAAATAACTGCTCTTGTGTCTTTCCTTAAAAAAGTGATCCTGACAGAAATAAATTAAAATATGTTTTATAAAGCCATATTTACAGTTTTTCAATGTATGGCTTCATTGAAGGTCAACATGAGTACAATATTTATTCCTTACAGTGAAAGTGAGATAAATGGGGTCTCGCGTAAAACAAATGTGTGTAAAGACCTACAGTGACATTTCCTGTGGCTTGCTACCTTGGGGGTAAAAGTGTCAGTAG
The DNA here is from genome assembly GCA_037902135.1 of Cetoscarus ocellatus. Lineage (NCBI taxonomy): Eukaryota > Metazoa > Chordata > Actinopteri > Labriformes > Labridae > Cetoscarus > Cetoscarus ocellatus. The sequence goes on from JBAMNC010001097.1 coordinate 272,474, forward strand.
CCAGTATGTCTGCCGCCTGGCCTTAAACACGAAGGCCAGGAGGCATAGTATGAACTCACTGAGCACAAAGAGTAAGCTGGTCATCAAGCATTAAATTACATCTTTACAGTTTGCTGAATTCGACCTCTATCAGAACTCCTTGCTACAAACATAATTTTTTCTCAGTCATAAAGTACATTTTGTGCTTGTCCGTCATGCTGTGTTTGTTTGGATTTGTGCGACATTCTTCTTATTTTGTCAGGTCATTATGAGAACAGTAGTTCTCCCCATGGTGTGTCTTATGATAAGACTAAGATGGACATTTTCCAAGATTTATTCCCCTCTCATCTCCTGTTTTATGTCTTTCTCTGTCCTGTTGCACTCGCTCATCTCATTTCTGTGTCACTGACGTTCTGCGACTTCCCTCTTCCCTTCTGCTTGTCTTATCCACTTTGTCTCCTCCATCACTTATCCCCTGCTTCCCACTCTCCCTGCCTTTTAGCGCTGGGTTTTGTTTCCTCGCTTAATTGAGGCAAAGCCAGAGCTTGTACTGTGTTGAATCATTGATGACTTTTAGCTGTACTTGAATACATTTGTGCTGCATATAAACATGGCGCAGAACCACGAGCACAGTACCCATTAGCTTGTGGATTTTAATTCATCTTTTGAAGCAACCTCATTGAAGGGATAATGTAGGAGGTGGTAATTAGCAGAATTATAAAATGCCTTGAGGATTTACATGTCTGTTAATATGTCTGCTCTGTTCTTATTATTTCTCATGTAGGACAGCTTGAAAGACAAGGGATTTTTCTCTATGCATGGCTTGTTTTCAGCATGTTCCTTTGTGTGTGTCCACTGTAGACTCTGTGAGAAGAAACAAGTGTATCTGACAGGACAGGTGGCTCCATTGTGTCTCAAGCCATATATTCAACGGACAGGGTTTTAAGTGTGTAAGACAGAGAAAGAGAGATGGAGGTCAGCAAAGTTGGAAGAGGAAAGGAGTAACTGTCTTTCTAAATCACAAGGCTGAATTAAAGATGGATAGAATAGTAAATAAATGTTTCTCTCGTGGTTTTTTACATAAAGCAGTTTTCTTTTTGTTATTAAGTTATAGTTTATGTTGATTAAATTGATGCCAAGCCTTATTCTCAGTAATAGGATTGTTTTTTGTCCTGACAAGCCTCATGATTATAAAGTTAAGATTTTATTGACAGCAGCTCTCTGCTTCGACTTGGATCATTATGAGTAAGCAAAATGAAAAAGGTGGGGCAGAAAAGGATAAAGACATAGGCTTTGCTTCCACCTGCCCTTAGTGATGATTGTATGAAAGTGCTGTAGCTTCTAAAAATATCCCTCATTCAGCCTGCGCATCAGTAAGAAGCCTTGATGTCTTGGGTTTAACACTGCGGTGAACCTTTGGATGGGATCACAGGGAGGTTAAGAGGGAGTTACAATGCCCAATGAGTCTGGTTTACCTAGGGGAGCACTTGTATATACCCACCAACATCAAGACAGGCCATGTTTATATTTATAGCCTTGACTTTTACTCTTGTCTGAAGAGGTTTTGCTGTGGGCACAATCGAAAAAACTGTAATAAACCCATAACATTCAAACAAACAAGCAGCAGATTGTCTGGTGAACCTCGAGTTTGGATTCTCATACAACCATGAATAAAGAAGCATCCTGATAATGAAATAGAGACAGTTATGGGGGGAAAAATTGCCACATTTTCAGTCATTCTTAATCAGGACTTGGGGGTTATGTGATGTATAAATTCTTTCTCCAATGATCCCCTTTTCTCTCCAGATTTTGTGATAGTAGACTTAGCTGTTTCATTATACTGTACATCCCTCTGTCACACAAAACCCTCAGTCCACTAGGGATGCATATGAATTTATGCTTCAAATAACAGAAGTGTCTCCTCCAAGGAGTTCTGAGTCTCTCTTTCTCTCTTTTTTTTGACTTATCTAAAAAATCTCCTGCCAGAGGCATCTGTTAAAACAGTCTAAATAAAATGTGGACATGTTCACAGTGACCTCTCCAATTGGTTTTGAAGAGGCAATCAATTTCAAGCTCAGTTATGGCTGAAGTCAAATTGGAAACACAATTTAGTTATTACCAATAAAGAAACCAGAAGTGCACAGAGAGCACAAACTGCTGCCAGGCAATTCCGACATTGTCGGGCAAGTTATTATCAAAAATGCGGAAACCTCTGGATTTGGATAACCTCCAAAATCTACTTCTTCCTTGTGCCATGACCAACATTCCCTGAAATCTTCATCAAATCTGTTAAAAACTTACTGATCTTAGTTAAAATGTGGACAAACTGCCCTATCTTGCAATGCTAAGAAATCCCTTAAAAATCCTGGATCTGCATCTGGATTTTGATCACCACCAAATCTAATAACTTGTTTTTTGTGCCGTGTACAATATTCCCTAAATGTCATCAACCCCTGTTTATAGCTTTTTGAGGTATTAGCAAAACTATGGAAAACTTCCCTATCTTGCTATATTAAAAAAATCCTTAAATATTTTCTGGATCTACTCCACCAAAATCAAATCAATTTTGTCATTGTGCTATGACCGACATCCCCTGAAAATTTCATCCAAATCACTTGAGAACTTAAAGAGCTATGAGAAAAAAAGGGTAAACTACCCTATCTCACTTTTTTTTACAAATTCTTTAAAATATTCATGGCTCCACCATCTGATTCGGATCACCACCAAAATCGTATCACTCTTTATCCATGCTATCACCAACATTCCTTTCAAAATTTCATCAAAATCTGTAAATAAATGTTCAAGTTATCTTCCTAACAGTCAAACAGACTAATAGACAAATTCTTACAAAAACATAACCTCCTTGGCAAAGGTAATAGCCATCAACCCTTTTACAGCGGACGTCAGGACTAATGTCATGGGATTAGCTGGAATCAAAACAAATCAAAACTGTAGCAAACATACTGCAAGCTAGCAGGTGTTACAGGGAGTAAAAACAGATAAGAGGGGATAACAGTAATGGCTCAAAGCTTAAATTTGGCCAGTCTGTACCCTTCCATCATTGTTAAGTTTATCTAGTGACACTCTTGTTCCCAGAGAGTAGGTGAATTCACTAGAGAGACATGAATAATCTTCTATTGTTGAAAACAAGCCAAAAACAACTTAATTGCATAATTGATTAACATGCCTGGTGCAATGTTTTGCCCCTGGCAAAGCCTCGCCCAGCCTATTTGTCAAACTGTCAGGAGCCATTAAAAGGGTTTATTGACAAAAATTACTGTTATTATTTTTGCTGGGCTTTAAAAGGAGCATTTGAACATGGTGCCTTACGGGGATTCCTTGAGATTTACTGCCACTCTCAAATGGAGAGGTTGTTGCTTGTTTTTGAGGTGTCTTAACCACCAGGTCTTTAAGGCATGACCAATCCTGTCAGCCCTACAACAAACCTGACTAAGATGCATAGTCTTAAGTGGCTTTCAGATAAGAAGTGGTCAGCATTAACCTTGCAGTGCAGCTGGATCTGCCTAACTCAATGTGTAGCAGGCAGATCTATCTTGGAAATCTCCGACCTGGAACAATCTAGCTCTGTCTGCAGAGGCACAACCCAATCAATATACTTTGAGCAGAAAGATGTGGGAGCTGAGAGAAGCCAGTGCAAGCCTGTAAACAACAGCTGCCCATAAAGAGATTAGCATACATGTTTTCTGCCTTAGTAGTTTTGTCAGAACTTTTTTCATTCTAGTTTGTTAAACTATGGCTGAGTATGGACACAGAGCGGTAAGACTTAGGTGTATGCTTGAGGTATGTTAGAGTCGTGGAAGAAGTCAAAACTAGCAGAATGAGTGTTTTGTTTTATCAGTGTGAGCAGCAATCAGTGCCTTCTCTCTACAATATTTAAGACAGGCTCTTGTTTCTACAGTTATGGAGTCAGAACTTAAATTAGCCACTACTTTTGACCTGTTAGCTCTGCAACTTCGGCCCTAGTGCAAGACAAATAAGTCTACTTATTCCCTTTTAACACTGATGAAGACTCATGCAAGAGGTTAACTGCTTTATCTGCCACGAAGAAGATGACACACTTCAACGGAATTATAGATCTAGGAGGTGGCAATGTTACATTAGCTACCACTACTGTGTTACCCTGTTTTCCTCTCACTCCATGGTCACTGTGTGCTGATGCTGCTTTCAACAAAGATAGATGTCATGTCCGTGTATTGTACTAAAAACATGGGGTGAAAAACTCTAAACAGCTATCTATCTGTTAAATTGCTCAACAACAAATTGTGTCACCAAACTTTGTCAACCATATTGTTTATTTATTGCATCCTCAGTGGAAAATAGGAAAGACATCTATGCTGCATGCCAAAATGTTCCACATCAGACATTCAACAGTGCCCTATTTTTAGAATTTAGGTCAAAAGTTTAGGCACTTGCACAAACAGGGCATAATTATCAAAACTGATTTGGCCTTCAAAGGTACACAAACAGCCTATGAATTATAACTAGAGCTGTCTGCAAGCAAACAGCATTAGCTCCAGCTAGAGCAGAACATCTTGTGACTGCAGCTTTTCATCGTGGGTTAACTTTTCCAGCACAATGAAGCTCTTCACTAGACTTTCTGCTGACTTTAAGGAAATAAAATTGTTTGACTCATTTTAATATACGTATATCTTACAGTCATGCATAATTTAGTTGGCTAGAAGAAGCACCAAGTGGAAAAAGTTTTATGGATAATGTTCAGATAGTTTTGTAATCCAGCTTGACTTCTTCAGAATCATCATAACTTTTGAACTCAAGCTGAATATTAAAAAATTCTTCTGTGGGTTTGCACAATTTTGGCGTGCTTGCAATGCATTTATAATGATCCTCCCACTCAGGTCTCTGCGAGGATGGAGAGGTTAAAGCAGCATTTAAAATCAGAAGATTTAGGAAGGAGATGGCATGGATGAATTACCAAAGGCAAGGGATAAGGCCAAGCTTTCGTGTGTGTGTGTGTGTGTGTGTGCTCTGGATGCTTAATAACATATGACAGAGAATTTTAGTTTGACCTTGAGAGGTCGGTGGACATTTGAACCACAGAAAAACTAACAGCAGATGGAAATGATAAAAATATATCTATTTGGCTGATGTTAATTTTGAAACAGCAATATCATTTATTTCTGCATGAAAGTTTTTTCATATATCACTGCTCCTAAGGGCGCAATACCAGTTAGTTTGTCTGAATATGTGGAGAAAGCTCAAGGGTATAATGGTATAGCTATAGCTGCAAGAGTGAGAGAGCATCAGTATAGAAAAATATTGAATTTCTACACTAATATATCAACATGGTCTCTTGCTCAGCAACCTTTTTCAGCTCTGTCAGCACACTCTAGCTCTTGGCACAACAATTTGTTGTTTTTAATGATGTCCTTAATTGAAAAAACAAAGTAAATATAGAACAAATCACAATGAACTGATGCTATGACAACTAAATTGTTGTCATAGCATCTTAGCCCTGATATTTGTTAGAAACTGAGAGGGGCAGAGAGTTAATGGGATGAGTGCAACAAGCACTTTGTTCAACAAAATAAATGGTGAGCTTACTATGTGATAGCAAGGTCTGAAACCCCTCTCCTGTTTGCCCCTCAGAGCAGGAACTGTCATCAACAATGCTCTGTACATTGTTGATGTTTCGCTTCAGCGAATCTTGCAGCCACCAAGAGAAACCTAACTCCCTCATGTAAATGTTAACGGAGCCACACATAAACAGGAAACCCCGGGAAGCCAACCCTCAGAGCAACCAGAAGAACTTCATCAAGCTTGTGCACAGAGTCGATTGTCTTAATTCTCCATGGCATTGATTCAACAAGGTTTCTGAAAACACATTGACATAATAGCATCACATAGCTGCTGATTTGTTGGCTGCACATCTATTAGTTAAATCTCCTGTTTCACAACATCCCAAAGGTGCTGTATTGGATTTAGAACTGGTAACAGTGGAGGCCACTGGAGTCCAAGGAACTTACTGTCATGTTGAAGAAACCAGTTTTAGGTGATTCCAGCTTTGTGACATGATGCATTTTCCTGCTTGAAGTAGCCTTCAGACGATGAGTGCACTGGACATGAAAGGATTTGGACATGGCCATTAACAATACTCAGGTTTAAATAAAGCTTAGTGGGTATTAAGGGGCCGAAAGTATATCCCCCACACCAGCACCCTGAGTCACTGATACAAGGCAGGATGGAACCATGCTTTAACATGTTAGTGTAAATTCTGATCCCGCCATATGTATGTGGTCACAGTGATTAGGACTCATTAGACTAGACTAAACTTCTCCTATCTTCAGTTGTCTGATTTCAGAATTGTAGCCTCCGATTCCTGTTCTAAGCTAACAAGAGTGGCATACGGTGTGATCATCTGCTACTGTTTGCCATCTGTGTAAAGAAAGCACAAGTACATTCAGAAAATGGCCATCTGATTTTGGTTGGGCTTCAGTAAGCCATCTTGACTGTGACTACATGTCTAGATGCATTGAGTTGCTGCCATGTGACTGGTTGATTAGCTATTTTCAATTTAATCTTATTAGCTGCATTAAGTACAAATGCTTACAAAACAATGTGGTGAAAAGTGCATGTATTTATTTGCTGTAGTTTGATGTCAATCCCCTGCCTTTTACATCTGTATCTTACCTCCCTTAACTGCTGTTGGACTCTTGCTATTGTTTTCTTCAGTGGCCCATTAACTTTAATTTATTTTATTATTGTTGATGCCACCGAGAGAAATACCGACAAGGAGCAAGCTCAGTTCATTTTCTTCCAAAGTCACAGCGATCATATATTAAAGTGTCACTGTGTTGATCCACACCTTTTCTGCACCAGCTTCACTTTTCAAACCACAGTCTCCATCCTCCTCTTGAACACAGTCTAGAATCTGACAACATTCACAGCTGTAGACATTTCTATCCAGGAAGTATACTCCCTGCCCTCAGTTTGAGGTCAGAGTTGATAACAGACTGCATGCTCCGGTCAGTCACAGTTCAATATGTCATCCATCTCTCAGGCGAGTCATGGCAGGACTGAAATCGCTTCATCTGACATTGTGACCTTATCAAAGATATAAATGTCATCCAATCTGATCCTTGTGTAACAGCTCGGTTACACCAACATTTAGTCTGGCAGAGATATTTCAAAACTTAATTCAATATCTGCTAATGGAATGGTTGTAATGATGGAGTTTAATGGTGGCTGAGAAATCATCGCAGTCATTCTGATTCAGACTTGTTAATTTTATAGACGGAACACTGATTGTCCAAACTTAGATTTTTATCATCAATAAAAAGTAAAAGTAATATCAAGAACTGAAAAATAATCTTTAATTCAACTTAAAATTAAGTAAACAGTAATGGGTCTGGAGGAAGTGTGATTTGTTTGAGATCTTACAAGCAAGAGATGAACATGAAACCACAACAGTATCCTTCTATTACTGAGTCACACTGGACTTTGACAAAAATCCCTAAAAGTTCTTGCAAAGTCCCGTCACAAGCTAGTAAGGGATGGTGCCATGACCTTTGACCTATAATTTGTACACACCTGTACAAATGTATTACATAAACTGGCCGGGGAGTACAGATGGAAATTAGCCTGTGGCTAAAATCTGGCACATTTACATGTCAGTGTTCTTTAATGTGCACTGTCCTCTATTTAAATAAAGAAATAATAATAAATTAAAAAATAACCTCCAAAACCTTATCCTTTCATTATAACATGACAACCTTTGACATCTGGACCCCCCCAAATCTAATCAATTTATCCTTGAATCAGAGCAGACATTTATGTCTATTTATAGAATATTACATTTAAATCATAATATGAACATGTACAAAAATCCCATAGTCTTCTTGAAGTATCATGTTTTTAAGCCAGCGAGGGATACGAATGGGGCTCAATGACCTTGAACCGTGACTTGTGACCTCCTAAACCTCATTCTTTTATCATATCCTTGGTCTTTGACATCTGACTTCTGAATCTGTTTAATTTCTTCATAAGTCAGTGTAAACATTTGTGCAAAGTCTGAGGATACCCGCTCAAAATTGTTTTAGAGATTACATTGAAAAGCAAAGGATTGAATTCACAAGACAGCAATGGAGATGGATCTCCATGACCTTGATCTTTGGCCTTTGACCTTTATAATTAAATTTGCCATCATCAGTGATTTGACATTTATGCAAAATTTGAAGAAATCCCTTAAAGTGTTCTATTTATATTAACAAGTAGAGAAATGAACATAAGGCCCAATAATCTTCACAAGTGAACCCGACATTATTACAACAAGTCAGAATTTAAGTTTTACAACACCAGTTAGCCTTAACCTTGCAGTGCAGATTGACCTGCCTGATTCATTGTCTGAAATCACGCAGATCCATCTTGCCAAGCTCCAATCTCCAATGACTTCCTCGGCCAAAATCCAGACGGCCCAATCAGGGGAGAGAGGCAGAAACAAGACGTTACGACAGCAGGAAGTGGCTGCATGTTTGAAAACAATGGTGTCTTCTGAAGCAGTCTCTGAGGATTCGGCAATATCAGCGGTTTTATCAGAAATAGACTCAAGTTCTTCTTTAACAGAGGAGAAAAAACGTCATGTAAAGGTTTTCTTGCGGGAAATCATGTTTTTGCTCTTCTCTCGACCGGGGATCACTGCTGGGAAACCGGGAAAGAACGCAAAAATCCTCTGCTAGTCTATAGTAGCCCAGAGTTGTGGTTACTCAACAATACCTGATGAAATATGCTGTCCTCAGAATTACTGGGGGAACTTTGTGGGGATTGTCGTTGACAGGGTTCATGTCACATGTAAGTGGCAAATGATGCATCTGTGTTGTATAATTTAGTGTAAGACGATAGTCTCAGGACTAAACTGTATTTTAAGCCAACAGCTAACAACAGGGTCTAGCTGCTACATCTTACTGTGGCTTGATATGGATTGGTCTGTGATGAGTGACTGGCAGAACGATTGTCCAATCACCAGCTGCAGTTGTTTTTGAAGGTTCTGTCCTCTGAAAACATTTTCTATGGGCTCTTCTTCAGATGGATGTGAACTATTTCCGGTATATGGAACAATCCATCTGGTGTGTCAGGTTAAGTTAGCCTTGTGTCAGGTCAGAATGTAAACAACAGGAAAAATGATAATAAATCCCAATCTTTTACAGCCTTGGTCCAAACAGATCTAACTCACAGTTCCTTCTCTGTGTCTCACTGTTTCCAGATGTTGGAGCCTAAGGTTGATGCCCCTTCATGTGAGCTGGGCGGAGTAGCAGGAGACCGAGGCGGTGTGTGCCTCCACCTGCCACCTCGTAGCTCAGAGGGCGAGGAGAGCAGCCTGTACCCTTCTAGTCCCTCAGAGCCCCCAACCATCGGCAGCCCTCACCCGTCAGAGCCTCTCACCCCTTTGGATGAGATCTACATGCCTCTCGGGGGTCTGTCGGGGTCTGAGGAGCGACACAAGGTGCCTCCAACACCACCTCCATCAACAGAAGGTGAGGACTGCAAGAGCATGTCGGGGAACGAGATGGAGATCTGGAGGGAGAGCAAGGATCTGGAGTGCAAGAGGGAGGAAGACGAGGAGGAGGACAGAGTGAGCAGAAAGAGTCCAGGAAGTGAAGGAGAGGAGAAAGAGGAAGGAGAAGAGGAGGATGGAGACAGGAACGAGGAGGAGGCTAATGTAAACCTGGTGGTGTCAAACACTGACGAAGACAACGCCTCAGAGCCGCCTGACACCAACGCTCCCCCGTCCTCCTCCTCATCTTCATTCGTCATCCCGGAGTTGCGGCTCGATCGCTCCTTCAGCGCCGACGCCCTCTCCTCGCCAAACACAGACGAAGAAGACTACGATGACGATGAAGACGAGGAGTCTGAAGATGAGGACGAAGAGGAGGACGAAGACGACAGCGATGACGCCTACCTACAGCGTAGCGACAGTAAGCGGCGCAGCATGGTCGAGGGGGCCACCTGTGAGAAACATGGAGGGGGTGGGCTCAGTGTGCAGAACTCCCTCCGCAGACGCACACACAGCGAGGGGAGCCTGCTCCAGGACCCTCGCACGCCGTGCTTCACCTCCGACAACGCCATCAACTGCCTGGAGGCCGGTGGAGGACACAAGGGCGGATGGACGCTGCCTTCACCTAAAACCCTGAAGAAAGAGCTGACAAAGAACGGAGGCTCTATGCACCAGCTGTGTATGCTCTTCTCTGGAAGGAAGGTAAGCAGAACACACCAAGACTGTCTCATGCACTACTTAAGGTGAAAACAAAGTAGAAAGTTAAGATGCCTCAGTATTAAAAAAAGTTGAAGGTGATATTTAGATGACAGCACAAATAATGGACAGCAGCTTGGGATTTAGTGTGCAGCATCACATGTAAATTTCGTTTTTTCTTTCTGGCGTTACTTACTGAATTAATGCACATTCTGATTCTCACGTTTGCATCAACAGCCAGTCAGCCGTCAGCTCAGACTGAAGTTTCATGTCAGTGGTTTCTGTTAAAAGGGTGACATCAAGTGGTGAGAGAGAGAATGTACATAATAATTCAGAGATCATAAAGCTGGCCACATTTTACATCTACAGTCGAAACAGTTCATGAACCCCTTTGCCTTTTACCTAGAGCAAAAAAAATGTAAAATATCACACTACAAAGTCAGCAGCAACCATAGAAGACACCACATAATGAACATACAACAAAAATCTTTCAGAACACATAATTAAAGCATTGTGTGGTTAATGTGAGGGTGTCAGGGGTTACAGTTCACTCAGTTACCTTTGAGCATTTCAGTGAAACCTGTCTTTATGTTGCAACTTCAGTCATGAACCAGGTCAGATGTGTCAGATTAAATATGCTTACATTACTTACAACATGGAAGGAATCAGTTTGGAATCAAAAACCAATTTCAGTTAAGAATTGATAACAAGTAGCTCAAAGAATTGATATCATTTGTCCTTTTGCTCAACTATTCCTCTATCAGTTCCTCCCACTTTGCCTGAAGACAGACAGAGCATCTGGCAAATCCAGCTGCTTTGCAAGACTACAGCAGTTTCCTTGTGGATGGTATTATGTGAAGTATTGTGGAGGGTTAAGAGGGTGTCTGTGGGGTCTTGAAAGGTTTTTTGCAAGTGATGAATCTGCTTAGGGCCGTTAATAAATAACAAAGGTCTAAAAATCAGACTGGAGAAAATATTGGATTTTATTGCTTATTTTTGTTATTTACATCAATCAAAAGAGGTTATAGGCTGAAGGTTTTCTGAGTTTGGTTTCATCACCACTTTTTTTTTTTAATTAATTTGTTGGATGTTTTTTTTTTCTTCTTCTTCTTCTTCTTTTTGCTTTGGATAAGTTTTTTCCACTCATTTTCTCTGTCTCTTTTCCCACTCAAAAGCTTGATTATACTTTATGTTCAGAACCATCACAAGCTAAAGACTGTTCAGCTGTGGCATATCTTATCAGTGTTCGGGAGTAACTAGTGACTGGTATTATACATCTGTTATGATATTTCATTTTGGAGTCTTTTAAGGGATTGCAATTTCTTACACTACAAATATTACAGTTACATATCAATTAATTCTTATTTACTTGGTTGCCTTCTGTCTGTAAGGGGCTGTTGTCATGATTAAGTGTGCACGCAGTGTTTATTATCTAAAATGTTGAACACAGCATGGAGAATGAGAAGGAAAGAGTGAGCTGTACTTCCATCTGCTCAAAGTTAAATCTGCATTTCCTGTTTATATCGGTGAAGGTATGAAAGCTCATGTCATCATAAAGTTCATGTAAAACCTGCTCAACTCAAGGGTATGATATGCCTTTTAGTGTGGTTTGTGTCTCTTCCTCAGGCTAGAGTACTTCTGTGTGAAAGACAATAAGGTCTGCAACAACAAAGTCAAGGATTCCCCACAATAGATCTACCATTGTGGCATCATATCGGTCTTTCATCCGTAGTTCAAGCCCGTTGTCTTAAGGTTGCAAACCTATTGTATGTGAAGACATTGAAAAACATGGCGCTGAACTGACCAATGGTAAAGTGTGCCCTTATCGGGAAGTTGGTCTTTTAGTGTTGAGCTCAGGTACAGAGTCTGAGACAAAATAAGAATAGAGGTGGATCAGGTCTACTCAATAAATGAAAACTGGTAGGTTTTTTGAATGCTCTAGCAGTCATCAATAGAATATTGAATATCAAATATATGAAGCTAAATTAAGGCCAAATATGACCTCTGTGGTAGCTGCCTTATGGTACTTATATTTATTCAATGTATACTGTATATAGTGAGAAAATAGTACAAAACGTTCAATACATCAGTACTTGTCACATCTTTTTTATGCTATTTGTTACAAAAACAAAACAATCATCTTTTGGAGAACAATGGTACCAAAAAACTACCAAAGCTTAAAAAATGCTGGTATTCATTTAAAATTCAAATTAGCCTTCTACAAGTAGAGAAGGGATCCATTTTTAAATCATAGAGACAATAGTTCAGACATTAAATTTAGACTTTATGTGGGTTTTTCCCTGCAATTTTGGTTTAAAGAAACAATAAAAAAAAAACTAAATGGGGTCTTGGCTCCTGTTTTTTTGTTTTATCAAAACAAATGTTAATACCAATTGATTTTACCCAACCCGTAACAAAGTTTAATATTCTAGGACCTTGAAAACTGTAATAAAAGACTCTTTGTCTTTGGTGAGCTTTACTCTGTGATTTTTTTGCTTGTCAACATTTATACACTTCAACAGTATTTTTGTCTGCAGCTCTAAGAAACTGTTGTAGAAACCTCACTTAAGGCAAATTAAAAAAATGGTTATGCATTTTCTAATAATATATATATATATTGTCTGTATTTAGACCACAAAAATAAGTCTCAAATGCCTAAAATAAAAATGTATTCTACACTAAGTATGACATTAATTGAAGTGAATGTAGTAGTTGAGCTGTTTGTCCAACAGAGGGAGACATTCATTACAGTCTGTTGGCCCGGCAGCCTCACGTAAATGTGCATCCCATCTTTTCACACCTCACTTTGGCCAAGGTTAGGCAATGAACAATAGCTGAGGAAATCCCTGAGTGAATCAGTTTCTTTTTAACTGAGGGGTAACCATTCTGAAGAACTCCTAAAATATTACACCTTTACTGGCATGCAGGTTGGTCATAATTAAAACCATGATTTCTCGGACTTATACTTTTGTTCCTAACTACCATACCCATCAGTCTGATTTTTTCAGTGATTTATTTCTTTAAAAAAAACGCAAGACAAAATGAATGAAGGTGAATGGTAAAGTGTGAAAATGACAATGATATATTTACTTAACAGCCATCATGTTGACTTTATGATACACAAATCACAAAGTGATGAAGTGTTCTCTCTGTCTTTGTTGAAAATCAGAGGCACTGCTCCACTTTATCTTTCCCTCCTTCCAGCGGTCTGTCAGCACACTAGGGTAGCCTTAAATGGCAAAGTGTGTGTGTGAGCTGTGCAGGGGAGGAATGCAGCAGACAGGGCTGCAGCATATTGCTCTTGGCAGATTCAAGGGTAATTTTACTACCTATTGGCGTCATGGACACAGTCCCTTTAGGACTGCTATTTCCATTATTTTAAATGATCAGCCAAACCCTGTCTTTGTCAATATACCTTGACATTTTTAGCTGCGGAGGTTGAGTGTGCCCAACCTCTGACCCAGAAAACTATATGGTGCACTTTAAAATTGGAAACACTAGGTTATGATAACGGTTGTGCATTTGGCCTTTGTTACTTTTAAGCTTTTAAATCCTACGGAGGCCTATCTTCACAGTAAATCAGGTTTAAATCAGATCTCACATCAACCTTTGTTTTATTGAATTAAAGCTCATGTTTAATAATTCTCTTAGAAGTTTGGGAAGTAAGTCCATACCATTACTTTAATAAGAGGTTATTACTCATCAGAAACATTTATAACTTAAAAATTTCTTAATGTTATCCAAATTTTTAAGATCTTTTGTGAATAAACCTCAGCCAAAATTCTCAGTAATGTTTCTCAAGGCTAAGACTTGCCATAGCGTCATGGCGTAATGTCGCTCATCTTCTTCTTAACTTATCCAATTTTTTTTTTTTATTGACCCTGACGCAAGATGGGTAATTCACAGTAAACAGTACATTGTTTGTGGTTTTCATTATTGTCAGTCATCCTGTTTACATGTGCGCTGTTGTGTTTCTCATTGTTTGATTTAATGATCCTGCTGACGTAGTCTCTCAATCTCCAATTTGGGTGATATGATGTACTGTATCATATTTTCCATTGTATCTCACAGCATCATATTGCATGTGGGGGCTTAGTCTGGAAGAACTCTCTATTAACAATCAGAGGGTTGTTGGTTTGTGGGTCTGGCTGTCACATGTTGATGTGTCCTTGGGCACGACACTTAATCCCAAGTCGCACCCACTGCTGTGTCAGTGACATGTAAATGGGTTTGAAAAGGGGAGAGAAAAAAAATTACATTCTGTCGAGTGACATTTGGGCTCAAGTTTCAAACATGTATTCCCAAGGGGACAACATAGTGCACTGTATTTGACTGGATCCCAGCCTGGATGCCACGCCTCCAAAGAGCCAAAGGTCTCAGGGGTGAAGCAAGTCCACATTTGTTCTGAGGTGATCAATACAGGCTTTGCACAAATTAAGTTAAGACAACAAAAACTTTACAAGCTATTCATAACCTAAGAGAGTCTTTAAAACACTCAATAGAAACCCTGCAATAGACCAGTCTCTTACTATGTCTAAGGTGCATGTGGTACTAAAGTTTAAACCTCCTGTTAGGGGTTTTAAATGGTTAAAAATAGCTCAAGATTGACGCTGATGCCACTTCATGACCTGAAAAGCAAACAAGATGTTCAGCAGCAGGATTCGTAGCTCTTGTATTTTCACTTATTATGCCTAAAAGCACTGCCATGAGATAGGTGTCAAAGCAATCAGACGTCAGTCTAGTATTTTTTTTGTTTGTTTTGAAAAATAAACACGACTAAAACATGCTCAAGACAAGATCAGCAAAGAGATGAAGTGTACCTCTTTGTCCACACAGTGCCAATACTGACTCAAACACCGAGATTCTGTTAGGAGCTTCATGACTAAATGAAGTAACATCAGCTGACATTGTTTACACTTGTGATCTAATTTATGGTGACATTTAATGTAAGACATTTTACAGATACACTAACACATACTAGAGGTTTCTTCAAGGTTTTTGCTGATTCAGGAAGCCCATGTGAAGTGTCATCCAGCACTGTATGTGGTGTGAATTTATTCTTCTATATAATAAGGAGAGAGGGAGAAAAGTGTGACAGTGGAACAGACACATTGTTATTCCGCTGTTGTTGCATAATGTGAAGCCCCTCTCTCTGTCTCTGTCTCTGTCTGTCTGTCACCTCACTTTTCTTTGCCAGCCAGTGTTTACTCACCCTTTTACAAACACTTGGGTGTCTGACTTTCCACTTGGCACCTTTTCCTCCCTGTTCCTTCCCCTCACAGTTGATACAAAATATCACCAAGCAAGGTGAGCTGCAAAATAAAATTCAGTTTTATCTGCTCTCTGCAGGAAAGATTTGTCTGAATCTGATGATCAAAACAAATACAAAAAATGAACTATGATTAATTTTTACAAAAAATAAATGAAGCTTAAACAGGAGAAGAAATAGAAAAAAGTCTGAATAATCACTGGTCACAGCAGCTATGGATGATTAAGTACTTAAAGTGTGTTAGCCATTTCAAATAGGTTGATTCATTAAGAGTACCCTGAGCCAAAGCTTGACTTTTGTGGTGTGCCATATAAATATTTAGCGTTTTTTAGAACAGGCAAAGTAAATAGAGAACCGCGTTTGATTGACCCACTTACTGGTGTTTTTAGTTGGCTGAGACAAAAAACCAAAGTCTAAACAAGAATCACAGAGTTAGTCATTATACCAGGGTTTTCAACACAGAAATGCAGTAGTCAGCCAGTTGGAAAAATAGTCAGTCAGGAGGTCCAGCTAACCTTGCACTACAGCTGGATCCACCTGATTTTTCTGTGGGCTCTTTCCCTGATGGACAAGTGTAATATATTTAACAGTCTGTCTGGTGTGTCAGGCTAATTACATTACTCCCAATCAATGAATCTGGTAAGGCTGCATATTTGATGTGGTGGATGGGGACAGAATAGAGGTGAGTGTCCCCTCATCCACAACCCCCCACCCTGTCCATGACATTGTAACTGCATTTTTTGAGATTCAAGGGCAGATGCATCAGTCAAAACTAGGTTTAGTTACTCTTCAAATAGGCCAAACATTTTGTTTACAGCACCTAAGTGTTTGTTTGAAATCTGGATAAATACTGGCTGTCCTGGC
This sequence comes from Cetoscarus ocellatus, assembly GCA_037902135.1. NCBI lineage: Eukaryota > Metazoa > Chordata > Actinopteri > Labriformes > Labridae > Cetoscarus > Cetoscarus ocellatus. The sequence continues at coordinate 288,811 of JBAMNC010001097.1, forward strand.
AGACAGTGTAGGGAAACACTTTTAATGTGTTTACTGATGTTTATGTGGTGGCTTACATTCCTGCGTCGTGTCAAGGACGCACACAAGTTCAGAGTACGACATGAAATTGGGTTATCATGCGTGTGTACTTGAAAACAGGTGGGCTCACGGTTACTGCAGCCTCTTTACAAACACACTCTGATACATTGACTCGGTATGCTGGACTCAGCCCTGACACAATGATTCACAGTAAGCAGACATGGATGCTCCAGCACCACAGATCTGACTTTTGGAGGGAGTAGCTGGGAGTTTGGTACAAATTGTGAGGAACAAAATGAAACAGAATTGTTCACTTAATGGAGGAACATTTTGCTCCTGTGCTTCATCATGTTTTACTTAATTACTTCTCTCTCCTTTAAATGATAAAATCTAGACATGAAACATTGCAAACAACCGTTAATTTAAAACGCATTACTATTTGATGAGAACAGGAGAAGATAAAACCCCTTTTTTGACTTTTACAGCGCTCAAGATTTAACTCTTAAGGAGGCTATTTCATTTTAATATTTGCACAATGAACAGATAATCAGCTCATCTATCATATCTTTTTAGTACATGCCTATAGGCCTCAGCTTAATCTAATTAAAGTTTTATGTGAAATACACTGATTAGCCATTATGTTATGGCCATGCAAACTAATGTAATCTTACGTAACATTTGTACAATAAATTACACTTAATGAAGTTTGCAAGGAAGATCATTATTTTACTTTATTATGGACGTCAGTGTGGGTGGTGGTGTCCCAGAGTGTATTATAGAGAAGGGTGCTCCCAATATTCGGCTTCCCTCATATAATATGATGAATTATCAAGATATTAGACAGACTTTTCATTATTGTGGAAGAAAGTACACCACTCGCATGATCCACTAACAACGAATAAAAAGAATTGTCAGCTCTGTTAAAAGGCCAGTATTATGCTTTTTGAGTTTTATATACCCTTTGGTGTGTTTATTATGTTCGTCCACAAAATAGATTACATCTAAGCACAAGACAATGAGTCAGGGACATCAGCCTTGTCCCTGTTTGTAACACTGTGTACACAATGTTTAATGCTAGCACTGTTTTGTTTGCAGTTTAAACCTATTAGCACTGGCAAGCCCAGTGCAGAGCGCAAAACCTGGAAAGATTTGAGACTTGGCGCCACAGAATAGACTGGTCAACCAATCAGAGCAGACTGGGCTCACATGGGGAAGCAGGCCTTAAAGGTGCAGGGGCTCCAACAGAACATCTTAGACAGATTGAGAACATGGCTGGATCAGGGGCACTCTAGGAAAACTAGAGTTTTTTTTTTTTACAGTAACAATTGTAAACATGCTCTAGCAGTCAGCTTTTGTTTGGGTTTTTGAAGTGGGGTTGCTCAAAGCCTATGGCACCAGTAAATATGATTGCCACTAAAGCAGCTTTGTCCCCAAGGGGAGATATCCAGGGTGGACACGAGCCAATATATTGCAGTCAATGGTGCCAGAAAAAGCCTTGTGATTACTCCACTTTTCAGTCAAAACTACACAAAACACAACACTGGCCCAACCAGACATTAATTTCTTTACAGCTTTTCACTTTTCCTTGACAGAACCCCTGTCATTAAAACCTTTGTGTATTGCAATGTAGGGGTTATTTATCCCTCCGCCATCACCTAGTCAGGTCGTCAGTAATTATAAACACTAACTTCACTACAACTACGGTAAGAATGAGCGATTTTGATTTAGGTGACAATGGCATGCTACTAGTCATGAGCACCAGAGGATATTTTTTTAATTGAATTACGCTGAGAAAGAATTCAACAGGTAGAAAGAGGGATGAAGAAACTTTTGTGGAAACTGAGGAGCAGGGCAGATCACAGGTCACCTGGTGGTGCAGATGAATCAATTAAGAGCACATGTTCACAAACCCTGAAGCATATTTCTGTCACGAGATTTAGTAACACCTCCTCTCTGGAGCCTTACTTTCCGTAAGCCTTCAAACTGATGTTGTGTGTTGTAGTCCTTAACAGTAAAATGGGCACTGCATACACAATGTTTTGTAGCCGTAGAGGGGTTAGGCCTGATGTCCATATTCAAAACAACCAGCCAAAGTAATGCGGTGAAATTGAATATTGATCATTTCTTTTGCCTGTTTTTACATATGGGATACCTTCAGGAGCTTTGAGGCAAAGTACGGGCTCTTCAAAGAAATATTTGTGGACAAACAGCAAACCGGATTGACATTACTCTTTTCATGTTATCTGGATACTAAAAATGCTACAGGTCCCCTTACCGTTTAAGCTCTCATTCACAAAATAATGAATTTGTTCTTTGGGCCTCTGGGGACTGAAAAAAGTCAGTACTAAGTGTATATTCATGTGTTGGCACAAATATATTTTTTCTAAATCTCAGCTAAGTACATAAAATGTGATTAAATCAACATGTTTAGAGTATCCTACAGTCTGAGTACAGTGTGTCTTCCATTTCCTGGATGTCCACTTGATGTCCAGTAAGCTGAGATAAGCAGAATAAACAGCAACAGGAACCCAAAGGTGCTATTTAAAGCCCACGCAGTACAATATTAGTAAACTACTTGTACTTTCCACTCCTTTACAAGTACCTCAGCTCCATGTCTAGACCTTCAGTGGTTTTCCAATACAAATCAATCTGTGTTGACCCCTCATCACTCAAGTTGGGTCCTTCTTTCCATGTTTCTTGTAGTTTTCCAAAGTTTGCCTCAAGTTTTTATCATGTGAAAGGAAAAGTACTTGATATTGAATAGATTCCTCACGTGGGTTAGTGCATGTGACAAGAGCTAATAGTAGTGTGTTTTTTGTTTCATGAACTGCATTGAACTTTCCTGGAAACAATTCCAAAAAAAATCTAATATAACCAAGCTCCAATCTCAGCTTTTAAGAGTTATTGACTGCATATAGGTAACAGTTGTTTCAGATATTTGTGCTCAGGAACAACACGCCTGAATCATCAGTTTAATCTATAATTCTAATTCTGAATTCTAATATTGGTTAACAAAACCGTTTGCTCTGTGTGACCAGAGAGAAGGTGGCCTTGTTTGGACAAAAGGTCCTCGGGGTTCATGAAAGCAGGCTGGATCTGTCCAGGGAAATGCTAAATAAGTAACAAGTAAATATTTACAGCAGCAAACTGAACAGGCTTTTAGGACAGTCAACCCAGAGAGGAGTCACCCATGTATATAGTGACGAAATCATAAAGGTTCTGAACGTAATGTTTTTAAGTTTGTTTTACTTTGTATAACTTCCATCACAGTTTCACAATCCAAACAGGCAAGAGACCACCACTATTGTGTAAAGAATTACAAGAATTACAAATATTAAGTAGTTTAACATAAGAAAAAAAAAGGAAACATATTTTCAGATCTATTGTACACAAGCACATATAAATCACTTATTTCTTTGCATGTTTTCTCAAACTATATTTTACGACTAAATAGTCATTTAACATAATCTTTCCATTATCCCACCCACAGCTCTTTCCATCTTTCATACTTTTAACCTCAGCCTAAATAATTAGACACGCTGTAGGAATTTATGATACTTTAAATTAAAGCCTATAGAGCACACAAATGAAGTATGGCTTCAAACCCTTTGAGTTTCATTTCTACTTATTGCACAGATAAGGACAGGGTAATAAATCAAAGAAACTGATCATTTACAGGAGTTTGAGTCTCTGAGGCCAGACTTTGCGTCGTACATTTGAAGTTTAGTACAGTTTCATAAATTATTACATCAAACTGTTGATATAACCTTGATCATGATATTCCAAGCTTCTTATTTCTTTGTCAGTTCAACAAAAATTAAAACTTTGCGCTAAACTGAAGACAAAAATAAACTCAAACTCACCCCTTGCAGTTTCTTGCCCTCAAGGTACACAATACAGTGTCAGACAGTGACTGTAGTGGGTCAATGAGAGGGTGAAGGTTTTTTTGTGGTTGTGTAAATGGTAGAAATCTTACTTATTTAACTGTTAATGGGCATTTTTCAAAACATAGTGTTATCTCAAGCTGATTTTGACCTTGAAGCTCCATAATTTGTTCAGGTTAAAGTGGACATTTGTGTAAAGATTTTACAAAACCTCTTAAAGCACTCTTGAGATATTCAGTGTACAAGAAAGGCATGAACTTGAAGCCAAATGACCTTAATATCAGACGTATAACTTCCAAAACCTATTCCCTGTATCCTTGAGGCAAAGTTGGCATTTCTACAAGGTTTCAAACAATGGATAAGCTAGAGGCCCAATTTGCTTCAATTTAAAAACCAACTCTAATATCATACTAGTTTACCCTTGTATTAGTGAAAAAAATGTTTACAAATGAGGGGGAAAATTGCTCAGAACGTCTGTGAGATAACTTGTGCACATCCTTGAGTATCCTTGAGATGGAGTGAATATTTGTGCCTTGGCAAACTCTTAAGATAATGGACTCACAAACAAAAAACAATCATGAAGCTCAATTTGCCCAAGTTCATCCTGATTTCAGAGAAGTGTGTGCAAATAAGGGAAAAAATCACTCAAAATATCCTTGAGAAATCATGTTCACAAGTAAGCAATGAACATGAGGCAAATGTCCTTGACCTTCAGTTCATGGAGTTGAAATTTTAATCAGTACATCTTTACAGTTACAATGGACTTTTTTGTAATGTTTGAACAAAATCCCTTGACAACCTCTGATAAGGGGATCACAAACAGGGGATGAACATGGAGTTGACTTCTAGGGGTTAAATTATGCCAATGAACCCCTAGATATAGGAGGAGATATTAGCATTTTTGGGAGGAAAATTCACTTAAAAGTTCTTCAAATACTTCGTTCGTTAGCAACAGAACAACATGAATCACAGTTACACTGATATCTGATCCATGACCTCAAAATCCATTAAGTTTATCCTGAAGTCAATGTAGATGTTTTTACAAAGTTTGAAGAAAGACCCTTAAAGCCTTTGTACAAAACGAAATCAACAAACACAAAGCCCAGTGACTCTGACTCTTGACCCCTGACTTCAACAATGTAGTTTTCCTTCGGTGTGGAGATTCAGGCTAAGTTTGAAGAAACTCCTTCAAATGTTTTTGAGAAAATGCATTGATCAGCACAGGTTTAACATGAGATCCTGTGACCTTTGACTTTTGATCTCTAAGTTGAATGAATTCAGCCTTGATTTAAAGTGGTTATTTTTGCAAAGTTTGAAGAAAGAAGCTCTTTGTGTTCTGGAAAAATGATGTTCACAAATCAGTAATGAATAGCCGGCATAATAACCTTGACCTTCAACCCCTGACTGCCAAAATTGGCTTACTGTAGATTGTCATTGAGTCACAGTGGACACGTGGAAAGTGATGTGATGATTGCAAGGTTTTCTCACCTTGACCACCACCACCTGTTGCTATTTTCCCCCTGAAATTAAACATCTGCGTCGTCTTATCAAAGTCAGTAACTCCTGAAGACCTCATGAGGGTTCAAAGATCCCACGCTCATCCATCTTTGCCAAGACACCTCCCACATGGCCAAAACTCAGCCTGCATACCGGTTCACTTCACTCATCTCACACTTTTTCTCTACTAGAACTAAAACTCTCAGTGTGCTCCACAAGGTTTATACCCTTTTATAAATCCCCTCTCCAAAGGCTAAGCTAGCGTTCCTCTTGTTTATTTGTTAGTTGGCTGAATGTGATTACTGGAGGGTTTTAATGAGCTACCTGGATTGTTGATGCAGTGAACTGAGCGTGGGAACATTCTGTTTCCATTTATTAACTCCAGTATTGCTGTAATACACTGTGAAGGAGGGATGTAAAAGCTTTCCTTGGAACTAATTCCACACAGCAATTTGCTCCTGGTTGTTTAGCTGTGCAGAAGAGCTGAAATTAAAGAGATCAAGTCGAATATTAAGTATTAGAGCTGTCAAGTATGGCACGCAAAAACAGGCTCTTGACAAACTCATTACAAGGCAACACCAGGAAGTCTGTGCCTCATGACTGACATCTTGAAAGGCTATTTGGATGTAGTAACTTTGCCTGATATTGTCTGTCAATACTGCCTAAAATAGTGTTTTGTCTCTGGTTCCAGTAAGTACTAACCTGACACTCCAGAGGGACTGTTCAAAATACTGTATTTCACTAGTCCATCTTGGAAAGATTGTTTGGAGAAATGTGTTTGGGGAGGGCAGAACCTTTCAGAAGCATACCAGGCAGGCAGGTGATTGGACAACTGTTCCGTCATTTAGCATTTACTATGGGCCAATCAGATAATGTAGTAGGCGGGTGCTACTGCGTCTCAAAACATGAGTCTCTTCATAAAACAAATACTTCTCAAAATATGTCGGAAGGGGAGCGAAAATATATATATATAAAAAAGATGCTGATTGGGCCGTGCTGCTTTGGGCTGAGCACAGTTGTTGTAGATTTGACCTTGGCAAAATGGATCTGCATGATTACAGACATATACTGTATATGCTTATAAACATACATACATAGATGAAATACAAATATACATACAGTGTATATACATACACATACTTCCAAACCTAAAATGAATCCACCACAAGACTTAAAGTTACAATGGCAAGAAAAAAAATCTGTTGGCAGTAGGAAACGTTTAACAGAACCAGATTCGTGTTGAACAGCCATCCACAGAAGCTGTGTTGGGCTGATGACCTGGAATTAAGAATTGATAATAGTGACAGTTTATGGATGCCCAGACCATGAATCTGTCCCAATCACATTTGCATATGAAGCATGTTTGTTTCTATTTGAATTTAAAGTTATTAGAGCCCCTTGAGATGTGGCATCTCGTTTTCAAGAGAGTTTTCTTCTCTACATGGTTTTAAAGGTAGTTATTTTAGATAGAATAGAACAGAATAAGTCTTTACTGTCCACCTTGGTGGAAATTGCCTTTGTCTCTCCAGATACAAATATAAGCATAATACATTCATGCATAGGTAAAACAGACATCCAGAGCAGCTAAGTAGGTATATGCACTCAAACAATAAAAGGATGTCTATAGCACTTGGGATGAATGACTTTTTAAAAACATTTTTAGTTTTATTACCATTATTATGGTGGTATAACCAATAAGAACCATGTATAAAGGGATTGTTCTAATATTGACATTAACAACTATAATGATTGTGAGGTGGAGAAGACTGATCTTGCTTATTATAGCTGAATTTAGTTGAACTGCAATTAAATTAGGTTAAAGTAGTCCAAAAATGTCCAAGAGTGTCATTTCTGTTGATGATTGTGAATGAGACTGGGCAGATGAAAGGAGGTGGACAAAGACAAAGGGACTCAAACAAGAATTCATGACACCCACAAATTCATGGATGCCAGACCATAAATATGTGCTCATCATATTTGTTTGTATTGAACTGTAATTTATTAGAGGTTATGCCCCTCAACAAACTCAGTGCGGTGTACGTATACATGTGTCGATATTCCATAGATCAAACTGTTGACTGCAGCCTGCCAAAGCCTTGAAACAGTGAAGGAAGACTTTGTTTCCACTGGCATCAGCTGGTATAACTAAGCAACATGAGCTGCTGACTAACACCATGACTAATACACGAATGCAACGTAGGACCAACTTCAGAGGATATACAGCATTTACTGTGCTAATCAGTATTTGAGACGTGATGGTTTGATGTTGTGACGCTGAGTTCCCGGACCTGTTTTAACAATCCCACGCTCTCTGCCCACCTTCAGTGCCCCACATTGTTTGGATTTATTAAGTAACTGGACTCAAGATGCTGTCACTGCTACAACAAAGCCTTCTCCTGACGTTACTAAACTCAAGAGAGTATCCAGAAGGCCCCTCGCTTCATAACTCTGTCCTCTGTGTTTGAATGGTGTTTACAGCGCTGGTTGCCATAGCAGTATTTTGACTGAATCTGGAATCAGTTACTGTACATGAGTGTTCATAGACGGCTTCTCTTAAGGGTTTACACATGCAGTAATGCTCTTAAGCTTATGCTATGTAGTCTTATGGAGAGGAGATAGCATCCATTAATGATAAAACAATAAATTAGTAAGTCTTTAAGCTGTTATTTGGAGTCTTAGCTGTTAATTTGCATATAAAGTTTATGGTTTGTACCTTAAGCTAAACAAACTTCCTTTTAGCAGTGTGTTTGACTTGTTAATCATCCTTCTATAGTCCTACCAAAGTGCTTTAATAACTTAAAACCATTTTTTTGCCTTTTGTAAGCTGTGACCCAATCCTCTGTGGAGTTATATCATTGCCACATGTTCAACCACAATGAGATATTTTCAGTGCACAGACTCATGACCTGCATTTGCAATGTGTCACTCACTTTGAGACCACTATGTTTGACCTGCTCTCAAAGCTTAACAAAGATTAATGAGTGTTTCCTAGTTCTATGTTGTTGTTCACATCGTAACATTATGTCACTCATTAATTTGGGTCTCCATCAGTCGTTGAAGGGTGAGGGTAACTGTTTTAGTATTAAATGTAACAGAAATGTGTAAAAGAATGTTACAATATTATTGATGCTGTCAGTGGATTGGAGATATAATTGGCTGTTAATAATCACAATTTAACCACTCTTAGAGTTAGAGGACTTAAAAGGGATAGTTGGGATTTCTGAAGGGGGCTGTTCAAGGCCCATGGCACTAGTTTATGTATTTGCCAATAAAGCAATTGGTCAGCTTTGTCCCTGAGAGAAGTATAGCTAGGTAAGAATGATGGGCGATATATATATATATAGCAGTAAATGGTGCCAACGAAAGCCTAAAACTACACCAAAACAGCATCGGCTCAACTGGACGTTACAGAGGGTTTCTTAAAACATTTCTTTCCATGGCCAAACCAATGTGTGGTGCTATGTTTGGTCTATGTATCATTATATCAGCAATGCACTGCTATCCTCTCACAAACTGTTCATGTCAGAGTGATGAAGCGCGGTCAGTTAGTGGCCACTAGAGTACAAACTGATATAAATCAAACTCCCTGAAAGTTCAGAAAGATGAGCTGCTCCTGTATTAATCTCGTATATATTACGGGGACAAACTAGAAAAGCACTCAGAGAGCGCAGAACTCCGCCAAGCAGCTTCAGTCCACTTAGGCGAAAATGGTCCTATCTGGCAATGTTAAAGAATCCTTTAAAAAATTCCTGTATCCGGATGGTGATCTGGATACATTTTAAAATGGACTTCAGGATTCCCCCTCTGCACTGTAATAATGTTAAAAAATCAAATCGCTGGCATTAAATTATTTTTTCAGTTAACAAAACAAAATACTTTTTGTTGTGTCAAGAACTCAATCAAAGGAGTTATCTTTACTATTCTTATTAAGTTTTTTTATGAGAAGTTGGGCTAATTTCTTAACTTAAGTTGACAAAAAATAAAACAATTAGTTTAAGGCCAGTTGTGGTCAGCCGAAGTCAGGCTAAGTTCTGAACACAGGGTTCATATAAAGACAAAATATCATGATGTGCTAGACTAGTGCAGTGGTAAGCTAACATAAAACATGCTGCAATGGATCTGGGTACAAATCTACCAGAGATTGTATTTCTTTAAATAGTTGCTCCCTTAACTCAAAATTTTGAGTTTTGACCAAAACCTCAAAAATCTAGTGCATTTTTGTCTTTTTTTACAGTGTTTAATGACAGAAGATTGCGTTTTTAGCTCTCAATTCTAAACGATAAACATGCAAAAGATGAGATACAAAAAAGCAATTAGCCACCATTTGCAGGACAGTCTAAACTGTTGATTTATTACTTTACCTTGATTCCTGGAATAGCCAATCAGATTTAAAGAGCCAAAGCCACCCTGGTCATCCTGAAGGTCTGTCCCTGATGCCTATTACCAAGATTATAGACATGCAAACAAAGGCCTGATTAGATCTTGTTTTTATTTTGCATTTTACAGCATGAATATTTGTGCTGGGTAACCAGAAACCAAGTTAACTGTGTCCATGCAAAGTGTGCCATCACTTTGCATTGACACATGTCTCTTCTTGGACCGTCTTCAATGCAAACAGCAGCTTTTTCATCATGTCCATGTCTCATCCACCTGTGGATGGCAGCATTACTTACCAAGCACTCTCTTCAGCTGGAAAGACAAGTAGGACAGCTTTGCTCTGACCATGTAAAATCAGTAGATGCGCAACCAAAACAATACCAAGTGTATTTCTTCCTAGTTGTGTTTTACCTTTTTTCTTTCTTTCTCTCTTTCTTTTTTTTTAGAAAGTTCTGTGCTATCAGCTTTAATCACTCATCCACTGCCATTAAAGGAAGCCTTTTGCAGCCATGTGTGCACAATACACAATTTTTGTCCAAGTCTTGATCTGTTCCATCTCTGGCCTTTAAAGAAATAGAACATACAGTGTGATAATAAGAACGTTGTGTACTGTATCCGTATGCCAGCTATGAGGTTCACAAAAGCCCCTGTTACCTTGGCTCTGACTGAATGCAAGACTTGTAAGTGTGTAGCTCCACAAGCAGGAATAGGACACAATCACACACTTCACAGGAGGCAGGAGTCAGGGTGAACAATGCTGGTGCAGTAATGAGAGCACACACGCTGTACAGGTCAAAGAAACAGAAACACAGAGTACTGGAGATAGACTGGAGGAAGTTTATTGCTTCATGTTATGAGTTTGAAGTAGTTTATTTTTGAGATGATGAACTCAGTCACTTAAGGTCAAATGGTTTAAGCCATAAAACTAATATGAGTTTCATCGTTTGCACATTTATTGGACACATACACAGTTTTCATAGTGGAGTGAAATGCTTTTAGAAATGCTACTAGTACCTGTCCAGCCAATATAAATCATTACAAACATAAAGCAAATAGAAATTGCAGAAACATATTGTGTCTTTAGTACAATAACTGTTCAAGAATTATTACATTTAAATACAAGGTTCACAATAAATATAACTGATAAGTTTTGATACACTCCAAGCAAGAGATACAACGTACATTGTACAAATTAATCAATTCAAGAACAAAATACAAATACAAAAAAGTAACATTTGTTCTTGTAACTGCCCTCTCTGTTACACACAACAGGTAGAGACAGAGCTCCAGGCTGTGAGAGGGGAATACCATCCCCAAATAATAAACATACACACAGAGTTTGAATTTACTACAAATACTCAGAAAATTCCACAATTACTGGTAAATATTCAAAATTGTGACAGTATTGTGGCGAAATACATAGATTGCAACATTTTCACAAAACTACAGATGCACACACAAACATAAAAAATACAGTTTTTTTCCTTTCTTTTATTTTTATAATCTGTTTTTTTTCATATGTATGTTATTAAAAAACTTTTTTGTCTTTATTTTAAACCTTAAATGTTAGAATACTAACTTATGTTGTTAGAATAAAAAAAAAGCTCCTTGAGAGAAAAAAGAGAGATGGAGAGAGATTTATGGAGAAGCAATATACAGGGAAATTTAGATCATATATGTATAGATTGATTGGTTATTTTATTAACTGATCACCCTTCGGGTCTGTGAGTGGATTATATAAAGGTCAAACTGATTAGAATGATGAAAACTTATTGCTGATTGTAACAACACAGTATCAACTAATTTAATAAAAACAGCATTTTTTCCTCCACTGAAAAGAAAAGATTATTATAATGTAATGTACCTGATCAATTGCTATGATTTCAAAATTAATAATAAGATTTCAACATAGTACTAAGATATCTTTTGTTGATATAAATGTGTTCCTTTGATATAGATTTAATCTTAAAAATAACTACGTCATGGTTTAAATAGTTCAGTAGCCTATCTTTATTTTCCCCTCCAGTAAACAACATTATTAAGATACTTAACATGTTTATCATAGATAGTAACAGCATCAATCTGTGAATACCCACAGAAAATAAGACATTTAAAAAAGAAGAAAAAATTAGCAAAACATAAAATACAACTCCTCAAAATCACATTTCATTCAAAATGTCAGAGCTTCTAGTTATGCCATAAATGTTTAGCTAAAATATTTGCACAATGACCGCTTTGGAGAGACCTTATCTTAATCTTCTCGGTCTAATTTGAAGTTTAGGATTTAGATCCAATTCGATCCTCAGGAATTTTAATGTCTTTTTTTTTCTCTTCTCTTTGGAAAGCTTTGGCAAGAACATATGCAGTGTGTTAATTTTAAGAATGCATATTCAGAAATTCTTGGCAGTTCATAGTTTGTTTTTTAATGCCTCAGTTAACCGTTAAATACATAAATGATTCAATTAAAAAGTAACCAGTATATGTTTGTAAAGGTGCTAAGCCCAGTGGTTTACATTATATAACAAATGCAATGCAAGCTTTTATCTTGGACTCAGGTTTCACCAAACTAACAGTCAACAGGCTCTTTCATTTAGTCTGTCACTCCTAAAATAGGTTCCAAAAATAAAGTCAGATATTCCATGACTGCTGTGTGTTATTTACTTCCACTGGGAGGTGAAGCTCGACCTTTACATGAGCGATTGTGTGACCGACATCATTCCCCGGCTGCCCCTGTCGGAATCTCATTCGCAGCATTCCTCCCATCACTCTCGACCGCCAAACATCTTATCCCGACATGCTGCTTTCTTAGAAAAAGGCTTTACTTATCTGGAAAACCGCCCTTCATTTAAGCTGTGAATAGAATTCCCATAGCTAATAATTGGCACCTAGCAGCACCTGCACATCACCTCTTTAAGTGAAGGTATCAATTATCCCTCTGAGGGTGTTACCCAGCAGAGGTCAAGGCTGCAGAGTTGTTGGAGGCGCTGAATGGGAGAGGAATGTGTAGAGGCTCCGGCAACGGTCTGCAGCCTTATGCTGAGACGTCAGGCCGATGTGATAATGTGCTGGACGTCACTCACATAAATGCTCAAAAGACAGAAATGCAGTTTGGCATGAGAAATGTGTTTTCAGTGATGCCTGGTCCTTTCTGTACATTAATCTGACTTAACCATTTTAATATGCAAATAACCAAAATCCCTCTTTGGCTGTTACATGATTGTTTGTGGTAAATGAATGCTGGTTAGTGAAGAACAGTGGTGAGTCAAGAGAAAGGGCGGATGGGTTTTTGATTGACCTTGTACTTCCAAATCATTTCATTCTTGTGTCAAAGTGAACATTCATGCAAAGTTTGAAACAAATGCCTCTAAGTATTCTTGAGATATTGCATTGAAAAGCAGAAGCTGAACATAAGGCACCATAACATTGATCAAACTTGGTCTTTACAGTCCAAAATAAAATGTCTTTATTCTTGTATCAGAGTGGACATTTTGCTTAGTCTAAGAAAAATCCAGAGACATACTTTTGGAGATTTCATGTTCACAAATTAGGGGTAAACATGAGGCTTAATGACCTCAAACTCAAAATCCAGTCAGTTTGTCTTTGGGTCGAAGTAGACTTTTATTCACAGTTTGAGATAGTGCACTCTGAACAGAAAATAAATTCAAGACCTTAAGACTGTGTCCTTTTCCTTCAACCTCCCAACTCTAATCTAAACTCTACCACTGAGATAAAGTGTGTATGTATGCAAAACTTTGAGGCAATATCTCAATGGTTATAGAGCAATACAGCATTCCCAAGCAAGACATGACCATGATGTCCGGTGACCCTTACTTTAAAAAAAAAAAAACAAATCTATCACCATAGAGTCAGAGTGAACATTTCTAATAAAGACACTAATATAATTAATGTGATATTTTTTGGGCACCATAATTATGGGATGAAAATCCAATATTGTGATATTTCTAGTTTGGACGACACATTTTACATGTGAAAGTGAACAGTTTAAAGTTACATTAAACATTTGCACCAAGTCCAAAGAAAATCTCTTATAGCCTTCAAATAAATTATGTACTGCTATACTGCAGAAAAGCTCAATTCTTTGAGTTGAACATTTCAAACTACCTCATTGTACATAAAAATTCTTCGTATTAAGTAAACAATATTTATTCTGTTTTAAACGTCTTGAGCCAAATGCAATGTAATTTTGTTCTACTGTGTACTGTTGGTATATAGTTGAATGACAATAAAGAAATCTTGAGTCTTGAAATAATGAAATCACAATCACAAACAGGGGATCAACAGGAGGGACAAGGAGCTTGAATTTTGGCAAACAGTCTTTTATATCTTATAAGTTCATTGTTAAGTGAAAGTGAAGATCCCTTAAGGCTTTCCTTTGACAATAACAGCTTCACAAGCAGGAGATGAACGTGAGAACAATAGACTTTGGCCTTTGACCTCGAAAATCTTATTAGCTTAGTCATGAGTCAGAATAAATATTTGTTCAAAGTTTGAAGAAAATGCCTCCAGGTGTTCTTGGACTATTACTCTCACAAGAATGTCCCAGTAAAGATGTGTGGAGGAACTGATGGACGGACGGACAACCCCACATTAATAACCATTAGACCTGGAATGTTGGTTTAAAGTGCCCATTACATAAGCATGTATGTGGACAGAAAGTTTTGAAGCACTTCATGTCAGAAGCACAACAAAAGTAGAGTGAGAACATGTAATAAGCAAGTGAAGGTTAACCAAACAACACAGTAGTCGTTATTTAATCAGTATCACTGCGTGATAGATGCCTTATCAGCTCCAGCAATTGGACACAGATTTTTAGATTGTGTAATTAAATTGGCAGCCTTCAGTCAAACCAAAAAACAGAGAGAACAGTCTGAGAGCTCATTTTCAGGATTTTTCTTTTCCTAATTATCTCTTCAGTGAGTTAACCCTTTGGAAGAGGGCATGGAGATGATAGGAGACGTGCCATTGGGAGCTTAATCAGGGTTTCTGATATCCAGAAATAACTCGCCTCTGGCCCTGGCAGGTGATCTATGGCGCTTGTAGTTGAAATTTAAAGTGGTTGAGATACAAATTCCATCCCCATAAATGCTCTGATGGCTCAGTGAAAGGGGATTTGTGTTGGTGAGATTTTCATTTAATTTAATAAACCAAAACTTTACTCAAGAGCCCCCAATGAAAATCCTTTTTTTTCTTTACCAACCATAAAGCAGAGGTTTTAATTTTTTTCTCTCATTAAAGGAAGTTGTTTTCTCATGGGATGGGTTAAAGATTATATAGAAAAGAAATATTTCCATCCTAAAAATGTTTGAGACCCCTGTCATGCATCCCCTCATTACTCTTCACAATAAGGCATATGATTTAAAAAAGGGTATATTTAGAAGAAGTTAAAATATGATGCTTGATAAGATGTAAAACTGGCAACAAAGCACAGTGAATAAAAACATTAATTCTAGTTCCTTAAATTGTGTTTTGTGTTGTGTCAATAGCTGTATCCATGTATTTTGGATTGCACAGTATTGAAATGTACAGTCTTATATAGAATTGTAACATTTTACATCATATCTAGGGTCCATTTTTACATAATTCTGAATCTTTAAAGGTCCCATGTTGCGGTGTGTTTGGCTGTTTACATCATGTCTTGGGTGTCTAAGCAAGGATTTGGTTTAGGTTGAATGAAAAACTGAAAAAGTTTAATTTCTGTAGAGGATCAAATGCAGCTCTTTTATCCTCCCCTTTGGAAACGCTTATATCTGAGGGTGCAGAGAGGCTATGGGGGGCTATGATTATGAGCTCTGTGAAGACATATTTACAGACCAGGGAGCAGACTTTTAAAACAGACATAATAAACCCCAGAAAGTAAAAAAATAGAGCATTTTATGGGGCATTTTCTTTCCAGAGGCAGAGCACATTTCTCTGTCAGCTAGGAGTGTAGAAAAGGATGTCTTGTTCTTCTGCTCCCCCAAGCCCCTGTTAACAACACTAAAAGCATAGAAATTGGATTTTGCCGGACATGGGACCTTCCAAAAAGCCTGTAAATCAATATGGTTTAACCTTATCAATACTGCTATTGAGTATTAAATGCTCTAAAACTTAATGTCATCGTATCATACCATGGGTGCAACATTCATCAGTTTTTCTTGGGCACACATAAGCACTGAACATCAACTTCAGCTAAAGGGTCAAAACCTACCAATCAAAATCGTAAATGGTGGAAAAATTTAGCAGTTACTGCAGGTAGCATGTACACACATAACACAGGCTGCAGCAGGACAGACATCCTACTCATCCACTGAAATTTAACTCAAAAAGTGCTCCTAAACTTTGGAGTTCCCTCAGTTAAAATATCAATCCAGTGTTGAAATATATGTGGGTATTGACAGGAAATTAGTCAACTGGCTTATGTAATAAACCGACATATCATCGCTGTCAGGTGCAAACCTCCTATCTTCGAAATTGCCACTTTTCAGGAAATGACAAAAAACTACTGAGTGAATGAACATTGTATTTTCCTGATTACAATTTTTTTTTTTTTTTTTTTGTAATTGGATTTTTTTAAAATACACTTAACAACATGGAAGGTGAAAAATAGCACTGTTTTGAGAGAAAAAAATAAAATCATGAAATGTGGATGTAGGACGTTTTTGCTGGACAGCAATAATGTGATGTTATGACGTGTTCAAGGTCGACTTGCAAAAATGACAATCAGGCATCAGAATTGTTAGAATTTCAGTTTTTGGCGAATAACTTGAATAAATGCCATTGTTCATTTTCTGATTTGATATGTTATTTTCATCATAATCGTATTTTATCATATCATATCTTGTTTGGTATTATTTGATATTTTAGCATTATGTTTTGTGTTGCATCCTGCTGTATCATATCATATTGCACTGCATTGTTTCATGTTAAATCATACCATATTGTTTCCTATCGTACTTTAAAGTACTAAACTGCACCATACCACATTGTACTGTATCCTGGTGTATTGCATCATATCAGAAGTTACTCTGCCTTTCTCACACCTAATTAACAGTGTGCCAACTGGTGCAGCGCCCTGTTAGCCCATTAGTCCACTAATAACTTTATTCTGAGGACAGGTATGTGAGACCACAGCCATTAAAATACCGAGCAGAAAGGTTATCCGCTTGTCAGCAAATTGTCAACAGTATTTTAATCGATAGCTAGAGTTACTGGCTGAAGTTACCTGACAGATTTCCAGAGCTCATTTCAGAGAAGTGACGCTGTATGAGTATTGTTCATTAGCATCCTGTGACATGGGAAGTACTTCTGCAGGAAGCAACAATCTCCTGAACACTGCTGAATAACAGGAGGCAGAGGGAAGTCACAACAAATACACACACACATAAAAAATCATACACTCTCAAACACACTATTGTGCGGACAATGCACCTTTTTTTCTCCGCTTGATTATGTGCGGAGTAGGAATGAGTCAGTATCCTGTCTGTGGGTCACTGGGTTTATTTTCAGATGTTACTGCATATTTTGGCTCAGCTTTTCTACTGTATGTGTGTGTGTGTGTGTGTGTTAGCTCTATCATTCAGTTACACAACCTCACACACTCTGACGAAAACAGAAATACAAAATGATAGCCCCTCAGGTGCAGTTTCAGGTGCAGTTTGAGCCCAAAGTTTCCTTTTATTTTTAAAGACAGGAACTGGAGAACTTTCTCCTGAGAGAGAGATTAAAATAAAAGACACTGAGTTCAAACAGTATTGTTTTAACAGATCAAAGAAAAAGAAATGACTTTGAAGCCTGTTTTTAACTTGTAATACATGAGAACTTTTTATGACTCTTTTTATTTGTATAAGAAAAGAAAGACGTGAGAACTTTCCGAGAGCACATTTAGATTTTCTTTGGAACATGTTTGGTTGAGCAGGTGGGAAAAAATATCCTTAACTCCAAATGAGATACAGTATTAAACAATATGATACTAATGTGACAAAAATCCCAATTCAGAGTTAAATGGATTGTCACCATTAATTCTCTCACTCTTTTTTTCTGGTTATAATTCAGCCTGACAGCTGGACAGTGGCTCTAGCAAATCTGAAAGCTACTTGCAAACAGCTGTTAAATAACAAACTAGAAGTACTCCAAGAGCTAATTACCCGAGAAAATTTGAAGACCTGCCTTATCATGCAATGTTAAAAGACATTTAAAGGGACAATGTGTAGTGCTTTTTGTAATCTATGAGCTAAAAACAATGTCTACATTTAGAAATATGTCCTCATTTGTGTCAAATTGCCTCTGCCAACAGTCTTACTTTTCCTCCTGAGCGAAGTTTTTCTTATATGTATTTACATAGAATGGTTAAATCCTATGGAGGCTTCCATGTCCTTCCGGTCTATAAAAACTATGAACAGCCGAGAGGGACATAAAGCACTTTGTAGCAGTGTTAATTTTGACAGCACTTTTTAATCAAGTTTTAGTTATAGTCTTTTGCCTAAAATATCTTTTAGTTTTAGTCATAATTTAGTCATCTAAATTGTTTAATTTTAGTCTAGTTTTAGTTGATGAAATTTTACAACATTTTAGTCGACGGAATCTACTGTGAATTTAGTCGACTAAAATATGATGTGTAAAGTGTAAGGCATTTTTTAAGTTTCCTTGAATTTCTGAAGTCATATTTTACACTTGGATCCCGCCACCATCAAGCTAAGGCAGTTGTGATTGGATGTCCCTCTTAACTCATCCAACCTTTCCACACAACCAAAGTAGCTGTGATTCCTAACTTGTCTGTACTTTCTACATGATGCAATTAGGTCTGATTGGATTTGGTCTCTGTCAAACATTTTAGTCTAGTTTTTACTTGTTGAAGACAATGTCAGTTAATTTTGTTTAAGTTTTTGTCAATATACACTTGTTTTTTTTTTTAGTTATAGTCTAGTTTTTGTCAGGGGAAAAAAGGTTGTTGACAAAAACTATGACGAAAATAATTGGTCGACAAAATTAACACTGCTTTGTAGTACTACCGGCTAAGGCTGTGACTGAAATGGAGAAGGAGCACACGTGAAGGAAGTGCCACAGGAGAAGGAATCCCTGACGGCAAAAAAGCGAAAAAGAGAAGACATAGCTTCTAGGCACATATCGGCTACCGTAGAGTTCAGCGGTTGCAACACGCATTTGAAAAGGCGAGGCACTAGAGCGCACTATTCGTTTGAATGCAAAATACAGTTTCACCACTAGATGGGACAACAAGCTACACTGAGTGGCTTTAAACATTTTCTGGATCATGTCACCACCAACATCTAATCACTTCTTTACTGTGCCGTGACGAACATCTCCTGAAAATTTGATTAAAGTCTGTTGAGAATTTTTTAAGTTATTAGCAAAAATATGGAAAACTGCCCTATTCCACAATGTGAAAAAATATTTTAAAAACTTCCAGCTGCTGCATGCTAACGTCCAGAAATTAACAAAAGGAAAAAGCCCTTTTCAAAGTGCATTTATGTAAAAGTGCTACAATGAAGCTGCTGTCTGTATCACATCTTGGGACATTCTCATAATTCGACATGGACAGTCAGATGCACACTGTCAGTGCTAGTGTCCCCTGTTGAGTCTGTGTGCTCCCCTCTCACCGATTTCATGCCTTTGATGCTTCCTTGCAACTGCTGTCGTACAGACCGTAGATGTCCCAAGAAAATAAATTTGCTTCTCTTTAATCAAGAAACGATTTCCAAGAGCATTTTATGTTTGTAAGGATCGATTAACAAGTCTAGATTTTATTTAGTTGTCAAACTAATGTAATATATCTCAACTTAAGATTAGTGAGATCAAATGCATACCAGTTGGTTTGCCAATGACAAATCCAATTATGTGTAAATATCAAGCTAACAATCTCAGATTTTCATTCTGGTCCATCTGTTAAAAATTCAAGTTTGTCTCTTCAAATTGGCAATGCCTTTAAAGAGTAATTCTCCTTGAAATGCACATTGATACACTCTTAGATAACATACATATGACATTACGTAAAAATCTTTCAAACATGTTTTCTGTTTGCCACATTTGGTTTGTCATCTTTCTCTCATGTTCTTTGTTGTAACATAAATTAATGTTCTTTCCGTATATCTTGTTAAATTTCCTGGCTCTTCTGAAGGCCTTGTTGTTCCTTCAGTGCCCCTCACAGAGAGAATCCAGTCTTTCCCTCCTTTTCTTATTTTCTTTTGCCTCTCTGGCCAAAATCTCCAACAAAGTGTTGACACTTATCGAGACTTAGACAAGGCCAAGAATATCATTAAACAAGCTGACTGTGTCCTCTTATTTGCTTGGTTTACTAATGCATGTTATTAAAAATGAAGATTTCAACACAGAAACAGCAAGCAGAATTTTATCAGTACAAGTAAATTAAAATTAGGTATGTTTGTGTCCAGATAACAAAACCAGAAATAGAGACTTTGGGTTAATATCTGAAAGTTTGTGTTTTTTCTTAGATTGGGATCAAATTCCAACTGAAACACATTCCTTTATAGATTTATTCATAAACTCTGTGTGCAAAATCACAAAGCAGTCCAATTCTTCATACAAAGGAGCTATTTAGTCACTTCATTGGCACAATAAAAGACACTTTTGGACATTATTCACCATATTTCCAGAAACCAATGATGATGTCATTGCTGATGTACAATTAAGGCATATAGCTTAATATCGTCCAGGGATCCATATTACATAATTGAATGAATTTCACAGAGTGTAGTTTCACAAAATAATCAAACAAAACAAAGAGTCCACAGATTTTACTGCAACGTTTGAAAATGGTCTTTGCCTTTAAAAGTCCCATGTCCTGGTGTGTTTGAATGTTGACATCATGTCTTGGGTGTATATTAAACATGGATTGATTTAAGTTGAATAGAGCAAATGGAAAATTTTGTCTATGGAGAAGATCAGATGCAGCGCCTTTTCCCTCCCCTTTGGAAACACTCGGATTTTAAGGGGCAAGGAGGCTACAGGAGACTATAGCCTAATTTACACCACTGCTTCAAGACGTTACAATTACACCCCTGTGGCGTTTCGCCTCCACTGTGAATGTCGTAGTGATGGAATAGTGGTAATGAGGTGATCCCCTCTTGATAAGTCTTCATTGGCAGTAACAGAGGCATGATGTTGGAGAAAGACAGACAGACTCAGGCCTCATTTACACGACAACGAAAACGGCAGAAAACGGAGAGTTTTCATTGTGTTTTCGCCTTCCGTTTAAACGAGAACAGTGCCTGGAGCACCTGAATCCGTAAACTTTTGAAACCAGGGTCCAAAGTGAAAAGTTTTGAAAACGTTTTCGTATCTGTCTTCATGTAAATGGCAATCAGTTTTTCCAGGGAAATCGCTGATGTGCAGCACATGCGCAGTACTCTTTCACATGAAGGCTACGTGCGCATCCCAGGAACAACAACAACAGCTTCGGCTGTCTACCGAGCAACATGTGTGCTGCTTACTGTGCTCAGTTTGTTATCCAGACAAAAATATCCAGACACGTTTGTTGTTCAGACAAGAAACTCCTGTGTCTTTGTGCATCCACTCGCCATTGTTGTTTGTGAAAAGTTTGTCTTCACCAGAAAGCGTACGCGTGTTGTAACACCGCTGTTTCACTACAAACCTACATCGCCAACTGCATGCCTGGCATGCACGCTACAGTGTTTTCAGTCGTTCTCATGTCTCAGTTTTGAAAGCGCAAAGGATAAACCTCTCTTATTCTGGTGACAACATTGTCATATAAACAGGACCTCAGTAAAGGCTGTGAGAAGGGCTTATAATAATGAGCTCCTCACTTATTGGCTACCAAGACAATGCCTGATGGGGGGAGGTTACAGGCAGCCGAGTGGACTTTCAGAGAAGTCATATCGTCTGCCTGTGATGAGCAGAAAACACACATGTAGGTGGAGGCTCTATAGCTATTACATCATAAACCTCGGGAAGTAAAAAATGTTTTAAGAGGCATTTTCATTTAAGGACAAAGCACATTTCTCTGTTAACTGAGCCTAAAAAAAGGTGTCATTATTTTGCTCCTCAAGCTGTTCATCTAAAAACAAAATTGCATTATGGTGGACACGGGGAAGAATGACTGTTACATCTTTTTCAATGCTGGAGGTTGCCCCTTGATTTTGACCATACTACAAAATGGCAAAATGACGACAGTGGCTACAGCCCAATAAGATGTCATTTTGTTCCTTACACTACAACAGAAACAACAGAAGATTAATGGCTGTTATTTATGTCTCGTTCTATGCCTGAAACAAACTGTAAGGTCATCCAGTTTCCATTCATTGTCAGCTTATTAAATATACAGAGAATAGATGTTGAGAAACTGCTTCAATTTTTGTTAGGAAAGAAAAGTGAATCAAATTACCCATAACTGAATTCAGAAATGGATTTTTAAACATCCCATAAGTACAAAAATAGGAAGTCCTTACAATTTTGTAATCTATTTAATGTTTTACGGTCTTTGCGGTGAAATGTCAGAAAGCCAAATACATACAAATACAAATCATCCTTGTTTTCTGTTTACTAAATAGAAAAGGCATCTAGTGAATAAAAAGTCTGGTTTGGTCAGTCACATGGAGACAATTTAAGGGTATAATTTCCTCCTCTATTTTTGGTCTTATTGGTTCCACATCCTGATAACAACACATGACTTTGGTCAAGTCTGAAAATAATGCTTTTTCCATTGTTATATTTTGGAAAATAGAATATCTCACCAATAAATATCTTCTTTTCTTGCCTCAGGAGTACCAGCTTTACAAAGAGTGATATAAACTGTTGGTTGAAGTACTTTTGGTCTCATTTATCACTTAAATCCTTCTTAATTTCCATCCAAAGAAGAACAGCTCTGCTTGTATCACTGCAGAGGGGAGGAGAAAAAATATAGATGTTTTTAGCTTTTTATTTTGTTAATCATTTAAAAATTCAGCCTCCCTACTCCTCAACACACAATGTACCACTTTTAAGCTACATATCTGATTCGTTGTTTCTCGCCATTTTTTTAAATTGTTTTTTATTTGCAGTTAAGTTCAATCATTGTTAAGAGAAAAGAACAAATTTCAGCCTGGATTGCAATCAGTGGTGATAGATAGCTGAAACCAACATGATACTTTCATCCTGGAAAAAAATGGGTCGAGGTCTCATGTGAAATCAATAATAATTATTGAATTCATTTGGAAATTGGCATCTTTTTTAGTTGAGTGGCATCTGGTGGTTACATAACATTCACATATTAAACATGTTAGCAAGGTAACTACATTTTGTTGCACTCAAGCCCTGCAGCACGATATTTTATTCAATTATTGGCATTTAGTTTTGGAGCCTAAAATGGAGCAGCCTGCTTAATGTTAGAAAACTGCAGCAGCTTTAGTATATACAGCATTATTGTTAAACATATAAATCATGGTGTGCCTGAAAACGACAGCATGTTGGTACAACAATTTAGCATGCCTCACAGCAAGAGGGTTGGGTCAGTCAGGACCTTTCTGTGCAAAGTTTGTGTTCTCTTCCTGTGGAAATGCCATGTTTTCTCTGAGCACTCTAGTTTTCTCCCAAAGACCACAAACATACTTATTAGGTTAATTGATGACCCAAATTTGCCCTAAGGTGTGAGTTTGTGTTGTTGTAGATTGGAGTTTGGCAAGATAGATCTATCTGACTGCAGACATTGAATCTTCACTGCAAAAGTAAATGGCTCAATCATAGCATATAATCGTCCTGTCTCTCACTTTTCACAAAAAACGTACCAAAAACTGCCAACTTCTGAATGTGGACAAAACAACGTCAAATACCCTGGCCCCACAATAATGAGTCAACTCACATTGACCAACGTATTGACATCCATAAATATTCCCATCAGAGACTCCAAGATGTAATCATTAATCTCAAGGGTAAAGGACTACTATATGCTCTCTGATACCAACAAAAACAAACTCACCATTATCACACACTATACCACACCAGGATATGGTCTCTTTGAAGCGTTATCATTCTGGGCCCACTCTTCTAACACTTCTCACATGTGTAACTGCAAATCATCTGCACAAAAATGGAATGCAATCCCAAACAAATGCATGATCAGACCAAGTGGTGCCATGTGACAAAAATATACAACAGTGGACCCAGTGCAGACCCCTGTGGAACCCCATTTCTAACAGCACAGGACTATCTTGGAGCCTGTTGCTAAATAAACCCCACTGAAATCTCTTTGACAAGTGGGATCAGAACCTAACCACTTATGTAAAGTACAAGGTCATGAAACAAGGTTGTATGGTGTTACTGCATCCCTCCCAAGAGTGTTATGATTCAGATAGCACCGACCCACAATGTCAGGAAACTAACATCCAGCATACGGCACCAATCCAATGCTGCTCCAGAGAGGGGAAGATTGTCTGAGTCCTCATAACACTGTTCAGACGCCAACATGTCGATTTATTTTAAGATAAAAGGAGAAACAATGAGACGAAAAGGGAAGCAAGCAGCCTGAGGGAGGTCTGATGAAGAAAAGCAGCAGAAGTTTAACTGGTGAGAAGAAGTTTAAATACACAAAGATAGAAATTCATTACTCCACCTCCCTGGGTTTTGGGTTGTTGGGAGATTTGGAGTTTGGATAGAGTGGGTCAGGAATGTCTCTGTCCTGCGTTCAATATTGCTCCTAGAATGTGTTTGTTGGTGCAGAGAAAAAGTGAAGAATGCAAAGTTTGTTGAGACAAAGACGGGCAGTTATCAGGGAATAGGAGACCATTTATGCCTCTTTCCCACATGCAGGCACACACTATTCTATCTTCACGTTGGCTGCTCCCAGGTCATGTGCATGTAGCCCCAACACTATTTTCTTGAACTTACCCTAGCCAGAAACGTGATATCCTTCACACGTGCACATACATATACATAAAGAAACACTGTAGAAGTGGTTATAAAAACACGTGCACAACACACATGCAGCCTATTTAAACCTTTATCTGTGTATCTGCACGGACATCCAACGACCCTTAAGAGTGTGTCAACATCACATGCCTCAGGGGGTTGTATTGTTGTGTGGTCTTTGGCAGATTCTGTGTTTTCTTACTGTCTTCTGTGAGCAGTATATACACATATGAATGCAAACACACACTCGAACACACTTCAGGGTTATTTTTAGAACGGAGTCAGACTTTTTCTGCTCCACTGGCCATTGCCGGGCAGTCTGGGAGTGTGTGTGTATAAGACTCTTGTGTGTGGGGCCTCATCGGGGTCTGTATTTCAAGGAGATCAAGAGAAAAAGAAAACATTAAAATCTGTGGATAAACCTACTGCTGTGTAGGTTAAGGTTTTTGACAGTACTTGTCAATGCATTACTGGCAAAGCTACACAATTTGAAACTGAACAAAAATGTTACGTTTTCTTTCAAATCTTTTCAGTTATATGGTTGAACTTAGTGTGGAGCTGAAGTATAATCAATGAGTTTTGTTATTTTGATGTTTCCTTTTATTTATTGAAACTTTATGTATTGCATCGTATTGTATCATATCGCATCATATCACATTATATCTTTTTGTATCACATTGTACTGCATCTTATCAGAACATATCATAGGCTATAATTGGTTGTAAATTAATATCAGCCTATCGCCTCAGCAGAAAAACCCCCACTATCACAATTAGATAACAACAGCTCATGTAATTGTTTCAACAAATCTGAGCTTGAGAACCTCTTTTTCCTTTTGAGGAGCATCTTAGGCACAGTTGGAATATAAATCTTGGTTGAACCCATTACTGAAAATAGATGGAAAGGTTTTCTTTTACCCTGTTCTGCTCGCTTCTTTTAAAGATATTTTTTTGGAACATTTACCTCCTGAGATTGAATTTGTTCACCTGTAAATGTATCTTTACAAACTGTTGAAAAGAAAAGTTATTTTTAAATAGGATTTTTCCCCTCCTTGTGATTCCCTAGTCAGGTACTGTAGAATCAGGCCATAGTCCCTAAAAGACAAACCAGGGGTAAAGGCTGCATTGTATTGTGTCTTGGTTAATTATATTATATTACATTATATCTGATTAAATAAAACTTTATTAAACCCTTTGGAAAACTCCCTCAGGGAAATGACGATAATAATAATAATAATACTACTGCTACTACTACTACTAATAATAATAATAATAATAATGATAATTGTATATGAAGCCCACTCAGTTAAATACAGCATGTCAAAAAACACACCTCACATGGACGTCCGTAACAAATTTCTAAAGTGGACAATATAGTATATCATATTCTTTTGTTCAATTTTGCTCCATAATGTACTGTGCCTTTGAAAAGGTTCCTAGTTTATGGTATGTATTGTGTCATACTGCATCATATGATAGCTTATCCTATGTTGTTGTATGGTGTAGGACTGTATCAGATCATACTGTATAAAACTATATCACAACATATTGTATCCCATTATATTTTATCTGTTGTTCATAATTCAGCTCAGTTACACTATATATAGCACTGTATGAAAGTTCCTTACAACTGTAGCATAATCACTTTCACACAAAGTATGAAAGAGAAAGAAAGGCCTTTCTGACATTGTTATCCAAGTAATTAGCAAAAATGGCAAAAACTACCCCATCAAGCAATTTTAATAAAATCCTTTGAATTCCTGGACCCACGTCCATATTTGTATCACCACTTAAATTTTTCAATTTTCTTCCTTGTGCTATGACCAACATTACCTGAAAATTTACCAAAATGAATTGAGAACTTTTTGAGATATCCTGCTCACAAATGGATGGACAAAAAAAACAAAAAATGAACAGACAAACGTCAAAAACAAAACAACCTTGGTGGAGGTAATTATCCACTTTACCCAAGACAAATATACTAAGCACCCGAGTAAAGTACGGCAAATTATATCAGACCATATTGTATTGTACTGTATTCCACTGCCTAGGAAGGGCCCAAACGTTTGTCAGCTTTGAAATTGAGCTTAACCTGTGAAAATATTTTAAATTGATGTGAATTTTGGGCAACAATGCCTGACTTTTTTTCTGCCTGTGGATCCTTGGGGGGGGGGTCACATTATATGTAGTTCATTACATACTAATCCTGATCACTGAAATACAAAGTAACAAAGAGAAGCTCCTTTTACTCAAGTTCATCCAGTTAGCCTCTTGTTAAAGCTACCTGTTGCTAAAAGCAGACACATTTGCCTGTGTGTCTTTCCATGTGGATCTCATCCAGCTGGAACATAGCAGTGTAGTGTCAATGAGCATTCAGTCCCTACACGCAGGCAGCGAGTGGAGTAAAGGCTGACCCAGCAAGCAGACAATCCCCCTCTGATCCACTGACTACGCAGCATAATTTACTCCACTGATGCCCCTGAATAATCCTGTCCTGGGGGGCTACAATAGGGGGGACTGTCTCTGGAGGGGGCAAAGTTTGCATCGTCTCCTGCCTGTTTGGAGTGGTTTCAGAGCAAAAGCGTGGCCTGGGACTGAAACTCCCTTGTTTTGCCGTTACCCTTGAGATTAATGATTACATCTTATTGCCTTTTTTGGCCTTGAATGACTTGAAACCTGTGACAGGGAATGTTTTTGAAAGGGTGATTTAGTAACTTCCAAACCTTTATATCTCTTTGTTGTTAGAGTATATCATCTTGGTTTTGGTCATAAAACAGAATACATAATTAGCATAAAAATATACTCAAGTCTCTTAGAAGTCATGGGAATAGACTCCGCAAGCCTTTGTTCCCATCAAACAGCAGCTCTAAAAATATTTTGTTCCTGCACTTAACTTGGTCTTATTTTTAGACAGCTCCTACATAACAGACACACACTCACCTTTTCACAGTCAATTGTTACTTCAGTCAGAAAGCACTGAGTGCAACAGTGTACACTTCCTATAACTTGAATCTCAGCTGCAGGGAGGAAATATGAAATGGAGGGATGAAGTAGAGAGGGGAAGAAATTATACCCTGGACTGTAAGCAGATGGATCCAGCAGGCTATTATTTATTTTTACTACCATAAGATTTGACAGCTAACTTATTATTATGACATAAATTAGTGGAACTTAGGTCAAGAAGAGCTTACACAGTGTTCTGGCCCACGTTAGCCCTGAACAAGGCACAATTTTCTTCCATAACATGATAGTTTCTGTGCTCTGTTACTAACAGAAAGTTCTCAGTATCAAGGACAGAATAAGGGTTAGAAAACAAGCATCCCTGGGAAACTGAGAAACAATTAGAGCACAAATAGAAACTAAACAAGCTTAAAACTTACTGGGATTTGATTTATAAGATACACAAGTTTAAAGCCAGTTAAGAGCTGTATCCAAAGAGGGTGCTTTTTGTACTGGTTTGAGTCCACAACTTAAAGGGACAGTTCAGGTTTTTTGAGGGAGGTTGCTTGGGGCCTATGGCACTAGTGAATATGATTACCAGTAAAGCAACTGGCCACCTCTCCTCCTGAGAGGTGATAGTCAAGCATTGATGATAGGCAATTTATAGCAGTCAATGGTGCCACCAAAAGCCTTGTAATTAACCCACTTTTAGGTTAAAAAACTACACAACTAGATGCTACAGTAAGATTCTTTAAAGTGTCAAACTTTCCCCAACAAAGCTCCTGTCTTTGGAACTTTTGTATGTTACAACTTAAGGGTTATGTATCCTTAGAAGAAACAACCAAAAATGAGCGATTTTGACTCAAGTGATGAAGACATGCCATTAGTTGTGGGCACAAGAGGATGTCTTTATGAATCAGAGTACACAGAGGAAGAACTTTTGCAGCTGGAGCCACAGATAGAAAAATGGATTTGAAAAAAATGTTGTGGTAACTGAGAGCAGGAAATATCACAAGTAACCTGGTGGTTAAGATGTATGAACTGTGAGCCCATGCCCACAAATGCAGAGGCCTATTGCTGACACAACTTTGACATAGTAACACTGATTCTCTTGGACCTCACCAGATCTCTTCAATTTTGGTAAGCCTCTAAAACTGCTGTTGTGTTTTAACCCTGATTGGTAAAATGGGCACAGCAAGCACTATATTCTGTTGTTGCAGAGGGGTGAGCCCTGATGTCCATACTAAAACAGCAGGCCAAAGTTGGCAAAGGCAGAGGGCATGTGATAGAATGCAGAAATCTGAATTTTGGCCTTTTCTTTTGCCTTTTATGCATCCAAGATTAATGGAGTGACAAATCTTTGTTACATCCAGTGAGTTAGATTTGTATCAGTTTGTGCTACACTGACGGCAGCTTGACCCCACTGCAGCGCTCTGGCCTGAAAGCTTGATGAGAGGAGTTGCCGGTGGGAAGATTTGCAGCCCATACATTGCATCACAAAGGAGTCCCAAACACAGGGGCTATGTAAGGAAAAGTGAAATGCTTTAAAAAGAATCTTACTGTAGTATCTCGTCAAGCCAACACAGTTTTTCGTGTAGTTTTAACCTAAAATTGAGTTGATTACGAGGCTTTCAATGGCACCTTGACTGCTATATATTGGCAAGCCTCAGTACCCGTTATCTCCCACCAGGAACAAAGCTGGCAGGATGCTTCAGTGGCAATCATATTTACAGTGCCATATTCCTCTAGCAACCACACTTCGAAAAACCTGAACTATCCCTTTAAACAGTTTTGTGTGGCTGATATATTGACAAAGCTCAAATACAATCCAGAGGAACAGGATATTAATTCTTGCAGCTGCAATATGTTGCTTGGATCAACATATATGGCAAAAAATGCAGGGAATGGTTTCCCATGGGGCTTGGCATTATTGGTTCATACACTTCACAGACACAAGTGTTATCACATTATTGAAGCACAGTTGGATGTAAAGGGCAGATTAAAATGTCTGTATGATTCTTTATGTGTATGCCATCATATCTTTTTCAAACAGCAGCTTGAGAAATTGGGGGTCAGCCAGAAACCGTCCTGAATTTGTCCAGAATGTCTTCCTTCTGAGGGCTGATAGAAAACACACCCACCATGTGTTACCAGCTGTTACCAGGGTCTCTAGGTCTGATTCAACGTCTGTTCCTGTAATACAATGGCTCATTATTTAGAGCCCCACAGACTCATACAAAGGGGCAGCTCCAGGCCATTAGATTAGTGCAGATTGACCTCTTCCCCACCCTAAGGCAACTTCCTTTTTTCCCACCAACCAATCAGGGCTGAGGGTTGGCAGAAAGTGTAATGTGAAACCAAGGAGGGGGTCTTGGCTCCACACTTCAAACCTGCGGGCACAGTTGGAGGCCGACAGAAAGCAACAGCCGCGGTCTTTCACACTCTCACACTCGCACAGAAACTCCTGACTTTGCTCAAACCAAGACATAAACTGTTTACAAACACCATCTGCTGCGCACACACATGCTCGGTTTTACTCACACACTTCTGGGAGCTTGTGGGATTTTCACTGCAGACTGCTGCTGCTATGGATTAACCTCTCCTGTGGCTGGCTGTGTGTGTTACCAAGAGGTCCAGTTTTAGTCTAGCTTAACTGAAAGACATACCAGCTATCGCTTCACTGCCTGTTGGAAGAGCTAAAGCTAGAGACAGTTGCTGCTTTAAGCCACAGGGCCCTTTCTCTGTTTGGAGGCCGGATGATGCAGTGTGTCTTCTCCTTCATCTCCCCCCAGCTGAGCTCCGGATCCCCCTGTAGCTGTGAGGTTGGCTCTGACGGGACTAAAAAGAAGAAATCCAAGAACCTGTGAGTATAATCTCAAATATGTATTCAATTTTTATAGTGCTTTGATTTTGTGCTACTTTTAGTTTCATTATTTGTGGAACTGCAAGCATGTAATGGCTCCGAAATGTAGAAATGTGATGCCTTAAGTGAAGAAACCAGGGGCATTCATAGTGACATGGAGGCCTGAGGTGAACAAAATGAGTCCTTTTCCCATTTGTTTACAGCTATCAGAGCATATTCTGAAAATATTTTGGGAATTTTGAGGGTATTTTGAAGTACAACATGCTAAAAAAGAGAAAGATCTAAATTGAACAAGTACAGTCAGCTGCCTCTTCCTTGCCTGGACTGGGTTTAATTTTACACAGCATAGATTTAAGAAGATGCTGGAAATATTCCCCAGAGATTTTGGTTCATGCTAATCTCCTGTTCCATCACATCTCAAAGGTGCTTTATTAATTTGAGATCTGGTTACTGTTGAGGCCACTGGAGTACAGTGAACATATTGTCATGTTCAAGAAACCAGTTTGAAATGATTTGAGCTCCATGACATCACGTGTTACCCTGCTGGAAATGTCCATCAGAATTCTGACCCTATCATCTGAATGTTGCCTGATAAATCAAACCTCATCAGAGCGGCAACATTTTTCCAATCTTCTATTTTCCAGCTTTAATGAGCCTGTGTGAATTGTAGTGTCAGTTTCCTGTTGTTAGCTGAGAAGACTGGCACCCAATGTGGTCTTCTGCTGCTGCTTCTTCAAGATTTGAGGTGTTGTGTGTTGAGAAATGGTCCTCTGAATACCTTGTAATAATAATAATAATGATAATAACTTTTAAAAACAGAGGTTTACAAAGTGCTTCGACAAATAGTCAAGAACATACAGACAACAAAGCACAAGAGCTACAGCACAAGGAAACAAAAACAAAAAGCTCAGTTTAAATCAAGGCACTCTTACACAAAAACACAAAAGACATAAAAGACACTAGCAAGAAAGTTTAGAGGAGAGCAACTGGCGCTTCTGGTGTCAAGTGACTCCGGGCCTCTGAATCGAAGGCCTTTGGCGGTAATAGGGGGTTGTTTGAGATTATGTTGCCTTTTTGTCATCTAAAGCAAGCCTGGCTTTCCTCCCTGTCCTCTGGCATCAACAAGGAGTTTTGCCCAGAAAACTGCCAATCCCTGGATATTTTCTCTTTTTTAACATTCTCTATTAATCGAGAGATTGTTGTGCAAATTCCTATAGATCATTAGTTAACCATACTCAGACCAGCCCAGCTAGCACCCGCAACCATGCCACATTCAAGGTCCCTTAAATTGACTTTCTTTCCCATTCTGATCCATGATTACAATGCCAGCAGGTTATCATGACCATGTCTACCTAGTTAAATGAACTTGGTTGCTGCCATGTGATTACCTGATTAGCTATTTACGTTAACAAGCACTTAAATAGGTGTACCTTAAAAAGTGGCTGCATTTCAAAACCTTTTCTCGAGGTCCACTACTGAGCAGTTACAAAGGGGATACTTGTAGAGTGACATACAAATCCCCCAAAATGTGAACAAGTTTCATTTGAGGACCCCATGAACTGAAATAATCCATTGGCAGCATTTTAAACATAATTAAAAATGAAGAAATATTTAAGAAATATCTAAATAACTTAGGAAAATATTTCATTACCCAAAGACAACAAAAAGTGCAAGCAGTTTTCTCTCTATATTGCCTTATTATCTTGTCATTAAATATCAAACTTGTAAACAAGTACAATATGATAACAAGTACATTTCAGTTGTTTATTCAAGATTTAAGTTTTTCATCTCTTTGCTATGTTTTGGGTTGATTTATTTTTCATTCGTTTGGTAAGAGACAGCATGCTGTTACATTAATCATCTTAAGAAATGAAAAAAGATACTTGCACTAGATTAAGCAAGCTGCTAATGTCCATCTGTAGTCCCCCATAAGATGATGAAAGATAAACAATAAATAAGCACATAGGAAATAACAGTACCAGCCTTGAAACAACACAAACATGAAATATAAAAAAACTCATTAAGTCAGCACTTTACTTAATGAGTATATTCTTATCAGTCCAAAAAGTGAGAGAGAGGGTGAAAGAGTGAGTGTGCAGCACCATTAAAAAAGAAAACACTGACTAGAATTTAAAAGAATAGTCCTCTTTATTAGTTATATTATAGAGGAAACTAATGAGGATATGGTGAAGAGGTAGTTAAGGTTGTCACTGTCATTTTGCATTGATTATTTCTTTTGTCAACTTTAAAGTATCAGCCTGTTTTCTCATGCAAATTTAATCAATGTGTATTATGTAAAAAGGGATTAAGATCCTTATTTTCAGCTAATATTTAGTCTTTCTCATGCGAAACCAGCTGTGAACAGTAATGGCCTGTTTCATCTCACTGGGGGGTTGATTGGGACAACGTGTGATTGAATCAGTGGACTGGGAAATGTCAGGACATGTCCCCATGAGGATGTGTGTATTTGTCACATCTCAGTAGTTTCATTTATATTGATTTAAATTACTAAGTCCGAAGGTGAGAGTAGAGGTAAATACAGATCACTTAACAGTGATCATTGTACATGTAATTAAGTGCCAAATGATGTGTGCAGTGCTGAGGAGTGTGGTGCCATATGTGTGTCACACATTCTTAAGAGTGTGAGAAGTGGGCTCTGTGTGTGTTTGTTTGTGTGTGTCAGATGTGTCAGTCGACGCCTCAGTGATTCATCAGCTGTTGAATGAGCTGTATTCACGCTCCCGTTCATCAGGATGAAAGCACTTTTCACACGGCGAGGACAATACTAGCACTCACTGCGGCTGTCCTCAGGCTGATAGCCTCCCATTCTTCTGCTCAGGCTGCGGTTTTATGTTGTTTGGTTAACCAGGAGATTAAGTGATTAAGATTCCTCAACCCCCCTCTCTCCTAGAATCTGGAGTATGTTTCTTTTTTGGCAGCTTTGCAGAAAGCTTCTGACCAGCTTCATTTCCTGCAGTAGAGCAGACATTGAGCACATTAGCAGTGATCTTCTTTGGGGTGCGCTCCTTCTTCTAATTCAAATCTGTACAGGGTATTCTCGTCAGTCCCGTCCCTTAATGCTTGGTGTGGATTAACTTTAATGAGGACTGAGGATGATTTGATATCTCATAGTTTAGAGGTCATAAAGAGGAGGTCTTGGATGTCTTCATCTGAATTTAGTAGTGTAAACTCAATGCACATTTTCATGCATTAAAGAGGTCCCAATTAACTGACAAAGTCAAGATGTGATTTTCAAAATAAAAGTGAATCAAAAGGACTCGCTGTGTATTTTGCACCACTATTTCAGACTTGGCAGTACTAAAGCAACTCTGCTTTAGAGCATTTGTTTACACAGGTCAAAGTTAGCAAACAGTGATTTTGTTGCTAATAATAGGCACACTAACATGCATAATTTTGTCAGCTAGTCTAAAATAAAACATAACCTTTGTCTCCGGAGGATGTTCTCAGATTAGCTCGGTCTTTATTGTTCCCAAGAGATGGTCAACATCTGCACATGCAGAGCATAAGGAAAGATTATTAAGAAACATGGGGAAAAAGGGAAATTTTCAGACATCAACAGCCAGAATTGTTTTTTTATTAATTGAAGGAAAATACAGTACTCTTGTGAAATGTAGGAGCAAAGTCAGTGGTGTAGAGAGAATATACTGTAAAGGAGTTTGTGCTAATTAAGATTCATCATGTTGTAAATCATGAACTTACCATACAATATGTATTTTGATACATATTTCATGATATAATTTAATAAAACCAGTACAGTATCATTTATTTATTTTCATAAAGAAAAATGAACCAAGTTAATCCAAGAATGAAAATGATTGTTACTATATGACTGAATTACAAAATGTAATTTTGTTCATAGGTGTACCTATGAATAAAATTACCTTGTACCTTGATTATCTTTATAGAAAGTACTTATCTTATCTCATAAACTGAACTTTTTGAAACATTGTCTGATTAAGCAGTCTTAAAAGAAGCTGCTTACATCAATCAAGAAAAGCCAACTGCAATAATTTTAATCAAAAAGATGAAGTGGAAATGGCAAAAATTTAGAAATGTTTGAACTTTAACCCTTTGCAGCTCACTTCCTGTATATTTAACAATGTGGTGACAAGAGACTTTTCTTGTTGGTTCTGGCATTCTGTACATGTAGACCTATTTAATGGCTGTAGGTTACACCAAGTGTTTGTGTTTTTTTTTGTGGATAGGAGGTGATTCTGTGGAGCCATTTCTTGTCATCCATCCATGAAAAAATGAAGAAACAAAATTTCACTGCATTTGTGTTTTTAATCCCACTTTTGGGTGACTTATCATGTATGTTAAAGCCCCCAAATTAGCAGTTCTTTAGGAAGAATAAGAGTAATGATAAAAATATAATGCCTACAAATACAGAAGGGCCCTGCTCTGAGGTTTAATGCTCAGGCACTAATGACACCCTCTTTCAGATAAAATATATTTATCTTATATTTATTTTTATTATATTGATTTGAGTTGTTCATATTCCTATTAGTTTGCCTTTCATTGCTGAGTAAAGTAACATCCTCACTTAGTATTCATATATCTATTTTTTAATGGATGCAATATTTTTTACACAAGTTTAATAAGAACTGGTGTTATTTTTATCTCTTAAGTAAAAACAGTTTTGATTTTTGATCACTCTTTTCTGTGCACAGTATTTAAATATCATCTCAGTCAAAAAAAATGACAAAACATGGTGTGCAGAGACATGCTGTCAGCCCCCCTGTCTCTGCTGCGTGCTTGTTGTTTGTATTAAGGAATCTATTTAATAAAACAGTGCAGTACATAAGATGTTTTACTAAACTTTTTTTTGTTTGTTTCTTGAATTAATTTTTCATAATGTAAAGTAGAAGTGGCCTTACTACTCACCAAGCATTCTGGGATCACTTGCAGCATAAACAAGCAAGGCCAATTGCAACAGCTTCTCTCAGACATTATATATACCTTCTGGACAAAAACACCAGTGGTTTGCTGTTGTGTAAATACACCTTATGGAAACCTCTTTGTTGGATACAGTCTTTAGTTAAAGACAACAGATAAGCAGCACGTCTCTTCTCAACTTTAGATAGGCTTGTTGGGCCAAACAGTTACCAGCCTCAGTGAGGGTGTAAAGGTGGCTTTATCATGCTGGCTGCTGTGATGACCCAAACCATTACAACTACAGAACAACAACTATGACTCCTTTAGCATTAGAACAGCTTGAAAAATTGGAGGTAATGCAACTTCCCTATTAAACATATAAGCATATAACAGTCATTTTCTTTCATTAATAAAGACAATTCAGGGCTAAGATTTTACAAATTGTGCCTTTAAGCAGTCTCCAAGTAAATGGATAGGGATGTATATTTGCTATAAGGTCTTTCCTTTTCAATATTTCAGTAAAGATATGTTTAAGTATTGCCAGTTCTGTAATTATTTGAATTACAGTTGTCCCAGCTCTAATGGCATTGCTACCTCTTAGCTTGTTTCAGTGCCAGATACTCATGGTTACACTTTAATGACGCTTATAACCTTGAATGATGTGAATGTTAATTTTGCCACTGAAGTAACACCTGCTCATTAAAATGAAGGCTGCCTAGAAGAAAGCGATCTGTTTTCTTTAGACAAAATGACCTCCCGCTGTTGAGGGCAAGCCTTTGTCTGTTATATTATCCAATATAATGAGGAAAACTCACTGAGCATGGTGGAAACTCTACATGTTTACACTTGTCTTCTGTCTCCTGTTTTCACAGCCCTTGTTTCTATTAAAACCACAATACCATAAGCTTGTTATCATGTATAAATAGATTTTCATTGTCCAGCATTTGACCCATTTTCTGCCATTTTTTCATTATGCCACTCTGTAAACCCAGAAGACAGGCAATAATCTCTCCAATCATAATAAGCCACGCCAATAAACATGCCCTCAATACAATATCTCCCCATGTTTCTCACAGGAATAGAAATGTAATATGATGCTACTATAGATAGAAATCATAGGCTTTCTATAAAACCATGCCTAAAGGAAATTGGATTATTTTCTTTAGATGTTTGGAGTGATAGTTGACATATAGAGAGGAGACAAGTCAGTTGATGCATAGCAGGGGCCAGAAGTATCTTATATCTTGGCTAAGACAAAGCATTTTTAGCCTCAGGGAGGCAGTCTGACTTCAAGTTGTGTGATTTTTGGTGCCGAGTATTCAGTTATAGCAGTGGATTTGATTTCCTGCCTGTCTGCTAGAGTCATTTTATACAGTTTGATTTGAGCCTTTACTAAAACTATTTAGTAAGATTGCATCCTATGTTACAGCTTGTCAGAGTGGATATGACCCAATATGTGATGCAATAGGGTTGGACATTGTTGCATATGATATGAAATCAGATCATATTATAAGATGTGATAGGACAGGATACAATATTGTATGGCAGAGGTTCCCAACCACTGGGCTGTGGACCCACACTGGGTCACTGATCATCTAATCAGTAGAGAAACAAATATGATTCATTTTATTACCCTTTTCCAAATAGCTGAGACCAACGGGTGTTTTTTTTCAAAGGATAACCGGATCCTTGCGTATCCATCTGTGGAGCTTGACTGTGCAGACTTTACACACAGGCTGTCTGTCTCTGTCACCACTGTGATCAACGAAAAAATAACCTGAGATATACTCATCATTGAGTCTTGTGCTCATGCACTCTTCCATCTGTGCTCTGGGTGTAGCTGTATAAGTGTTTGACTCTGTACAGTGTGTGTAACTAGAGGACAATTGGAGTGTAAAGATCCATTCAGAGGCCATCAGTAATAGAGACATCAGATCATATGCACACTGTTCTCATAGCATTTTCCTCTGCGCTCAGAAGATGTTCTGGTAAAATTATTTCCCGTATCAACTGATGACTACCAGTTAAGGGTGTTCCCAAATGTCAGTGCTAAGCAGCTGATAAAAACAGAGTGAGTCCTAATGAATGTCTCTTTATTGGAGCTTAGAAACAAACCCATGCCTCCCTCTGATCCTGCATTACAGTGAGTTGAATTGATCCAACAATCAGCTATCTCATACTAAGACGAGTGCTGTTTTTCCTGTGGTCAAAGTCACAAATTACATATCAATTTTTAGACATACAAGCATGCATTCATACAGCATACGACACAAACAAAACATTCAATAGAAGAGGAACTAAAAATCATTACTTGATTTAAGTTGGTTATATTTGATCAACTCATGATTTGAGAACCCTTATGTACTTATAGGGTCAAAAGAAAAAGGTACATAAATATATAAAAAAGAAAAAGAAAAAATTCATGTCACACCTTGTGTAAATAAATACACTTTCAATTTAATTTTAAAGGACAGTGTTCTCTGTCCAGCTCCTGTTCTATAAGCAGGTAGGAGAAATCTCCTCTCTGATGACTGACGTGTAAAGTATTCGTGTCCATCCTGAGAAAACTTCAAATTCTTAAATAGACTAACAGGACTCTTGTTGTCATGATGTTTCTAACAAAACTGACAAGAGAATAGTGTAACCTACTTTATAACATACATATTTTTTTGTTTGTATGTTTTTTTTGTCCCTCCATTGCCACTCCCCCACAAAGACCAGGCTGGACCTATAGTTTATTTCGTAAAACGAGGGCATGGTGCAAAAAAGATCAGGGACCAATGTTGTATGGTATTATATCACTTTAAATGAAACAATATGCTCATAAATGTTAAAGTGTAATGCCATGCCATAGCTTATGGCTGGATCAGACAGCATAGTAATGTAGGATATGATACAATATAATATAGTATTGATGTGATGTTAGTTTTGTGTTTATTTTTTAGGCTGAAATAGTTCAGTCTAAAGCATCTTTGAAACTTCTCTTAACTTGTACAAGTCCCTGGTCTCTCATTCATCATCTAGCACAAAGATCTTATTCAGACCTCTTAAGGATTTTTCAGCTATGCTCTTTTTCTCCCCTTGTTCCCCCTAATCTTTATTTTTTGGTACTACCCACACGTCTTCCTTTTGCTCCTTTTGTCTCGTTCTCCAGACTGCGCACAGCTGTTTTCCTGATATTGTTCACATTATCTCTTCCTCTTTCTCCTCCTCCATAATGACCTTTTGTTTTTACTCAGCCCAGGTGTTCTGCTTCCCAAAGCAATAGACCTGCCTTTTCTCATCCGCTACTTTACTAAGAAATCTGCAATAAAGACGTAAACTAACAGCACACCAAGCAGAGCTGCAGACTGATGTGCTGCAACGTGAGCTCCTTGATGGATCAATCTTAGTTAATAGGGGTGATGCATGCCCAGAGGCAGTGTTTTTATATCTTCGAGTGTATAAAACCTCAAAACAAACAAAAATGATAATCGTTGTTATAAAAATTGTATCTAACTCTAGTTTGTAAAGACATAAAATGTATTCAGAAGGAGAAGGCAGATTGCAATTAACCAAAAAGTAGAGTGTCTGTGGGGTATATTTTTCTATACAGTACATTTGCTAATGAATATCATAACCTGTTAAATTGTGTTTTATGGCAGCATGATACTGATTCTATCCTTGATATGCCAACATGAGTATATCCCACCTTATCTAATTTTGCTGCAAGGTTGTGTATAAACAAGTCCTACAGTGTTGTAAAAATGCTGCTGGTCAAGGTGAATGATGTTTGCTGACCTTATTGAGTCAATGTTTACATAATGTAAAACAGTAATATGGGTTATACATTCATAGTTTCTGGGTCATCCAGGTTCCCCATGCATAGATGTGTTGACATCAAAAACAAAACATCCAATAATAACATCCTTGAACTTGAAATTACAACTTTCAGAAAATTTTGAAGCATTGCTGATTGACAAAGCCTTTAACCTTGCTAAGCCGCTACAACTATAATCAGTCAGATCCATATGGCCAATCTTCAAGCTGGCACTGTGTTAGAAAATGGCTGGACCAATCAGTGTCCTCTGAGGAAAAAGAGGTTGTAGCTACAAGCAGGTTTAATTGTGCTGAAAGCAAGAAAATACTGCGAGCCTCTGTCTGGCCCAGATTGACTGTAACAGTCAGACTATGAGTCCAGTTACGCCTGCATGATATCATAAATCTTTGATGTGCAATTGCATTATTCAGTATTGCCGTCATGATGTGGATTGCAATAATTTACAAAAGATGCAGGTTATGAAACTTTCTAACTAAAAATATAGACAGATAGCTAAAATGCATTGTCGTCTTTTGACAACAGTGGTACTTCTGATACTTAACTTAGTGACGTCATGTTAGTCACGTCTGCAAAGCTCAATAATTGAAATCTGCTGCAACACTGCTGACAATGATTGACTGAGACTTTATATGTCTGTTAACTCTTTTAAAACATTTGCATTTACTATTGATTTACTTTTGCCTTCTCATAAGGTCACCCTCTGGTTTTCTTTCATTTTGATTTCCTCTGTTCTTTCAATTAAATATATATTAATAAAATGTATAAATTGATTTTTCACCACATTGTTTTGCTTAAAGGAACACTCCAACATTTTTGTTGTTTTTGTGTCTTGCCTCACTCCCGAGTCCATGACAAGCAGGTAGGCACTATTCCTTTGACTCTGCGTCCAGTAACGAGGAAGAGATGGACTTAGATTGCCAACCGCTACCTTAGTTTAGCTCGAACGATGGGAGTATATGGGTAGTGCTTTAGCCTGCCTGTGTCGACAGACATCAGGTAAACTCCAGACGGCCCTGTGTGCTTGTTTTATTTTTTTTGACCGCTTGATGTTACGTTATCAATTTTTAGACTAAGATTAGCATTTTATTCAATTTTTGAAAGAAATACTTATGAAACTAAACTGCAGGGCGCATGTGCAAACCACCGCAGAAGTGCTTCTCAGCATGTCAACAAACCAAAGCCTCTGTTTACGAGTAGAAGAAGGTCGCTACTAAGGATTATGGCCGACTTTATGAGAGAGGACAAGGATGATTTCTTCGGGACTGACGCAGATTCAAAACCTTACCTGTTTGAACCAGAATATATGGAGGAGGAACTACATGTTTTGAAAGCTAAGGGTGCACGAAGAGAAGCCGAGGCAGTAGAACAGCCTGGGGCTGAGGGGAGAGTCCACACCAGCAGGGACTGTGGTGTAAATGTGGGCTAGCCTTAGGGCTAAAGTTGGGCCAAATAGTGTAAAGATGCATCTTTTTTGGGGGGGGAGTGGCGTTTTTGTAACGATAATTTGTTTTGACCGTCATGTAGCTTGTAACTTGGTTTCATTTTACAGATAACTACAGCGCAGTTATTCTCAGACTGGGTTTCCCTGCAAACATAGTTGTAAGGTAACTCAAAGAGGGGAAAACAAAAAAAAATGTTGGAGTGTTCCTTTAAGTCACCTCCAGTTTACTTGCTTTTACATTAGCACTTGGTCAGTATTTTGCACTTGGTCAGTATTTTGCATCACCTCTGGTAAGGGTCTAAGCAAGCCGAGCTACCAAAATTTGAGGGTTGGCAAATTGTCACATTGAGACAGGAATATCCAAAACAAAAATTCCAGATGAAGTTTGAGTGAAAATGTAGCTGTATGTGTTGATGCATGAAACTCACCCTGAACTAGTCTGAGTGAGCCGGTGTGAAACTGCAACAGATTTACTTCAAGGAAATTCACAGGAGGTGCTTGTCTGGGGGGACGCACATATCTTGCAGCCGACAGTGACCCAGTAGGATCTTCTTTCAAGTTAAGAGATTGCTTTAGGGCGCACTCACACTAGGCAATCAATACTGTGCCCAAGCTTGTTAGGCTGAGGTGGGGTACTATTTTGCTTGTGCACAATAGAAGGAAACAGGGCCCAGTGTGAGTTTGCCTTCAGGCTCTTCTTTGTGTTCAGTAACTCATGGGGTTGATACTGTGTCATCTTTGCGTCATACCTTTTTGCTTTGTCCCAATTCTTAGATATGTTAAAAAAGAATTTCTGCACTATATCCTTCCCTTTGAGATAACCCCACTCACCCCTGCATTTCTGTTTGAGTAAACCATCAAATAAGCAAACTCCAACCTTCATCTAGTGCAGAAAAGCCATAAAATAATACAATTTCAATCTCCTTTATGACATGAAGTCCTCCATAAAGATACTTGCATATGTCAAATCACTTATCTGCTAATGTTATCTTAATTCTTAAGCCCATTAAAATCCAAAATCTTTACCAGGCCCCAGTGGAAGGAATCCAACTTGTCTAAACACTGCGCTGTGATTGGTTGACCCTCTGGTCCGCCTTCTCCAGACCCTCCTAACTATAAAAAGCTCCACTAGAGCCTCTCAGGGGTTAGAGGAATGTGATTGTCAAACAAAACCCCTGGACCCCGCTCACCGGCACCTCTGACACACGCTTACATGCAGTCTGACTCCCGCACACACCGAGAAAACCTGCAGACAGGCCGGCACCCATGTTTCACACTATGGTTGATTTCTCTGAGAAGTACCTGGAGAGGTAAGAGCCGGGAGCTTGTTGATGTGTTTTTCCTTTTCAGGAATTAGAAACATCAGAGGGGAGGGTGAGGAGGGAAGGAAGGAAGGGAGGAAGGAAGGAAGGAAGGAGGCGAGGGTGGGGGCTGTTTTTTGCATCCCACAGGAGTGGTTCCTCTCAGGCTGGTAGGGAGCTATGTGACCTCTACGTGGATCTCATTTGACAGTCGCAGTGAGGGAGAGAGGATCCCCCATGAGGCCAACTATTTTGAAGGAAGCAGCTTTTTTATCTTCTAACTTGAGGCCGCCCCTTTTTCTTATTATACGCAGCCTGGATTTCAGGAATAGGAGCGCTCATGTGGTCTTGGTGGCTAGGAAGGTGAGTTGGCTCAGAAATAGAGACGTCTTTTTTTGAGAGAGACAGTGAATGAGATGGTGATATATATAAATGAGGGAAAATTGAGGATAATTCTCATTTGCATTGTTCTTGAGGAATATGATGCAACTTTCTCTGCGTTCATGGGGCCTTGTGGAGCCTCCTTCAGTATCCCTACCTATTAGCTGTATGATCTTGGAAAATCCCAGCTCTGGATTGTTTAACTTGTAAAGAAATACAAAAACAATTGCTCAATATTCAACCAATCACATCTTAGTAGGTGCCTGTAAATGTTATTTTTAAAGTTTTTGTCCTGTTTTTTTTTTTTTTTTTTGTATTTTGTTTGTTTTATGTTGTTGTTTCTTTTATGTGTATATATGAAACAAGAAGAGTCTGTAAGGTTGCCAAACTTGTCCGTACTTTGTTTTCCAAAAAATAAATCAATCAATTGTTGTTATTTTGATCATCAGTGGTTTCAAAAAAGAACTAACTTGCAGTTCAGCTGGATCCTCCTGATTCATTGTCTGCAGTTAGGCAGATCATTTTGCTAAGCTTCAATCTACGATTGTGTTCACCTCATAACTGCATGACCCAACCAGCATCCTTTAAAGCAGGAAGAGGTGGGAACTACCAACATGATGACTGCAGGAAATGAGATTTGCATAGATGCTAACAGCTTCAGGAGCAGCTTTGTCAGATCTGGATTGCATTTCTATATTCAATGAAAATAACACTGAAACTCCCCAAACACTTTTTATGGGCTGTTTCCCAGATGGACTAGTGAGATATGTTGTGTATAGTATTTATTGAACGGTCTATCTGCTGTGTCAGGTTAATCAAAAACAGTATCTATACTTATTGATTTTAAAGTGTCAAACTGAGGGCTGTTCGGGGGGCTAGACTTAGGGCAGGGCTAGAGTTGGTAGGGTTTGCTGCTGGTAATACTATTGCCTCAAGGCAAGAAGGTTTTTTTAAGAACTCCCACGTTGGTTTGGGCCTGCCTGTGTAGAGTTTGCTTGTTCTCCCTGTGCATGCGTGGGTTTTCCCAAGGCACTGATTTTAAAATTGAATGGTTGATTGTCTCCATGTGGTAGCCCTGTGATTGGCTGGCAACCAGTCTGGGGTGTATCCTGCCCAATGTTAGCTTGGAGAGGCTCTAGCCCCCTACCCCCCCAAAGGGTTGAGCGATATAGTTACTGTATGGATGAGGATACATTGGAGTTTAGAATTTTGTGACAATGAAACACTTCCTTGAAACTTAGAATTTGATTTTTAACAGATAAGAATTTGTGCAAATTTTTCACTGTGGTTCCAATAAGTAGAAATGGCCCAGTACTCAGTGCCAGGGACTTCTGTTTTTGTTGCTGTGGCATCAAAACAGATAATGATTACGACTGATTTTGATAGTATCATGTTGATGTTTCATATTCTTGTACTGTATGTACAAATTTTGTTTAAAAACATTCCTAAATTATGGGATCAAAATACTGTAAATGTTTTCTTTCAATTTAGACTGTGCAAGGACTTTCTAGCACTTCTGCAATGTTTCATCGTGCAGCATATCGACTAGCTTTCCACGCTGCATCTGTCAGTTATTTACATCTATGTTATGAAAGTTTAACTTTTCGATCTTAGATATGGATATTATGAATGCAGCACTATCAGAACTTGGTTTTCACTTTTACTTCAGTAAGTTCCCTTCAGATTTTGATAAAATTTGTAGGAAATATTTGTCATGGCACAAAGAGGAAGTGATCAGATTTTGGTGGTGATCCGAATCCAGATTTGGATCCAAGATTTTCTTTCAATACTTTGTCAACAGTGCGAGAAAGGGCAGTTTTCTACAGTTTGACAACAATTGGACAATGTTGGAAATGTCTTGGTGGAGGTTTGTGCACTTGGATCACTTCTAGTTTTACTTGATATTTCTATGCACCAAACAAAAATGTGCATTATGACTGATGGACTGAAACCCTACTATCCTAACCTCAGTGTATTACAAAAAGGAAAATACAATATGCATGCAT
This sequence comes from Cetoscarus ocellatus, assembly GCA_037902135.1. NCBI lineage: Eukaryota > Metazoa > Chordata > Actinopteri > Labriformes > Labridae > Cetoscarus > Cetoscarus ocellatus. Next base: position 333,108 of record JBAMNC010001097.1, read on the forward strand.
AGTCTTTCAGTAGCAATAACACTGAGCCAAGAAAAAGCAATTAAAAGGACAAATGAAAATTAATATTCAACTCTGCGTCAACAATAGAAATGTTACTGAATCATTGGAACAACCCTTGACCTTTCTGTACTCGTTCAGAAACAGATGCACAAACATTCCGTCACACTCTCACAGTGTTATTTGTGTCCTCTCCTGTAGGCAGGAACACAGCCTTCTGTAAATAGAAAGTTTCAGAGTGAATAAAAACACACTCACACCTAACTCACATTTCAGCTTCAGCATTTCAGTCCCCCCTCTGCTGTGCCCCTCGACCTAACCCACCAGGCTTTACAAAAGGTTAGCTCCTATCTCTGTGGGAAACAAAGCAGCCTATAAAAAGTGGGGTTAAAACAGAGCCTTGGATTTGTCTCGCTGCTCTGTGCTCTGCTGTACGTCCGTCTGTCTGCAGCTCTCCCCACATGTGCTCCCAGAGCCTTTCCCTGGGAGTGTGGCCTACTTTTACAGAACACCAGGAATAGCCAGCGGGGGGCTATTAGCGCCTCTAATGTGAGCCAAGCAAAGTGGGAATAAAGAGGATGGGAACCTGCAGATAATTGCAAAACTAAAGACCTCTTGCTCTTTCTCTCGAGCTCATAAATCTTCCACACGCAAGCAGACGACCAGGCGTGTGTACACATGAGGCCTGGGTTGCAAACATGAGTGCTGAAGCATTTGTCTCATGTCGGCGGTGTGTTGGATCAAAAATCCTAATTTGATAATCCTCTGCAGAGCATGTGTCAATCTTTTAACAGATTAGGTTAAGTGAAGGGGGCTGTGGAGTGTAATGAGTGTTTTGGAGCGTGATACTGTACATGGTTAATGGTTTTAGAGCTGGAAGCTGTTGGCATGCTGAGCTGCAGGGATACAGTAAACTTGAGCGTTGGCACTTTATTGAGTTGAAAACTGCAAGACTTCTTTTAACTGAGCAAGGGTAGGAATCAGCTGCGTGTAAAGAGCAAAGTTGCAAGGAGCATTGGCTAAATTTAACTAAAAGTGCAGTCAAAATATTTCTTACAGGAACTTTAAATACTGTCAGATCTCTCTGAGTTTAGGGTATACAATGCCAAAGCATGGATGTCTCAGCTACCCAGTCTTCACCGGACGTTACTTCAGTTACATGTACTAGAGGTAACTGATCATACATGTTATCACCTCATGATACAACTTAGTTTACAAAAAGCGTGGTCTCACAGTCAGCATATCCCAGTATGACTGCAATAGTCTTTGACTGCCACTTATTTTGCGTAGCTTTGGTCAGATATGACCCTCTAAACCAGGGAAAAAAACAAGGCTGACTGGGCCATTTTGACAAGTGTCACCTGAAATATATTCAAGTTTTGAAGTATGTGGTGGCAAATCAGACTTCAAGGACCCTGGTTGGAGCTGACTACCACTGTATCACCCCTTTTAAGAATGACGACAGAACAAGCTTTGAGTTGAAAAGAGGGGAGACGATGAGGGTTCATCTCTTTATTCTGACACAAAAAATCAACAAGTCTAGAAAAAGCTTCATTCTATAATGTGGACCATATTCTAAAACATAGACCATGGCCACGATAGACCATGGCCATAGTTTGGACACCCCTGCTCTAAAGTAATGGGTTTCCAAATAATGCAGGGCAGCAAATTATTTTTCATGTTTGCATTTATAATTGTGAACCATGCCAAAGCACACCTGTCATACTGTGCCAGGGCCATGCGTGCCGTTCTTGAGTATGGCACGTGGCACACGCACCAGTCAAACCAACTGGACTGTAGAAGTCAAACTGCTCTGGCACCGCACAGGCTACCAAGTGTCAGCTTGCCCTTAAAGCCTGTGGAAGTCAGCTCTAATAGCACAAAAGGTCGAAAGTAACAAGGAGCACTGAGTAAACAGTGTAAACAGTATGATTTTTTCTAAATATTGTAAGTGTAAAAAGCAGAAGACTTGTACCACCTCAACAGTTTTTTTTCATAAAATGTTTTATCCTCTTATCTTTTATATATATCATTATGTTTATCACACCTAATCGCAATTTAGAGTCACCAATTAACCTAGCAAGCATGTTTTTTTGGTTCCATGGAAGGAAGCCAGAGTGTCCAGAGAGAACACACAGAAAGGACAGGGGATTTGAACCAGCAACCTTCTTGCTGTGAGGCACTTGCACTACCTGCTGTGCGACTGTGCCACCTGTTTCTCACATAGCTCGAAGCGGCTATATTAGCACATAAAGAGCAGAGTTAAGATGTAAATAAAGTCAAAATTAAAGAAACAGTGCCACGTTAAAGCAACAAACTGAACAGACTGTGTGTCATCTCTTTTATCAAACAAAAGTGAAATTTAAAGTTCCTTGAAGAAGTTTAAAGGTGACTGTGAATTGTCTGAAATTAATACTTATTCCTTTATATGAGCCACAGGAGCAGATAAATAACTGAAGAGAAGACTAATTTATATGATACAGTTTTTTTAATGCCTTAAATGGAGCTATAGGGAATAGGTGTCAGATTAACAGCACTATGCAAAACTTTTTTTTCAGCTTCCATTTTTTTTATTTTTTTGTCAAAGTTTTACTGTAAACAATGCATTAGACTGAAATAAATAAAAATAAGATGTTTTGTCACAATTCGTATGCCCCAAAAATGTTACAACAGGAGCTTTAAACATGTGTTTTTCATTCTTTATTGTGGTCTTTAACTTATCTCCCAATGCATGACTGCCCTTTCAACCCAGTTTAAAGTCTGACTAAAGGGTGTAGTGTTTCACCCAGGAGCTTTTCTCTGTGCGGTAATAGTGTTTCCCTCCATTTAGAGGATTAGATATGGTTAGTTAGCTAATTTTGCTAATCTCTGGTGTAATAACAATATTGTGTCTGGGGTACAGTGAAGACTGTAACCCTTTAAATGACACTGGTCAGGGGAGTAAGAATGTTTAGCTGTGTTTAAGGTGACTTTTACCTGTTTGAGCTAGAGCTAGGGGATATATTGATCAATTCAAATTTCTTGTTGAAGAAAAATGTCCGTTTTCAAAAGCATATCTGGCAGGTGATTGGACTATCAGTCTGTTAATCACAATCAATATGGGCCAATCACATAATGTAGTAAATGGGCACTGCTGCCTAGGTGTAAAATATAAAACATTAGCCACAAAATAGAACAAACTCTCATCAAAACATGTCAGAAGTGGAGCAAGAATATATATTTTCCATAGAGAAGTGCTTTCAGTGTTCATGTTTGCTCTTCATCTAATGAGGAAATGCAGTCCAGATCTGATAAAACTGCTGCTGAAGTTGTTAGCATCCATGCTAATTTTTTCACAAGCAGTCACTTCCTGCTTTTGTCTTGTTCAGAGCTTCCAGCTCTTCCTGCTGCAAAGGTCTCTGATTTGGCTGTGCAGCTTTGGGACACTCACACTCATATTAGTGCTTGCCAAGATGGATCTGCCTGATTACAGACATTGAATCAAATGGATCCAGCTGCTGTGCAAGTTTTATTTCTCTATGTGTAAGAAAATCACAAGAAGATAGCCCCTCGAGGAATAGTAAGAGAATTCAATGCCAGTATGGTGGAAATATATTGTCAATGTTGATAAGCCAATGTTGATAATTTTTTCTTCCAAGCTGTATAATGTCCCATTTGATAACAAAATGTATTTTAATTCAGTTTAGTCATGGCTCTTATTTTGATAACATCAAGACAAAACTTGTTTAGATTAGATTAGATATTCCTTTATTAGTCCCACAGGGGGAAATTCCAAATTTACAGCAGCTGCAGGATACAAAAAAGAAATATAAGAAAGAAACTTACAAATGAAAAATATATGTAAGTGGTATTTACAGTGGTGATGTACATGTTTGATATTTTACAGATGGAAAATTTGAGATATTTTATGTTTCTGTAATATCTGTGTCATATAGAGTTTTTTGATTTGAGGAGAAAAATCAATTAAAATTGTGAATTGGGTTCATTTTTATGCAATATTGCCCAGCACTAGTTTGAACTATTAAAACACCCACACACATTTAATAAGTCTGTTTAATTAGAGATGCCATGCAGTGCGACCTCAGACATCCAGGGGAAAATTCTTGTGAAGTTGGTGTTGCAATATGTTTTAACCGAGGCAGCTACATGATATTTATGATTTGTTTTTATTAAGGAAAGAGTCTGTACTGTTTTATGTCCTGACAATAATTAGATTAATGAATCATGAGGTGTTGTAAGCTTGTTGAAACTCTTAAGAGGTAAAGAATGCACTGTAAGCAGTTTATGATGCTCGAGCGCATAGTGTCACCTCCTTTGTGTTTGCAGTGTCCATTGGCACCCACATGGTGGCAGGATAGAAACACACATTTCCCCTCAAAGTGACTTCACTGTTACATCATTCCCATGCAGGCACTGCTTGTTTAAAACCAGACATAAATAATAAAGTGCCTTTTGTCAGCCAACAAAACATTTTCCAGGCCTTATAAAAGCAAAGTTTCTCATCCTCTTCACACGCACCGCCTCTCTTCTCACACCGCTCCAGACCTAATTGCCTTGAGTGCAGAGCTAAAAATAGTTCAGTCTAATGAATCCTGCTCCAATGTTATGACTTTATTTAACAGCAAGAAGGAGGTTTTATTTGGGTAATAATGTCCTTCAGGCTGTGAAAGATAAAAGAGGGGCCTGAATTCTGTGCAGCAGCTCTGCATATGGTTTAAGTCTGCAGCATGCAGGGTGTTCACTTTATTTTCAATCAATGGATGAGTCATCGCTACAGCAGGGACAGCGTGAGGGCTATCAGGTGGTCCTCAGGATTAGAGGGGGGATGTGACCGCTCTCCTGCTTTTAAACCGGAATTGCTTTCTTTGTAGAATATTTCTATCTTTATGTTAACATTTCTTCCTCTTGGTATTAAAAATGTCCACTTCTCTACCACAAAGCCGGTACATTTACATATAATGAGGGAACAGAAATTGTGTAAATAACACGAGTGAGTAGAAGTTGACAAAACATCGCACGGTGTTTAGTGCTGACCTTTTCATGATGAGCAAAGGAAAAGTACAACGTAGTTTCAATTCCTCCAGTGGTATTTGGGTGGGGCAGTTTAATTTGTGCTGAAGGCTTTGTATCGTGAGAAGGGATGTAACGAACTATCAATACAACAGTGCGTCATCATTCTGACTCTCATGATTCACTAATTTAATCAGTATTTTTATCTGTAAAAAGATGCCATTTTAAACCGATTTCTCCTCCGAGTTGGCTCCGTCACCATCTTATGACTGCACATGGTGGTGCTGATGGCATTATTAGGTAATGTAAGAGTAAGTTGACCGGCCAAAGGAAGACGAGAGCAAGATAAAAGGAGAGGAAACTTGAAAATGTGAGAGAGTGGAAAAAGAATTTAATGATGTGTTATTACAAATGACCAGTGGTGGACAAAGTACTCAACTCCATTACCTGAGTGAAAGTATAGATACTCCTGGTCAAATATTACTCCAATACAAGTGTTCAGTCAAATTTTTACTTAAGTGAAAATACTGGAGTACCTGTTTTAGAAAACACTTAGGTATTAAAGTACATTTTCACTTTAATGGCATCGCGTTATCGTATTGTTGCTGCAGTGAATTTACAGAACCTAATGACTGAAACAACCTACTGAAGGCATTGACCTGCTTATAGAACCTGTCAAATAAAAAGCTTATAAAATATGTTAAGAAGCCTATAGACATGCCTATTGAAACACGATTGAATTGGATTTCAGATATGGCCATGGGTGCTCTGGTGTGGAATCAGTGTGTCTGCTGTAGCCATCATTACTGCCAAGACAAACCATTATCTGAGTAACGTTAGCTCAACATTTTCCTGATCTGAGTAGCACATGCGCGGAGTATGGGTACGGCATCATCACTTGAACAAATCACACGCACATCGTATTTTAGAAGAGAGAAGAAATTTCATCTGCTGACTTCAAAGCTATATCAGAAGTAACGAATAACAAGACCCTTCATAGAAATATAGTGGAGTTAAAAGTACAGTATTTGACTTTCAAATGTGGTGGAGTAAAAGTCATGAGTTTCCAAAGAAAAATACTCAAGTAAAGTACACATTCTCAAAAAAATGTACTTAAGTACAGTACTCAAGTAAATCTACTTTGTCAATGTCCACCCTTGCAAAAAAGACAAAATATTCTGCTGACAAATGTTAACGCTACTCCTTATCAAAGTATTAGTTATAAGTATATATAAGTATAAGTTTAACTTATAGCTATTGTATAATATCATTTGAGTGCCTTTATAGAATGAACTGTTGACTAAAGAGCAGAAACACGCTCAAAGATAAAGCTATGAAATAAAGTTAGGCATGTTGATCCATCGTGGAACCTCCATCCAATTACATTTAATTGCCCCTGTGAAAAATAAGCAATGAAATTAAATAGTAAGTATTATGTTATTATGTAAATTATCTCATATTGTGGCAGATAGGACTCTACCCCAAGATTTCCTGTGTTTTCCATCCTTAATGCTTAACTTCAGAAATAAACTTTGGGAATATTTTAAAGTCTGGATATTTTTTTGCTGCATCTACCTTGTTTTTTTTTTTTTTTCTGCAGAAGAGCAGCCTTTGTGAACTTGTTTTACCGGGTCCATCATTAGCTATGCATGACAGCATCATAAATCTAAATCAAAACTCCCCTAATAAATCATTTTCTTCTGAAGCTTTTCCAATATTCAACTGAAATTTTTGTCACATAGACTTTTGAAACCACCTTTTTGGATGAAAAAAAGGCCCCTTATGCCTCTTTGACTGAACTGAAGTAACCTGCTTCATCTCAACGCCCCAAACCCAAACACACCTAAGTCAGTCCCCCACAGAGTCACCTTTAACCTTATTCGAAAGGGGCCATTCATCCACTTTGGCCTCGAACAGCTCACACAGTCGTCTTTTCTCATGTTTTTGGGCATGTTTCTACCTTTGGGGTTGGAAAAGTTCAGCTCAGACAGCTGACTGTGTTCTCTGTTCAGCTTCTTTGGCCTTGTACGTTTTAACATGTGCATAAATTATCTGTCTCCGCCACTTCCCTTCACTCACACATGCACACATCGGGGGGGCGCGGGGGGAGTTTTCCAACACCTGTGGCTGGCATGAAAGTGGCCGTGAAGTGGGCATGAGTTGGCACAAACGGAGGGGGGTATTCTGGGTGTATCGGTTGACGGTGTTTCGTGTTAATCTGCAGCTGTGAGGTTTTCCGCCCCCCCCTCCTCCTCCTGTGCATATCTGACTGATATCTATTACTGGAAGCCCTGTGTCTTAATTTGGGGTGTTTCCTCTCCTTGGGGGGCACTTCGGGTTGGCAGAGGGACAGCTTACAGTGATTAGGGCCCCTTCAGCGCTGCATTATTAGCAGGACAGCCAATCCACAGTGGAAATCAAAAAAGCAGGGACTCAGGAAATGGGTGTTGAGTGAGGTCACGTCCCAGTGAGGCAGCACGTGCTCCAGGTCGGGAAAAGCCGGGACACGCACCAGGGGATTATGGGAATGCAAAGGGACCGAGAGGCTGGTATTTGATTTTAAGGTAGTATCTCAGTGCGCTGGCATTGGGTAAAGGTGAAAAAAGGTGACGTGGGCCGGTCAGGAGGACTTGGGATCCTCTCTGTGCACCGCTGCTGCCTTGGCCCTCGGGGTCAGCTTCCTCCCGGCAACCCCCTGTGGGCACACTTTGAGGAATGGCGTGATGAAACAGAGGAGTGAGGATTGAGTCTCTCTCCTCCTTCTCTGCCACTTTCACTCAGTCCCTGCCGAGGAACCTGCCAGGGACACATCTCGACAGCGGCGAGATATCAGATTGACAGGCGAGGGAAGTCAGCCTTTTTGGAGCATTTTCACCCTGAACCAAGACTGAAGACAGAAATGTAAAGAAACAGCGTTTATGGTCCTCTTCTCTGGCATTTATGGGTTTGATTTTCATGGATTTACAATGATGAAGAACTCATTGTGACCTCTGTGCGTTGGATTGTTAAATTGTGGACACTGGATTTGGACTCAACACACTTTCTTCTTTTTTTGTCTCCCTCCTCTTTCCTCCTCCTCAAATCTTTTTCTCCCTCTCTTTTCCTTTTCCTACTTCCTCTCTCAACCCTCTATCTTTCTCCCACTCAGGGCCAAAGACATGAAGAATCGGCTGGCGTTCCTGCGGAGGAGGAATGAATCCCCAGGAAGCAACCCAGCCGGCAAGTTGGACAAATCTATGAAGTCAGTCAAGTAAGTGGTTCCTTCCTGACGGGACGCTGGGTGCGTGTGGGCGGGTGTCAGACTGTCTTTCCGGGTCTCGCCACAATAGCCGGTCGTGACCCAGCCTTGGAAGACGAGACGAGTGGGCAGCAGAGGGAAGGGAGTGTGTACGATACGTGAGGAATTAATGAAATGAATGAGAAAATGTTTGTGGGGCTGTGGCACGTCAGAGGGAGAGAAAGTGGGAAGTTTGTTTAGTATGAAATTAAAGGTCAGACATGACACGTACAAAATATTAATGTCAGTGTGATATTTGAGCAGTGTTATGTTTCCATGCATGTAAATTGGTGATTTGTACAGACTTAGCTACAAATTGTGGCAACCAATCCTCATTTGCTTTTTTTATGATTTTAACCTAAAATTGATGTGTGGCTAAACAAATGCAACATGTAAACCAAATGTCCTGAACTGGAAGAAAATATTAATATTTTAGATTATTTGTCTCACATTATACCAGTCAAACCCATGATACATTTTATAAAGCAGATGGGTTGCCAGATAAATTTGAGTCCATTTCAAAACAAGCTTTTGTCTGAGAGATTTTCAGATTTTTCTTGAGAGTTTTGAGTTCTTTTTAGATATTGTTTTTTTTTGTAATTGTATCTAAATTAATTAACTTGATTTTATATCAAAACTTGATCATTAAATGACGTTTGAGAATTTTATTGTTTCGTACATGAAGCAATACAAGAGCAGGCAGGATTATTTGGAGAGAACCATTTATATTTGAAACAATACTACGTGCCTTACAGGTTCAAAACTGGACATTTTCTACATTAAGGACTTAAAAAATTTGGAAACACTGAGCAAAAATAAGTTAAATACATAATTATTTCAATAAGATTTTATAAGACATGATACATTGCATTATTAAACTAAAACTAAATTGGGACAAAATATGTCCCAAATTTGGACAACTAATCAATCATTAGCTTTTAACCAATTGATTAACCAAAAAATGAGAAAATTTGCTGAATATTCTCAAAAAAGAGTTCATTGAAATAAGTAAAATTCTTTTAGATAGCAAGACAAGACAAGTTTACATAAATTAAGAGATGATACTTTACTGTCATTAGTTAAAAAAAATACATCAAACTCAAGCAGCACAGCAGTGGTAGATGAGATTAGAATGAAAATATAGAATAAAAGAGTATATGAAAACAAAAACAGACAATGCACAGTTTACACTCATTGGTCATGTTATTGGGTACACCAGTACCAGCATGAATCCCCTTTGTCTTCAGAATTTTCTTAATTCTTTGGGGCAATGAAACAACAAGGTGCTGGAAACATACCTCAGAGATTCTGCTCCATATTGACGCTATAGCATCACAGGAGGAATGACACGGATTTGTCAGCTGCTCATCCGTGATGCCAATCTCCTGTTCCACCACATCCCAAAAGTGCTCTATTGGATTAAGATCTAGTTACAGAGGAGGCCACTGGAGTACAGTGAACTCTGATCCGAGCTGTGTGATGTGGTGCATTATCCTGCCAGAAGGGCCCATCAGAAGACCAGTGAAACAATGGTTAAGTGACCATTACACCGCCTGTTGATTCATGCTTCCATGTTGTTTATGCCAAACTTCGACCAAACCATCACAATGTGGCAAGAAAAATCCAGACTCATCAGACAAGGCAGCATTTTCCTAATCCTCTATTGTCTAATTTAGGTGTGCAAATTGCAGCCTCAGCTTTCAGTTCTTGGCTGACAGGAGCGGCATCCAGTGTGCTGCTGTAGCCCATCTGATTTAAGACTCCTTGGTTGTAACAAGTGGTTTTTAAGTTTACGTCCTTTGGACAATCAGCCTTCCCTGTCACAGGAGCTAAACTCTGGAATAGTCTACCTACTGAGCTGAAAATGCAAACTAACTTCAAAGGCTTCAACAAAGGTATTAAATCATGGCTGAAAGAGCAACAATATTGTTTCCACATATAAAACATTTGCCTGTATACATGTTTACCTGAAGGAACTTTTTCATTCACCTTTTTATTGAACTTTTATCTTCATCTGTTCTGGATGTTTTAATTCTGATATTTTTTCTACTGAACTGTGTCATGGGTATCTCTGTTATTCTTCATAAATTGCTCTTTGTACAATTTTAATCTTTAAAAGCCTCCCATGGACTGGTGTTGAAAATTAGCACTGTGCTATTAACACTTACAGCAGTGCATTTGGGACCTGTGTATATTTAAATATCACAGCATCAATGTTACTGTGTGTCCATGTCAAATAAACAATAAATAAATAAATAAAGTTACTGTTCATGCCATTCTCCTCTGAGCAGCTGGCATCAACAAGGCATTTCTGCCGCTCACTTGATGTTTTCTCTTTTTTGGACCATTCTCTGTAAGCTGCAGGGATGGTTGTGTGTGAATATCCCAGTGAATTAGCAGTTTCTGAAATGTTCAGACCAGCTTCTCTGGCAACAACTACCATGCCATGTTCAGAGGCACTTAAATCTCCTTTCTGCCACAGTCTGATGCTCAGTGGAGCTGAAATGCACTGAAGTGCTGCCATGTGATTAGCTCATTAGCTGTTTGCAATGATAAGCAGTTGAACTGGTGTACCTATTGAAGTGGCTGACGAGTGTATACAAAGGTTAGAATGAGTGTTTTTAATGCAGCACGTTAAAGTGCAGTGTTTCTGCTGTCATTGGTGTTTACGTGTGATAATTCTCTTCTTCATCTTTGTGCACGTTTAACTTAGAAACATCTCAAAAATACTTTTGGCTCCTCTGGATGAAAAAAGGGTTTGAAAGTGACTTTGAGTTTGCTCTGAATATCATTTGCATAATTTTGTTATAAATTAAGTCATAGTGCTTAAAAAAATGAAATTTTAGACAAAGTGGATCAGCGTGAGTGTAATGATAAGTTAATTTGATAAAATATTTGACAGGCAGATTCTTGCATTTCCATACAGTCAGAAAAGGAACAAATAAACTAACAATAACAAGCAAGGTGGAATAGTTCAGTATGTTTTCAGGTTTATGGAGGATTGTCATTGATAATATGACATGGGATGAGCGTTCAAGAGAAAAATAAATCTCATTAAAAACAAGAAGTGCTCCACGAGCACAAACCTCTGCCATGGCTTTTCTGTCACTCTTAGTCGAGTTATTATTCAGTGTAAACAAGTCCTGTAAAAAAATTCCTGGATTCAAATGCAGACAAATGCTGCCAAATGTTGCCATGAAAAATATTACCTCAAAATGTAATCTAATTCTCTTGTTAAGTTTTTAAGTTATTAGTGAAAATGTGGAAAAATGCCCTATCTTGTTCAAAGATCCTTCAAAAAATTGGATAAATCCGACTCCACCCTCTCCTATGAAGACAAAAACAGGTCAGAAATAAGCTTCAGAAAATTCTTGTGCAGTCCAACATACAGATATTAATATTAATTGAAATTAATAAGTAGAACTGCAGATATTTGTCAAGATAGACCACCAAAATAAAACATCTGAAGGCTCCAAATTTCTAACATCCTCATAAGATTATGAAACAAGACTAACATGTTAAGTAGAGCTGTGCAGCTTCACTAGTCTCATGATTCAATTTTAAAGATACAAGAAAGTTTGTCATTGTGCAACAGGCTAGAGTTAACATTTGATTCTGATTATTAAGTTAATGATTCAATCTGAGTCAATGTCGCGATTCCTCACGATGCAGCGCAGTGGTTGTTTCTTTGTTTTTTAATATTATTGCACCAGGCTACTTTTTAGATTAAAAAAACATGAGCAGTTAATAAATATGAACTCCCTTTGTTGATAAGAAATGGCTTTGAGATCAACTGCAGCAAACATGTCTTCTTATTGTAAATCAAAATAAATTATTTTATAGGTCTTCCTAAATGTGTTTTTTCTTGTCTGGAACAAAACTGATGCTGCAGGCTAACAGCAAGAGTAAATATCCATTGACTGTCTATATTATTGCATCTTCATCTTCGTCTACATCAATTAAAAGATGATTTTCAACACCTCTGTTGTTTAGTGTGTTTTTAGGGTTCATTCCAAGCAAAGGGAGCAGCAAACTTTTTCCTAGTTCACCTCTGACCTTATCAAGAGATTTTAAAGAAGTATCATGGGACTGAGGATTATTAATAATTCATGATCATAAATGAAATACGTTCTTCACGCCGTGCCAGGATCAGATTCAGATTATAAACACATACATAACACACATGTGCATGTCTCTGATTCAAAAATCAAAACAAATGACTTCATGGATGAAGAGGTCACAGTGACGTTTCTATTTCAGGTCCATTCTCAAACATCAGATCATTTATCTGGTTTCACCAAAAACACTAACACGGTTCGGCTCAGGTCTTGTATGTGGATTACAGTGTGTTTTTAAAATGAGCTTTACCCTCTGATCACATGGAGGATGAGAGGCAGCAGGGGGCAGACAGACACCAGGCGGGGGGAAAAGGAGGGCTCTAACCCCTCCGTCAGCACGTCCCCATTGGCCGCCTCTGGCCCCGCCTCTCCCGCCTTCCAAGTTGCAACTTGAGTGGGAATATAAAAGCCTTCCCCACACCAGGCTGGAGCAGAAAGACTCTGATGTTGATGAGGCAGGGCTGAACTCAAGCGAAGGAGAGGATTTATTATCGACTCCCATGTTTCCACTGGTTCGTCCCTGCATTGACTAAAGTCCTGCGGATGGGTCACACAATGAGAAACCTAGCTGAGATGGGCTTGTTAAAGAACCGCTCTGCTTTTATCTGCAGGCCCACCCCGGAGGAGGCGCTCAAATGGGGGGACTCTCTTGACAAACTGCTGGCACACAAATGTAAGTCAACTCCTTATCCTCCTTCTTCTGAGTCTTCTCTTTGCTGTCTTTAGTCCTTTCACGCTGCTTGCATGTGGAGCTGGAGGGGGGAGGGTTGCCAGCACAGGAAACCAGCATGCACTCATGAATGGATTACACACACTCACACATATTGCGGCATGAACGGGCAGCAAGTTCCCCTTAATCCCAGAGGAAACAGAGTCCACACTGTACAGAGAGAGGAGAGAAACCTGCACACATCTCTGTTTTCCTTCCCACAATTCCCCCCTAAAAGTTTGAGCCCTAGTTTTCTTTCAAAGAGAAAAAAACTGACTCAAATCCAGCTCCATCTGTTCCTCATTCCCCTCCCTTACCTCACTCCTGCTCACCAGAATGAGGTAAGAAATGACCGCGTGCTCTGGCTCGCTCTGTCGCAGCATTGGGGTGATTCATGGGAACGGAAAGGTGCAGACCGGAGCGGGGTGGGTGGACGCTGCTTCCTGCTATTCTTTCTCCTGGATGCAGTCTTCCTCAAATCATTAACTGGAGAGAAACTCAAAAAAAGAGAGGCCGAGAGTGACTGAATTTTTCCTCCCCTCACACTCAAACAGACACCTCATTGTTCACACACAGCATGAGTGTGAAGCTGCAAAAGTAGGAAGGACTGGGTCAGCAGGGTGATGTCACTTTACACTCTCCAGAGCTTTTTTCAGCCCTCACTGTTTTTTCTTTCCATCCACATGACTCTTGAGAGCTATTTTTGGGCCCTCAAACTCCAAGGAGCGCTTCAGTAGAGAGGTTGCCATGGCACTCCGGTCAACCCTTCTTGGTGTTTACTCATTCTCCCTCTGATTTTCATCTTTCTGCTCTCCCTCCTTCAGATGGCCTGGCAGCGTTCAGAGCGTTTCTGCGCACCGAGTTCAGCGAGGAGAATCTGGAATTCTGGCTGGCATGTGAGGAGTACAAGAAGATCAAGTCGCAGTCCAAGATGGCGTCGAAAGCCAAGAAAATCTTTGCAGAATACATCGCCATCCAGTCTTGTAAAGAGGTGAGTGAGAGAGCAACAAGAGACATGGAGAGTTTATTGATAGAGCGTTATTTATAGGCAAAGTAATGTAAAGAGTTAGACATAAAATATGGTCAAATTAGGCAGTAAATCTTTCAGAACGGTAATTAATCAAACAAATCAACATCGTAATATAAACTTTAATATAGTATTTTTATCACATACTGTCAGATTCAGAGTGTGACAGTTACACATCTGGGCAACTAATGAAAATTTCCTCTCAAAATAATGAGCTCCAAAGTTGGTTCAAACAGGACCCTGAATGCCAGCTTTCAGTAAAATGCAACTTTTGCAGCAGCTCCCCTTTAGAAGTGAGTTCAACTTTCTGACAGTAGTTCACACACCAGCCTGTAGCTCAAAAGAAGCCAGTTGGTCTGTCTCAGCACTGTTTGATTTATTGGCTTTGGCTGAAACTGATGGACGAGAACAGGGACAGTGAAGCTAGGAAGAGACAAAGAGAACAACCAAGCAAAAAGCAGGATCGGAGTGAATATGGAGCAGGCTTTTATTGAATAGGAAGGAGCTTCATTTAACAAAGGACTGCAAATTGAACCCTGAGCTGGGGTGGTTTTAAACTGGTAACACAACGAGAAGCAGCAGTGGCCAACAAGTAGGTATTATGATCTACAACAAGCAGTTGCTCCCAAACTTTCATCAGGTGCTTAAGCATACAGAACTGAAATCCTACAGGGGTGCATACACAACGTGACTTAATCAGGTCCAGTTATCCCCGATTAACAAAACAGAACTAGACTTTTTCAAGAGTCCCTTGTGGTTTTTTTCTGTTTTTGTAGCCCACATTAGATTAGTAAGTAGCCTGTCCTCTGATAGCCTTTACTTACTTCTTAACTTTATACTTTTACTTTGAAAATAAGACATTTCTTGTAGATATCAACATTAGCCAAACTAACTAAAACAGAACTGGCTACAGATCAAAAAGTAAATGAAAATAGCTAAAGACATTGGTAGAAAGTAAAATGTTTGGTTTGAATGATCACTAAACAGTTTATGAGACAAAAAAGAAGTAAAATTAGACATTCTAAGGAACAACAGTGTCCTGATTTAACCTTATGGTGAGAGCACCTTTGCTGACATGCATTTTTAGACTGCTTCACATCGTCAGAATCAGAATATACATGACTTCATTAGCACTTAAAGACAGGAAATGACCTTACAACTGAAACGTATTCAAAAATAATATAAAAAGAAATAAAGAATATTACACAAACAAAAAAGAACTGAAAAAGGGAAATATATCAGCCAGGTGCACTAGTATTGGCAAGTCTAAACAGATTTTGTTCAACAATCCAGCGCACTGTCAGCCTTTCCAAGGCTTTAGGCCCACAGGTTGTATCTAATGAGAGAACCAAAAACAAAGGGAGATGACAATCTGCAGTAATTACAGCTAAAAGAAACTAAAAAACTTCTTAAAACCAACTGTTTATTAATCCATCTTGTGACTTCCTTCAGAGGATTAAGGCCCACAGTTAGCTCCATCTGTGAGCACTGACAACAGACCAACACATGCTTTTCTTTTTGTGTTTGTCTTCAGAATCATGAATTTAAAACACGTGTCCTCATTTTATCTTCCAGGTAAATCTGGATTCATACACCAGAGACCACACAAAGGACAACCTGCAGAATGTGACGCGCTCCTGCTTTGACCTGGCGCAGAGGCGGATATACGGGCTGATGGAGAAGGACTCATACCCCCGCTTCCTGCGCTCTGAACTCTACTCGGACTTAATCAACCAAAAAAAGCAAAGCTCCACTCCGACGTCCTCTTCATCATAAGAGACCAGAATCAGACATGAAGAGGAAAAAGACTGTTTGGGTTTGGGGGAGGGGATGTGAGGTTCTGTGTTTGCCTTTTTTTTTTTGTACTTTTTTGTGTCTTGTCCTCGTGTCCACTATGATTTTTTATGTTGAAGTGTGAGGGGACGCAGATTTAAAAAAAAAAAAAAGCTATGGCACTGCAAAGGAATGTAGTTTACACAGTAACCAGGAGGATGGATGAGTGAGTGGATGCATGAATGGATGTTACTAAAAATACAGGACGCCCACGAGAGAGGGCTGGAGCAGGAGCTGGACGCTTGTCTGATCACTGTCTCGTCATTTTGGTATCATATTTTTGGTTGTGTTTTTTTAAGTTTTGTCCAGTTGTACTGGAGAAAAGGAGGGGTTGTTGGATAAAGAAACCCTGCAGACATGAAGACAGTCCGGTACTGTTTTGTCACTTTTTCCCCCCTTTTCTTTTCCCCTCCTTTCCTCCACCTCTGTCTCTGTGAAGCCACTTCTCAGCCGTTGGTACGACACCAAGTCCTTTTCTTTTAGTCCTGTAGCTTTTTTCTGGGGGTTAAAAACAAGATGTCTGAATGAAAGCTAAGCTCTGTTGAACGCCTCCACCCTCGCAAAGCTTCTGGAAATGGCTTTCAGCTCATCCCAAGAACCGCGGAGAGATACTGTGAGTGGACAAAAACGGAGACGGAGACGCGCTGAGAAACGCAAAAGCATCGATATGAAGGACTGTGATGAAACACGAATGTGTCACTCTCACGATAAAAGACTTAAAAGTGGCTGGAAATGGAAAAAAAAACAAAAGACGACTTGCTTCCTGTCTCCAAAGACTGTTCACGCAAGAGGGAAAAGCTTGAGGAGGAGAATCCACGCAGCCAAACATTTCCTTTAACATTGTAGCTCATTGTGAACGATAACAGAGGAAGCATTCTCAGGACATTGCTATGACAAGCTCCACTTTATCCTCTCAGCTGTTTGTTTTTCTACACTCTCACTGTTTTTATATGCGTTAGGGTCCCTACCTGCACTCCCTACTTCTACCGAGCAATACACCAGGAGTTGCTCTCTTCACAGAAATGCTTCACGTTGTACAAACAAAAGTTTGCCTATTTATTTAGATGAACGGGCTGGATGCTTCTACACACACCCTCACCTCCTCTTTAAGCACTCGGCTACAAAAAGCTCTCACTTTTTTCCTCTTAACCACAAAAACAGGTCCAATGCTGTCCTGAACTTTAAGTGCAATATTTTTTTATTTTATTATTATGTTTGTTCATTTTATTTGGAACATTTTTTTGAATTTTTATGGGAAAGACGAACAGCTTGAGCTCTGTATTAACTTTATTTGTTAAGAGACGATAAAAAAGAAAAAAACGTAGAGCTATAAGGTTGACTTACAAACTTTCAAGAAGCATAAGTAGTTTAATGAATTTTAAGCAAGTGATTCTAACTGTGTGTTAACCCCCCGGCAGCAGGCAGCTGGGGGGCTATTATGGTTGTAAATATAATTCTTTAAGAAAACTATGTGATAACACATTAAAAAGAAACAAAAAACAAAGTACCAATAGGTCTCTGCTGGTGATGAATGTGGGACCCAGCTGTATCTATGTAAATATGAGAGACTCAAAACTATAAGATGAACATGTATTGTTAAAAATAAACAATAGGTGAGCGAGAGTAGGTCCAATCTGCTCTTCCCCCTGGTCATACACTGCTTGTAAGGAGTTTCTGAAATGCATTTTATCATTTTCACTGTTTACAATTCAAAATGCATCTCTCCTCTGATAGCAAGTGAAAACAGTAGAGTACATTTGGTGTCATTGCTAATGATAAATAAACCAACCAACTGATGAAGTAACGTGTGCTGTGGTGTGATTTTCTTTAATATGCATTTACATGTACACACAAAAACATTAACATGCAAACACACCAGATTGCCTGGTAAACATGTCTGTTGAATATATTTTGCCAGCTTATCTGGGCAATTGAAAGTGAATGGAAAGTAACCTTGCAGGGCAGCTGGATCTGCCTGATTCAGTGTCTGTAATCATGTAGATCCGTTTTGCCAAGCTTCAATCTGCGACGGCTGTGCAGCAACCAATCAGCTTCCTTTAGAGCAGGAAGAGGTGGAAGCTACGAGCGAGACAACAGCAGGAAGTGACTGATACTTCAGAGATTAGCATAGATGCTAACAGCTTTAGCAGCAGTTTTATCAGATCTGGACCACATTTCTTAACTGAATGAATAACAAACAACACTGAAAGCACTAAATAGAAAGGGTATTTCTGCTCCACTTTTGATATGTTTTGGCAAGAATTTATTCTTTGAAGTGACTTAAGTTTTGTACTTTGCACCATGGCAGTAGCACCTGCCTACTACATTATCCATTTGGCCTTTAATAAATGTGATTGACAGAACGATCATCCAATCACCTGCAGGATATGCCTTTGAAAGGTTCTGCCCATTCCCAAACACTTCCTATGGGCTGTTTCCTCGATGGACTGATGAAATATACTTAACTGTCCATTTGGTGTGTCAGGGTAATTGTGAAGGGACGATATATACATAGCTACTGCCTCTTTGTCATCAAAAGGATGCTGGACAACCGGTCACTTGCTTCATAACACTCTTATGAAGCTTCAACCAGCAGCTGCTTGGCTGAACATTCACAGTGGAAACAATTGGCCTGATTTTTTACCTCAAGTTTCCTGCCAGTACTCTTAAATATCCTGAAACTAGGACAAATGCATTTATCTTTGTGTGGACAGAGCTGATGTCAGCTGTGGTAGGGGGTCTGCAGCCCTCCACTCTTAGCCCTCTGTCAGACTCCTCCACTGAAGACCCCCTCCATCGTAAGACTGGAGCTGACATACACTTCGTGTTCCTCTGATTACAGAGGTTGTTTGCTCACTTGTTCTTGGATATCACGGTAGGTTAACAGTTTTCTCCCCAAAACAGCACACACATCATTTCAACACTAAATCACTAAAACTGAAAGTACCTGCCCAAAATCGTCTGTAATTCACAACATAGCTCCTCGTCTGAAGGTGGAGGGATGCTCAGGGTGGAGCACGCATCAGCCAGACTGTCTTGGTGCATTTTATCTTGGTATGATGCCACACACTTGTCTAGCCAAATTAGAGTTCACTTAAGTTACTTAGCTAAACACAAAGACATGGGATATTTATTTTTAAGGTTTCCTGCTAGTACCTCACACACTCACTACTTGAAACTTTGAATTTTATATATAATTTTTTTTATTTATTTGGTATTCTCTGTGTGTTATACCACTCATGAAACAAATTACCTGTGGAGTAAATATAAAGCTATTGCCAACAGCTGCTATGTTAAGTTTTGCTGTTGCAACGCTAACCATAACCATAACCACCTTTTTACAACTGAAGTTTTTCCAAACAGCACCCTGAAGCTGAAAATTTATACGCATAACAACATCCTATTTGGTTCTAACACCAACTTTACACACTGATATGACAGTCGAATCTGTTTGGGTTAAATTGAGCTTAAACTCAGTCGACTATCTGGCTGATGTTCAGCTCCCACTTGAGGTCCCCGCTGATGATGGTCCCCAGGAAACGGAGGGAGTCAACAGTGGAAACAACAGAGTCAGAGAGAGTGGTGGGGGCGGGGCTGGCAGTGTGCTTCCTGAAGTCCACAGTCATCTCCACTGTTTTTATAGCACTCAGCTCTAAGATGTTCTCACTGCACCAGGTCACCAGGTGGTCCACCTCCCACCTGTAGGCAGATTTATCCCCCCAGATATGAGATGTGAGGGTGGTGTCTTCTGCAAAAAGGAGTAACAGAAAAATAACTAGAGGTGCTCCAAAAGCAACAAATCTCCACCAAGTCATTTCCAACAATGTCGGGGAGTTGCTGTCAATAATGTGTAAAACTGCCCTATCTCCCAATGTTAACAAATATTTTTTTAAAATCCTGGATCAACAGGCGGATTTGGATCACCACCAAAATCTAACCAGTTCTTTCTTGTGCCATGACAAGCATTCCCACAAATTATCATCAAAGTCTGTTCAGAACTTGTTGAGTTATTAGCTAAAATGTGGAAAACTGCCCTATCTCACAATCATAACAAATATTCAAAAGAATTTCTGGATTTGGATTTTGATCACCACCAAAATCTAATCACTCCTTCCTTGTGCCATGAAAAACATTTGATGAAAATGTGATTAAAATCCACCGAGCACTCACTGAGGTAATAGCAAAAATGTTGAAAATAGTTTAATGTCACAATGTTGACAAATCCTTTAAAAAATGTCTGCATCCACATCTGGATTAAAATCACCACCTAAATTAAATCACTTCTTTCCTGTACCGTGACATACATTCCCTGAAAATGTCATGAAAATCTGTTTTAAACTTTTAAAGTTATTAGCTAAAATGTGGAAAACTGTCCTATCCCGCAGTGTTAACAAATCCTGTAAAAAAAAAAAAAAAAAAATCCTGAATTCACATCTAGATTTGAATCCACACCAAAATCAAACACTTCTTTCTTGTGCCATGACCAACATTCCCTGAAAATGTCATCAAATTCCGATGATAACTTTTTGAGTAATCCTATTAACAAACAAAACTGTTAAAAAAAAATCTTAACCTCATGGGCGTAGGTATCAAAACCCACCATCAGTAGCAGTTTTCTTCACTGAATAACCCTGGATCTCCTTGTCCAATGACAAATTTTGCTGTTGTATAAGGGAATCAATGGACCAAATTAAATGACAGAGGAAACTAAACACTCATGCATCATTTTTGTAAGTTCTGGTGATAAATTCCCACAGCACACTAAGACTATGTCTGTGGAGATGGTGACACAAAACATCAACACTTGTCCTGTTCCCAGTGGCCTGGTTTTTCTGGAGTGTTGGCTGGGCTTTTAGGTTAAGAGGAGAGGAAACAGTGGTGTGTTTGTGAGTGTTTGGAGGGGGAGGTTTGATCAGTCTGAAGTGGTGCTGGAAACAGAAGTAACAACGCCTAATCTTCTTTAGCAGCCACCATCTGTTTTGACAGTCGCAGCTCCTTTTTTCCTAAAGAAACTTTCAGGAGATTTTCTATCTCCTCACCCGGCCTGCTTCCTCTCCTTGTCGTCCTTGTCAACCGTCTTTGTCTTTAGTACCAACTCTTGTATTTTTTTATGCTCATCTTTAAAACCAGTCTGTCGAGGTCCTGCTCCTGAGCCGGATTCCTTCACCAAATCCCTTTGTCCCAGCTTCCTTCCTCTCTGTAATCTGTGTAAACCATATCACGGTGTCTGTCATTGTTTTCAAGTGAAGGCGTCACGAGAGGCCAAAAAAACACACCAGCTAACATCTCCTCTCATATCCTGCTGTACCAAATATGGCAGTCAGAGTTTAAGTCACTGTGGCAGACTCTTATCTTACTTGTCTGTTGGCCAACACTTTGTCATCAGGAAATGGATCTTGAAGGGTTTTTTTGTGTTTACAGCAGCTTTTTTTAAACATTATGCAACATTATCAAGATACCAAAGTCTTAAAAAAAAGAGGGGGAAATACTTTAGATATCTTTTTTTGTCAGTTCAACAGCAAATGGTGTCCACATAAGCTTGATATCACAGTCCAGTCATCAAGTTAAAAAAGCTCTGACTTGTCCAAGCTTAGCTTAGTGTAGCTTAGCATTTGTGTAGAATATACTGTAGTTTAACTCCAGTTTGTCATTGTCCACAAACAAAGCTGTAATAATCATTACTTTTAAGCTGACATTGTGCTCCCACAGCAGAGAAGGAAGACGTACACAAATATTGTATTCAAGTCAAAGCACAGGAACTTTGATCAAATTTGTTTCAGGTAGAAGTAAAATAGGTCCACATAAATTTACTTAAGATCAAGTAAAAAAGCTTCATTTGTAATGTACTCAAAGGCTTCGGTCACACTGAAGGTCTTCATGATCAATTCTGATTTTTTTATGTGGTTGTTCACATTATAATTTAAAACATGACTGTCATCAGACTTCAGGATGAATCGTCTGCAGCCCTGAAATGACTTCTACCATGTTTTGGCGAGAGTTTGTTTTAAGTCCATCTGGGTAACTTCCAATAGAAGTGAATGGAAAATAACCTTGCAGTGCAGCTGGATCTGCTTGATTTAATGTCTGTAATAATGCAGATCCTTTTTGCCAAGCTCCAATCAACAACGACTGTGCGTGATCCGAAGCATAACCCAATCAGCTTCCTTTAGAGCAGGAGGAGGTGGAAGCTAAGAGCGAGACAACAGCAGGAAGTGACTGCTCCTTCAGAGATTAGCATAGATACGTAGATCACTCTACTTCTGACATGTTTTGGCAAGATTTCATTCATTAAGTGGTTTACCTTTTGTACTTCACATTCATGGCAGAAGTGCCCATCACCACATTATCACATTGTCTGATTGGCCTGTAATAGATGTGATTGGCAGAATGATTGTCCAATCACATGCTAGATATGCTGTTGAAAGGTTCTGCCCATTCCTGAACACTTCCTATGGGCTCTTTCCCTGATGGACTAATGAAATATATTGCATTATATAACGGTCCATCTGGTGTGTCAGGTTAGATTCTGCCATACTGTCATGTCATCTTAACCAAACTTTAGCTCAACCTACTCTCAAATGAAGAGGAAAGGCCTGAAATGGGACTTGAGGTCATCTGACCGATTGCATATCCACATGGACTTGTAGCCATGTCGATCTTATCCCTATTTTTAATATCAGAAATTCTCTGTAAAATAAAACGTGTGCAATATAAAAAATGTCCCCTCTTACGGAGAGAGCACATAGATATTGATAGTTTTAGACCAAAGCCATGTTTAACCAGGCTTTAAAGATGTTTATTTAGGCTGTATTACTACCTTTTTTTAGTTTAAATATACATGTATGCAAATACTGATGAATAGCTTCTCCCATCAGCTATATAAACTGTTCCTTTTGTTGAATTATAAGCAATTTCCATTGCTAAATTGCGACAGTATTGCCCTACAACAGTGAGGACAATTTAAATTTGGCCCCCGTGGTCACCAAAGTTGCCCGTCTCTTATTTATAGGAACATAGCTGATGGCATGCAGTGATCAAAGCTTGTAATAACCCATACTTTAATCATACAATGTTCTATACTGTAGCTTTAAATTCAGCTGTGTTTTCATTTTCCTAAACCCTGAACACCCTTAAACAAGCAGCCATGCTGAATTCAGCATGACTTCATTTCCGGATCTCATCTATTTGTGCAGCAGTCAAGGGGCTTAAGCCTCGATTAATCCTTAATTCTCTGATCACTCCGATCCTTTCAACTCTTGGCAGGTTCACAAAGGAAGCGTCATGTCTACCCAGCTGCCGTCTCTTAAATCCTGTTTGCTGTTTGTTTGTTGTCTGCTCTCCTGTGAGGGCTGCACTGAACTTTAGTCTAATTTTTACACCAGTCGCTCAGATCCAAAACATTTGAAGGGCAGAAGAGAGAGAATCACAAGGGAGTCTTAATAACATGTATGTCTTTAGCTACATATGACATAACTTTTGGACCTGCCACATGAGGTTCCACTGCCGGGAAAGTCAAAACAAGTTTATTTCTTGCATCATTATTGTTCCTTTCCAAATTTTTCCTCATTTGACTCAAGTGAAAATTATCCTCCTGTTTTTAATGAGCCAAGGGAGATGTAAACGCACTTAGCTCAACTTTATTGTGGAACATTTCACTCTTGACACTGTACCTGCATCATCTGCAGCCTGTTCTAGTGCTTGCCCAGTTTTCCATCATTAGCATGTAGCCGGGTAGCTTAAGCGGATGCCGTCACCGCTGCTGGCAGATGGGGACTTTGAAAACAGCAACAGGCGGAGGAAGGAAGCAGAATGAAATGGGCGGCTCAAGAGGCCTAATCAAAAGAAGTTGGCTATCATTACAGATGGCTTACAGTATTGCTGATGTTTTTCTAATATGCCAGACATGGAGGGCATTTGAGGAGCATGTTGTTTTGTTAGGATGAAGATATTTTTTTTTGCTGAGAGGAAGAGAATTAATCACTGTTATGTCTGCATGATATGATATCCTCTTTGCTTGCTCCACCTTGCTTTTACTCATTTTAACCCATTGACAGGGTCACACTCCTTTAGCAAGTCAATCTACACAGCATATACGTTAGCGTGGTTTGCCCAGTGTATACAAACAAGAACAACGATAAGACATTTTTACATTATACTGATTTCATCTTAGTTGTCGGGACTAAAACATACAGTATATGGCATATGTTAACATTATTTCCCAAGTTTTTGTGATAAATTGTATATACCACGGTTTTATTTTAAAGCAAAAAAAAACAAGACAAAGCCAGTAATTAATGCTTTTGTATATATATTTTGCAATCAACATAAAAACAACTTCAAGCATCCAACAGCACAAACCTCTGCAAAATCCTTTCTGACATTCTTAGTCACATTATTCTGCAAAATGTGAATATGGCTAGCAGTAGAGGGAACCAGCTTGTTTCTTCTTCTGCGTTTGTCTACAAAATTACATCATCCCTGCATCCCTCTATTAAGCCATGAGACTAGCACAAATGCAACAGAGGAAAAAGCATTGGAAGCAGCAAAATTAGAAGTGCTCCCACAACAATTCCTGCCCAGAGCAGGAGGACAGAGGGGAGCTTATTGGTGAAGGGCATGTGTTCATTTTAATCAGTCTCTTTAAATGAGGGGACTCATTCCTCGTACCTTTTAGGGGCGAGCCATCTTTCTGGGTGGGCCTGTTGTGTCATACAAAAAAAATAGATCGGAATGGACTGAATTTCCAGCCTCTAAGTTAAGACCGTGGGCAGTAGGGTGACCTCCTAACCCAAGTCTTAGCTAGAAAAATAACTCGACAAATTCCCCAAATAGTTGAACTTTCCTAAAAGAGTTATTAGAACTCCCAGTCTGAAGTGCGCAGTGATTTATCAAATTGCTCTTAACTTCCCCGCTGGCGTATTCAGACCAATGCAATAGTTATGTGAGGAATTGGCAGATTGCTTCCAAGTCTCTCTTTGTCTTACTAATGGCTCTCCAGAACTTCTCAGCTAATATCATCAAACCATCAGTAACATTACACAACAGTTGTTTTCTTGGATCAGGCCAGTGCCTTAAACCAGTATGTTTGTCTGACTGCCTGATTCAGGGCTGTGTAAATGGTCCACAAAGCCACAGCTGGAGCTCAAGGATGTGGCCTTCCTCCCTGGAGAAGCTTTAGCATTGAAACAGCTCCAGATGGTTCCTCTGTAATGAAAAGAATTCAATCAGCACCTTGTAACTGTTTATTTTCAGCCTGATTGCGGAATCAAAATCACCTTCTGCTGGATCAATCAACCGCCAATGAGTGGAAAGTGGTTGTGCAACTGGAGGCATCAGTTAGGAGTATTTCATTTAATTTCACCATTTATTTGGCGATTTTTCAGCTGATTTAATCACATTTCTATCTTTATACACCTTTATCCTGCCTGAAAGCATAAAATTCACGTCGCCAAGCTTTGATTAGCCATTTCTTACACATTTCCTCTAATTTTCACCTATCCCCTCTTCAACCCCAGCTTAAGCCTTAACAAAACACAGAGCCACATTTTCTGTTTTTCCAGAGGTTTATATCACTCTAAGCTGTTTGGACAAAAAACCTTCTACACGCTCCATCAAAGAAAGAAAAAAGGGGTGGTGAGCGCTCCCCCAGTCAAACACTTTAAATGATGAATGTAGTAAGCGCGCCTACACTAAGCTGCAATAATGCACTCCACTAATAGGATTGTAATCAACCAAAAACAACCCACTGACCCCATCAGATTACTCCACAATCAACAGTATCTGTAGTATTGCTGCTACAAACCTGCCTTTGTGTTACGGTCGAAGACAAATGAGGACGTGGGATTTACCAAGCAGAGTCAACACTAGGTCAGAAATAAAAACAGTTTATTTAATGTGGACTTTACCCTGCTTTAACCCCACTGACCATCACTATCCGTATATTATGGGGATGAAAAATGTTGACTTGGACTGATATCTACCTCAGAGTGTCTCATAATACTTGAAGGCCCAGTGTACAACATAGCATCTGTTCAAAAATGTCAACATTTGGGTGTTTGGCAAATAAATCTTAACAGCTGTTGGGTGGATTACTTTCCAATTTAGTGCAGGCACTCTGAGAATTGAACTCTTGGTGATCCCGACTTTTTGTGTGGCTCAGTCAGTGTTAATTAATCACTCGAGCACTCAAGTTAATCTAAGAGTTTGGATTTCTCTCTCCTGCTGTAACTAAAATATTATTTTCTTATCATGAAATTCAGAGCCTGAAAGCAGCAGATCAGTAGACGCTTTTTTTTTTTGTAAAGGAAACAAGTTATTACTAGTTGCATAACTCCTTACGCCTATGTGCTCAGCTAATAACTTTGCAGACCAGCTGGATTCAGCAGATTTTATGGCTGTCATCATGCACCAGTGCAGCTCAGTCCATAAGGACCTGGGCTGGAGACTGGAGGGGGGCTGGTTCAGTCCAGATTAAACAGACTTGGGTGTTGGTTTGGCACCTAGGGAGATGGAAGCCGACTTCCAACATCAGTTGGTAAAGCAACTGAAAGGGGTTGGTGTCCCTCGCCTTAAGAGCCTTTGGGTGTAGGGATTGCACCCTTGCGCCCATAAACAACGAATGCTAACATTTCTGGTGGTGTAGAAGAGTTCTCAGGAATGATGACTGGAGAAGTGCCAACCTGGCATGTGCTCCCAAACCTGACCTGACCTGACCTGACCATCAAGCAGAACTGCCTATCAAAGCTTCAAGCTAAAACATGTGTTCATGGTCAGAAAAAACAGACTTATCAGAATCCCTTGAAGGACAAAGGTTATTTTTGCTGAAGGCAGTAGGTGACTGTTAGCCCCAAGAGGGTTGTAAGGGTGAGAAGCAGAACATTTGTCCAAAGGTTATACCTTTCACAATCACTTTTTGTGACTTCAAATATATCCCATTGACATTTGAAACAGTCCATCCGGCATGTCAGGTAACTAAGCTTATAATAGGCAGCTGTTTAATATTAACTTGTTTCCAGCCTTTTAAGCAAGGTAAGCAAACTTGCATTTTTTTCATTAAAACCTGTTTCCATCCTTTATGCCAAGCTAGGCTAATTGGCAATATCTGTCTGTTTCTGTTTACTATGCACACCAAAGCTTTGGAATGATATTTTCATATTCACAGTGTTGGGAGCAACATGCTACGAAGTAATCTGATAATTCTCAGGTTAGCTGTTTGGGGTAATGAGTGACCTAAGTTAACCTTAGTTTTGCAAGTCAAGTAACGAAGCATTTGCTTCTATATTCACGAAGGTAACTTTTTTTTCTGAACAATGGCAAACGATAAGAAATATATGAGGTGTGTCAGAAAAGTTCCAGGACTGGTGTCACAAAAGATTTATTTCAAACCCAAACTTCAAACTAAGAGTTTTCCCCTTCAAAGTAATCCCAGCATGTCTACAAAGAAATACTTTGGCGTTTGCCTTGTTCAGTGCATGAGAAGAGGCGAGAGTTGTGGCAGGACGAGTCGTGGCTGCTTCACCGCTTTCAGCATCTGACAGTTCCTGGCCGAGAAGAACATCGCTGTGCTGGAGCAACCTCCCTACTCACCCGACCTGGTTCCGTGTGATTTTTTCCTCTTCTCCAAGCTCAAGGGGGTCATCAAGGGGACCCGTTTTGAAGACGTGGACGACATCAAAAAGGCCGCAGAGCTGCAGAGGATCCCGGGAGAATCCTTCCAGGAGTGCATGAAAGCATGGCAGAGAAGGATGGGAAAGTGCATTAGACTCCAGGGGGGTTACTTTGAAAGGGAAAACTAATAGTTTTTCAGAGATTATACCAAGTGCCTGGCAAGTATTTGTGTTTGGTAGTTTTGTGCAGCCATGCTATGACGACTCCGACTCCCTTATAGAAGCACTATCATGGTAAACAGTTATGGAAAAAAGCAGTGGTTAGTTCCCAATCTTTGCCGCCAAGCCAAGTCTAGTAAATACCACAAAAGAAAAAGCTTCATATATAATTCCCATTCTGTATGTATGTTATTGTAATCAGCTGATAATCATCTGACTACAGGATGAGCCTGGAAGTCACTCACACCTCTGTTGGCTTGGTTTGAGCCAGCTGGATAATATAAGGTCATTCTCTTCTCAGGTTATTTCTTCTCTGGAAGTACATCAATATGTAGAATCATGTTGGCTGTGAGTTGTTTCCAAATTACATTATAGAGCCTCTCAGTGCACAGCAGGCTGGAGCTGATCCTGAACAAGTGCCTTCTTGTGTCAAAAAGAGAATACATTGTGAAATGTGAATTGTTTGAACTGGAAAATGAAATTTGTATCAAATCATGACCCCCAAAATCAGAGTTAAATTGAATCATAACCGACTGTGAGATTCAAACCCCTGTAGTTTTCACATTTACTTAAACGTGCACCTCATGTTTTTAGCTAATCATTAAGCACAACAGTTCATCTGACATAATAAATTCTCCCCTTTGCTTTGACTCAAACATTTTTTTCCTCTCTGAAATTGTTAAGAAGTTACAACACATTCAAAAGCCCTCGTCATTTGAATCCTTTTAATGAGCAGTATGAATCTGTAAATCTGCCAGTAGTGAGTGTAAGTTTGTGTCATTCAAAGTGAGCGGAAATGATTCAAACTTTGCTGTCAGTGCATCAGATCCTAACGAATGCATCATTCTCAAATCTTGTGTGACTCATGGTTTATGTTTGATCACAGATTATATAAAGTAGACAGTGTCGAGGCATGCAGAGCAATCATAACCCACGAAGGAACTGAATTTTGTAGTCAGAACACCCACACAGAGTTTAATGATAAAGTTTTCCATCCCCCATGCTTTCTCTCTATAAGAAAGATCTCCACTGAAAATTGGCTTTGCTGAGCAGATTACAACATGTCCACAATTTCTGTAATAAATTCGTATTTTACAGGAATACATATTTAAGTAACATATTTAGAGGCACAGTTTCTTTTTAATATGGAAAACCTTCAGTCTTGAGGCTGATGGAAAACTGGAAAAAATGAACAGCATTATCCAAGAAATGATGATCCGTGACTGTGAAAAGATGACGCTCACACATCATTGCACGTGACCATGAGCCGAGCGCTGTTTTTCATACACATGCCCCCAAACACAGAAACCAACCCAGAGTATAATTTTCTCCTCAGTTAGCTGATTTTATGCCTTGGTGAAAATAGAAACAACAACGTCAATACCTCATCATCTGAGTCAGCCGGAGGGGCATGATTTTTAATGCATACTTTTTTACATTAAAACACAACATTAATATTGTCACAGGCCCGCAGGCAACTCAGAGAAATGATTTCCATGAAGTGCTGTCAAAAGAAAAATGAAGGCCAGTATTTGTACCAGAAAACAGATTTGGGTTTGTGTGGCAGGTTCTAACGTGTCACTGATGTCCCAGTTTTGTAATCACAGGATATGGAAACAGGATTTTGTAGACGGAAACCCTGA
The DNA here is from genome assembly GCA_037902135.1 of Cetoscarus ocellatus. NCBI lineage: Eukaryota > Metazoa > Chordata > Actinopteri > Labriformes > Labridae > Cetoscarus > Cetoscarus ocellatus. Next base: position 362,547 of record JBAMNC010001097.1, read on the forward strand.
GAACAGATACACATAAGAATTGACATGTTTCATTTATCTCACTTCTCTTTGTTGCATATGGCCTGATTGTAAGATATACAGTGAATCTTGAAATCTTCAAGCTGTGGTTAAAAAAATAATGCAAACTATTGGTAAGACTAATCTCACTCACTGAGAAGGGACTTTATTTTCAGTCAGAAATGTACAACGTCTCTGGAAATAAGGCTCCATTGTGATGTCTTTATGAATTCAAAGGGTTGAGGCCCCAAAAAAGGAAAACATCTTACAAAGTTTGGAAGTGTAAGTGTGGAAGAAAGATGCAGGATGTGATGCAAGATATAAACCCTGAAACTGAAGAACCTCACCCAGGTTCTGATAATTATGACCTGGAGACTGATGATCTGGACCCAGACATTCATAAGAAGGATATAGTAACTGATTCCTGAACTGTACAGTAATGGTTAGGACCAGGCCACTGAAGATCTGAACACAGGTGACAATGATCTTTGGTCTGGCAGTGATCATCTGGGCCTAGAAGATGTTGACCTGGACCCATGCACAAGTAATCTTGACAAACGCAGAGATGATCTTGACCTGGACAATCTGCATTAAGAAATTGATTCTCCACCCAAACACTGATGATCTGGTTCTGCACTGTGGTGATCAGGACCAGGACACTGATGACCTGAGCCCAGACAACAGTGATCTTGACCCTCATCGATCATCTTGAAACAGAAAATGTGGATCTGAACCCAGGCATGAGAATTCTCCCGCATGGATGGTGATCTGGACATGAACAACAATAATCTTGTACCTAACAGTTATGATCTGGACCATGAAGTGTGGATCTGGACCCATTCATGAGTAATTTCAACCCATGCACCAATGATCTGGACCCAGACAATCATAAACTGACTTTAACTGCATTTGTTTGATTGTAGTTTGTCCGCCTGTAACATCAGTCACCTCTGGTTCAGTGTATCACGGCAGAGTTTGACCTGGCTTTGTTTTACCTCCGCACAACCGCTGCCAGAACACCTCTTAACCTTGCAACGTGAGGTCAGACTGCTTGTCTATCTTCTGCTGCCATGTGGCTCCAGATTATCTCAAGGCCACGGCTCGGAAATAAACCGAGAGGCTGGAACAGATTCAAGGAATGATTGATTCAGAAGGATCTGGAAGAGAGTGGTCCAACATAGAAAATCTGTTTGAGTTATTTTCTAATGAGTGCTGTATATTTAGCTGCTGGATACAGGAAAAGCTCTGAAATGGAACTTCATGTTGACTTCTCGTAAAGTCAACCAAGGAGCACAGATCAGCTGATCATAACTTCATTTTGTAAATTACTAAAAAAAAGAAAAAAAAGAAACAGAAATAAACATCATGTACCATTTAAGCCTCCACTTTCATAACCACATGTGATCTATATTGAGTGCATTTCTTTTACTTGTGATGCAGCATGGATATTTACACTAACCATTCCTACAAATAGCTAATCAGCCAATCTTATGGCAGCAACTCATATCCTTATTGCATGTAGACATGTTCAACACGACCTGCTGAAGTATAAACTGAGCATCAGAATGGTGAAGAAAGGGTGCTGGTTTGGTGGAGTTGTAGGCAACCAGGCACGACCCATAGGTACACTTCTGCCGGTCCGGGTGCAAATCCAGCCTGTGGCTAGTTTGCAGAGGGTCCTCCCCTATTCTCTCGTGCCCCCTTCCACAAGCCTATCCACTGTCTCTCTCTCCTGTCAATTAAGGCCTAAAATGCCCCAAAATTAAGAAGACTGGAGATATGTTGCCTGGTGTGATGAGTCTCAATTTCTGCGGCAACATTCATATTGTAGCTTCAGAATTTGGCTTAAAAAACATGAGGGCATGGATCAATCCTGCCTCGTGTGGACAGTTCAGGCATATGGTGCTGGTGGTAATTTCATGGTGAGGGGGAGATTGTCTTAGCACAACACCACAGCCTACCTGAGTATTGCTGCTGCCTATGTCCATCCTTTCTGACCACAGTATACCTTCCAGTGAGATAATAGGTCTTGTCACATGGGAATATGACAACTACTGAAGATTATGGGGTAGTCAGTCAGGTATTTCCTGACCATCTCTTGGATCTATCTTTTAATCAAAGCCTTCAAACAAAGTTCCCACTCTTCAAAGAAAAACATACAGTCCATTAAAGGCACAACTGAATGATTAAAATGTGCTGGTTTGTTTGTCTGTTTACATCATGTCTTTGTTTCTATTAATCAAGGATTTGACTTAAGTTGAATAAAAAGAAATATAAAAAATGTCTCTGGAAAGAATCAACTGTAGCACTTTTTCCCTCCTCTTTGGAAATGTTCAGCTCTAAGGGGGGCAGGGATGTTATGGGAGACCATGATGATGAGCTCTGTGCTGACTGGCTGATAGATGTCTAATTGGAGGGGGAAGAGGGGTTACAGGCTGCAGAGGGGACTCTCAAAACAGTCATGACGTCTGCCTGTGGCAAGCAGAAAACACACATAAGGGGGAAGGCTGTATATCGTAGTTTCGTAAATGTTGTGATGTCCTTCTTCTCCACAAGTCCCTTCTAGCAACGTTAAAAGCAAAGAAAATTGAGTTTACAGGACAAAAGACCTGTAAAAGAATCCCCTTTTCTTTTGGTTCTGTCTGAGTCTATTAAAGAGTGAAAAATAAAATGTCCACAGTGACAGCCAAAAAAAAAAATCCTATTTTTGCATCACTTAAATAAGAAACCAGCCTGAAAAGAGCATCATAGGTGCCCTTGCTACGCTGTACTCACACCCCCTCATGTTCTAAAAAGCAGTTTCAGTTATTTTTGTATGACCATTACTCGGAGCATCTTTAAAGAAAATAGAAAGGGATTTTTCACACCAAATTAGCACATCTGCACACACATAACCTGCCACTAATTGCATTCCCAGTAGACACAAGGACACACACATTCACTGCTACTTATGTCCCATATTATGCCATAAACTAATCAATACATGATTTACACATGGATTAGGTGTACTGTGCTGAATCTGCAGGTGTTTGCCACAGATGAATGATTGATCCATTTTCCGTTTGACTGCAGTGGTTTGGTTATGCAACGCTTTAACGCTGACCAGACTCTCTTACAGCCTTCACTGCTTTCCATCTCTGACTTGTCATCTCATCTGTCCTCTTGTGCATGAATGCTGCACTGGTCTGTGCGTTGTTGTTTCCTTCTTTAAGGAAACTGGAGATCATGGACATAATGGTAATAGGTTTGCTGTTTATTTATAGAAGTGGTTTAGCAGTTTGGATGCCACATAACAAGGAGTATTCAGGGAAAAACATGCAGCCAGGCCTATTGGTAAAGTAAGTAATAAACCAATTAAGAGTCTGAGCTGCTTATGAGGAGAACTTTTGTTCCTTTTTACAAAAAAAGCTAAAACTATTAACCACAGTTCTGGACCACATAGGAGAAAACAATAACTATTGCATGAAAGTTATATTCCTCTGCAAAGAATACAGTCATCAGAAATTTTTATTATTATTTTTTTTAACAAAATATGTTATGACATGGCTAATTTGGTTTTGTTTTGTATGGCTTTTCTTGTATTTCCCTGTTTAGACCTGTTGTTCCTCCTGTCTCATGTCTCCTGTTTTGTTTTGTATTGTGTTTCTTTTGTTTAGACCTCTTGTGTTTCCTGCTTCACTGTCATGACCCTGTTCTTGGTTTTAGTTAACTGACCCATTTTGTGTTCATGTTTTGTGTCTTGTCTTGTGTTTCCTGTTTTATTTTGAAATCCCTGTGTTCCTTGTGGTGTTTTCCTGCCCTCCCTTCTGTGTGTCTCTCTGATGATGATTCGCTCCATCTGTGTGATCGTCTCACCTGTGCTTGATGTTTCCCCAGTGTTTTTAGTCTCTGTTCTCCTTTGTCTGTGTTGGGTCATTCGTCTTCCCAGTTTTACTCCATGTGGATGTCTTCAGTGTTTCTGTGTTTTCTTGAGCTTTCCTCCAGTGGTCCTTCTGTTTTGTAGGTAGTTTCCGTTTTTGTTGTACTTTTTTGTAGAGAGATTTGGATTGCCATTTTGAGTCTTACCTTCAGTGTTTTTTAATTGTTTAATTTGTTCCTTTGTAAAAGATTTGTTTGTGTATTTTTGCACTCTTTTGTAAAGGATTACTTTTTAGACTTTAATCCCTTTTAGTTTATAATAAAGCCTTTTTTGTTAAATCTGTATTTGGGTCCTTCACCTTTGTTTTTTGTTAGATTTCTTTGGGTTTTCAACCCCTGACAATATGAAGTAAGGGAAGCTTTGAGAGGCTTGAAGTGGGCCTGGACCCACTAGTTGATGATCACTAATCCAAGATCAACAAAATTCTACTTCTTCATCCTTCAAACTTTGCCTTAACTCTGATTTAAATGCTCATTTTTACTGACTGCTAGAATCTGTTCACAGTTACTAATGTTCAAAACACCCTCTATTTTTCCATATACTAAGTGCTCCTGATCCAGCTGTATTCTCACTCTGTCTGAGACGCTCTGTTGGAGTTCCTGCCCCCTTAAAGGGTCCAGTCTGCTGTGATTGGTTGACAGGTCAGCTCTGTGGTAGTTGATCAGTTCTGTGCACCAGACTGTCAACAACTCTGCATCCATTCTACAGTTTGTGCTCCGCAGTGGGCTTGCTACAGTGAGCCAATAGGCTTAAACTGCAGATGAATACTGGTAGGCATCACACTGGTAGCTGCCAGTGCCATAAACACAGGAGAGGGAGAAGTCCTGATCCCTGACCTATGACCTCTAAACTCAAAGTTAATCCTTGAGTCAGACTGGACATTCATGCAAAATTTGAAGAGTATCCCTCAAAGTGTTCTTCAGCGGCCTATTTGGTGGGACAACTCTAAAATACAATGCCTCCAGCCCAGGTTTATTAACAGTGAAGAGGAAAATAAAAAGAAAGATTGAGGAAAAATCCTCTCTATATGCAGGATATTAAAGTATAAACAGCTGTTACATAAGGTGCAGGTAAGACAGATCTGGCAAAGATCCCCCGTGGTAACACAGCCCTGTCATCAAGGGGGAAATATTTTGGCCTCTTGTATCAATCCAATCTCTGTTGTGTAAAGTTTATCTTCCATCACTGAGACTGTGGTGACTGATGGCATTGGATGAGTTACCGGGGGTTTTTCAGCGGTTTCCATCTTGGCAGTGAGTCATACATCTGCAAACTCCCTGAGGATTAATGTGTGGACCAAGTCTGTGAAGGAGGAGAGCCAGGAAAAGAAACCACTGGCTGAAGTAAGTGCAGAGCATTTATGAGCACTTTTCAATAATGATAGAGATGATAATAACAATATTACTTTAAATACAATCATTATAAAACAGTTTTGTATCAAAAGGCATGATTTGCTTTGAACCTAGTTGCACATGAGGCTTGACCCTGTTCACAATGCAAGTGTTTTATAATATCTTTTCTGTTTTTTCTGTCTTAAAATTAAAAGTGTATTGATCAAAATCCTGCCTTTGGATTATTCATACAACAGTGTGCATGTGTTGCCCAATTTGTTAAACAGCTGCTGAAAAACATATTTTGTACAAAGAGAGTGGTGCAGTAACGATTCAAAAAACATGGACATGTGTTAGCATTTAGGACTTCCTGGTTCCCAAGGCCAAAAGTATATAGGATCTAGATATAAAAATAAGATTCCTGAAGATCATGAGATCATAATGTTTAAAATGAAATGCATCTGATGTTGTCTGATTTGGAATCTTAAACCATTGTTGTGCGTTTCAATGACGGTTGCTAACAAACTGCTAACAAGGACTACAGAGATGGCAGGTTTGATTATCACAAAGAACAGAACATAAGTTTAATCTTTTTTTATTTGATACAGAGCTTATTATCAGCAATGATCCAAAACACAGTGAAAAATCCCATAGGCTTTCAAGGGATACGCCAGCATTTTTTTGTTTTCGTGTCTTGGCTCACTCCTGAGTCCATGACAAGCAGATAGACACCATTCTTTCCATTGTGTGTGCAATAACAACGAAGAGACAGACAAAGCTTGGCCACCGCTAGTTAGCTTAGCTCAAACACTGGGAGTCAACGGGTATAGCTAGCCTGCCTCTGCCTACAGTCATCATATTAACTCCTCAGCAACTCTAAATGCTCCTGTGTGCTTCTCGTGACTATTATCTTCACCTACCCATAAACAGAGGCTTTGTTTTGCTGACCTACTTCCGCAGTGGTTTGCACTAGAGACGTGATGTTTGCGAACGAGTCGAGTCTTTTGAACAGCTCTTTTAAGTGAATGATGAGAACTGATTCGCAGCTGTGAGAGAGCCATTCGTTTGCGAGCCATTCTTAAATGCAAATTGCTTGCAGCTGGTGCAGGTGGACAATATGTACAGTATGTTTTCACAACTGTTACTATGAGCCATGGCTATATTGGAGGTTAAATGTTAGTTGAAAGAGGATTTTACGTTTCCATAATGATGAAACTAACTTGAAGAGAAAAGAGACAATTTTTTGATCTACAATTTTTAAGACAAACCTCAAACATAACTGATCTTTTACTGGCTTGCTAATTGGTTTCGGACCAACCGATCAGAATCAGAATCAGAGAGCCTTTACTCAAAACAGCTGTTGCCGGGTTAGCCAGTCAGACAACTGTTGTTTGGCAGAGTCTATTTTAATGCATAGTGGTGAAATATTTATCATGATTTTGTCACTTTGACATTAAAAATCACAAAAAAGCTTACCTACACTCAACACTTAACCCCCTTCCCCCTGTAATTTGTTCTTTTTTCTTTCCCTTTGGCCAAATTTTAAAACAAATTAATTTTATTAACATTGAGGAGAAGTTATTTTCAATTGTTTTAAATGGGAGATAGTCTAACCTGCGTAACAGTTACTAAAGAGGGCAGTGGGTTGATAAAGGGAAACTTCCTGTAAGACAAAGGGTCAGTTAGGGCTATATGACATACTGCATCCACTGTAGCTAAACATGAGGAAGCTATGACACTATTACATTGCTACTGTTATGAATGGTTGCTACATTACACACTCTTAATCTCCCCTTAGCTCCATTTGTTGCCATCCCTTTTTAGCCTTCTAGCCCCTATCATTGTCTTGAACAGTAACAAAAAAACTTGCTAACTTTACCTTAATGCTATTGTGTGACCTAGCATCAGAAAGCCAAACAAAACTCTAACAACAAAACACTGGCATTTTTTCAGTAACATGGTGCTAAACGCATGTGAGCAGGGTACTCTATGGAAATGGGATAAATGCAATTCTGTCCATTAAAAGTTATAGTACTATTAGATACACTTTGAAACAAGTTTTGAAAGTTGTTTTAATTTATTTAATTGACTCCAGATGTCTTATCCCTATGGGCAGATCTTTCCAAAGACTAAAATGGTGTTAAAACACATCACATCACACTGCAGGATTCTTGAATAGACAAAATGCCAAAAGTGGTTTACTGTCCAACCGTTTAGCAGATTCAAAAATATATCAATGTGCTCTTGATAGATGCAGATCCTTAGTTTATTTATATTTAGTTCTTGGCCCTGATTTTCATAGGTCTCCAAAGGCAAAATACCACATTTTTCTGTTTGCTTTTATCCCAAAATATATAAAAATGTGCAGTGTGTCCAAAAAAGTTGTTAAGACTTGCAGTGGGAATTAACTGAAGTGGGTTAATGTTAACACTGACCTGAAATAACTTTGACGCTCTTGCCTCAGACTTTCCTTTCTCAACAAAGACTTTCCTCTCTATCAACAACATAACACCGGCATACTGTGAAAAATATTTACACTGTATTTAAATTACCCCTAGTTTGTACATTTTCTATCACACCATGCAATCAGTGGATCTACATTTTTGTTGATCTTATTAAGGTTGGTATTTTCCAGCTCAATGCATAGAAATGCTTCCCAGAAACGAGAGGAATTATTCCTAGAAGGTTACTTTAAAAGCAAATGCTTTTGTATGTCATGTACGTAAGCATGGCACGAGGATGGAAAACATACAATAAGAGCTTCAGAGCAGCCTAAAGCAGCATTAAAGTAGGCTGGCTGTCACAGGGCAGACTCCAAAACAAACTCACAGCAGTTACCCTTGAATAACTTCAGCACACTTTTCTGGTGAACCTTTCAGCAAAGTCTTCCATGAGGCACCAACATGTCTGGAAGAACAACACAAATTAAAAAAACGATCAAATCTTAAGACGACAACACCCATGTTAAGCATTCCTTGATACATGTTACATTCTGACCTATCAGTGACTTGTTTCCTGCTTCCTATTTGACACATCAATCACAACGTTCACAGGAGTAGTCTCATATACTGAATTGTACATCTTAAATTGGTGTGTACGTTTTCATAGGAACAAAACTCTGCCAGCCATCTGTGGCATTTAAGTGATTTTGTCACCATCACACATTTGAGGATAGATTGTTGTGTATTCTTTGTACATTGTTCAAAGAAACTATTCAGTCACAAGATCCTGCTCATGATAGTTGCAGTCCTTCATATTTGTTTGTTATTCAATCCCTTTGTGTATCTCTTTTTGAATTTCCTCTCCTTCAGGCTAAAATCTTTATTCTATTCTCACTTGTGTTACATCACCAGCAGCAAACATGTGGGATTGAGGATGATTTTGGAAAGTACAAAGCTTCGGTTTGGTCTCCGAAAAAGCCTCTAAGGTTGTTAAAACATCTCTCCCCTGTTAATAAGCACTTTATTTGGCTGGTGGTTTGACAAGAGGCAGAATGATGGTCTTTGAATCGACAATAGTGGCCACAAAAGCCTCGTAAAACGCTCAGAAATGACAAATGAGCTTTTTCCAGTCCATGACTGCTTTCACTTCCTCTGGATCTATTCTTGTCTCAGACACTGTGTCCCACATACTTAACTGGTGGTTTGAAAGATTGCAGGTATACGAGGATGCACAGCAGTTTCATGTTTCCCACAGTCTGCTCTATGAGCCCTTTGAAACAACAGGGGCACTATTGATTTCTTAAGGTATCATGTGGATGCTTTTGCAAAGTGGCAGCCAATATTCAAAGATCAAGTGAGGTAAACATTTATATCTGACAAGCTGTGAAAAACAGTCACAGTAGTTAGGCTGAGAGAGAGACAGCCATTTCACATTAGCATTGAAGTCAATTAAAAGTTAGAGCTGGGCAGTTATTCTAGTTTGAATTTTCATTTCAATTTTTGTCTTGACAACTGAATAATCCGGTTAAAAAAATCACTGGACATCCTGACAGTTTTTTTTTTTTTTGCCTTGTTTTAAGGTTTTTTTTTCTTTTTTTTTTACCAACACAAACCCCAAAATGTGAAAAGTGTACATACAAACAGAATACAATGATTTGAAATCCTTTTTGACCTTTTTCCAATTGAATACACTACAAAGACAAGATATTAAATACTCAAACTGATAAACTAATTGTTTTTTTTTTTGCAAATATTCACTCACTTTGAATTGATGCCTGCATCATGTTCCAAAAAAGCTGGGACAGGGGCATGTTTACCACTGTGTTACATCACCTTTCCTTTTAGCAACACTCAATAGCATTTGGGAACTGAGAGCACTGATTGTTGAGGCTTTGTAAATTGCAGTCTTTATCATTCTTATTTGATGTACAACTTCTTTTACTCACAATCTAGGATCTGTGTTGTCATATTTTGTGCTTCATAGTGTGTTACACATTTTCAATGGGAAACAGGTCTGGACTGCAGGCAGGCCAGTCTAGTACCTGCACTCTTTTACTACAGCACATGCAAAATGTGGCTTGGCATTGTCTTGCTGAAACAAGCAGGGACGTCCCTAAAACAGAAGTTGTTGGCTGGTTTGTTTTTGAGTGTGAGCTTTAAAGGAAGTATTTAAGAGTGTTAATAAGATGTTACATTTATAATCAAGGAATGAAAAATGACCTTAAGCTTTGACATATGACCTTCAAAGCAAAACAGTTTGTCCTTTTGTCAGAATTGACTTTTGTGCAAAGTTTGAAGCATGTCCTTTAAAGTACTCTTGAGATATGGCATTCACCAGAAAGTGATGAACATGCGGCCTTATGACCTTTAGATAGATAGATGGATAAATGTTTATTGTCACTGTTACTTTTTTTTTTTTTTTTTTACAAAAGAAAACACAAAACTGAAGGTGCAGTTGACTCAGTGTACTGTTGTCAAAGAGATAAAAGGCATTTAAAAGAGACAACCTATCACCTATTAAAAATAAGTTTATTCTTTTGTCAGTGTGTACATAGTTCAAGAAAACTCTCTCAAAAGGTTTGACATGGTTTTCGTATGATTCACACAGACAGAAGACTGGACTGACAGGGAACCCCAAAACATAATCCTGCTGGCCTTGTTTGATTCTCCTGTGTTAAAAGCCAAGGCAAAAAGTTGGGTCTGATTCAAGTACCAGGTCGGTTTCTCCATAGATTATGAGCTGCAAAGACTCTGTATGAAACATTCAAGTACCTGGGATTAATTATTTCCTTTGTGGTAATAACAAAGAATGATTAATACCTCTTTTCTGTGTCACAGACATTACTAATCAGTACCTGACTCATTAGTGCACCTTGAGCCCGTCGACCCTTTGTTCAAGTGTTTGTTTCCATCGCCCCTCTAGGTCCCACTCTCAGACCATGGCAGTACAAGCTGACATTAAGTGTGTGGGGTATTAGGTAACAGGTCCGTGGGCAGGGGGAGGACATGTGTTCCTGTTTAGGTTCAGTGTGATTAAGTGATTCTGCAGTGAGGTGTTTCCTTGACATTTGCGATGAAAGAGAAAGAGACAGGATGTGTATTATTGAGCTGTTTTTGTTCGGAAGCCCTTCATTCATCTTTACTGTTTACATCGGTGCCATTTAATTCAGAATAATAGCCTTCTAATAATCAAACTGATAAGAAAATAATTATTTATGATCACTTTTACAAGTACACGTTCATACGCAGGGATGTAGGATTTCTTCAAGAGTTTTTTCTGCATGGTTTGGTAGATAAAAACAATAAACTATTCAACACTTGGATCCATGAACTTCTGTTTGTTTCTTCAGCATCCAAGCAGACATTAATATTATTCAATCTCGTCTTGTATCAGAATGACTTTAAAATTCTGGTATCATGACAAAATAACTACCTTTGCCTTACATCTTCAGAAACTCAACTACAGTCTAATCCATCCATCGGTTTATTATTTTTCCCCTTTAGTAAAACCAATCAGTTTGTATTTTGTATCACTGGAAAGTCTGATTAGTCATCTTCACAATGTGGTACAACTCGTAAGGATTGTGCTTTGAAATGAGCAACACAGCTAAAGATGTGGGTAGTCAGACTTTGGACCAAGTTAAATCAGACTGGTGAAGTCAAAGACAGACTGCAAAGTGGGCGTCCCAGGAAGACAACACCCCAAGAAGACCAGTTCCTCAACTGTGCTTCACTTAGGTACTTAATATTTTCTTCCAGGTGAAGAGGGGATCTTGGCACACTTTTTGGGGGCCACACACTTTTAGCCGTGTTGCTGATTCCATGAATACACAGTTCTTACAAGTTGTACCTCATTGTAAAGGTGACTAATATATACACAGTCTGGAGTTTACGATTTTTTATTTATTTATTAAAGCAGTCTGGCCAAAAATCAAATCCAAATCTGAATACAGACATTTTCCATTTTCCGAAGATCAAAAGACATTGAAAATTGTATTATCACACTTTTTAAATAGCCACACCTTATATATTTTGATTGTCAAATGAGTGAATGTGTTGTGCCTAAATTGTTTCCTACAAAAATGGGTCCTTGATTTATGTGTTTTTAAATACAAAGAATTCATTTGGGTATTTCAGCAAACAGGCAAGTTCTGTCCAGTCTTCAAAGTCTAGAAATGAAAACATGGAGGTAACACACTCTCAGGCTTCAGATGACTTTAACCCCTTCTAGCCGTCTTTAAGTCTACGTAAATTAATTATTTACACATTTATTCTGATTCTGTAATATCTGTGATACTAAGTTATTATCTCCTGTTTTGTTTGTTTGTGGACAGGATAACTTAAAAGTGTACAGATGAATTTTGATTACATTTCAGGGAATGTTGGTCATGGCTCTAGGAAGAGGTGAGGAGATTTTGGAGGTGTGCAATTTTAAAGGATCAGTTTTCAACATTTTTGATAATTACTCATCTGACAGTGTTGGCAATGCCTTGGTGGAGGTTTGTGCTCTTGGAGTACTTCTAATTGTGACATAGTTTCATGTGCTTGAACTCGGGTGATTAAAGTGAGTGGCAGAAAATCAGCCAACACACTTGTAAAGGGGAGTTACGCAGTGATGTCATTTGAGGCTGATGAGACGAGGAAGCTGATTCAACTGAGACTGAGGGTTGATGGTAAGATAGCCGATGATGTGGTCTAAGATTCATATGAGTAAGTAGCTGATGAAATAGGAAGATTTGATGAGGGTTTCGTGTGACGATGTGATTCATGTACTACAGGAAGAGGAAGCAATCATTTCAAAGATAGCTGCGACATGATGCACAAACAATCAAGGGGTGGAGGAGTACTATTTCATAGCTGTGGCCTTGATGGGCATCAAAACCTTCAGGGTGAAAATTTGGGGCAGGGTTCCTCTAGCTCTGCACCACAAGCATCAAGCCTGCATGTCTGTGCCTGCTGCAGGTGCTGTGATGATCTATGTTGGAGCTTGGCTGCACGTGCACCAGATGTGGAGGTTAATGCGCAGTGAGTGAATCACATGCACTGTAGATCCTTTTTACATTGAGCCATAAATAAATAGATGACAACATGATAGGGCATGAGACTCAAACAAAGGGTCCTTGTCCAGTCAGGAGGCTTTCGTCTTTAAGCCAAGTCTCAAGTCACTTCTGTGCATGATTTCAGTTTGACACAAGTACAAGGCTCAGATACCACTAACAGGTGATAGGTGATCAGCACTGGACATAGAAAGCACAGGCGGAAGAACACATTGCCATTTGCTGCATAGTAAAATAGTGCCAAACACAGAGACCTCCTGGAGAAAAAATGAAGCTCTGGATTTTTTTTACCCAATATTACATTCAACTCAACGATAGCTTTGTGGCTTGTTACTACATAAAACCCTCACAGTTATGTGAATAACTGTACCAACCAACAGCAGTGTACAGTCTCAACTTGTTCTCCTTAAAGGTGCATCCCTGCTGAGAGTCCTTTGAGCCACTTCATTGATTACTGTCAAATACCTGATACAACCCAACCTCAAAAATACTGAAATATCACTTTAAGTAAGTCCACATCTGACCAATGAGAGCACTCCCTGTTGGCTTGTACGTCACAGTCAGTCAAAATATTGAACATGGCAGCCCGTTTGAATGTGTGATTGTTTTAAGTGACAAAAATGACAAGAATAATAAATTTAAAGATAATGTATGGAGGAAGATGGCATAGGAGCTACAAAATGACAATGGTGAGAATACACTCAAGCTTTTACCGTTGTGATCAGTTGGTCTTAAAGCACCTGTGCTACAGTTTCAGCTCCAGACATAAACTCACTTAAACCCACCAAGTTTTCTTCTGCTTTACACAATTAAATGTAGCCATTCAGTTTCTGTTTATTAAAATCAGCCCAAGTTAAAGCCACTTGATGTTGAGGCTGCTTTGTTCCTTTTTTCCTCTGCCAAGGAGGCTATGTTTTTGCCAGGGTCTGTCCGTCTGTTTGTTTGTCCGTCTGTTTGTTTGTCTGTTAGCAAGATTACGCAAAAACTACAGGATGGATTTACATGAAAATTTTACCAGGGGTGTGGTTTGGTCCAAGGAAGAAGCCATTACATTTTGGTGCTGATCCACATATTTGTCTGGATTCAAAAAAATTCCCAAACTTTGCTGAAAATCCCATAACTTAACATTGGGCTGTATTTTAAAAAATCATATCTCTGGCATCACTTGATGGATTCGCTTCAAAATTTACAGGATAATATATATAATACACTTCTATCATCAAGGTAAATTTCATCTGAATCCCATCTAGATTGACGTCATAAAAGACATTGAAGTTTATAAAGGCAAATCTCATTCATTTCTCCTTAGCTGCTGTGAGGGTTTTGCCCCCTTTAGGTCATTATGGGAATTGTAATTTATTTGAAAACTGGCGTCAACATTTTCAAGCCTATGTCACTAAATTACCCAGCTTCCCTTGCAATGCCAGTGGAGGAGTTCTCCACATGGATAGACATGAGTGGAGACTAGGCCGTCCAGTCGGAGCGTGTGGTGATCCAGAGTTGTATCTTTTACAGGGTTGTGGAAAAGCCACTGCCATAACTGAGCTGCTTGGCGGAGGTCAGTGCTCCCCGAGTGCTTTTCTGGTTTTTAGAATGCAATCAATCTATACACAAAAAAATGTTGACTTTAATGTGAATAGAAAGATGCATTAAGAATTGACTAAAATAAAAAAATTCTCAATTTTGGAGTGACAGGGAGATGCAAACATGGCATGTGGCAGGCCCCAATGAGATCTGCAGCATGCCAGTCTTTTTGGTGGCATGCCACTACTTCCAGAGGGATTTTCCACCTTGCATAGTGGCACTTCAGAATTTGACATTGCAGTATGTAATGGTACATGGATGAAATTATAAACATGTTAATACCGATTAATAGCAGTATGCCACATTTAAAAACCTAATTGGTACTTGTTTTGTAATTTAAAGATAGCATGCAACTGTATGAAATCTGAGATATCAATGTTTCATGCATATTCAGGTCTTTTATTCCAACAAGTGGGCCTATAGCATTATTACAGCTACCCTAGTTGGCCATGTAGCAAAAGTCAGAACAATCTGTAACAGAAACAGAGATCCCTGTAAAACTGTAGAAAGCTCTACTTGAGGACGTATTATATGGTTAAGTTGATGCAGTCAACGCATTAGATGGACTTGGATTATTGGCAAGGATATGTCACTGAAATTGCAATAGCCACGGGGGGTTTCATTCGGCTGTACTCAAGCTGTTACGAAGTAAAGTTAGGTTTACAAATGTAGCACACTGCTATTATTTTGCAACAATATAAACACAATATTTATGCACAAAAATACACAAATTTCCTTCTGCATAAAATTACTTACAGCAGTGTTGTGTTTTCAGGTTGCACATACCACTGGGCAAGGTGGAAGATCTCACTTTAAGAAGCAACATGCCACTGAAAGAGCAGTAGGTGCCACTTTAAAGACTGGACTGCCACAAATCTCCCAGCATCCTGCTGCATCCCATGCTTGGACCTACTTTGTGGCAGCTTTGTGTCATTTATTTGCAAAGACTTTGGTGGGTAAAGGCCTTTTTGATGCATAAAGTCATAAAGTCAGACTTTTGAAAAACATCACACCTAGATATTAGACTTTCATGTGTCATGTATGTGTTTGGAGATTCAGATTTGATTCTGAGAAAATATTTTCTCCACTGCAGTTTAATCCTCCCAATGGTTCAAGGCATTGTTGGCGTCCCACTCTTCAGTTTGTGTTTATGAAGCAGTTAATCCAGGCACGAATCCAGCCTCCTCTCAGTGCGTCAGTAGGGCATTAATAGCACCAGGAGGCTCAAGTGATGCGTAATAAATGCTGCTAACCTACTCCTCCTCCTGCTCATATCTCTGCCTCATGACACGTTTGTCAGAGCCTGGCTGCACAGATGTGGAGACGCACTCTCACAAGCTTTGTTAAAGGGCTGGAAGAATAATCTCAATGAAGCTCCTGAGGGACTTATCTACTGTATAAAACCGCACTGAGGGTAAAAATAGAAACTGCCACTGATCCCTTGCAGAAGTAGAATGTCATGTGTTAGGGTGTGCAATTATAAGAGGGACAGATCAATACTTCAGAGGCATGTTTTGAATTTAAATTCCTTCTGTTATTTTTACACCACAGCAACGATCAATAAAAATGTTCTGATCAAGAACAGATGTATTGTAGGATGTGGGAATAGCGGATTAGTGGAGTAGAATGTTGCACATGCACAACAGATGTTTACAGCATCAAAAAACCCAGAAGGAGCGCAGGCCCAGTTATTTTCCACCACGGTGCAGGCATAGTAATTTAGTGTCATTTTGTTAAATTAATTTTCTCTTACTCTCACCCATACGCGCAGCTTTCCCTGGTCAGTGACTCTCTCCTGTCATTCCTTTGGCCCCTCACTTTCCATTAGTCTCCAGGCAACCAGAGTTTGATCCCTTTGGCGCTGTCAGGAAACTCATCTGCTGATTTTTTTTTTATGTAAAATTAGAAAACAGGAACCAAGGACAGGGAACAAAGTAATCCTTTTTTTTTTCTCTCAAGTGGGGGAGGTGTAACACAGGTCAAAAGACTGCAGCATAAAGTATAAATAAAGAAAATTACAGTAAGGAGATATTGGCATATATTGTTTCTTTCTATGGCTCATGCTCAGGGAAAGTTCAGGCCATGTGCCTCATACAACTCCACTTCAAAAATCTCAAACTATTCCTTTCAGGATAAACTTGACAGATTTGGAGATTGTAGATAAAAGGTCAAGGTCACTAGGCCTTATGATCATCATTCGCCTGTGAATATATTATCTCAAGGATGCCTTAAAGGATTTTCTTGTAATATAACACAAGGTCCACTTCATCTCAAGAAGAGAGCAGTGCAGGAATGATGTATTATTGTAGGCCAAAGTGGGGGTGAACATTTTTTGCTGGTTCCCTCGACTGTTTTCAAGATTTTTTATCTTAAACATATTTGGCGGGAGTAAAAAGCTATTATTAAGCTACGATGGTACGGCGATTTGACTTAGAAGCAACTACAAAATTTCCAATGTGTAACATCTGATTGTGACTTCTTGTTTGAGAATTTACCCTTAATCCAATGACGAGTTCAAGTTGGTCCTCATGGCTGTGGCAGTAGTGTATGAATTACTGATTACTAAAAACTTTCAGAAATGCTTGCTGTTGGGTCCCTGGCCATTTTGTGTTCCTTGTTAGCAGTTTGTTAGCAACTGCTATTTTAAACATACAACAGCAGTTTAAAATTATATACGCCTATATTAAATCATATTATATTATATATTATATTATATTTTATTTCCCATTAAACATTAAAATCTCATGTGTGTGTTTTAACCACAAACGTTATTTCAGTCATTTAACCAAAACAAGTAATCTAAATTCCAAATAGTTTAAGGCCTGGGAACAAGCAAGTGCTAAGTGCTAACTCACCTCTACGTTTATGGACTCATTCCTGGACCACTCTATGGAAAGATTACATTTTTGAGGCCAAAGGTCAAATAATCTCATAATCTTCAAGGAGAGAACGTACCCAAATAACTGACTCATGCCGTCACACTTGGAGTGCTGAGCGTACCAAACTTAGACTGTGAAAGATTTGGACGAAGCCATGTCATTGGAATCTTTAAAACCCTGTTAATGCCCTCTAATGAACGCTGAACCAGACTGTAAAGATGTTTATTAAGGCCTCAAAAACTGTATTTTCCCTGCACACAGTCATTTGGGTGTCAGGTTTCTGCAGCCAGCCTCAAGTGGACACTCTGGGTACTACAGATTTCAGCACTCCCACATGGGCCTCCATTTACAGCCCCTAAGGTAGCTGCCTGCAGTTACACTACCACTAAAGCAACCCCTATCCTTTGACCCACACTTATACTTCCACCGTCTGGTACTTGTCTGCCTTGAGGAATCATAAACTTCTGGGTGGTAGTTCTAGTTCTTTAAGTTTTGGTACTTTTCCATACTGTTGAGATGATTGCATTTTTAGAATTCAGCATCAGTCTGCGGTACATCATGTGGAGACAACAGGGAGTTTTGGGGTCAGTTTATAAATATGTGTGGCTTGAAAATTTGCAGGAAACCACATGTCTGGACTGAATATTAAATTATCATTTTTTAATATCCTCCTTTCTTTCGACCATCAGTCAAACTGTAGCCTCAGAGCAGTCCTGTGATGCAGAAAATAAGGTGTAACATACATCAGCAGGTTGCAGCATATTGCCTCAAATGACCACAGAACTTAAAAATACACCTTTTAAAGGGCAACATGCTCTTATTTATTTGTTATCAGATTCACATTCCATCCATCTGTGGACAATTTCCTGCCTATAATTACTGATTTCTCAAGATCTGTGGAGGATGAAAAACAGAATGTTTGAATTACTGATATTTTATTTTGCCACATTTTGAGTGCAGTGATATGTGTCCAACTTGAGGAGTTAATTGGGAGTTTTGGGAACATTGTTTTTTGTATTTGTGGCAATAAGTTAAGGTAGGAAACCACATGTCTATGATTAGGGGTTTTGGAGGATCACTGGTCTTTTGATTCAATTCTGCTACAATTATCCGTCAATAATTCAATCTGATAAGACATCCCCATGGGTTACATCCTCAATTTTCCAAATTAATTCACACAGTTACCGAACCACCAAAGCTAGGATGTCAGCTGTTATTAAGACTGCCTCTGAAATTGCCAAAAGTATATCTATATTTGTGAAAAAATACATTTGTATTATAATTTCTGCTGCAGTTCGTATCTGCAGTACATCAGAGGAGATAATAAGAAATCTGAAATACTGATGGTATGAAGTCTGCAGGAAACCACGTCTGTGATGCATATGAAGTGTTCCATGTTTGATAGTCTGTCAAACCTTCACACTTGATGCTGTGTGATGCCTTTAAGACTGGATAAGGATGATTTGTTGGTTATTTTGATAGTTTGCTCCACCATTAGTTGGAAGGTTGAGGGTCCGGGCCCAACTCTGGCTGTCACATGTTGATGTGTCCTTGGGCAAGACTGCCAACCCCAAGCTGCTCCCACTGCTGCGTCAGTGGCATGTAAATTGGTTTAAAAGGGAGAGGATGTGTGAGCAAATGTTGATGGACAACTGACAAAAAGAGTCTGAACCATCAGTGAGTGAATGTGGGAGTGAGTAGGTGTGACCTGTGGTGTAAAGCTGCTTTGTGTAGTCAAAGAGACTGGAAAAGTGCTATATAAGCTCAGGCCATCTACCAAGTTAATTTACATCTTATGCTAATGGATCATAAAAGAGTTTTTAAAAATAATACTAGCAAAGTAAGTTAACTCCTACTTATAACTACTACTACTAACTACTTAGAGCTGGGCAACTAATCAAATTTAATCAAGATTACAACTACTGCCTTCCACAATTATTAAAAACTGAGTGATTTAGATGTATAGATGTGCTTACATGACATGTTGAACTCTTTTTCTTTTTCCATTCTTGTTATTAGAATTATTTTGAGGTATTTTTATTTTTACAAGAATATTTTCTTGTATTGTCTGTTCTTCAATGTTCAAATAATTGTTTCAATATGTTTAATGAAACCATGTGCTGCATGTTTTACAATTAGAGAGTAATCATGTTTCATAATTGTGTTCTCAATATCTATTAAAATAATCATGATTATGATTTTGCCATAGTCTAGTGGCCCTACTACTACTAACAAAAACAAAACATATAGCAGTAACCCAAGATTATGTACATTTTCTGAAGGTATGCATGCCATTACTTTGCATCTCATACTGAATTGTGTTGGCAGATTCTGTTGTTTTCTTCATGTTTACCACTTCATAATTTATGAAAAAGATGGGCTACCAGTTACCCACCCCTGGGTTCAAAGGTTTCAGCATAATGCTTAAAATAATTACAACACACTGATAACTGGAAGAGCTCCAAGAGCACAAACCTCCTCCGAGGCATTTCTGACATTCTTAGCCAAGTTACTCTGGAAAATGTGGAAATCTACATTCCTGTGAAAATCCCTGGATACACATTTGAATTGGGATCACCACCAAAACCTAATCACTTCTGTCTCGTACCATGACCAACATTCCCTAAAAATGTCATGAAAATCCACAGAGAACTTTTTGAGTTATGTTGCTCACAGACAAAGAAACAGACAAACAGGCAAAAATATAACCTACTTGGCAAAAGCAGAAAATGCCTAAAACAGATGCATATTGTGTTACATGTATTCCATTTTTGATTTTTCAAGTCTTCAAAGTCAAATAAATTGTGTTCACTTCTCTAAATTGGTGTAAATGCTAAGGGTGAAAGAACTTTGTCATTTCGTGTATTTTGATTGCTGGAATCCAGCATGTGTCTGCTTTAAATCAAAATGAAATAGTTGGCAGTTTAAATATTTGTGGCATGAAACTGCAGGAAACCGTGGGTCTATGTGGCGTATTAAATGATCATTATTTAACATCCATCTCTCTCTGTAATCAGACAAAACTTTAACTCTGTGCAGTTTGGTGCCTGTGACACTGTGACGGGATGATCTGAATAACAAAACAGTTTTTACTCAAATAAAATTTTGAAGCTTAATATCTCAACTTATCACAGCACTCAGTTTAAAGCTATGGTCTACGATTTGGAAGCTTGGTACATCTTAATAACACCGTTTATAAGGCCGTTATGGCCCTATGGTCCGATCTATGCAATATAAAGACCAAAAAGAATGAAAAAAATCCATTCAGTATATTCGCTGCAAAGCGGCATAATAGTTGACCAATCCGAACCGCCGTTCCCCGCGGTTCGGATTGGTCCGTGAGTCCATCCAATTCCCTGTCTCCCCTGCTCCGCACCGTCCAGCCCATGGTCCCGCCTCCTCCCCACTACCTCCCTGTACCGGTGAGCAGCTAGCTGCACAGCTACTGAAGCGTCATGGAACCGGAGAAGACCAGCACCGAAACCGATTTTAGCATAAGTTAGCCACGCATCGTTAGCATTGTAAACTGAGCTGGTGAAGACACGTCGAGAAAGGTAAATCCTGATCGGCTAACAGTGGCAACGCCAGACCCGCTTCGCCACCGGTCCAATTGAAATGGCTACCGCTGTGTGTTACAAGGGGGATGACTGTCGTGTTTGTTACTTTCAGCTATGAGCAATCTCAAGTTGTTGTTGCTGCTGATATTTTCTGCCGGCCGGCTTCGTGCTCTATCAGAGGGGGCGTGTTGTTAGGAGGCGACACAAGCTGGGGGGCGGGATCTTTGAACACGGAGGGGAGGGGTGAGTGAAGGGGGGGCAGGCTGCGTTTCTCAAATCTGTCTTAACAGCCAAACTGGTTTTCAGATCGTAGACCATAGCTTTAACAAAGTTCAGCATAGAATTAAATGCTATCAAATCTTTATCTATATTTAACTCTCTCCAGCTTATATTTAATGATTTCTCTGGATTTGTAAAATGTAAAGGGGGAAAAACTGATTGCCCTAAATAAATATAAGTGTATTTGTTAAATTTTGCATGCAGAGTCATGTGTCTGTGATTGGGAGTCTTAAATATTTCTGGCATGAAGGTTTGCAGGAAACCACATGTCTATGGTGCATTTTAACTAATCTTCCTTAAACATTCTTGTATTTTAGCATTATCCCTCCAAGCATTATTCTCAGTGAAATTTGAGCCCATGTTCCTGAAATCGTAGATTTGTGTAACAAACCAAAGTGTAACATCAGGTTTGTCATGAGGCTGAGGCCTGATGTATTTCCTTGATTCTAAATATTCTGGTATATTCTGTGTGGAGTGATGTGTGCTCTGCAGATTATGATGTGAGAGTTGGGAGTGCATGCAGTGCTGATGGTGTGTTTTGTTGGAGATCAGTCCAACTTGATCTAAAGTTTCTATTGATTATTGAAGGGTATTTTTTTCTGATTTCTGAATTGTCTCCCTCCACATCAGGAAGTTGAGCTCTCATGAGTCTTGAGCAGTGGTTTTCATTATGTCCAGGGCACCATTAGGACCAAATCAAAATCTCATGGCACACTGTATTCATATTCTCACAAATAAGCTTCTTTATTATGTGCAACAGTATTAATCATTAAATAAATCTATAACTGGACATGTAATACTGTATCTCACCAGATACAGGCGTTTTTCTTTTTCATAATGTTACATTTAAACATACAAAACTTATAAGAAGTTAAGAAGTCCTCATAAAACCTTGTTTGATGATTTTCCCATTCCTCACTATTGATGATCAATGAGGAGAACAAGTCAAAGATGCATTTTGGCTTCCTTCTTTAACCTAACAATGTCTCTATAGTAGTCCACAGTCCCATAGAGCTGTCTATGCCCTTACACCTGGACAACGCCAGATGCATGTGGCTTTCACAAGTCTGGTGGCACTATAGCTTTTGGCTGCATCTCCCTGCTGTCACAGCTCCATTTCTCTGTAAATGTCACTCCAGTTTTGAGCTTTTATTGAAAGTTTAGAAAGAACCACAATAAATTTCCTCCAGGAAACCTGATCTACTGCACAACTGGAAACCTGCAGAATGAACGGATGGACAAGGAGAGTTTCTCCACCGAGACAAACTGAGTTTTAACTTCTAAAGGTCTCATGTCCTGGTGCGTTTCACCATTGACAGCTTGTCTTTGGTGCCTATTGAGCAGTGATTTGATTTAAGTGTAATAAAAAAAATGAAAAATGTCGTCTCTGTAGAGCGTCAGCTGCAGCCTCCACCTACACATGTAGGCTATGACATAATTAACTCCAGGAAGTTAAAAACTGATGTAAGGGGCATTTTCTTTAAAGGAGCAGAGAGCATTTCTCCATGAACTTAAAGTTTAGTAAAAGGCGTCATCTTCTTCTTCCTAGGCTCCTTCTGACAACATTAAAAGCAAAGAAAATTGATTTTGCTGGACCTTTAAAGACACTAGCAGGAAGTTTAATTTGATGGTTTCAATCTTTTCTGGACAAAAAACCCAGCTGGATTGATGTAAATATTTCCCTCTGGTTTTCATTTCCTTGTCTGTTTTAGCTGAGAAAAGCGCGTACTTGCAAAATAAAAAAGAGAAGCCCCTTCTTTGATTGTGGAACACATGCAGCTCACACTGGCAGTCTGAAAGCTTTGACCTGGTAACATGCTTGCTGAAATCAAAACACACACAAATCACTGCTGTCACAAATACATCCAGTGTGAAATGGCCCTAAGAGCCTGTTGTTCCATGTTTGGTGCTGATGGATCTGATTTGTTGGTTTTTGGCCATGATCATGTCATTAAAAAGCACAATCTGCATAAGACAAGACAAACATATAAATAAACATATTTATTTTGTTTTAAATCCAAGGTTGAAAAGTGACTGCATTCGGCAAAAATTGGATCATAAGCCTTCCTTCTACCGGCTGTGATCTTGGGAGCTCGTCCTGACTCCATCAGAAATCTCACTTAAAATTACAGGAAAAAGTGCTGTAAAAAAAATCTGTAGAATAAAATTTACTCAGTGTGCAAAGGCCTTCTGTGTTTAATGATCTGCACCATCTGACCGCACATGCCTCACAGAGACAATTCATTAATGACTAACAGCAGGTGTCCAAGGGCCTGGACAATCTGTCATGTGCATTTAGATGTTAAAAATGTATTAAACTGTCTGTGGTCTCCCACAATTTTTAAATTGGCCAGTATTTGAAAATGTTCTTGTATGTAGCCAGCCTTAGACAACTTTAATATTCGTACCATGAAACTTTTCAGGAAACCATGTCTACACAGCATATTGAATTATCTTTCTTTAATATCCTCCTCTCTCTCCGTAACCATTACTAATTTTTCTCTTCGTGCTGTTTGGTGCCTGTGACGCTGTGAAGGGATGATTTGAATGTTTTCAATTTAATTTCAATTACACAACCTGTTCCTTCTGCATGAGGCTTTCCAGAAAGGTATTTATTTTCTTCCCCCCTTAAAAATGCCAAAAGTCTAGAACAATATTGTGACTGGCGGTCTTCCTCCTCCTCCTCAGCCTGGGAAGAATGATAAAACACAATCTGCTCAACGGTCTGCGACTAAAAATATCTAATAAAATTAAAGCAGGGGTTGGAACAGGAAGGCCACCTCATCCTTTACTCCTGGCACAGGCCAAAAATTTCTCAATAGCCATTTACGTAACATTCATCCCTCAGTAATTCCTGAAATAATAAAGCGTTTAATTCCTCTTCATCTCCCCGCCTTAAGCATGTTGTTGTTGCAGTCCATCCTCCATTAAAAGCTATTAACTCAATAGAAGAACCTATAGAAGCTCATGCTCTGTTACTCAAACATGCAAATGTAAATGTTAAGTTTCATTTAAACTCTTTCTTTTTTTCAATATTAATGACAATGATTATAGTTAAAGTACAAACCCCAGCTCAAATGAAGTTAAAATGTTGTGTAAAACAAATGAAAACAGAATATGAATCATAATTATGGTTTGCAAGTCCTTTTTGACCCACATTCAATTGAACACAAGACAAATTATATTCAATTAAATATAAGTCAAAAAGGATTTGCAAATCACTGTTTTCTGTTTTTATTTATGTTTTTCAAATTGTCCCAACTTCATTGGAATTGGGGTTTAAAGTCTTCAAAGTAAAGACTTCTGGTGTGTGGTAGGCAGCTACTGGTTCAGAACATTAGACGATACAAAATTGATACAATACTTATCCTGCTATTTAGAGAAAATGTCAATAAAACCAGTTCATGTTATGAGGTAAACTTAAAAAAACAGCCAAACAAACTCATCAGACGTCTCTTACTGAGCAGGAAGCAGTCCATGTAGGCACTCAGGATTCACATCTGATGTTTATTAGCAGTGGTTTCCTGGCTGCTCCACTCATTCTGCGTTTGACGTTCATGGTGGATTCTTCTGGTTGAATTGCTGTCTGTGTGTGCCAATTAAATAAACTCCCACTTGCACACATTGGATGACTGGATATGCTGCTGTAGATGACTGGATGGGTGTTAAGTAAGCAGACAATCCAGGAGGGACAAGTGACAGCAAATTTAGAGCTTTGTGTTAATGAATAAAACCAGAAGAGAGTGACGGCAAACATGTTTTATCCTGTAAGATTTGTTTTTTCCGAGTTGTCCAGAATCAATAATCATACCATGAAGAGCCCATAACCTAATCAGTTATGTAGAAATGACGCTCGCTTTACGCCACGCTGTGACTAACTGGCTTATGCAGCTGTTTGAAATGGGGGCTTTGCGAATGTGGGATATAAATACCACTGGGGGAATGTAAATGCTTCGCTGTATACAACTTCCGAACCCCACACTGTAAATGCTGCATGACAGCGTGACAAAATAACCAGAGTGACGCCACTCCTTTGTTTCGAGGAAGGATGATGCATACAGTAGTAAAGGGAAAACATGGAGTCGTTTTTGTTATGGTGGAGAAGTCAGACAGTCCACCCCCAGAGAGGGAAGGTCACAAGACAAATGGGTCCAGTTTTCCTGTAAAAAGTTTAATTCTGGAGGCAAACATGAGCAAGCATATCCTCACGTGAGGTTTTCTGTAGGCCTTAAACACAGAGTCTGTCGGCTTCACTTTGTGTCTACTTTTAGCTCCATTCTTAGTTATTTTAAGATGTTGATTGACGTGCTCGAAAGTTTCATTATAACACCGAAGCAATCTTTAAGTGGAATTACATTTGAGCATAAGAAATATCCAATCCAATCATCTATAGTTACAGCATGTGACTCATGTTTCGAAACCACTGATGTTCACTACAGAGAGCAAAAACGGGCAGAAATGAATCACACAGAAAAACTATATACAGTATATGAAACACTGTGATATGTAAAAAAAAATAAAGCAAAAACAATTCACTAAACACAATAAAGTTAAATTATCAATGTGGGTTTATGCTTGTAGTACCCTTAAGATAAAAAGAGAAATGACAAAGTAAAAAAATAATATCTTACTAAAAGCAGGAGAAAAAAAAGAAAAAAACATGGAGTAAGGTGTAAAAGAGAGAACAAAGTGGCACAATTTAAAATTGGTACCAACAGTGACTCAAAAGTGTTACTACAAACAATAAAACATTGTATAAATGTTGAGAAAAATAGCAGGTTATACATTTTGAAGTGCAAATGGCATGACAAAAACAAAATCAGTGTGTTGAGAATAATTAAACATGTAATTCAAACACTGTAGTTGAAGTAATAAAATAATGTAAACATAAGGAAATTATGTAAAAAGTAGTATAAAGTATGACCACATAAATGATCAATTATGAGATACTATTGGAATTTATGATTTCAGAATTCTAAACTATTACATAAAATCTGTGCAAAATATTGATGTTGATCTTTAATTCTGATTAAAAAATATTTGTTTTCAATGTCAGATCTGTGTAAATCAGTAAAAACTAGGTCCATCACTGTTAATTTGACAACCACAGGTGGATAGGGGTTCAGAAGAAACAAAAGCATTATTTGATGTTTTGTTCCTGTTGGTTGTAAAGCTACTGATGTTGGGCAGTATCTGGATACTACTCACCAGCTTCTCTCTGTTAATGAGAAATATTAAAATGCGTCTGATGTTGCCTGCTTTTAAATCTCAAACCATTGTTGTGTTTTTAAAACAACAGCTGCTAACAAACTAACAAGGACTACAATAATGACCAGGGACCTGACAGCAAGCATTTCTGATTGTTTTTTCTTCATCAGTAATTCATACACTAGTGCCACAGCCATGAAGACCAACTTGATAAGGCCAGTTAATTATGAGGAACCTCTCAAACAAGAGGTCACAATAAGATGTTATACATTGGAAAAATTGTTGAACCACCATGTTGTAGTTTCATAGTAGCTTACTAATAGCTTTTTTACTCTTGCCAATTATGTTTAAGCTTAAAACATTGTGAAAAGTCAGATGGTTTGTTAAGATTATCACAAAAAGCAGAACATGTAAGTTCTATAATTTTACTTTTGCTACAGAGCTTATTATGAGCACTGATCCAAAACAGTGAAAAATCACATAGGATTTTAGTGGACTTGCAGTCAAAGAAACCAGCCAGATACTAACTTCACATTGGCCTACAAAAATAAGTTATCCCTGCACCACTCTATATATCTAATTCCAGATTTTAGTAAAATAAATAATGCATGGAAATTCATCATTATCTAATTAAACAATCTTGTCACGCCCTTGAGAGATACAATATGATGAAACGAGAAATACATAGAAAGACTGAAAACGTAATACTCTCATGTCAAGTTCAAAGCCAAAGAATAAAAATAAGTTTTAAGGAGCAAATACAGGTGAAAAATTATGCTAAAAAAGTGCATAATCGCATTAAAGCACCTTTTTTTTTATAGGAGAATTCTGAGTGCAAGAAGAGCTGCGTGTTTCAACATCACACCAAACAAAGTCAAAGTGAGACTTTAAAGTCAAATCTAAAAATATCCTGTTCTGGACCTCTTCCATTCACAAGTAAAAACCATAACTGTCAGCGTGGTTTAGAGCATGTAGGTCAGCACAGAGCTGCATTCCCACTCAAGCCACAGAAAAAGAGCCAGGAGCTGTCGGAAATTTAACCAGATTAGAGCTCACGTTTGGTTTAGTGTAATCCTTGATGCTGGAATCATCAGCCAAGAGTTTGGATGGGAAATGATGAACAAACAAAAGAGCACAATCACAGGGTGTGTGTATTCGTGACTGTATACACATCTGGATTTCGTAGATCCATACGTCACAGGAGGCGGGTTCATCCATTAAGGTTATTTGATGTCTATTTTTAGGGCCTGTTTCAAAACAAAAGGATGATGACATCCCGTTAATACTGTCAAATATGCAGACTGACTTATGCAATTTTGTATTTATGATAATTTCACATTAAGGGGTCTTTTGTTTCAGTAGTTCCACGTATAGATGTACCTCTACTCAAATACTGTATTTTTGTCTCAGTGATGATTCTTTCATCTCTCCAGTGGCGAACAAGGCTTTTAGGGACAGGAAATACACCAGGGCGCTCGTTCTGCATGAAAAGCACTGACAGAACAATGACGAAACCAGCCGTCTATTCCCCTGCTCTCTGAGTCTCATATACCTGTGGGTCAATTATGTAATTTCACACAATTAGAGCATGTGTCTGCGAAGATCCATTTCTGGTGCATGCAAAGACAGAAAAACGTCTGACACAGTCCCCAAAAAGGAAGGAAGGAAGGACACAAGAATCCAGAAATACACGAATGACCAATCAGTACAGTACACTGACCCATCCGAGTAGTTTGTGTGAGTACAATCTGATCACACACTTTTCTGAGGGATTAAATTTGGAAGCTGCACCCACACAAACATAATCTGCAGCCTTTTTTGTTGACATGATGATGTAATACCTCGCTCGCTCTGTTTTTATCTTTTGTGCAACTTGTGTTGTCTTATCTCCTCTGAATTTTTGTCCATTTGCTTGGCTCCATGGTGTCTTTCAGATGGATTTTTTTCTGGCAGAGTGCCTCAGACCCTGCACAACTTTAAAGTTGTATCGCTACACTCAAGATCATTCAATGGCCACTTTTCCAGCATTTTTCATCAAACTCCATATGCAAACAAACAACACTAATGCCTTGCTTCACTTCCGAGTCCATGACAAGCAGGTAGACACCATTCCTTTGACTGTGCATGCAGTAGCAAGGAAGAGACGGGCAGAGCTTGCCCACAGCAAAGTAGCTTTGCTCAAACACTGGGAGTCAGTGGGTAGCGTTAGCCTGCCTCTGCCTACAGTCATCAGTTAAACTCTTCAGCAACTCTAAACGGTCCCGTGTGCTTGTTGTAACTTGTTTTTTTTTTACTGGGTTATGTTGTGTTATCCATTTTTAGACTTAGATCAGCACTGTAATTTTCAAAAGAAATACATATGAAACTAAACTGCAGGGTGCATTCGCAAACCAAAATTACATAAAGTACTAATCTTAGTCCAAGAATAGATAATGTAAAAAAAACGAATCAAAACAAGCACACAGGACTGTTAAGAGTTGCTGAAGACTTTATCTGATGACTGTATGCAGGGGCAGGCTAATGCTACCCATTGACTGCCACTGTTTGAGATAAGCTACTTTGCTGTGGGCAAGCTCTGCCCGTCTCTTCCTTGCTACTGCACACACAGTCTGACTGGTCTCTATCTTCTTGTCGTGGACTTGGGAGTAAGACAAGACATGAAAACAAAAAAAATGTTGGCGTATTCCTTTAAATATGATCCAATTACATTACTAAGGACTCATGTCTATTCTTTGCCTCTGAAGTTATCACAGGAACACTCCTGAGAAATTCCTTCAAGTTTTTACAAATGTCCTGCTTACTCAAGGATAAGCTGCTTGAATTTTTAGAATGTATAGGTCAAAGGTCAAGGTCATCAGTTATCCTTAATTTCTGTCTTGTAAAAGCAGAACCTCAAGAATGTTTCAAACAACAAAGAAAAGGAGTGTTTCCTAGACTCAGTGGGATTCACATAATCCTGTATTCATCAAGAACAGACTCCAAGGCACTCTCCTTAAAACTTAAAGTGCCCTTATTTTCATGGTAGGGTCATGTAGGCCCTTAAAACAAACTTCAATGCATTTTCAGCATCAAGAAAAATCAGGAAGTCAAGCAAAAAGTCTTTCTACATGACCATGCCATGAAAATAAAGGCATTTAACTATTTAAAGAGAGTGCCATGGAGTCTTGTCTTGATGAATACAGGAATATCTTAAGAATGCTTTGAGGAATTGTACTCCAGTTTTGTTCAAATGTCATGTCAGCCTCAAGGATAAACTGGTTAGATTGTGTGGGTCAAAGGTCAAAATCACAGGGCCTCATGTTCACCCTTTGCTTAAAGTAGAAAAAGCAACAAACAAAAGAACACTACAAACAATTACGAAATATGTAGTCAAGATCACTGTGATCTTAAAGAGTCCGTATACTGCTTTTGTTTTTCAATTTCTGCTTCTTAGAGTGTTTTTACACTCCTCTTCCATATGAAAGATGACTCCTATGCACAAGACAAAACTTCATGGCATCAGGACTTCTCCCTCTTCCCCTGTTTACAGCACCAGAAGCTGCCAAAATTGTTGTAGGACATTAAGAAAACCTACACAATGAAAGAACAAATTTTTACGGCCAACCAGTCCCATAACCATCAGGTAGGGCTGTAATGGTGCATAAACTGTGCAGTCTAACCGCGGCATGATTTGCCACTCAGTGCTTTAATACTGAAACAAGAAGGTAATTGAATAAAATGTCATCGAAACACTTTATGCAACGCTTAACTTAACTGCATGTAAACATCCTCACTGACGTCTGAAAAGTATTTTTGCTCCCTGAGTTTCTAACTGAACTGCTCTTAAAAATAAAACTATTTGTGACTCAATCCATACATTGTAGGTGTGTATGCATGCTCACGCAGGTCGTGGTGAAAGTAGGGCAGCTCTCTGAATATAAAGCACTGCAGTGTTTTGTAACAATCCTGGAGCCTGCAGTCTTGTCCTCAGTCTCAGTCACATAGTCTACATTTATATGAGAGACAGACAGACAGATGGAAAAGGGAGGAGAGAGGTGAAGGATTTGAGGGAGGACAGTGAGGATAAAATAAACTGACAATAAAGAAATAAGGCATCAGACATTCAGGAGGACAGAGGAAAACAGAGGCTCAACTCAGAAAGGAGAGCAGGAGGGAGGGCAAGCTCAAAATAGCAGCAGTATGGTCAGATGATGGGAGAAAATAACAAGTCATGAGACTAATTTTGAAGAGGAATGAGACAGAAATACAAGGCAAAAAGAGAGAAAATGTCTGCAGAGTCAGAGCCTTTAAATTCCCCTCACAAGATTCATTAAACAATTCTTTTTTGTCTCCCTGTGGCTGCATTTATCTTTAGCTGGCTTGTCGTGCAGCATTGAGGACATGAGACAAAAACAAGCTGCACAAGAGAATCGTGAGTGTGGATTACAAGGAGCCTGATGAATATGGAAAATCAAAAAGGCCCTTCAGATGAGAACAGCGGCTTCAAAGAGTGAAGCATACGCCTCCTTTATTGTAAATATGGATGATCAGACACGTTTATTGAAGGGGACAAGCATTGCATAACAGTTAACAAGAGTGAAGGGCTGCCAAGGTGGTACTGGAGTTAGAAAGTATGGGTAAACACATGAGTATACAACCTTATATCAAGGCTAGAGGAAAACTGATTTCTGGAGCCAGTGCACAAAAGTATCTCAATAATTTCAGCTGCAGCCACATGTGCTTAATCCAGAGCAGCTGTGAATGATCTGCTCTGATTCTTATGCAAAAAGAAGAAATATAACACAAAAAACTGACTTACATGTGAATGTCCTGCATTCATATTTTAACAAAAAGGAAAGAAAATTGGTCAACTGTAACACTTCAAGAGAACTGGATCTGCTGTGTGGCAATTTTATGCCTTTATGATGAATATCAGGAGTGTCCAAACTATGGCTTGGGGCCAACTGTGGCCCACGGGGCACTTTAAAGTGGCCCACAGCAAGCTCTCAAACTTAACATAAATCTGGTCCACATTAGAACATGAGTTTGTGCTTGACTGATGAAAAAAGACAGACTAACTCAGGACTTTAATAGTACCAAGATTTGTCCTCATTTGTTCCTCTATTTTCTCTGTCACAAGGTCTGATTCACAGTGATAATCAACTTTAATTGGACAAAAAAAGGGAAAATGGCCCAAATCCATCTTTTAGCACATATGTGAGCCGTATCTGATCTTTTTTATGACAGTCTGAATGGCACAAATGTGGTTTTTCAAATCAGACCCAGGCCACTTTCACTCTGGGGGGGTCAAAGATCACCACCTTATGCAGTCCCATTAAGGTTATGGGGTCTCGTATGCACTGTTGGCTTATGAGTCGGCATAAGGTCAGATTTTCTATGGCCTGATGATCATCCATTGATTGTGAAAGGGCCAATTTCAGGGAACACTTCAAGGGATGTCTCTTAAACTTTGCACAAGTGACCAATCTAACTTAACAATGAAAAGATTATTTTTCGAAGGAGCAAAGTCAAAGACTAAAGGCACTGAGCTTCATGTTCATCATTTGCCTAAAAGATTTTTACCAACCATACTACAACAAAAACCTCCCTAGACCTCCTTGATCTACCACTGCACTTTAACTTTCAGGAACTTGGATGTCATGAGGATAAAAACGCCATTAAGCTTTGCGCCTCATGAAGCCAGTCAGATTTATAATTGGTCCAGTTCATCCCCTTTGCTGTGCCCTGTCATTTGAGGGGCACTGTGTCACTATTAGAGGAATGGACTTTATATGTGATTCAGCACCCAGCTCCTCTCCAAAAGATGTCCCCCACTGCCACTGCATGTCTTCTCCCAATGCTGAGGTTTAATAACATCAATTTGGAAAACCAAATTGGATGGAGACATGTCTGCCATATCTACAAACCCTAATTCCACTGAAGTTGGGATGTTGTGTAAACCGAACATAAAAACAAAATACAATGATTTGAATATCATTTTGGACCTATTTTCATTAAAATACACAACAAAAACAAGATACTTCATATTCAAACTGATAAACTTTATTATATTTTTGCCTGCATGTGATGCCTGCATCAGGTTCCAAAAAGATGTGGCAGGGGCATGCTTACCACTGTGTTACATTATCTTTCCTTTTAACAACACTCAATCAACATTTGGAAACTAAGCACATCAATTGTTGAAGCTTGGTTGGCTGAATTCTTTTCCATTCTTGCTTGATGTACAACTTAAGTTGCACAACAGTCCGGGGACTCTGTTGGTTTATTTTACGCTTTACAATGTGCCACACAATTTCAATGAAAGACTAGTACCCACACCCTTTTACACATGCTCTATTGTAATGTGAATGTGTCTTGGTATTGTCTTGCAGAAATAAACAGGGATTTCCCTGAAAAAGATGTCACTTGGCTAGTAGCATATGTTGCTCTGAAACCTTTCAGCATTAATGGTGCCTTCACAGATATTCAAGTTACCCATGCGATGGGTGTCAACACACTCCAATACCATCATAGATGCTGGCTTTTGAACTTTGCGCTGATAACAGTCTGGATGGTCCTTTTCCTCTTTAGCTCCGAGGACATAACCTCCATGATTTTCGTCAGACCACAGCATGTTGAAAAATGTCCTTAAACTTTTGGACTATTTGCTCACACAGTTGTTCATAATGTGGTGAACTTGCCTCATCCTTTCTTGCAAATGACTGAGCCTTTCAGGGACGCTTCTTTTATACCCAATCATGACACTCACCTGTTCCCGGTTAACCTGCTTAAATGTGAAATGTTCCAAACAGGTGTTCTTTGAGAATTCCTGACTCCCTGTCTTTTGTTGCCCCAGTCCCAGTTTTTTAAAACATGTTGCCAGTATCAAGTTCAACATTAGAGAATATTTGCAAATAAAAAACACAATGCACTTTATAAGATTGAACATTAAATAGCTTGTCTTTGTATTGTATTTGTAATATAGGTCAAAAAGGTTTGCATATTAGTGTATTCTGTCTTTATTTACGTTTTTCACAAAGTCCAAGCTTCATTGGAATTGGAGTTTGTATATACAGTCAATGGTGTAAACACACTGATTTCTAAGATCACTGTTGATTCAGTTTTATAAATGGCAGGCCAGTGTCAGGCTTGCATTTTTAAGAGATCATTGTAATGTCTTACAGAAAGTATGATCTTGGACAAGTCTTGTTTGCCCGGCGATCCATTCAAGCCCAAAGCGCGTCACGCTTTGAACCCCTGGTTTAAGTCGTTATCCTAAAAGTGTTAAGCAGAGCTGAAGGGGCTGGGGGGGTTGGGGATAGATAAAAGAAATTATGGTGCACTTCCTCTGTGGGCAATACAGCAAAGATGGAGCTTGGATCAATTTTATGCCTGAAAGTCAACTTCTTCTGGCTTCATGCCCCATTTCGTGATTTTCGACTTTGCATTGACCCCTCAGACAACATACACAGCTCCACTTTTACATGAATGGTGCATTACGCTTGTCCCAGTAGCCTCTGCCTGACAAAGGTTAAATTGACTCAATCCTTATGTCCAAGGTCAGCCTGTAAGCCGTCTATAAATAGACTCTTGTGATGAACAAAATCAATTTCTTAGATTTTTCAATAAGCAGAGGCTTTTGTCGTGTAATATAAAATAGCTGCACAATCGTCAGTAATGGCACTCCAACTTGTAATGTTTTCAAAGGTGACACCAGACAAAGGACTTGAACTATTGTGTGGAGGAGCCAATAGGACGTGTGTAAGCATTGTATCACTGGTAGGATTCAGAGCCCCCAGGGTCCTTGAAATGACCTGTCTCTATTATAACAGCCCGTTAATGAGGTTCCATTTATAGACCATTCATTTATATGATGTCAGCGCTCAGGTCAAGCCAACAGACACACACACATACACACTCAAGCATCCCAATAGCAGAGTCTCAAAGGAGCACATTCCTAATGGATAAATGTAATTTACGAATACCTCAAGAAGGCTTGATTTCCTAATTTACTCCTCAGGTAATTTATGTTAGGGGATCCTCTTGACTCATATAAATACTGTCACAGTTACGCAACTGTTTCCTTTACACAGAAATGAAACCTGGAGTTGTGCTTGACAATAAAGGCCTTGTAGTTGATCTTATGTATATGGATAGGCCGCAGGTTAATAACAATATTGTGACTCTCTCTATGATTGGGTGTAATATGTAATCTTATTGTGGGCAAGGTTGTCCTAGCCTGACACTCCAGATGGACCGTTCAATATAGCCTATTTTATTTCACTAGCCCATCTAGGCAACAGCTCATGAGGGACATCAAACATGATAAGAGTGGAAACTAACACCAGATTCCTGGGTATTAATACATTTATCCTGTTCTTAACATTTTAGGGGCTTTTAGTGTATGATTATTTAGACATCCTGATGTTTCATTGTAGAATAGTCTTGAAATGTAGCACAATCAACATGTTGTGACAATTTCATTAGTTTTATATCACATCTGTTGTATGTCCTCTTTGGTCAGTTTTGCCTCTGGCTCAAAGGTACACTGCAAAAACTTAAATCTAAGGATGTTTATTCATCCAATTTCTATTCTGAAAATTTCACAAGACTTACTGTAAGCCAAAATTGACTGACATGTCTAGCTACACACCTTATTTCAGTATTTAGAAATAAAAAAGAAACCTTGAATTGCTTGTAATGAGTTAAAATATCTGCTGATGTGGAAAGACAAATTTTACTTGTAAGGTGTCTTGGAAATAATACACCATTTGTATTGCATTGTGTTGAATGAGTTATCTTAAGAAGTTTCTATACCTGATTTTAAGATCCCTAATGAGTAAAATTTGCTTATTTCACTGGCAGATTTTTTCTCATAATTACAAGTTATACAGTTCTTTTTTTTGTTTTTTATTTATTGCAATTAGATATCCATCTGGACTTGTCAAATGAATTTGAATTTTAGTCAATATTGTGGATATGTTTGACTTGAAATTAGACAAATAAACTTGCTAAGATCTGAGTTTTTGCAGTGCGGGAGCATTATTTCAATGCAGCATTAAGTCCAGGCTCTTCTGAATCATTGTGTATCAAGTACAGCACTTTTTCATATCAATCCAAATGTTATTGTATTTTTTGAATTGTTTTCTGTCCTATGATATTGCATTGTAATTTACTGTATTAAAATGTTTAGTTGTACTGGTGTCACATTGAAACTGTATTGTATCCTTTTGTGCTGTAACTCATCTTGTCATTGTATATTGTTAAGTGTTTTTTTATATTGCATGATCACCATTTTAATTGTATTGTGTTGAATTGTTCCCATTAGAATTTAAAATATTATCTTATCTGCTGTAATGTTGACTCCATAAAGGACAAACTCTTGTAAAATTGTATGGAAAATGTTTTGAAAATCTTCAGTGTAAACCAAAACCAATGACTTACATGCAGAACAAACAGAATTTCTCGCCTGAGGTATTTGTAACATCTTGGTCATCCAGGAGCCAAAGGTCCTCGATTACACAACAATTATCTGGTGTTCTTCCTCTGGCCATTGAGGCTGGTCATTCATAAATATCCCAAAAGAAAGCAGATTGAATTGTGTGATCTGAAGTGGGAAGTGAGTCTTATTTCTTCTGCACTGTAAAAAATATGATGACTTCAGAGAGATATTGTTTCATGAAATCACTTGTCTATGACCTGATGTATTGATTTGGCCAGATGAGCAAAAACAGAAATGTCTGTTTAAATTTGATGTGTTTAAGCTCACTAACTTTGTCTCAAGAGTTTGGAAAGCACCAGAATCAGAAATACTTTCTTAATCCCCAAGGAGAAATTTGGTTGTTTCAGTTGCTCTTAGTGCAGCAATAGGAAATATCAAATAAAGACATTAAAATAGATAAGAGCATAAAATTTAAATAAATAAAATGAAATGGAAAAATTGAAAAGAAAAGAAAAATTAAGTAGGCAGGTTGCAACATGAAGAATCTTTAAGCAATATCAACTTCCTTATGAAGGGAAAATAAGCAAATTAAGTAGAAATGAGACTATACATAAGGTCAATGAATTTCCACTATTACAATATGAATATAATTATGACAGCACTGTTTGTCCAAAAGCAAGTTTGATAGTAAGGTACAGTTTGACAAAAAGGATATTACAGTGGGTATTATGTTTGTGTATTTACTTATTAACAAATATCAGAGGTGTAAATCGGTGAAGAATGTTTTTTCTCCAGGACCTTACGGAGCAGTGATATTAGAAGGAGGAGTAATAAAGTCTGATGGCCACAGGTAGGAATGACTTCCTGTGGTGCCCTGTGGTGCATCATGGGGGGATGAGTCTGGCACTGAATGTGCTGGTAAGATTGTCTGTTTAAGTGGTGTTTAGCTTGTGTTTTTTCCCCTCTAATCATGTTCCATGTCTGTGAATTACCCTTCTATGGTTTAGAGCTGTCCCTATTTCACAAAAAATAAACTTGATCAGTTTTCCAGCATACACATTAAAAACTGAAGACATTCAGTTATTAATATTTATCAAACTGTTTTGATGATGTTACAATTAATTATTGTTTTGTGTTTCGCTGTCTTGTATCCTTATCTGACACCGTAAACCCTTTTCCTGGCTTATCGACCCTGAATTATCTGCTGCTTCTGTCTGCTTCTGTGCTTGCAATAGTAAAGCCAATGAATCTAACCTGATGCTACATCTTAGCCTCTTTTTAATTAGATTACCTCTCAGCCCTGAACATGCCTGAGACCTTGCCAATGCTGCATCAGACAGGAAACATTACCTTAAATACCTCCATCAGCCTCTTACTGGTTCTGTTTTAATTTGTACTTGTACTAATGTCAAGTATTGGGCAGAGCTCAGATGGAAAGTGTTGACAGGTGCAGTTTGAAGTTTTTATGCCCCTGTGGATGAAGTTATAGGTTGTCAGATATTGAAAGTTAAAGGCATGGATAATTAAGTCTCATGTTCATCCCTTACATACCATCATGGATGAACTCATAGCTCTTCGATTAATTACCTCCACCAAGGAGGTTATATTTGTTAGTTTGTGAATGGGATAATTCAAAATGTCATGAATGGATTTGATTAAATCTGTAGGGAATATTATCATGGCATAAGTTGGTGGATTTATGGTGATGATCTGAATACAGATGTGGATCCAGGAATTTATTTAAAAAATTGTTAACACTGCGAGAATTTTTTGGCATTTTTTGCTCATATCTCTATAAGTTTTCGACAGATTCTCATAACATTTTCAGGAAATGAAGGTCATGGCACAAGAAAGAAGTGATGAAATTTTGGTGGTGATCTGAACCCAGATGTTGAGCCAATACTGGAAATGCCTCGGTGGAGGTTTGTGCTCATGGAGCACTTCTAATTTTTTCTTTATTTGATAATTTGCAGAAATGTCCCTACTTACAGCAGTCTAAAAAGACAGCTTTACAGGGCAAAGGTCAATATCCATGTAACCTCAAAGTTTGTGAGCTCAACATTTTAAGTGAGCCGGATTAACTGATTTGACTTTTGGGGTCACAGGTCACAAAAACCACCTCAGCACTGTCTTTGGACCCACCATTGTACTTTCTACCTGGTAGATGCATTTACCTGCCACGAGGAAGTTTTAGTCTATAATAAACCTGATAACAGGTGGTGGGTATCAGATCTGGTTCACACAGTCCTGATTAAATGCATGAAAAGGAGTCAAACTGTCATCAAGATGTTTCTCTCTTTTTGTTGATTAACTCTATCTCAAAAAGTGGATGCTTTAAAGAAGTGCTCTGAAAGATTTTTAGATTATTGGGAAACTCCTTGACCCCCCCTTCAAACCAAAACATGAGTAAACCCTATTTTTAAATGTCCATTATCTCTTGGTAATCCCTGACCTCTGGGTAATTTCATTTTCAGATAGAAAGTGGGATGAAGTGCCTGGAATGCGTCATAACCGATTCACTCGAATTAACTTGTTATGATTGAAGTTATAAATAAAATATCAAAGCTAACCTTTGTTTAGCAGATAAATGCTGCCTCTACATCTTTCTCATGTCTGACCAGAGATCAGACAGCCTGTCCCATATTAACCTCCACAAACCCTCTGCTCTGGGTTGGGGCAAAGGCCAGCTTTGAGATAGCTGGTGTCCCACATGGTGCCGTCCGTACAACTCTGCCATTATGTCAAAAACAGCCATTGATTGTGTTCACTCAGACTTTGATGTTAAACTTTAAAAGGAACGACAGTTTCATGCTTAGGTTGAATGCAGACTACGGTATCTCTGGAGCTCAAGACCAACATGATCACAGGGTGCTACTTTTTATAAGATAAGATAAGATAAGATAGGATAAGATAAGATAGTCCTTTATTGATCCCCAAAGGGGAAATTCTGGTATTGCCACAGTTGCCACGGGCTGGGGGTATTATGTTTTGGGTTGTCCAACCACTTCAATCCATCTGCACCAAGGACTGTAGAAAAAAACTGGACAAAGCCATGTGACATCAACAGTTTGATGATTAAAGGAGCCTTTGGAACATTGCTGAGGCCAGTCTGTGGATACAGACATACTGTGACACCCTCTTGACCAATCTTTGGAAACAACACTGATAGACAGAGATACTGAGTTCAGGCAGGACCTGTCATGTCAATCACATGCCTAACTTTGAATAACAGGAAATCCTGAATAAAATCAAACAGTAAAAAAATTCCCCCATACATTCAGAGGACTAAAATAGGTTAACTATTAAGACTGAAGCTCTTTATTGATCCAGACAGGACATTTTGAGCCATAAAATCATCTGTTCCCCTCATACAGTCATTCAATTTCCAGGTTTTCTGCAGCCAATTTCTAATGCACACTCAAAGAACTGTTGTTTGTGGTACTCCCATATAGAGTGGTGCAGGGATGACATGTTTTTGTAGGCCAACACAGAAGTTAGCATTGTGCTGGTTCCCTAGACTGCAACCCACAAAACGCCTTTGGGATTATTCACTATGTTTTGGATCATTGCTGATAATGAGCTCTGTAGCGAACAAAATAATGAAACCTATGTTTTGTTCTTTATAATAGTATTAACAAAAAAAAACCTACTTTTTTACAATGTTTTAAGCTCAAATGTAACTGTCAACAGCAAAAAGCTATAATTGAGCTTTTATGGAACAACAACATGACGTTTCAACTTAGATGCACAATATCTCCCGTGTATAACATCTTGCTGTGACTTGTTGTGACTAAGGAAAAACAATCAGAAATGCTTGCTATTGGGTTTCTAGCCATATCTATAGTCCTTGTTAGCAGTTAGTTAGCAACTGTCGTTTTAAACATACAACAGTTTCAGATTCAAAAGCAGGCAACATCAGATGCATTTTATTATTTCACATGAAACACTCAAAGCCCATGTGTGTTTGTTCACCATAAACCTTATTTAAGGCACTTGAACCAATATTCTAAATCTCATTTACTCTGGGGGGTTGGGAACCAGGATGTGCTAAATACTAACTCACTTCTGCTTTTTTGGACTCGTTCCTGAAACAACCTGTTGTCTATTATATCCTAACATCCCAGATTGATGTGACAAATGTGATGCCTTCCATTATAACCTAAGCCACATTTTAACTTTTTTTCCCTAAACTTTACAAATTCTAGACTGACTTCTTTATGGTCCTGGCGAAGGCTGTTGTAATAAATTCTACAGAATATGGATGTCTTTTATTAACTATTTTAACTCCCTATCAAACTTTTCTCTGGACAGCCTCCTGGCCCCCTTTATTTTATTTTATTTTATTTTATTTTATTGTATTTTATTTTATTTTATTTTATTTTATTTTTACATTTATTTTTATTTTGTCCTATTTATTTATTTATTTTGTTTAATATTTATATTAATATTCCTTTACTTTATCAGGTCAGCAATACTTACTGATTTAATGTTATTTTCATTTATTTACCTACTATATGTTTATTTATTTTGCACAGAGACAATTTATTTGTTATTAATTGTTCTTTAAAAGAAAAAAGTGAAGATGTTATTTGCTGTCCTGTAATGTACTATTTTCCTTGTTCTCTTCCCTATTAAAATGATTAAAAAATAATAATAAATAAATAATAATAAATCTCCCCTCAGTACCAAAGACTTTGAGCAACCCCACTTCAGAAACCCTGAACTACCCCTTTAACTATATCTGATAAGTTTATGAGGATCGGTATTCATAGTCTAGCATCATTATGCCTCATGTTCACCCCTTGCTCGTTAACACAATGTCTTATAAATGTTTTGTTTTTTCTTTTAATTTTGCAGAAATGCCCAATCTGCTCAGCCATCAACTGAATTTATGATGGAGGTCAGACTAACAAATCAAACCCAGCCCGTGTACTTGACCCACCACAGTAACTTCACTGTCCGGCAGTTATGTTACTTACAGAGGCCCATATCTCCCAGGCATTTGTTCTAGTTTATAGCATTTAATAGCATTAATTTTTATGTCAGCCGCCTCTGTGACAACATATGTCTGGCTCGAGGCCTGGAACACAAAACAGAATGCAGCTTGATTCATGTAACTTTCTCTCATAAACACTCAAACAAAGGGTCATTTATTGAGCAGTCATAGTCGTCTTTTGTTGAAAGGAAGCCATCTGTGCTTCTTGTTGAAATTTGTCACCATCTGTATTTTCTGGCGAGTGTATTCCTCCCTCTCTGCAGATGGAAAACTCATTTTGTTTTCCTTCATACTTTCAGTGCCTTGTAATCAGATGTTGCTCTGACTTGGCTGGCTTCCTGGTTTTGTTCTTGTGAAAGTTATGACAGATGGTGCATTTAGGTCATTGTCACTGTTTTCAATAATCTAAATTCAATTCATCTATCTGAGCACATTCTCAATTTAGCAAGAAATGAACTGAGCAACCTTCCATAATGTGCTGCAAAGACACAGTTTTGTGTCTTTTGTGGTCCTCTGATAGCCCTCTAAGACTAAGAATATGTAGCGTTATGTGGGTGTTATGTGTTCGCCCTTTTGCCTTAACTTTTTTTTTAATCTCTTTCCTTAAAGCAAAATAATTGGGTTATTCTGTAGAGGTTGTTAGTTCTTGAGGACAGATTTATGCCCAAAGAATGACTCAGAGGATAAAAACTGAATAAAAACAGATGCAGATAGAAATTGGGTGACCTAGCTTTGTATTTTCAGAATTTTAAGTTGCAGTTAATTGTAAAGATTTAGTGCTGGAACAGCTCTCGTGACATAGCACACATAATTGAAGCCAAAAGCATTGTTTAGTTCTGCTAGCTTGAAGCAGAGCAGAAATTTT
Organism: Cetoscarus ocellatus; assembly: GCA_037902135.1. Lineage (NCBI taxonomy): Eukaryota > Metazoa > Chordata > Actinopteri > Labriformes > Labridae > Cetoscarus > Cetoscarus ocellatus. The sequence goes on from JBAMNC010001097.1 coordinate 404,081, forward strand.
GCAGATGTGGCTCTGATGAATAATGGCTTTGTTTTGTTGCACTACTTCCTCCATATATATTAAATGGTAGAATCAGGGGACCTTAGAGAACACATTTACAAGTGACAAAGTGATTTAAACCTCATTAATTTTGCAGTGGTTGTGTATTTCTAAATGCAATGTGATAAAAGCTAAGGACGCTGACTTCTCTCCATTAAGATTGAACAGCACAATCAAACACAGGGCTCTCAAGAGAAAAAGGGTACATCAGGTTAGAACTTGTTATATCCTTAACACAATGAGGCCTCAGTCTTTGCATTATGTGGAGAAAGGGCCTCCAATCACCAGATACTTGGTTAGGCCTGAACACTATGGGTGTTTCTCAATTCAGAGTTCACAAGTTCAAACTTGTGAACTCTGGAATTCCAGACTTGGCAAATTTGTCCCAGAGTTCAGACTTCAGGGGTACGAAGTCCGCAGATTGATCCTACCACAACTGGAATGGCATTGTACTTTACTAGCGTCCACAGGTCTGCTAGTCCACATACCTATGTGTCACATCTGGTTGTCTGCCGGTAACCACTCCCTTCGTCCATTTAGAATTTATCAACGTTCAGGTTTCAAACACAGCTCTATCACAAACACGAATCTTATTCATAATTTTACACGGCAACAATGGTTGCTTACACTTGTGCGACTTCTCCTCCGTCATGTTGGAGTTTCCTGCTGAATGGTGCGAATTGCATTGTGTGATTGTTGCTGTGAAAAGTCCGCTCAAGTTACGGTCGGTAGCAGACTTGGTAAAAGGGGCGGGGTGAGTCCGCATCTGGGTACGTGAACTGAACTTGTTTTGATGTGGACTTTGAATTGGAACAGAACTTCGGCCGTGATTGATGATGTATCACAAGTCTGCAAACAGCCTATGTCATTAAAGCATCACAATTGCAATGTGAGCATGTGCAATCGCCACACTGCAGCAGGTGTGATGTCAGTCATGGAATTCAAAGCGAGCCTTGCCACTAAACATTTGATGTATTATTGACACCAAAATTGCCAGTTTTCTTTTTTCTTTTGTTATCACCGCTAAAAGTCTGCCAGATTTCACAACAGTCTTGTAAGCTGGAGACACACTTGCAGTTTGTCCTTGCGTCTATACTCTTGCCTGTATGTGACGTGTGCTACTGGAGGACACCACCAGAGGGCAATAAATGACCTCAGGCTGTTTGTAGATACCTGTCATGTTAGAGGTAAACTGCAAATACAGCAGAATCAGTTCAAAACCGTGAAAGTGAGTTAGCACTTAACTCTTCCTGGTTACCAACCCCCACAAGTACATGAGATTTAGAATAAATACTTGAAATAGGGTTTGTGGTGAACACATGCACGAGACATTTAATTTTAATGGGAAATAATAAAATACATCTGATTTTGCCTGCTTGTGAATCTTAAACCATTGCTGTGTGTTTAAAACAACAGTTGCTAACAAGCTGCTGATAAGGACTTCAAAAATGGCTGGGCACACGACGGCAAGCATTTCTGATGACTATTTAATAATAAATTATTCATACACTTTTGGCACAGCCTGAGCACCAACTTGATAAGTTCACTCAATTATGAGGAAACTCTTGAACAAGAGGTCATAATAACATGTTAAACATGTTAAAAGTATATTTGTTTGTTAAGATTGTCATAAAGAACAGAACATACAATTTTTATCCAAAACACAGTAAAAAATCCCAAAAGCTTTTAGTGGGCTTATATTCGAGGGAACCGGCATGATGCTAATGACCGTGTTGGTCTCCAAAACAATATCATCCCTGCACCACTCTACTCTGAGAGTAGAAGAAACAAAATAAACACCAATATTCAATGTCATCCTCAAATATTTTATGACAATGGATGGCGAGTGGTCAGACCTCACCATAAACAATGGCTGCACCCTTTTCTACTTTATTTATCTTAGTGAACCATTGTAACGGTCTTGGTGTTATGATCTTATGAGTGACTGTGTTAACTGATGACTTGCGAAAGAATGTGCTGATACATGTCATAGAGAAAATAGAGGATATACTCTCCCATGCTTCATTGAAAAGTGGCATTTTTGTAAATATGTGTATAATTCTATTAAAAATACTAATCAGTGGATTATTTCTGAGAAATTACTGCCAAAGAAACAAAGCTAACATAAACACAGTCAACTATGACATCAACACAAAGTCACCAGTTTACACAGTCACCAGATGAATGAATACACCAAACTTAATTCCTTATTCACCAAGTTCTTAAATAGAATTTATCTATGATCAGCCAGATAAACAGATGTGTTTGTATCTGTATAGTCTCACATATTGTTTAGATGTTGATGATTGTGGACTTGCTTCCCAGTTGATCTTTTAAACTTGCTGTTTCTGCTGCTGTGATCAATCGGTCGTCTCTCCTCTGCCTCTACACTAAACCTATCGGTTATGTGAAAACTGCTGCTGGCGTCTGTGTCACATGAATTCTTGACAGCTTAATGGACAGGGGACATGTGGTGGCCATCTTGCTTCTGACACACAAAAAAAAGTGACAAAATCCCCCAACACCCCAGGGTGTTGTCTTCCCGGGATGCCTGATTCATAGTCTGTCTTTAATTTCACCGGTCTCACAGTACTTGGTCCTAAGTTTGGAAATGGTACCAGGGCTGACACCAAATAATGCTTTCACTCTGCTCATCCAAACACCAGCTTCCAGTTACAGGGGATATTGGAACATTTTTCTGGGCATGACCCACGTATTTAGCTGTGTTGCTAATCCCACAAATGCGCAATCCTTCCAAGTTGTACCTCGTTGTAAAAGTGATTTATCAGTCCTTCCAACAGCATAAAATATAACACCAGTTGGCATCAATAAAGGAGATAAATATTTGACTGAAGTTATGTTTCCAAACTTTACTGGCTTTATTTCCAAGTAGCTGTTGCTCCATCCATCTGTATATTCACAGTTTACGGCCTGTACTTTTCAATAATGTCCAATGTGGTGATGCTTTTTGTGCTTTGGTTGAGCTCTACTTACCTTTTAAAAAAATTCTGAAATGCTATGAATTCAGAGGATGTGTTTATCCTGCTGGCAAGGATAAGGCACCATATGAATATATATTTACAATTACCAAGGTCAAAAAAGGGCTGTTTTGATTAAGATGGTTATATTTAGCATGTTACTTACTTTCATTTTAAACTTTGGTCACAAGATGACTGGATTAACAACTTTTTCCATTTTTAGCCTGGAAAGTTCAGACTAAAAAAAGAAATAAATCACGTGCAGACGTTCATACTTTCACTTCCTTCATGATTTCAAGTTGTGGCTTGACTCGGCAGTGACCAAACACAAAAACAACTTCCAAGAGCAGGAAGTCGATTACTATAATTAGCTTAAGAAAGGGCACTGCTGTAATCAGAAACATTCTGTCATTGTGGGCAGCCGAGGTTTAGAGCACACTCACTGTATATTTTATTCTTAGCTGTTTCTTTGGCTGCTCATTCATATGAAAGCGTAGGAGGTACAGTCAGTCCATGCTACCCTGTCATAGCTGTGATTACAGAGGTCACTTCTCTTGACCTAATCAGGTGCTCACAGTGAGAGTGTAGAGATGACGCTCATGTAATTATCGACTTTTATACATGGGGAGCTCTAGTTGCTGTTTGCAATCATGTGAGGAACAAAACAACCAGGAGGCTTTGATTAGCAGCATTGAGAAGTGAAAATGATGAACTCTTAAAATAGAGCCATTCATGTAAGATCTGTCTGAAGGAACAAGGGGGCTAGAATTACATTTATTCATTTCAACATGAATTTAAATATGTTTGTAAAGGGGAGAAACTTTCAAATAAAGAGTTAGTGACTGGCACTGTCATGCCATTTCACAATTCTTTCCCATTTTTTCAAGCTAAGATGTCACGGTTAATTAATCCTCAAGGTTCTCCGACATGCTACAAAAATCAGACCAGGGGTGTCGGTATGGAAGAGTGGGTTTTCAGCAAGCACTTACCATCAGGGGTGCTGCCAGGCATTAAGTGCCCCATGAAAAGATATCAGATTGGGCTCTATCCCAAAAACAAGCTAATGGACCACAACTGCAGCCAAGTTGTTCTGTTTACACACAAATAAGCTTCAAACCGTTTAGAAAATGCTCTTCAGCTGAAATTATAGGGGGAATTATCCCCTGTTGTGTGCAGAACTTTCTATCATTTATAATGTTTTTATACATTGTATAATCAGTGTTCACCTGTAAAAGATGCAATAGATTTCCAGATTATACTTTCATCTTGCTCTGTGACCTGTTTTTTTTTTTTTTGAAGACCCAAATATTTGACATGCTATTTGGTGAAGAAAAATGCATTAATGAACCTATTATCCCCAAGTAAATGTTTAAAGGGTCTTCTTTTTGTATGGATGTTACTTTCGGAGTTAACCCATGCAAAGATGCCTAAATACATTTGTTTTTTCAATTTGAAAACAAGAAAAGTTTGTACTATGTGAAGAAAAAAAGACATATTTTGAGGCCCGTAGCTGAAAGATCATTTATTAATATGTAAAAATACACTGATAATGCAATATTGGTTTGAGGCCGATGGCGGTCATGTGCCCATAGCCCCCACCCCCATGGCCCCCTGCTTACCACATCTCGAGGCTCTGGTCTTTGTGTGGCAGCCTGAATTCGATTCCTACCAGAGGCCCATTTGCTGCGTGTCTTCCTCGGCTCTCTCCTCCTCTTTCCAAGCCTCGCCCTCATAGTAGCTTTTACAAAATTACACAAAATCTGTTGTTGCTGGCCTCCCTCCCATTTGAAACACTGGAAAATAAATCACCTTTTTACCAGCTTCTAATATGTTTGATTGATTTGATTCTTTTCAAAATGTGGACTAAGTGACAGAATAAATACAGAACTACAGTGGGGTGTAAAGAAGGGAATAAATCTTAATGAATCTGTTGACACGAGTAAAATCATTACAGGTAATTTGGAAAACATTTTGACAAGTTATATTATATTATGTTTAAGCCTAGTGTAAGTTTAAAATCCACCGGGTTACACTACAGTTGTCATAGAGTGGTGCAGGAATAAATGAAAGAATGCCAAAAAGAGGAGCATTTTAGCACCTTTGTTACCAAAGCCAGAAGTATATGGGATAGCCATTCTTCTCTCTGATTATCTTGTTTGCTTTTGTGGGGCAAACAGAGGCATCAAAGTTAAATTCATACAATATTGTAACCATATTTACACTCCCAACAGGAGCTTTAACCCCATGGCTTATTTTACTTTGTACAGGGGTTGACAAATAACTTCAAACCAGGACTTACAGTTTGCATTTAGCACAATTAAATGACTAAAAGTCTCTGTACCTGTTTATTTCAAGAAGCTATATACATTATATCTTGGGACAACCTGTCTGTCGACACTCTGAAGGCAAATACATGTTTATCCTAATCTGACTCTGCTCTAGGTGGCAAACAAGCTCATTTTCCACAACACTGAACTAAGCCCAGAGTTTAGTCCAGCTTGTTTTTACATCAGCCACTCTGGAAAAACAGAAATATTCTATTTTCTCTTCGAGGTTGGCATTAGCAGTGAACTGTTTCCCTGATCCTTAATAACACAGTGCACAAAGACTCAAGAGACCGCTGATTGGTCAAATTGGACAAAAACCTGCAATTACACATGGCAACAGGACAACAGTCGGGACTCCTTCCTGCTTTTGGATGTCTGTGGTCAGCCAGCAACTACTGTTTTCCAGAACAATGCGCACTAGGTAAAGGATAAACTTGGCATCTGGTATTTTAGATGGAAAACAAAGAAAAGGTAGAGACTGTCATTCTGTTTACCTGTTTTTCCTGAGCAAGGTAACTGGGATCATAAACACACTGTAATTAACAATCTCATCTGTGTACTTCACCATGTTCAACACAGCTTTAACAGCACCTCGAGGCCCTCCTTTGTGGTGTGTGTTTTCAAGGTTTGTGTATATATTAGTGCTCAAAAGGTAAACAGTATTTCCACTCCAAGGCTGTGGTTCAGGAACCATGTTGTTCTTCAAGGTCCTCTACAGCCTCATTAGAGGTCTCGTATTACTTTTCAAAGGAACTTATGATGGAAAATATTTTGACATGCCAAAAGAGATTTTCTTTTTTATAGTATCACTTAAGGAAATCTCAGCAGGGTTACATTTAGCTTCTTTATTTTACCCCTTTTTCATTCGACTGGGATAAAGACGTTAAGGTGGAGTTTTTTGTGAGCTTTTTCCATCTTTAACTAGTGTTTTATAAAAGCAGTGAAATCAAATGCTACTCTGGACCAACATGCTTAGAAAACGACAATAAAGGCATTAATAAAATGCCTAAGTAACATTGAATTTCAAAAACTCTTTAAACAAACATGCAATAAATGCAAGATTTAATATCAGCTGTCTGCTATATACCCTTACATCACAAAACACAAACACTCTCAGCACAGTGGCTTTGTCAAGAAAAAAGTGAAAAACAGTAAAGAATCTTACTGCCTTAAAGAATGTTGTTATATGTTTAGTTTCAACCTAAAAATGGGTTAATTATGAGGCTTTTGTGGCACCATTGACTGCTATAAATCGCTTATCGTCAATACCCAGCCATCTGTCCTTAACGGGAGAGCTGTCTAGTTGCTTTAGTGAGAATCATATTTACCAGTGACATAGGCCTTTAGTAACCCCACTTCAAAAACCTGAACTATCCCTTTAAGGCACAGGAAGTTTTATATCAAACAACTTAAGTAACAGCTCATTTTTATGTTTCTCTGAATCTTTCCTCTGTACAAAGCACATTTTTCATAGATATAGTGTTCTTTTTGCAGGTCACATTTTAGAAGACCTAGATTTCAGCCACTCGTGTTGGAAAACTCTCCCGATCACGCCAAGCTCTTGAGCATGCAGCAAAGGTCTGACGGCTCTCAATCCCAAGTAGGTCAGTGAAGGAAAAAATAGCATCCTTGTTGTCAGCCCCACTCACCTGTTGCATCTTTTCCTGCTTGAGGGAAACCTTTTAAATGTAAAAAAAAAAAAAAAAGTAGGCTGAGAGGAGGTCAGGCCAACCTTGAGCTGTGAAAAACGATTGAGGGAAGAGAGGGAGTGTGTTTTATGAAATTGAGGACACTATGGTTGCTAGGTTTCATTTAAGCTGCGTAATGTTTCAGCAGAGGTCAGAAACTCTTTCCTCTTTATTAGGTATGACTCAGTGGGTTCAATTTATCCTGGAGAGGTCAAAGCGGCCTCATTTATTCATTACTCAAAGACTGATTTACGAGATCTCGGGTGTCTCAATGTACTGCCATAAACAAAGTAGACAGCCAGGATGTCATTCCACCCCTTTTTTGCCCTTTTTATTGGTCAAGACCTTCTAATAGTTTATGGCTGCTCAAAACATAGCAACCTTAAAGGGATACGCCAACATTTTCTCTGTTTGTTGTCTTGCCTCACTCCCGAGTCCATGACAAGCAGATGGTGACCATTCTTTCGACTGTGCGTCCAAGAAAGAGACAGCCAAAGCTCGCCCACTGCTAGTTAGCTTAGCTCAAACACTGGGAGTCAACAGGTATAGCTAGTCAGCCTCTGCCTACAGTCATCAGATAAACTCCTCAGCAACTCTCAACGGTCCTGTGTGCTTGTTGTACTCATTTTTCCCCCGTTTTGTTACAGTATCTTCTTCTATCATTGTATTATCTTCTTCTACTCCCAAACAGAGGCTTTGTTTTGATGACCTACTTCGGTGGTGGTTTGCGCTAGAGATGTGACGTTCGAAACAAGTCAGATCTTTTGAACAACTCTTTTAAGTGAACGATGGAAACCTATTGTTGTGAGTGAGCCATTTGTTTGCGAGTCATTCATACAATGCAAATTGTCTGCAAATGTTAGAATGGCTCGCAAAACGAACAGTTTACTTAACAACTGCAAATTGGTTTCACTTAAAAGAGCTGTTCAAAAAATTTGACTCGTTCACGAACGTCACATCTTTAGCGCAAACCACCGTTCAAGTAGGTAAACAAAACAAAGCCTCTGTTTAGAAGTAGAAGAAAATAATAAGACGATAGCAGGAAAAAAGATTTCCTGCTGCTTAACAGAAGGTTTTTTCTTGCTGCCATGATGGAGGGATTCATGATTGGCTATATGGATTCATGTTGGGTGTTGGATGTATATATTTGCATATATATGTATATGTGTATTTTATATATGTATATATGTATCTATGCATATATGTGTATCCATAATATGAAGAGCTTTGTGCTCTATTGTAAAGTGTCTTGAGATAACACTTGTTATGAATTGGCGCTATACAAATAAAGATTGATTGACTGATTGATTGATTGATTGATTGATAGCAGAAGATAACTTAACATTACGCGGTTCAAAAAACAAGTAACAACAAGCACACAGGACTGTTTAGATGGGGAAGAGTGTTGTTGAAGAGTTTATCTGATGACTGTAGCAGAGGCAGGCTAACACTACCCATTGACTCCAAGTGTTTGAGCTAAGCTAATTAGTGGTGAGCAAGCTCTGCCCGTCTCTTTCTTGTTACTGCAGGCACAGATGAAGAACGGTGTCTATCTGCTTGTCATGGACTTGGGAGTGAGGCAAGACATGAAAACAAAGAAAATGTTGGCGTATCCCTTTAAATGTTCACCAACGTAGATGTAACATATGGGTAGTTCTCAACTTGGCCTGAAGTAGCTTGGCGCTGCTGAATTTTTTACAAATATATTGTGATCATACTCACCAAACACCACATAGAGCAGATGTGTCCGCCCTTTCACCAAGCGCTCTTTAATGTGTTTACATGCCACTCCACAAGATGGTGTCCTTCTGTGTGCAAATTAACATACTCAAGAAAATTGAAACAAACCCAATAACATCCAGAATTATTCTACAACATCTCATGGATAATTTGAATTCCTTCAGCTCTGCGGCATTAAGTGCTGTCATACCTACTTCAGGGTTTAGATACCTTCATGCATACTTATGAGACTGAGCAATCAATACGCTTCATTGTGAACAAAAAATTCTGCTCTTGGTAAAGTCCTTCACGTCGCTCTCTCAGCTGAAGAATATGGTTGCTATTTTCTGCCAATGTTTCTGATATGTTTATTTAATCAAAACTTATTTGCCCTCACAAAAATATCACTATGACATTTAAATGAATGATGAACTGCCTTGCATGTAAAAAGACTGAGTCCCTGAATAAACTGTCCTTGCATACATAAGCACTAAAGAACCCTGAATATTTTTTCATTTCACATTATTTTCAGGACGTTGGGTCATTCTAGGGGAGCATTTGAAGATAATCTAGCAGCTCTGTTCAAGGATTAATCTGACCAGACATTTTCATAGTCCAAGCAGCAGAGGGGGGAAGAGAGTGGGAATGGGATCTGCTCACTGCTGACTGTTCTTTGGTGTTGTGGTGCCCTCTGCTGGACAGACATGAAAACTACATGAAGACTATGAGGGAGAGAAGGATTGAGTGCAGATCATAAACAATTCATTGTTTTTGATATGAAATAAATCATACCAGCACCAATTAGAATGTCTAAATACAATTGGGACAGAATTTGCATACAAAGCAACACTGTAAAAACAAATAAAGCTGGAACAAAAGGAGGAACATCTGATTATTTATGAGCAGTAAATGAAAGTGTAGCTTCTCTGTGTTTGAGTTTTAGATCATAAGTCTGGTTTTGATTAAGCAGGAAGAATGGCCTTATTATTTCATGTCAAATTATGTCAATCGTAGCTTTTTACTTTGGCGCAAAGATCTACATATTGATGATACAAAGAAATAACATGGGCAAGTTAAAGCAAAATAAATCAAGTTAAATCAATAACCAAAAATATGTCCATTTTATGCATAAAAATTCCCCTGGACTGTTTTTAAATCCACAAAAAAACCTTCACGTAGCTGCATGGACATTGAATTAATAAACTGATCTCATGAGACAAAAACAATGCTTTGCCTTCACAAAACTTCAAATATCAAGCGAAAAATGTAGCTCTTCATGGATATTTGTGTCAGCCATATTTGCTTCTTGTCTTTGACATCAGTCAAATCCTTTAAAACCAGGGGTGGGCAAGTGGAGCCCTGGTGGCCACATGTGGCCCTTCACTTAACTCAATGCAGTTTATTTCAAATTTCCAAAACTGCAACTATCCATCCATCTATCCATTATCTATACTGCATATCTCTCTCAGGGTCACAGGAGGCTGGAGCCTATCCCAGCTGATGTTGGGCAACAGGCGGGTACACCCCCGACCAATCATCAGTCAATCGCAGGGCTGCACAGCAAGATGGACAACCATACACACATTTATACCTAAGTGCAATTTAGAGACACCATCTAACTTAACTAGAATGTTTTTGGTCTTTGGGAGGAAGCCAGAGTGCCCAGAGAAAACCCACGTATGAATGTGGAGAACATGCAAACTCAACACAGAAAGGATCTGACCGACACAGGGATCGAATAGGCACACTCACTGCCCGCTGCACCACCGTGCCCCACCAAAAACTGCAACTATAAAGATTAAAATCTGCTGTGAGGTATTTAAGTCTGACCCACCACAAGAGCACCAGAAGCAAAAAGCAGTTCAACATTAAAAATGAAAAATTAGACATTATTGGACTTGAAAACTTTTTTTTTTTAAGTACATACAGTTTTCCATAATGTTCCCTTTAAAGGTCTTTTATGAAGGGTTATCAATACTTGTGTAGAGAAAAAGGACATGAATGACCTGAAATAACCATCAGTAACTAAGATTTATATAACTACTACCTTGGCCAGGTAGCTTTTGTAGAAGGAATTTAATTCTCAGTAAGATTTACTGTTAAAATTAAGTTAGGATAAATTAATTAATGATAATAAAAAACTATATATAGGTGTTTATTCCATTTGTAAAGTACCTTTAATTGGCTTTAATTCTGCACTTGACTCATAAAATTAAGCTTTTCTTAAAATGTGGATATAAATAGTGATGAAAGCCACATATTCTCTTTTGTTGTTGTAATTTAGAGGTATTTTTGATCACTTCATTAATAGTATCATTTCACTCATAATGATTGGCCCTATGTAACTGACAATAATAATGTTGTTGCCTTCGTGGTAACCAGAGTCGCAAATCCCTGCTTTAAACTGTGCACATAGAGTAGCCTTCTTTCAATGTGACATGTACTGAGTTATTCTTTGCTCACGTTGCCTATCACAGTAGTCCTCTTGATGGATTTATTTGTGTTTTGCTGCACTAACTTGACCCCTTTCATTCAGAAACCCTCTAAGGCCTGCCGCAGGAAAGCATCAGCATGATGCTGCCTCCGCCAGGATTCATGGCAAATGTTATAAAAATCGAAATCTGAATCAGAAACTTTCTTTAGTCCTAGGGGTAAATTTCCTTCTACTTAGAATATGCAAGACACAAGATTTGATCATAAGGATGTGAGAATATAAAGGAAATATATGTAATATGTCTTTGGAAATTAATGCAAAACACTGTATACTTATACTACTTCTATTTTTTGGATCAGACAGGATTAAAAAAAATGTACGATTGTTTTATTTTATGAGAATATTTACATCAGAATGTTGCAGGCTGTTCATAGTTTTGTGTCATGAGTAGCAAACCTGATTCATGTGTACATTTTAAGTATTACAGCTTCCCTCTTCTTACTAGTCAGAGCTTCTCTCTCGTGCTTTAGTGAAAACCCATGGAAAACTTAAACCCAGATGGAATTTACATCATGAAGTTCTCAAAGTGCAGAGCTGTTGCAGTGGCAGCTCAAGCAGAGTTTGTATCTACATTTTCTCAGTAGATACCTCAGCCTTTTGGATCAGGGGTTGTTCTTTTATTTGTTTTTCAATTAGTGGACCCCTCAGATGTGTTCTCTCTTTATTTTTGTGAACTTATTATGAAGTTAAAGCGGCGTGCAGAGAAACCAAATATTAAATAACACACACAAGTTCTTAACACAATTACTAATGGCATGTGAATCTCTAATGTGGTGCTTTTATAACAGAAATTTAACTTTAATTGGTTTGGATGTTTTATTTTATTAAACTTTTTAGATTTCTTTTTGCCTTAAACTATTCAAAGGGGGGACATATTTATTTGTTACAAACAAAAAAGATATTGACCCTTTGTTAGCCCTCTGACTGATTGACAAACCATCCAATCATAATCAGAAAGCCCTTCTCAAAGCAGCTGTTGCCGAGTTACTCTAGTCAGATAACTTCTGTGTTGGCAGGGTCTATTTTAATGCATTTTGGTGACATTTACCTCTTAATTTTGTTGCTCTAATGGTGAAAATCACAAAGACAAGTTTACCTACACTTGCATTCAGTTAGCACATTTGAATACTATGACAATACTTAGTGTAAGAATAAAGGTGAATAAAAATTTTGCCTACACCTTACTGTAGTTGTGTCTTTATTTGTTCTCTTGAGCCAGTTTTTAAATAATCTATTTAATTAAACATGCATGAAAGTTGGTAAAAAAAAAAAAAAGTGAGATATTTTCAATTGCTTCAAATTGGAGAGAGATGAACAACAACAGATTTTAACAGTTACAAAAGAAGGCGTGGCTTGATAAAGCATCACTTCCTGTTAAGGGCAGGGCTTGACAAAGGGTCAATAGGGAAGTGTTGGAACAAATGTTGGACCACACGGTAGTGCAGCGGGTACTTTTGCTGCTTCACAGTAAGAAGGCTGCTGGATTGACTCCCTGATCAGATTTGGCCTTTCTGTTTGGAGCTAATGAGTTCTCCTTGTGTATGATTGGGTTTCTCAGGGTACTCCTGTTTCCTCTCATGGACCAAAAACATGCTCATAAAGTTAATTTGTGACACTAAACTGGTCATATGTGAGAATAGGTGGTTTTCTGCCTCTTTATGCCAGCCATGTGATAAAGGATGGGATTTGATAAGGTTTTATTGATACTAATGCCAATTATGATTCCACTAATTTCGATTCTTAAACGATTCCTTTATTGATTGCAGTTGGGGTTTTTTTTGTGGAGTTGCCCTAGATGAATTTTCAGTGCCAGCAATGTCAAACACATGACAGTCTTATGCAGTTTGTGTTTTTTTGTTGAAAATTAAGACCCAATTCTGAACTCTTCTGCCCCCTGTCTGCCATGATTTTTGACTTTTTTGTTAGTGTATCTGCTGACTGCCTCAGATGAGAGCGTAATGTTCTTGATTTGGAAAGCATGCCATACAAGGAATTGATCAGGGAATTGATTTATATGTGACTGGCTGGATACTTGTCCAGGGTATAATTCAAAAGTGATAAATCCACTAAGATAATGGCTGGAAAATAGTTCACTTTTTTGATTAACTGCCATCTTTTCGGCCTTGCAGCATAACTAAACTATGCTCAAACCCTCTCTTGGTCCAGCCATTTTCCACCTTAAATCAAATCTATCTGCTGGAGGCTTTGCAAGATGGATCTGCCTGATGAATGACATAGAATCTGGTAAATCAAGCTCTTCAACAGGGTCACAGTGTTCCACATTGGGTGATATAGTTTGTTCTATTATGTAGCTCTTTTCTTTCATCTATTTAAATATTCTCCAAATTTCATAAAATACACCATGTCAAGTATATATGTAGCCTTGTCGAGCACGAGCAGACTTGCCAGCCTCCGTTGACCAACGACTTCACTGGAATCTTGTCGGCCCAATCAGGGAAGAGAGGCGGGAGCTGCGGGAGCAGCGGACGTGACGACAACAGGAAGTGACTGCATGTTTGAAAACAATGGCGGCTTCTGAAGCGGTCTCAATATTTGTTAGCCCTAGCGGCTAACAGTTATCCGCTAGGGATAACGGCTGGTAACTGTTGTTAGCCGTTGTTAGCTGTGCTCATTGTGGCTCAGCGGCACTGTCACTGCCTCTTGCCCCGGGAATCGTGAGTTCGATCCTCGGGGAAGGAAAGGAAGTAGCCGTTAGCCGTAGCGGCTAAGTCCGTTAACTGTTGTTAGCCGTTAGCCGTTAGCCGCTACGTATGCTACGTCATACGTAGCAGCGTTGCTTGATGTGGATTGGTCTGTGATTAGTGTAACGAGCCGAACGATCGTCCAACCACAAGCTGCTGTTGTTTTTGAAGGTTCTACCCCTGAAAACATATTCGAACTGCTCCTTCCCAGATGGATTAGTGAAATATTTCCAACATGAAACTGCCCATCTGGCGTGTCAGGTTAGTATAAATGTGTATTGCTGCCTTTTTTTTTATTTCATCAAGTTTGATATATGGTGTTGATAAAGGATCATTGATACATGCGCTATGGTTAATCAATATTGGATAAAGATTCATTGCTATATTGCTAGTGTTGTTAAAGAGCAATGTGTGCTCTGTGCTCAGCTGTGCTAAGTCTTATCTGCCTTTATTAAAAACAATAACCCACAGACTTCTATCATGATTGGATGACAAATCATTCTCAGGAACTGGAAAAAAACCTGGAGGGCCTCCTTTTTCATGCTGGGCACTAAAGCTGCATATGAGAGAATGTCATACAATGCAGGACAGTATGGGGCCTTTTTTTGGATTATATTAATAGGTCTGGTTGATATTTAAGCAGAAAGAAAAATCTTTACACTTTTGGAATTCAGACACTTAATCAGTGAACTGTGGCAGGCCTTAGAAGGTCAGTGAACTCATTTGTAGAGCCACAATGAAGATATGCTGACCCATGTTGTAGTTGGGGGTGGGGAATAAGGGTAAGGTTGTAAAAAATTAGTGGAAAAAAACCTTTAGAAATTAAAATCATAAAAAGTCACCAAGTTTCAAAGGAATTTTTGCATACTTTTGAAAATATGTTTCAAAATTAATACGGCTTTCTGTCTGATTACATCTTACATTAGATATGAACAAACATGTACACAATATCAAAATATTGCAACATGTTAAAGGGGCTTTTTGCATAGTTCATATGGTGTGCCTTGAGATTTTTGCTAAATAATTGATGTACCTTGGGCGAAATTTTTTGAAAACCACTGCTCCTTCAGTCTTATTTTCTCTTGGAAAAAAAATTCCAAATATCAAACTAGATGTAACATCATTTTAAAAAATGATAAAATAAATATAAAAGTGATAAAAATAATGAATAAAAGCTCTTTCTACCATGAATGTGATATCTGTAACAATATTAAACCTTAATGAAAACAGCCTTTAGAAAGAAAGGTAATCTAAATTAATTTATGCCAGAGGATATATTTTCCCATTTTACATTATATAGAATTCAGCTTCATGGATGTTTTGAGCTCATTGTGTCATTTTTAGTCTCCAAACCCTCTATGAGGCTGACAGGTAAACCCATTTACATGATAAATTGATTGATCACTTACTCAACCCATTGAAAATACATTATCTTTATGTTCGGATACGTGAACATTTTTGTATTCGAGATTTAAAAATGGTTTTCATTGAAAGTAAATTTAGATTTAGAGAAGAATAGATGTTTTAAAAATAAAAAAAAATGCCTGGTTGTCTTTATAACTTATCATTTTGCATACATTTTGCCTGATCAAGGATATAGTGCCATATTTGCCTCATTATTTGTTTTAACTTTGCATAATGTCTTTCAGTGTTTTGGCATTTTTGTATTTTTAATATTAATGTGTATTTATTTCTATCAAACCTCATCAGTTCCAGCTGCATATAGTACAATTACACGCAAAAAATGAATTAAAAAAGTTAAATAATTAAAGCTGACAATAAATGGCTTGTTTTGATGAAATCCTATCAAAAATAACTTCTACAAACAAAACCTTAACTATTTCGAAAGAGAAAAAAGACTTAATTCTGTGAGTGGGGTTTCGAATCCAAAATCTGTTGGCCAACCAAAACCTATCCCCGGATATGACATTTCGATGAACTTTATGTGTGCGGAGTTTCGCCGCAGAACAGCTCGAATATCTGTGACTTTGGCTCTTTTTTTAAATAAATCTCAGGAGGTATTTATGGGTCGTTTTACTGCATATACTCAGTTTGAGCAAAATTCCGTTCTCCACGAAGAGCTAGCCAAAACGAGTAAGGGACGCCATTCTCGTCTGGAGTGAAATGAGGGAACTTGGGAAGTCCATGAATGCACAATGAACATTTATCTGATTTAAGAGCTGTAATAGTTGGGTTGAAATGTAATTTGGCTAAATAAGATGAAATGGACGCTAATGTGGAAGCTTTATTGTCATGAAAATGCTAACATTATTAAAAACACGAGGATTACTGCTTAGTTTTTCTCAGTAACTGTTACCTTAACTATTGGAAAAAACATTAATATTAATCTTTTTATTTAAAGTTTAAAACTGGTGTAAAAAGTAAAATTAAAAAGCATATCTTTTACACATGCAGTATGAAAAACTGCCTTGCTGTTCTCAACATAATGAAATTGTTGCTAATTTGGAGAAACTGCAGTTTGCTGCTGTGACATGTTGGTCTTCGTCCTAGTCCATAACTGTATTAAACATTTAAAGCAACAAAATTTTACTTTTGCACCACAAAAAGTAGTTTTACCATTAACCTAGTTGTACAAGAGTGATGCAGAGATGATATTTTAATGTAAAAGTTAGCATTGTGCCGGTTCTCAACTAGAAGCCTTAATGATTTTTCACGGTTTTTTATTGCTGAGAATATGTAGCAAACAAAAAATTATAAAATTGGCACATTAGGAATGAACCAACTTTTCATGATTTTTGTTTATGTCAAAGCATAATTGTGGAGAGTAAAAAGCAAACATGAAGTTGCTATGGAACTACAACATGGGGATTTAACTATTATTATTATTTATGACTATTATTTCCAGTGAAAACATCTTGTTGTGACCTCTTGTTTGAGAACTTCCTCTTACCGTGTGATTTGGTCAAGTTGGTCCTATGGCTGTGGCAATGGTGTATGAATTATTGATTGATAACACTGTAAAATTCAAAAGCGGGCATTGTATTACTTTAGAGTAAACATTACAACCTTGTGTGTGTGTGTTCAGTGCACAGTGTTGTGTTTAGTGTCATTCACACTGCTTTTCAGCTGAGGGCTGTTGATTAAATTAATAGCAAAGAAATATCTTAAAAAGAACCATTGCCATGACATGACATCCAGCGCTCGTATTCAGTTAGCACACGGTGTACAAAAGCTGCTACCTTGTTTTCTGCCATGGTTTGGCTCTGCCCTGGAAAAATTGTCAACACTGTTTACGAGCATGAAACGGTCTATACCAGTGGTTCTCAAATAGTGAAGCAGGTACACTGGTGTGTCTTGATAGAAATGTTGGTGTGTTTTCTTAAAAATAATCCATCATGAATGCAGTTGTTTGTCATACTTTGTTATGCATTTGTTTAACATAAATTCTCATTTTTAGATAATTTAAACCCAATGTAATTGCAGTTAAACTAAATGCTTCTATATTAATCAACATCAGTCCCCTCCACCTTATAATCATTTTAGCTGTTTATGTTAATATTAGCTAGATCTCTATCTATAGTTGTTATTGGTAATGCAACCATAATAACTACCTTTACAACGATGTAGAGAGGAAAACCCTCTTGAAAACCAGATGCCACCTCTCAAAAGGCTAGTCATAAATTTCAATTCATTGGCGACAAATATGAGAAAGACAAATTTATGATCCGGGTATCCATGAATTTGTGGCTATCATGTATTCTCACTTTAGGCCCTCTGCCCACCAGTGGATGGCTGTTTAACAAAATTCTGGTTCTGCTCAAGATTTTCTGCTACCTAACAGAAGTTTTTCTGGCCACTGTAACTGTTGCCGATTGTGGCAAAGTGCTGTACTCATGGTGGATTCATATTGGATTAGGAATCAAAATAAATAAAACTATACATAAAATGATGTGAACAGCATCAACCTACTCTTTTGTAAAGTGTCATGAGATAACTGTTGTCATGAATTGACGCTATACATATAAAGATTGGGTTGGAACTGACTAATAATATACTATAACATGCATAAAAAGGGCTATTTTGTGTGAATATTAATAAAGTGTGCCTTGAGAATTTGGTTCATGGTCTGAAAACTGCTGGTCTATACCAATGATTTTCAAATGCATTTTACTCAAGGCAAACCTCAAAATTAGCCAAAATGTCAAGGGACGTCACGTTCTTCTTGTTCTTCTTGGCGTGTAAGTTAATCTTGCAAAAGAAAAAAACAACAAAACTGGTAAATGGAAAAGACAGCAAAGTATTGATCCCTTCCATTTGCTGTTTCTGAAAACTGCAGAAGATGGTGCTGTATTTATGGCACTCTTTTGATGGTGTTTCTGAGGGTTTCTTCAGCTAACAGAATTTGCAGCTGTGGATTGACATTAATAAACACAAAGGACTGATGGAGATCTTTTTTAAATCACAAATGTGTTTGAATATCACTTCAACAGTAGTTGTAGTGATAACCACTGCTGGTTGTACACACCTAAACTTGCCCTGGCACAGCATTTGAGAACCACTGGTCTGTACCATCCAGGAATAAACTGGAAACTAAGATTTGTACTGAAAAATAAAGTACTACAATAACTTTAACGTCCAAACTTGAATTAAATAAGCCTTAAAAAGACAATTGTTTCCTAATCTGGGATATGGAGAATAAACTGTTATTATAATTAATAATGAAAGTTATTTTTTATTGGTCAGAAGTGTCAAAGTATTTTAGAATATTATAGAATAGGATTCAAATTTATTGTCATTAAACATGCACAGGTACAGAGTAACGAAAAGTCGTTTGGCATCCAATTCAGAAGTGCAATGTAATAGACTGTTTTATACAGAAAGTGTGTGATTATATATCTACATGTATTTACAGAAAGAAAACTAAAACAAAGGGATTATAGTTATGTTATTAACAGCCTGCAGAGAATTGTTTGGAATATAATGTCAAATATACAGATATACTAGGCGCTGTGGATAGATTTTGAGTTATATGAATCACTGTACAGATTTACATATTACGTGGATAAGTATGAATATAGACTAAATACACAAATGAACACATAGATAAATATGTACTGTATGTACAGATATACAATACAGAATTATTTGCCTATTAAGGATTCAAAGGACTCAGAAGAGTGTATTTGCCATTCAAGTCTGCACCCAAATGAGAACAGAACGAAATTAGTTTCTGAGGTCCCAATATTAGCCAAATAGAAAGCATTAAACAGAAGTATAAAAGCAATACATAGAGATATAAAAGCAATATCAACAAGTAAAGTGGCTCAACAGATCAATATAATAATAAAAAATATATAATGACTTGAAGGATATTTTGTGTCGTATGTTAAATTAACCTACAAAACATGTCATGAAATTGATAAATCTCTTCGTTCTCAGAGAAATTTCCTCCCCTGCGTGTGTCTCGGTGTCTTGAATCTCCGTGTAACTTCATAGTCGGCCAACCATTTATTTTCTACCTTCCCAGACTTTTTTCCTTTTTCTTTCTGTTTTTTTTTTTCAGGCTAATATACAGGCCGGCGCTGCAATTTCGGAATCTGCCCTTGTATATGGCGGACGAAATTTCCACAGGAGGAACCGCAACACAGTCCTCCTATACACGGCGAAAACGGCCAGCTCAGACGGGGAAGAGTACACCTCGGTAAATTCATGAATCATAGCGCCATTACTCTTCCTAAAATGTAACGTAGCGTGTCGCGGAGGGATAAAACACCGGCTGTGGTGGGAATTTTTTTCAACATTTGGAAATTCTCATAACTAATTCACGATTTTTTTTTTTGAGGAAGCAGTTGTGCAGTCACCTCTGGTCGGGGAGGGAAGCTTTTCTGGAGCGAGGAGAGCCTGTTTCGCATGAGCTGCATCGTTTTTGGAGGTATGTGACTATTCTGTTTCCTTTTTTTCTCATTTAGAAATCTTCAATTTGAGAAATTTCAGTCGCCGGGTGGTAAGTTTCAGACCCCCTCCGCTGAAAAAGGCGAGACCTGGCAGTGTTTGTGCACTAGTCCCTGCCACTGAACCAGGTGCAGGCATTGAAGCCATCCGAAATAGACCTAATCTGTTGATGTTTTTTGGGCTGAATTTTCCTAATGAAGTTTCCATGTTACTGCTGACTTGTCGCCTTGTCTGTGGACCTAGTTTGTTCGAATTTAAACGCCTTTACGTTGAGCACTATATGCCGATAGGGCAAAAGGACCAGGCGGTAGTGGCAACATGAAGGACGATGAGGGGAGGAACAATCTGAAACACAAAAACCTCCTGCAGCCATGTTTTGTGAATTTTCCAGCAAATTTGAGCACAGCTTCGGACTTTCTTTCCCGGTGAAAGTCACACAACACCAGCGGTACTTCGGGTTGCATTTGACGGCTCGGTTTGGAGCGCTGACGGTCGTGGGAAATCATGAAAGCGGCGTCGTATCGAAATACATTTCGAATTTTATTTTTAGGAAGATAGAGGATTTAAAATAGGGGTGTCGTTGGCGCCACCTGTAGGTACTCATTTTTTGGAAATTAAAAAAATTGTAATGAGACTTGTTTTTGGGACTCATTTACTGTAAAGTTAACGTTTATTAATGCGGATGGATACATCTTGAAGTATTTTATCCGAATAATCGTGAACCGCCCTTAATAAAAGAATGAAACAAATGAAAGTATGTCGTGCTCTTTAGGGTAATTGGAAAATGGCCCATAGCTGTCTGTTCCTTCTGATGGTTTAGTCAAAATGTCATTTTTTGCAGAGTTAACATTATTTTATTTGAAAGTGGTGTGGTTTGATACCTTTTGAAGCATTTTATCTGAATAGTCATGAATGAACTATAACCAGTGAATAAAACATGTAAAAGTATACTGTGCTTCTCATTATAACATTATATTTATTGAAAAATAGCCCATAACCGTCTGTTCCGTGGATTATTTAATAGTTTTTTTTTTCCATAGTTGAGATTTTGAAACTTAAACATAGGTGTATGTGGATGGATAAGTTTTATAGCTTTTTATCTGATTAGTCATTGACTGTCCATAACTAATGAATAAAACAAATGAAAGTTTGTTGTGCTCCTCATTATAACGTTATAATTATTGAAAGATAACTGTCTGTTTCATGGATTATTTAACTGTTTTTTTAACTGTCCATTCGTAAAATAGTCTATCAATTAGAAATATTTCTACAAACCTGAGATTGTTGTGAGTGTTTTGTCTTTGCAAGTCAATTAAGAATTTACTTTGTTATAGTTGTGTCTCTAAATATATTGAGTGAATCACTATACTATGATATAAAGTACAAGTAATTACTATGTTTGGAAAAATGTCATGATCATCACACGATTCCTTTTTATTTGTGTTGACTTAAAATAAAACCTTTTATATTTGCTTTTATGTGGATGGATGCACCTCAGAGCCCTTCATTGATTAGTCATGAACAGTTAGTGATGAATGATCAGTACAGATTAAAGTGTGTTGTAGTTTTCATGATTATCAATTCAAAGTTCCAAATGAGATCTGCTTCTTGTTTTGGTTTTTTTCAAAATTATTAATTTTTGTAAAGTTAACATAGTTTTAGGTGGATGGAGGATCTAATGGCTATAAGCTGTACATAATTGCTGAATATTACAAATGAAAGGTAGCTGCATTTTCCTGATAATGAACGTAAATTACCCTACTAATGTCTACAACTTCTTTTGGTTTTCTTCAAAATTGATCTTTGTCAAAGTTATCACATTATATGCAGAAGGACTTTTAAACTTAATGTTAGTTTTAAAGTCTTTTTTTTTTTTCCCCATAGTTGTAACGCGTACACGATAGCTGAATAAACCAAATGAAAGTATGTTGTGTTTTTCATGACTATTAATTAGGAGTTAGACAAAATCTCAATATTGCTGTGCACCAGTATTCTGATATGTGCAATACGCTACAACAAGCATGGAGCTAAATTTAAAGGTTAACTTACATGAGTTAATAATGCTTTAAAATTACTCTTGTATATATTTAATGTGAATCTTGTAAGAAGCATTTTTAGTTTCATTTAAAAATGAGAACATGGACATTGTGTCATCTTTTCTTCTTTTATTCAGATGGACCTTTATGCTTAACATTTATGGGAACAAAAACATTTCAGAACCTTTCATTGCAATAACCGTCAACCACTCATGATTAGTTCAAATAAGAATACTGTGCCTTTTATGGAAATAATTACACACTAACCTTTCACGGTCGTTTTCTTTTGATTTTATTCAAATTCTCTGAACTCTCTTTGGACTTAAAGGCAGTTTTTGTGAATAGATACCTTTTATCTGAATAGTCGTCAAATCTACATGATGAATATTGAATTCAAATGAGAGTTTGAAATGCTAAGATGACATTGATGAAAAATAATGCTAATTTTTCTTTTCTTCTTTTTGCTTTCTTACAGTGAATATTCTGTTAAGATGACTTAGCTTAGCGTGGATGGAAACTCTTTTTGAAGCCTTGTGAACTCTAGCTCACATTAAAACTGTGATGTGAACATAATTAACGGTTAATTCTAATGAAAGGGTTTTGTGTTCTTAAAGAAAATTAATGCAAATTGACTCTCATTCCTGTTTTCTCTTTTTAGCTTTATTGAAAATCCTCTTCAAAACTATGGAAACACATTTTTAAGCTTTTTCAAACTATGGCTGTAGGTATAATGAATAATACAACTGAATGTGTGCAGTGATGTTTTCAAAATCTTCTCATTTTGCTTTATTCCTAACAAAAAATGGTTAAAGTAACCATTATTCTTTGCAGATGTCTCCTTTTAAACATTTGACTTAAATAGTTCACAATGTACAAAGACAATGTTTAATATAATACAAATAAAACTGTATAATTTTTCTTTTTTATAAAAGTAAGGTTAAGCTGCCGTCCATTGTTTCATCTTTCTGGGTTTATTCATTATGAGTAGTCTTTCAAGTTACTATCATATCAAATTTGTGTAATACAAATTAAAGTATATTGAGCTCATTCTGAACATTAATTAGGGATGCACATTTGCTTCTGTTTACCATTGGTATTGGCCCATGATGGCCCTTTATTGGCAAATAAATTTGGGATGAACAGAGATCAGTTCCAGACGTTTATCTGTTGTATTTTATCTATTTAATGAAAGCATCAAATACACCTGGCTGCGGCTTCAGAGGACATTTTTATTGGGCTGTACAAATTGCCAGTTGGACAAACTGATCAAATTTGTGGTCAAACGTGGGAGGAAATTTTTTTTTTTTTTTGTATAATGATGCCAGAAGAATTAATTTACAAGCATCTGCATTGGAATCTGTATTTGCTAAATTATTCTTTTAAACATCAGTTTTTCACAACCAGTGCATCACTAAAAGTATGATTAAACTTTAACCACTTAATCCAGCTGCTTAACCCGTTATGAAGTCTTTGAGGTCAAAGTTAGTTCATGTGTATACATTTATTTAAACAGTTGACATACACATGATTTAACGTGACCTGCTAATGATGTTTTCCCCTTTTTAGTCTATTTAAATGTAATGCTTCCTCAGGAGCAGAGATACATATGCTGACTAGTTCACAATGTACTGTTTATGATTCATTCAAATAAGAGTATGAGGTTTGGCTATTCAAAATGAGGCTAATGCTGTTATACTGTTTTATTTAATAACATTATTCATTGTCTTTCACCCTCAGTACACTTCCCTTCTGCATCAACTCACCACTGCAGTCTATGGGCCGTCTACACAGAGACAAATTGAGGCTTATCTGTAAAGGTTTTTAATCATGTAGGCGATTCGTCCACACGGATACAGCGTTTTGGGTGCCTGAAAATGCACATTTTTGCAAACAGGTAAAACACTTGCCTTATGTTTCGGTGTGGACAATGAATACGGATAGTTTCAGAAATCCCCCCACAACAACAGAAACAATGGCGGAATACTGTTTCGCGTTTGTGCTGCAGAAGCTACTGTGCTTGTTATCGCTTAAACAGCAAAACCTTCCTTTCCTCTTCTACCATTGTTAGCAACAAGAGGACATGGAGACCAGCACATACCCCATCTCTAATCACGAATGCCCATACTCCATGTCTTTTTCTCTGGTTTTGTTGTTTGTCTACAGTAGTGTTACAGCTCCACTTCCAGGCCTGTCACATGTGCTACAGTGTTTTTATGTATGACGGACACATCTCTTGAAACAATGCTGTCTTCACAGAGAACATTGTACACGAAAATGTTTTCTTCTCTGTGTGGACAGGGCCCCAGTCTTCCACTGATCAAAGCAGTGCAGCAGGTCTTCTTTGGACAGTTGTCCCAGAACCTCTGTTGTTCTTTTTTTTAAATTCCAACACGCCTCAAAACGTGTTTCTCTGAGCAGAGATTGAATCTCAGGAAAACGGAAAAAGTCACACATGAGTTGTTTTGGAGCCAGAACCTGCTTTACTGAGAGTGCAGTGTGAGCTGGTGCATTGTCTTGATGAAGATTTAACCCCTTTTTCTATTTTCTCTTTTTTTTTTCTATTTTTTCCTGATTCTATCTTCAGACTTTTTCCCATAGTTTTTCTAGAACCTGTTTGTAAAAGTGTTGATTCATCATTGGCCTCCCTGTGATCTACTCTTCAAAAATGATACTCTTAAAGTCAAAGAAAACGATCAACATGGCCTTGAGTCTGGACCGCCTTCTCCATCCTTGTTGACAATGGAGTTTTCCAATGCATTGACTACCATTTTGTCTCAGGATCTTTGCATCAAGTTTATTCCAATTTGTTCCATAATGTCTCAACAAATTGGCTTGCAGTTTTCCTTTTAATCAGGAGTTTTGGGACAACTTTGGTACACATCAAAAACTTTTGAAAATATTCAACAAATTGTTTGAAATGATTGACGACTTATTATGAGGATGATAGCAGAAATGGTTTCCATTGATAAAGAAACAACTCACAGTGCTTGATCACCCTGCCTGTGTACCAGATCTAGAACCGTGTGACTTTTTCCTTTTTCCTGAGATTGAATCTCTGCTCAGAGAAACACGTTTTGAGTCGGTGTCGGAAGTTAAAAAAAGAACAACAGCGGTTCTGAGACAACTGTCCGAAGAAGACCTGCTGCACTGCCGAACTGTCTTTTTGTCAGTGGAGACCATTTCTTCTATCATTCTCATAATAAGTCGTCAATCATTTCAAACAATGTGTTGAATGTTTTCAGAAGTTTTTGATGAGCATTGGCGTCCAGGACATTTGTCTTTGAGATCCTCTTTGCCTTTGCAAAATCATTTGTGCCATTCAAACACACATTCACGTGGCATGCAGTGTTCCCCATTAACCTCAGCTCATGTAAGAAAAGATCTGACTGCTGTACGTGCACTTCAATCAGTAGCTAGCAGTGAACTAGAGACGTCACTGACTGGAAACTCCCAGCAGTTATGTGTGAACACCCAACCTTTAATATATAACACTCAGTGTGACTGTGAACCACGTGGTTTTATCCTCTTAATCACAGTGTCAATATTTAATAGCCATACCTCATATTTCATTGCCTTTATTTGAATACTGTTGCACATGCATGGTTATTGATCAATTCACCTGATAGTATATTGTGTTTAAATTATAGTTAATACCAAGTGTATTTTACTGTCTTTTTATTTTGGTTTTATTCTTATAGGACTTTTACAGGGGTTTACATCCTCTATAAGCATGCATTAAAAGCATTTCAACATTTGGAAACCTTTAAATGTATGCACCAGATTACAAGCTTTATCTTTCCACTCTAACATTTAACATACACACTATCAGGGTTTTCCTGCTTATCTCTGCGTCCTTATACGTACTTGTGTATTTGTGTGCTATGATGGCTGTATAGGGGATATAATTTGCCACTTAGTAAACATGGAACAAATTGGATTTTTAACTTTTAGAGATTGGAAAAATGTGTAAGCGGAAAAAAGAGAAAAAACTATCCAAAGTGAAGTGAACAGCTCTGGAGGAAGAAAGGACCATGTCAGCATAATTTAAGGGCAGGAAAAACAATCACAACCAGTGCCTGTACTGTTTATATTAATCCTGCAGACGCCAAACACTTTCCCATCTTGCTCGGCTTGCTTTTATTATAATGTAAGGGGAAAACTGCGGAGGCCATATTTCTTTCTCCTTTTTTTTTTTTTAGTTGCTGTGAGTAATTTTAATGCTGACCTTCAAATCTGTTTAAATTCAAAGAGCTGGTGGAAATTGTATGGTTGGTATGCAAAAATCTGGGTGTAAATTCTGACCTTTGCTGGGAAAGTCTCATCAAAATGCAGGAGTTAAAGTCAAAGTACTGGCCTAAAGAGAGGCAACCAGTGTCATGGGTTTAATAGGGCTGAATCTTTCTGCCAGTGATGGGAATGTTTATATCCAGAATACCTGAAGGAACGGGTAATAACTTATAAATCTTTCAGGAATAATGCAGCAGTGTTGAAATGAAAACACCTTAAACCCTGATCAGTTAATGGGGACTTTGTTGAGAGTTCTTCTCATTTTAAGTAAGGTTACAGGAATGTTGGTGTGCCTGTGTTTTAATGAAGAAAAGCTTTGTTTCACGGTGGATTTTTTTAGGAAATAGTTTGGATGGGGAGGTGAAACTTGTCCCTTCAGGCTCTGATAAACACAAGATGTCGAGGGATCATATCACTGCCTCTTGGTTTTAGCATTAAGACATTGTTCCCTCGTTGCTCTTATTGTCATTAACACAGCACAAAGGTTTATTTTCCATAGAGCTGACACCTTATGGTTGGTTGGTTTGTGAATTGTTTGACCAAAATCTCATTGATTGAACACTTGCATGTGTTACTCTTATAGAAGAGGAGAGCTTAATCTATTAGAAAGAAGGGTGGTAGGGAGGGATGGAAATCAAAAACAATTCCAGTTGTGAATCAATGACAGCTCACTCTTAAATTTAAACATTAGTCTTTTTGCTAATTAATTCTTTCCAATCAGTTCTGCATGTCTTCCTCAAAACTTGATTTACAATTTTAATTGATTTTCCCTCTCAAAAAAAAAAAAAAACTCCCAGTGAGACAAAAATGACACAAATCAAGTTTTCCCAAAATTTATTCCAAAACCAAACAGACTTTTCCTCTTAAAGTTAAAGTGTGTGTCATAAAAAGTTGATTATGTAGTTCAAACGTAGGCAGGTTGGTCTTTATAAAAACTGTATTTTCATGGTATATTAGCATGAAACTCTCTGATCAGTATTTAATCTCATTAAAAAAACAAATATAAGCCTATAAAAGTGCATGCTCAAAACCTGACAGGGCCTACCATCATGAACTTACAAGTTGAGTAAGTCATGAAAAAAAATCTGGATTTTTAATTTTTAAATCTCCTTCAGAAAATAATTCAAATTAATTGATTCAATTGATATATTGCCCAGCCCTACGTCACACTCATCAGAAACAGCCAGCAAAAATTTATAACAAAGAGGCTAAAAAATCATGGCAGACTGGAGGCAGTAGTCCTCCAATTATTGTCTTAGATTTGAAGTCAAATGAAGGTTGGGAGGTAAACCAGTAAACCTGTAGCTCTAAATATTAAAAAAAAACAAGGTATCATTTTAATTACTTTGATTAAAAAAAAAACCGTAGAAGTGTGTGCATGTTTTTAAAGGTCACATATTTCACTCTTTTTCAACAGATTTCCATTGCAGATGTCTCCAGGACATATTTTTGGAGGTTGTTGCCTCAAAATCCACACAGATATTGGATTTTGGCATGTCTATGAAACCCTCTGTTTCAGCCCTGCTCAAACAGGCTGTTGTAGACATGCTTTCACACCTGAAGCTCTGCGAACTCGTTACAGAATTTGCAGGATTGTTTTATTTTTCACTTGTTTGGCTTTTCTTTCACCCTGCACTTTGACTGGTGGACCAAACCCTGTTAAATGCCTCATAGTGTAGCTACCTGCCACTCATTGGGACTGAAGCTTCAGTCTTTGTTTTTGCCATATAGCTTGTTGTTGCACTATGACCTGAAAATACCCAACAAGTGCCAAGTAATAATTTTATTTACCTCAAAGCAGCTCAGGAGTATTTTGTGCTATAAAATAAAGATGAGGCTGCATTTAGGCTGCCACCTGACAGCCTAAATGCATTTTAACTGGAACCATGTGTAACCTTATTCCCCACAGATTTGTAGAGAACCAGAGGCTAGTGGTGCTAGCCAAGGTTAGTTGCACTCTGCTTGTTGTCATCAGTGAATGCTACGTTAGCTAGCTATCTGGAGGGATATTTGGCCAAATTTGAATCATATATACTACTTGTGGATTGCTTTTGTACCTACTGTAAATCAAATTTTGGTTTGCTTGGCAGTAAACCAAGACCCTTGTTTCAGGTGGAAGAGATCAGTTCCAGAGTTTGTGTGTGCACAACCCAAATTCAACCAAACTTTTAAAAAAGTGGACCATAATTTACTTGGTCTTGATCAAACATGATGGTTGTTAGATTATCCTGAGAGTAAGCTTACATGAAATCTGTCTGACCTTAAACCTCTAAAGAACTGAATATGGCTTCATCTTTTCAGTGATGTGCTCTAGTGTTTGCTGTGGCTGCATAGACATGCCCTCCTTCTAGCTGGGTTGAATATCCCCTAATAATATCATTAAGGGGAAACTGAGCAACGAACTCTTTTATCTAGTTTGGACAAAACATTGAGACAATTTTTCTGAGGAGTGGGTCATCTTACTTTCTTTGCTATCTTTGTTGGGAACTGTGTCAGCAAACCATGACTGTTAGGTGACAGGAAAAACAAAACAGAGCATGGTGGCGGTAGTAGATATGACACCACAATGTCCAATCAAACTTGGTAAATAAAAGCCTGGTCAGGGCATCCCTACCTATGGGATATATCTTAGTCCATCGCTGGTCAGTCAGAGACTTGCAGACACTTTTTGCTTTCAGCAAAACTGACCTACTACTGCCTATTTGTCTTTAAAATTACGCTGAAAAGCTAGAACATTTTCTGACCGGGTGGGGGGATATGTAAGTGGATGTCTCTTGTGCAGGTAGAAGGTGATAATATACACATTTTTAAAAAGGAGAGAGAGACTGTCCGATCTTTGTGGGTGGCTGTAAGTACACCTGAGTGGCCCACCCAAGTAATTTCAGTGCGTGGCTAACAGCTCACTGGCAGGAAATGGCGTTTATTGTTGATAATGCATACCATAACAATGCCATTTCAAACTGATCTTCATTTGTTATATTAATCATATGGTTTAATGGACAGAAAGTTAAAACAGCCACGAGGACTCTAGTCTTTGTCACTGAAGATGGTGAGACACATTACTCCACCTCTAATTTATTGACAACATAATGATTTTTTTTCCCCTTCAACAACCAATCGATTGGTCAGTGTGCAGGGTTCATTTTAGTTGACCAAGTTCTCCTTTGGATGACTGCAGCCCTATTTTCCATTTTAAAGGCTAAGTGATGTTACACAAACAGTTTTTGTCTTTGAAGCTCACCCACTTCCCTTTTTTTGTTAATGTACAATTACAGATTCATGATTTGGTCTTAGATGTGTCTGAAAAAAACATACATCCCTTTCAGACATAGCGCACATCTTATCTTCTGCTACTTTCTTAGTGGCGTGTTGAAACCGTCTGAAAATGGCTTCACTTAAATTAGTCTCCAGGGAACGGCTTTTCAGAGGTTGGGGCTGCTGCATTAAAGAAAAAAAATCTGTGCATTCTGCACATATTTTTTTTCTGCCTCTTCCTTTTTAAAAATGAACCTTATTGGCTCCATGAATAATGCATGAGGATGTTCAATTGCTGCAGCAATGAAAATTAGGGCTGTTTACGTGCAGTGGTTATGTACACAGAAGCTTCTTTTTTTCCTTGACCATTTTGTGAAAGGTAGAGCAGAGCATGAGTAGCTTTTCTGAAAATACAAATTTTCAGCAAAGCAAATCTCATTTCTCTGAGTGAAAAGGGGAGGGGGTGAAACTCCCCTGGGTTTAATGAATCCATAAATCACAATAGTGCCAGGTTTGCTGCGCCTGCGTCAGTGTGCAGTGCAATTTTGATTTTCATCAAAAATTTAATCTGCCAGCCTACAAGGGTTTAGTAGCAGACCGGATGCCGCCCTGAATTTCTAATTTTAGGGGTCTGATCTTTCAGGATTTATTTTTGTATAATTCAAGTCTGCTTTTCAATATCTCTTGTTATTAAATTTTAATTCGTGGCATTAACATATAGATTGAAAAGGTTTTTATGGGGGTTTTGAGTGTATGCTGATGGAATTTTACTAGACGACACAGTTTCTTTTTCCAGTGCATCCCGGGTGTGTGTGTGTGAGGTGGGGTGAAGGGAGAGAGGGGGGGATTTATCCATTTCTCTGCATTATTGCTTTTTGAAATCATTGGTCGTACACCATCTTGGAAGACATTTATTACAGGGGACGAGAAAATGTGCATTTGATTAAAGAAAGAGGGAAAGCAGAGCATTTAGTGTGAAACAGGTTTTTGCAGGACCCCTGCTCTCAGTCAGTGACTCTGCTCCGAGTTATACAAACATGCAGTGAAAGCAGTGATTGAAGTGACCCCCTCCATCCCCCATTTTAGCTCATTCCTATTTTTAATCCCTCCACAGTGGAAACATTTCCATGAGCCTTAAACAAATTTGTATTTTATATTTGGAATCTCTATTCCAGCCTACTTAGCATGCAGAGCACAGGGACTTTTGGCAATTGCAAGGAACAATTCAAAGTCACAAAATCTCCCCTAAACTCAGAAGAACTGGGTTTTATTCTTTAGCTTTAAGCAAACACGGTGATTGATTTACTTCATTATTGTGCAGAGGCAGCTACAGTACTGCCCAAATATAGGCCAATTATTTTAAGTACCTCCACTGAATTGTGAGCAGAGGTACGTCCTGGAGATGTTTTCCTTGTACGCCTAACCTCCTTATTCTGTAACCCCTTATATTTTTAGTGCAGAGCTTTAGTACATTGCTTTTAATATGCACACAGTGACATTTTATAACACAGCTGGACCTGATCCTAAAAAGAAAATTGGTTTAGTAAATCCATAAACCACCGGGCCACTTAGACCATTTTACTTCTTATCTCAGTGCTGGATCCTCCAAGAGTAACCAAACCCCACAATTTTGGCCGAGGTACATGTACTCTGATATTTAAAACAATGCCACTAGAATGTTAATGGACAGGGCTTGGAGGGGAGGGATGAGAGAAGCCCACTTACTCCTTGATGCCCTTCTTGTAAACCACTACATCAAACGGTCTGTGCAACAATTGTGGATTTTATTTGGACTTGATGTTAAGAAAGGAGTGGGAGAAAGACCCTGTTTATACAGTGCATTAATATCAGTTTTGGGCTTTTCAGATACCAAATGGTGGTCCTTAATGCTTCCTCAGTACACACTGCAATGCCTGCTTAAAATGCTTTGACACTGATTAAATCAGACTTCATACGGAGGTGGTCTGAAGTCTGAAGTGTTCATAAAGGTATCCACAAAGAGTAGGGCCATACAGAAATGCTAATGGCTTTAGTTTCTTGAGGATCTACTGGAGGCTGACTGCAGGAACCCTGGAGGTTGCATGTTGTGTTACATCGCTCAGCATCACATCAGTGTTAGTTTTTACAGCACTTTTTAATTTAGTTACTGAGGGGCCCATGGTGTGCTTAGAAAGTATCCCACATAGGGATGTAATGGTTACCAGTAAAATGATAAACCGTGGTAAAATACCGTTAAACCGTGTTTGATGACGTCACTTTGTCTATAACGCATGGTGATACTGCTCATTGCCTGGAAAAGCCAGAACTATGTGTCTGCTCCTTGGCAAGGCAGCAGCGGTCCCTCAGACGCAGACGCGCGTGCAATGTTTGCAATGTTTGGCCTCTGAAAGCAAAAGTATGGTGCCTGGTGCCTGCATGGACACTGGACCAGAGACATTTTTCCCCTTGAAACGGACAAAGTCTGAAGTCTGGTCCGACCACTGCAGATCGTTCTTAAATTTACATTATTTTTTAACTAAGTAAAACTTTGTTAAATGATTTCAGTGTGTGTATAAGTACTTTTTATTTTGCATTTTGAGCAAATTGCAACAATATCACAATAATAATGATAACCATGATAATTTTGGTCACAGTAACCGTGATATGAAATGTTCATATTGTTACGTCCCTAATCCCGCAACCAGTTGAAACCATTGATAGAGGGCAGGATGGATCCATGCTCTTGTGTTGTTTAGGCCAAATTCTGACCATATCATTGGGATGTTGCAGCAGAAATCTAGACTAAGCAGGCCAGGCAATATTTTTACAACCTTCTATTGTCTATTTTTGATGAGCCTGGGCAAAATGTACAGTTTCCTGTTCTTAGCTGTGAATGGCACCCAATGTGGTCTTATGCTGCTGCAGCCAAACTGCTTCCGTTTTCAACGTGCTGTGCATTCAGAAATGGTCTTCTGCATTTGTGGGTTGTAACAACTGGTTATTTGGGTTACTAATGCCTACCCATCATCTTGAACCACACTGGCCATTCTGCTTTAACCTCTGGCATCAACAAGGCGTTTCGCCTAACTGCCACTCACATGATTTTTTTCTATTTTGGACAGTTAGCTGTAAATCCTCAAGAGATTTGTGCGTGAAAATCCCAGTAGATCAACAGTTGATGAAATACTCAGACCACAGCTATGCCATTTTCAAAGTCACTTAAATTGCCTTAATATATAAAATAACATAAAATAAAATATAGAGGAAGAGTATGGCATTGACATACTTTTTTGTAAAGTGTCCTGTGTCCTTTAGGGTCCTTTAGAGCAGAAAGAGGTGGGAGCTATGAGTGAGATAACAGCAGGAAGTGACTGCACTTACAGGGATTCACATAGATGCTAACAGCTTCAGTTAGCAGTTTTATCAGATCACGACCAAACCTCTATAGGAAGTATATGTTTTGTTTCAATTCTGACATGTTTTGATGAGAATTTGTTTTATGAAATGGCTCACGCTCTGTAGCGAAATAGCTCTCGCCTATGACAATATCTGTAGGCCTCAATAAATGCTGATTGATGGAACAATCATCCAGTCACCTGCTGGATATGCTTCTGGAAAGGTTAAGCCCTCCCCAGACACTTTCTGTGTTCTGTTTCCAAGAAGGACTAGTGAAACATATTGAACGGTCCATCTGGTGAGTCAGGTTAATGATTTTGGGCTATATGAATAACGATTGATTGATTGATTGACCTTTTCCATTCTGGTAATCTTGACCATGTCTACTTACCTAAATGTATCGAGTTGCTGCCATGTGATTGGCTGATATTTGCCTTTATGAGCACTTGAAAGGTTGTTTGTGTCATATTGTCATAGCCATTCTAAGTCTTCACAGTACAAGCTACCTGAATGTAAGACTGTAATCAAGAAAACATGGTTTAGTGGGCTGTTGCTGTTGAGCTCTGTGGTGACAAAATCTGACACCACATACATTAGTAGGTTAATCTGTAAAGAAGAATCATCTGAAGTACCTGAGTTTTAACTCAAAGAGGATGGTTCAGATACATGATTCAAAAACAATATTTAGCATTTAAATACTTTTAACTCAAATGTCAAGATTAGGACCCAAGCTGATCAGCAGTATGACTAAATACCCATACACAGAGGTTTCCAGTGAACAAAAGTGGCTCTAACTGTTCTTTAATATGGAAATCCAGTTGATTAAAATTTCCTCATCCTGTTGTATATTTATCTCCCTTTCATTCTATTTGTTTAAGGTTGTTTTTATTTCCATGGCACATCAAACAAATGTACATCTGTTTCACATTTCCTTCCTGTATAAGGGCTGTAGGTTACAGTGTATCAGAAAGCGCAGGCTTTAAAAGAACAGAAGGCCAGATGGCTAATTCTGCATTTTGACTTTAATTCGAGGAAAACAGGCAACAACAGGCATTTCATATATTCAGGGCATGCATTAAAAATGTTGCACAGGAAATAATACACGATGACGAAAGGATTGATCTAATTTTGATCTTTTTCCTGCCATTATTTCATTTGATTAGAGATGATAAAAGCCACTTAATGTGGCATTATTTCAGTCAGTTAATTCAATACAAAAAACAGGCATAAAAATAGGTGACATATCTGCTTGATCCATCTGGGCTGATCGATCTTCTTGAAGCTTTTGATCCTCTTTAACTGCACACAGAATTGAGTTAGCTCTGATGACCACAGAGTGTGTTCATGTGTGACTTCAGCCCAATAAGAGACTCCTGTCAACTGTAAAAAAAACTAATTTTAGAAAAGGCAAGTAGGAGCAAATAGGAGTGGGACCAAATACTGACCTGGCAATGACATGCCCGACTCATGTGATACTTGTCTTGCAAATACACTCCCAATTGAAATCTGAAGGCCAGTTGAAATACTGCAAGAATTTGCATTTTGCACTGTTGGACTTTAAGAAGGTTTTAAGTAGAGCTTCATAATGCAAAAATAAGAAATGGGAGCGAGACATAAAAAAATTTGAGTAAGAAATTTATTGAAAACAATTAAACTGAAATAAAAAGGTTAAGAACATTGTTAAAAAAAAACACCTGAAAACCCCCTCAAAACAGAAATCAGTGTCAAAAAAGGACTTTGTAATCAGTAGCTCTACTGTTCTTGTTGTTCACTTCAATAATTAGTTGAGGCATGCTTGATGTGAGTGTTTCCAGTAGTGGGAACATTGCTCCAAGTGGTGAAGATGGCTTCACGAAGGGCATCCAATGAATGGGACTGATGTCCATTTTTGTAAACTTCCCTTGCCCCCCATCCCCAAATGTTCTCAGTTAGATTTAGAAGAAGCCCTTTGTCAGGTGGGCATTGTAAACTGCAGCTTTGCCTTGTTGAAAAATGCAGTCATTACCACGCAGGCGAGGGCCCTCAGTCATTACCACACAGAAGAAGGCCCTCAGTTATCACCACACAGACAAGGGCCCTCAGTCATTAGGAATGTGCGCAAATTGTCCACATTGCCAGTTTCATTGATCCACTGAAGGCAAAAGCACCCCAGATCATGATGGCGCCCCCTCCACTGTGCTTCGTAGAAAACATCACAGGTGGGATCTCCTTGTCATGCCAGTAATGTTGAAGCCATCAGACTTTTTTCGTCAGAGCATAAAACTTTGTTCCACCTTTCAGTGTCCCATGTTTGATGCTCTATTGTAAAGTCCAAATGGGCAGTTTTGTGGAGTTAAAGAGACGAGGACTTTGAAAACGTTTTTTTGTGTGTTTTAAGCCCTTCCCTCGCAGATGTCATCTGATGGTTGTTAGGCTGCAGTCAGCACCAGAGGGCTAAATTTGGGTCGAGGATCGTCCCGTGATGGACATCCAACTGGATCCTCCAGCTCAGCACTGGTGATTTTTTTTTTTTTTAGGTCTGCCACTTGACTTTTTTGTTCCATAACCCTCAGGATCTTTTAAGAAACTCAGAACGACTGTCTTACTGTGTCCAATCTCAGCAGCAATGGCGCATTGTGAGAGGCCTTGCTTATGCAGCTCAGCAGTCTTACAGTGTTCAAAGACAGAAAGCTTTTTTGCATCAGGAGGTCATGACAGTGCGAATACCTGACAGAAAATGACATGGAATCCATATTGTGGTGCAGATTTTGGCTTTTTAAAGGCTGTGGTCTTAACTTTTGATCAGCTGATAAAAGCATGTTTGAGTTTAGATGCAGCTTTAAATAAATTTCCTTCTCAATTTTTTTTTTTCTCTCGCTCTCATTTCTTCTTTTTGCATTTAAAGCTTAACTTAGAACCTCCTTAAGATACGACAGTGGAAAATGCAAATTTTTGCAATTTTTCAACTTGTCTCCATAAGTGCTATTATTATGAAAACCTCAATACACTCCGTATTAAAAGAAGGGCCTTTGCCTTCTTTAGCATGTGGACTTTGGTGATTGTAGGTCTGTTAATTTTAATGGATATAATATGTCCATGTTGTTTGTCGAAGTTTGAGTTGGTCTGTGCACTGTCTTGTGTATTGCCATCTGTATATGACGTTTTTTTTTTTACCTACCTTAGGACAACAGATGAATTTTAGCTATTTTGCTTATTATGGCATTTTTACATTGATGCCTAGTGCTGATACGTTAATAGATATGAACTATCCTAATTTAAAAACAAAAAATAAATAAAAATGAATAAACAAATGTGCCATTCCTCCCAATATAAGGTAGTGGAAACACTTAAAAGGCTTGCAACATATCAGTCATTACAGATTTGCTGTATGAAATGATTGTTAGTGTAGGTGTTGCATCGTTTCTGGAACTGCCCTTTAATTCGTACTCCATGTACCAAAAACAAATCATGCCCCATACTTTTCTCTAAATGAGAGTCATTTTTAAAAAAAAATGAGGATGTCAGAGTTACTGAATGTACTCATCAATTGTTGGGGAATTACTCTGGTTCCTCCCTGCATTAAACCTGCAAAATTACACTCAGCTGCAAAAGTATCAGTTCTGCAGTGAAATGTTTCCACCCATAAAATACAGAATAAATTGTGTTCTAGCAGGCCTGTTGTTGTTGTAACTGGCAAAGTTTAGTCTAGTGGTCTCTGCCTTAAAGGTCCAGTTTGAAATATTCAGTTTGTCATATTTGCCCAAAGCATTACTTGCCATTTCTGCTGCAATTTTATCTTATATTTGTATTATCATAGAGTTTGCTGTCTCAGATATATCCTAATCTAAAGCAGTAACCAAAAGCTCTCTGTGTAGCTCGCTATGCCTCCCTTAATCTGACACCTACCCTGCAGCAGTTGCTACAATAATCATTAAAATCACCATAAAGAAGCCACCGGCCTTGTTGCTGATGGTTTAACTTGCTTTTGTAGGTCATGTAGAGGCATCAGTATTAATCTGAGTCTGCTTCATAACCAGCCAAAGACCCCCTCACAGGAGCTTTAAGAGTGAAGCCACACCAGAGGGTCACCAGATAATTCTTTAAGTTTTTAAGATGATGAATTGGAGAAGAAAGGAGGAAGAAAGCTCTACGAAACAAAATCTGTTTTCAATTTTTCTGAACTCTGCTCTAATCTTTGCTTTTAGAATGAAATAATGTACAATTTTACCTCTTTGGGCTTCAAACAGTTATTTAAATGAAACCATGTGGGAGTTTTCAGAGGGGGAAGCATCCTTCAAAGGCGGCCCAGTCACCCCCCGTCCCAACCAGACACTGTTTTATTAGTATGGAAGGAGATTTTTTTACCACTGTTTAAAGCCTTAAAAGTTTACTTTGAATCACTTCACATGTTGCCTTTTTTATTTCAAATTTGAATCTCTGAAAACCTCTTAGCCTTATTTAGACAAAGTTGAGAAGAAGTATGTTTTGTCCCTGAAGTTAGATACAGTAGGAAAATAAAGTAACACAAAATCAGACATTTGGTGTTAAAAAGAATTCCAGTGTTTGAGTAACTGTACGCCACTGATGGTAAGAAACTGCAGCCTATCCTGTATTTTCAGAAAGAATCTGTAGGAAATTAGTAATAGAGATAGAGAAGTGGGTCCTCCCTCTGTCAGCAGGACTACCTTCATTTTTTATGGCATGGATTAAACAAGCCTTCTGAATGTGGGCACACTGTGATCATAGAAGGGTGGACATTTTCAGAATCAATACTCTGGGTTTGGAATAATGCTGAGATGGTACTAAGGGGCTCAAAGTGTGCCAAGAAAAAAGCCCCCTACACCACCAACAAAACTCTGAATGGTTGATACAAAGCAGGGTGGATTCATCCCCTTTAGGGATGCACAGTATTTTCACAACAATATCGGTATCAGCAGGTAATTGCCTAGAAAGCTGATTATAGATATTAGCAGATATGAACACTTTGCTGATATTCAAAGCCAAAATTGTGGCTGCCCTTATTGGCCATATTTGTCCAATATATACTACCTGTAATACTGGCAGACTGTACAAATGTATCATAGTGGATTACCCCATCATCACTGCATGTCCACTTTTATTAATCAAAAGTATTAGTTATTAAAGAGTTTAAAGTTGTTTATCTTGCTTGACATCTGTTTCTAACACAAATAGACCAATCATGAAAGGAACAGGTCAGTTTTAATAAACTGGAGGCTTCTGTGCTCTTAAGATATGTATTGGTGTTAAGGTCTTTAGAAATATTGTCATGTAAGATATCAACAAAAATCCAAATATCCTGCATCCCTAACCCTTTTTGTTGTTTATGCCAAATTCTGATCCCACCATCTGAATGCTGCAGCGGAGATTGAGACTCATCAGACCAGGCAATATTTTTCCAGTCTTTATTCTCAGTTTTGGTGAGCCTGTACTAATTATAGCCTGAGTTAAGTGTTCTTATCTGACAGGAATGGCACCCAGTGCAGTCCTCTGCTGCTGCAGCCCATCGGCTTCAACATTTAATGTGTTGTGCTTTCAAAAAATGGCCTTCTGCACACCTTAGGTATAAGAAGAGGCTATTTGAGTAACTTATGCCTGTCTGTCATCTTTAACCATTTTGGCCATTCCCTTCTGAGCACTGGCATCAACAAGGCAGTTGTTGTCTCCAGACATTTCCTCTTTTTCTTTGAACCCGAGAGATGGTTGTGCTTGATAATCTCAGTAGATCACCCGTTTCTGAAATACCTAGACCATCTTGTCTGGCACAAACAAGCAACTTTCAGAGTCACTTAAATCACCTTTCTTTCCTTCTCTGATGCTCGGTTTGATCTTCAGAAGGTTGTCTTAATCGTGTCTACAAGCCTGAATGGATTAAGTTGCTGGCATGTGACTGGCTGAATAGCTATTTGTATTAATGAGCAGTTAAACAGTTATACTCTGATAAAGTGAGTCTATATATTCCCTTGTGCATGTGGAGGTATTGTGAGGCTCTCTGTTGTGCAGCTTTATGTTAAAAAAGTTTAAAAATAGGAACCAAAATCTAACTGGTTGGTTGGTTAATGGTATCAGCCTCATAGCAGTACCCCTACTCTAAAACTCTGAAGTACTCTCCATCTAAATGGTTTCAGTTCAGCAGTGAATGACATGATGGTAGCATATTCCTCTGTGTTAATAATTTATAAAACCAAATGATAAATGCATCAAAGTTAAGAGTCACTTTCTTCATGCTGCCTTCATTTGTTTTGGCAGCCATGTGAGCTGACTGAAGGTCTTTACCCTATCATTCATAAAAGAACAATGATGACACCATGCTTTTTGTGCACACAGGGGGATTAGACTTGTCATGGTAGGAAATTTTTATGTGCCAGTGTAAATTCTGCCAGAACTGTGCCAAATGCTGATGTTGTTGGCTTTGAATTAGCTTCCTTAAGGCTATGATTTAAAAAGGCTGAGATGGATGAGACTGGCTTTACTGTAATTTTCTTTTTTGGACTAAATAAAAAATTTTGACAGCCTTTCAGCAAGATTACAACTTTGAAATGTAGTCCTTTTGAAGTAAGTGTAATGAAAAAGGTACATGCACATGCTGTGCTGTGCTTTAATTTAGACTCTTGAGGTCAGATAAAAATAAAAATAGGCTGTGTCACAAACTTTAGATTTACCCCATTTCTTCTTCAAGCTAGCCCTCTGAGAAAAGCTATGCTACTGTCATCCTAGTAGGGATGCCTTGATTACACTTTTCTGCTGCTGATGTTGGTAATGTATGAGTAGATTTTTAGATGCCAATCATTATTTAATTATTGCCACTGGTTTAGCAGTTGGTCAGTCTGCTAAGCTTTATAGATTAGTACAGGAATGAGTCCTAAAATATGAAAGTCCCAGGACAAAGATGGTCGACCTGTAGATGCAAGCGTAAAAATTCGAGAAAAAAAAAATCTATCAGTGGTTCAAATAATTATAATTCTGTGTGTCCTGTAATGGGATATGCTTACTAATATGGATTCAGATTTTAGATTATTTTTGTTTTTAATGCCTTGAATAGATATATTATCTGGACTTGGAAGTTATTTTTCACTCTAAAAAATTGTAACATTGTATGTTTTTACTTTAAAATCCCATGTCCTGGTGTTTTTGACCTTTTATGTCTTGTATTGGGTGTCTATTAAGCAGGAATTTGATGCAAGCTGAACAAAAAAAAGGATCAGATGCAGCTGTTTTTCCCTCCCCTTTGGAAATGCTCGGATCTGAGGGGGAGAGCCTACGGTAATGAGCTCTACACTGATTGGCCTACACACACGTAGGTGGAGGCTATATAGCTATGACATCATTAACCCCAGGAAGTAAAAAACAGAGCGCTTTAAGGGACATTTTCTTCGAGGCATAGCACATTTCTCTGTGAACTGAGAGTAAAGTAAAAGGTGTTTTGTTCTCCTGCCCCTCAAGCCCCATCAACAAGATTAAAAGAAAAGGAAATTGATTTTGCAGGACATGGGACCTTAAATTAGACAACAATGCACGCTCATATTTGAATTTGCAGTGTATTCAAACACTGGTAAAGTAAAAAAAAATAAACACTTCCATGTCTTTACAATTTTTAGGTGTATAAGAAATATTTTCAGATAGATACCAGCAAAGGTCAGATTTTGTGCCTTATGTTCTGTTTTACTGCACAATGACCATTTTTTCTAAAGCTGGAATAGGGACCATGTATTTATGGACTTCAATCTTTGGCATTTATGAGCATTTTTCCTGCTTTAACAGTTGATCATAAACATGAAGAGTCTGCCCTTCTCAACAGTAAACCACTTTTAAAAATGCCAACCATTACAAGAATTCACATTTGCTGAAAACAGTTGAGCTAGAAAATGGAAAGCTGACCATTTAGTTTATGATGTCACTGGGATGTAAAATTTGGCACTGCTGCGTAGACAGTAAATGGGCCGCTTAGTTTGCTGAGACCAAACATTTTTGCACAAATGCAGTCATAAATTAAGACATTTCAGACCTTTGGTTTAAGTGAGGGTTAAATGTTCTTTTTCCTATCGGTCTTTCTTTAGCAATGAAGAATTGTATTTTGCTCTTTTAAACACTGTAATTTAAGAACTGCGTTGTTAGAGGCATAACAACTTGGAGGGTTTTCTCTGATTAAACGCTTAAATGAAAAGACTGATGCATCAAGGGTTTTACCTGGCTCAAAATGAGGCATTCATTGTACTGTTATTTAGGAGCAGGACCTTTTCCTGCTTTGTCATTGCTCTGGTTAAATATCTGTCTGATGATAGCACAGACAAGCAGCTGTGATGGTTCATTATACAGCTGTAGGTGCTCTCTGATATGCCAAGAGTCTGTCATCATGGTGAGTAGTCATTTCAAGTGGCTGTCATGCTGACTGAAAGGAACTTTTGATCCCATCAGAAATGTTTGTTGATGATGAAATGACACAATAACAAGCATTAGTACCTTGGTGTGGCAGTGGACATTACCATCAATTGGAAGGTCGAAGGCTTCGAGCCCAACTCCGGATG
Organism: Cetoscarus ocellatus; assembly: GCA_037902135.1. NCBI lineage: Eukaryota > Metazoa > Chordata > Actinopteri > Labriformes > Labridae > Cetoscarus > Cetoscarus ocellatus. The sequence goes on from JBAMNC010001097.1 coordinate 445,416, forward strand.
TCACATGTCGATATATCCTCGGGCAAGACACTAAACCCCAAGTTGCTCATACTGCTTTGTCAGTGGCAAAGTAATGGGTATGAAAAGGTGTGGATGTTTCAGCTAATTTTGATGGTTTGTATAACAAGGGATTGCACAGAAACTCAAAACCATCAGCGAGTGAATGAGAGAGTGAATGGGTAGCTGTGACCTGTGATGTTAGTTATTTTGAGTTGTCAAAGAGACTAGAAAAGCACTTAAAAAGCTCAAGTCCATTAAAGAAGTTTATATGTCAAGTTGAAGTGAAATAATCATGTCCCTCCATCATTTTTCTCCCTTCACTTTTCCTCCTTCCTCTCCGTGTGTGTGTGCTTCGTTTTCTATAACATAATATCAGAGGGGATTTAGATTTTTGCCTTTTCTGATGAGTGACCATTAGGGGTCCTAAGGGGTGGAAAATTACTGGAAATTGGGGTCATATAAACATTTTGTCCTGTCATAGGCAGACATCCCTAAAAATAATTCAATCAAAAAACATTATATTTAAACTGATTTTTTTTGTATCTGGTTGTTTTAGTTAAGATTATGCTAATTGATATTTCCCCAGCTATTTTAAAAAAAACATGTTATGGGCCAACCTTCAGTTTTGTAAATTCCAGGCTTATTCCTTTTTATTCCATTATCTCAGTTTATTCTGAAAATTCTTGTTTTTCCCTTAAATTACAGTTCAAGTTTCCAACTTTGAAAATTACCAGAATTTTGCAACCCTAGTGACACGTGACCAAGTTTTACAGAAAAAAAACATCATTTCACCAACCAGTTCTATTGTTCTGTCAAATCTGCCTGTGAAGAAAATGTAACTTCTTTAAAATCTGCCACACAAATACTGAACAAGAGCATGCATTGCAGAAGTGGCACTTGAATTGAAAAGAAGCCTGTTTGTGTACTGAAATTAAACCTTGAGCCCCCAATGACCTCTGTGTGACCCTTGGTAATTACTTGGTATTATTTAGCCACTGCTTAATTTTACAGTTGAGAATAGAAGTGAGGTGATATTTACTCTTAACAGCATCAGTTTTCCTTTGCATCATCAAAGTTGAAATGCAAAACAAGGTGCTGCAGATGATCTGTGGATGTAAACAAGGATTATTTCAGCTTGATGTCAGTTCACTGACTGTGTGGATAAAATGTCTTAGGTGTACACAGATACTGTGTATGTTTTACAATGGGACAAACATACTCTAGAACAAGACTAATAAAGTAGTACAAAAATACATGACAATGCAATTTTTTGTTCTTCTTGATATTTCAAAATGTTAAATGTTGTTCAAATTAATGTCCTGACTTGCCAGTCTGACACAAAATATATTGTGATATAACTTCTGGTCCTTATGAAGTAGGCAGTGTATTTTAAATATCATCACTCAGAGTTAAGCTATACTTGATACTGTTATCCACAGACATACTTGTTAGGCCTTCTGGCTGTGTGTCTTATCCAAAGAAAGGTGTATTTGGGCAATGAAAAGGCCTGTTGTTGCTGCATTGGTGCGCTATTATTAGAAGGCCAATTTTCCCTCTTTCCATAATATCAGTCATCCTGGCATAACTCTGTTTTGCTTGGTTGCTTTTTGAGCACATTCTCTTGACAGGGCCTTTTATAGCCTTGTGCTGAAGTGGCAAGTTGTGTAATTTGGATATTTCTGAAATTAGAGCATTTGGATGTCACAAAGCTGCAGAATTTATGCCATCAAAGGTCACTTGTGAGAAGTAAAGCCACTTTGCTCTTCTTAATGGGTAACTAGAAAATTTTGTCTTCTATTTCAGGTCACAAAGTGACACTTGCACTGATAAATGACCTGTGGCTCCTGTGCATTTTTAGCTCTCACGTTTCTGTTTTAATGGAAAAAGGGTGGTTGTCTCACAATTTTTGATTTTTTTTTTTCCAGTAGATGTTCAGTTATTGTCTGATGCAGGCTTATTGCCACATTCATATAGCTTCCATTTTCACCCAAAATCAAGGTCATGGTCTGAGGCTTCATAGCTGTAAAATGACAAAGAGCGCTTTCTCAAGTTATTGATTGAATGCAACTAGACAATCATTACATAACCATTGTCTGATTGATAAGTAGATGGGCAGTAACACTGTGGAGCAACTTTGGGCCCACCTCAAGCTGAAACAACTTAATTGTTGTGTTAAAACCCATCACCACATAACAACTAATGTCAGCATTTGGCTTTATCCAGTTTTATATTTCTCTTTTAGCCAGATCAGACAACACAGTATCAGACAGATCAAGACACCTTTTTGTCATTGTAGCCCTCTGTCAAACATTTAGACTGTTAGTATATTTTGGGAACGACGGGGACTCCTTGTATTATGACATTATCTTTGATGCTTTCACGACCTTGTCTCATCAAGAGTGGCATGTCAGAATTTTTTGTGTATCTGCTTTAGCTTGGCACTCTGACTCGACGTCCACAATGACTTTTTTTCCTCTTTGGGACTTTCTGTGTGCAATTGTGTGGCTAACACTCATAACAGTGTTTAACTCAGCTAAATGAGATAAATCCTGTGATATTTTAATATGTTTTACCTCAACTTTTATTTGAAGGATGCCTGGTCCTGTTCTTGCCACATCAGGTAAACAATTGTTTTATTTTCAGAGCAGAAAACTACCAGCAACTTTTTTAGTTGCCATATATAAGACACCCCCTCGCCCCATGACTTATACATTTACATACAGTGACAGCAGATAACATTGTATCAACAGCATACAATGAATGATCACAGTTACACTTGTATTTGGGGACACAGTTTTTACATTAGTCTTGTGCTAAGAAACATTGATCCCGGAATATATCAACACACATTCCCTGTCAATTTGTGTATCTATAAGGATTTTAAATAATTGATTCTTTCCAAAATGCTATGACTGAAGTTGTAAAAACACCTTTGGTAATACCACCCACAGTGCAGTTTACAAAAAAACAAAAAGAAACAAAAAAAAAACACACTTGACTGTGGTTGGTGGAAGGCCAACAAATGGTCCCACAGATATTTGTGGATGGGGAGTAAGCCAGCTGCTTGGCACATGAGTGATACAAAGCCCCATCTTGTTTTATTATTTTGCCATCAGCAGTTTGGTGTTTCCATGGAGTGGCTTTGTCTGTCCACCATTTTCTCAATGTATATTTTCTGTTGTTGAGGTGAAGAGAGCTAAGGACAGTGGGGTTGCACTGGGAGCGCCCTCTTTTGGATTGGGTTGTTCACTGCTCCAGGTGCCCTAGTGTTCTGTAGTACTGTACATTTTATATTCAATGTATATTTACAGTTTGAGTACAGATTTTCACCCCCATGCACGGATATTTGAATATTGAGTATAAGGTGACAGCCCTAGTATTCATTGTCCTCAATTTGTGGGTATTTCCACACGTATTGTATCGTTACCTCTGTTTCTTGATATGTGTCATGTTGTGAGGTTGTTGGAAATACTCAACCCTAGATGATGCGGTGCCATACTGAAGACAAGACAGATGTTGGTCTGTAAAAACTTTCCTATGCATAATATCTTATTTTCAAAGGCATATTCCCATTTATGTTGACATTTTCTGGAGAGTTTTTTTTTCTTGGACACCAATTTTGTAACCATGAAGACAACTTGTCTTGCCTTTGCAAAGTCCAAATCTTGTACTTTCTGTGCAGCTGTTTTAGTTTTTTGTTTCGACCATGTAGAGATAACAATCCCTAGCCACCATTAGAATAATTTTACCTGTTCTTAATGTTGATAGTAGTGAAGCACAGACTCCCAGCCATCTTCTGATTTTCTGGCAGGTGTGCTGCCCACCTCCCCTGGTGACCTGCTGGCTTTTGTTAAGGAGTCTTTGAACTTAAACCAGCACTCCTCAACGTTAATTTATTTAATAATAGACTACAGTTTTCATCAAAGACAGGTTGATGACCAAATGACAGATCAAGGCTGTTAAAAAACAGGGTTGCTCTGTATCCTACCAGGATTTGCGCAGTGAAGCAGCAGCTTGTTTTCCACATTATATGGTGCAAAATTAACAATCCCTTTAAGTGGCATGCAGATGGTTGTGGATGTTAGCATTTCAGCATTTTATTTTGGTGTATTGGCCACCCTGGTACATAGATGCAGCCTGTTTGACTGATGAAAAATAGGTTCTAAAAGTGCAATTTATGAACAGTTTTATCGAAATATCTTTGTTTATTTTCTTCCCTGCCACAGTAGCCTGGGCTCAGAGGAGGTGGAGTCATGAGTGAACCAGAGGCATCCAAACCTGAGAATGAGAAGGCAGACAGTGGAAGTCCTGCCCCAGATGAACCCTCACCAACTGCAGCCCCAAAGTCCAAGACCCCCAGTCCACCCCCTGGTGAGACATCTAGTTCGCAAAGTTGTCCACCGCCTGGCCCACCGCCTGGTCCGCCACCTGGTCCACCACCTGGTCTGCCCACTGTGACAGTGAAGACAGAGCCTGGGACCTCAGAAACAAGTAACGGGAAAGTGGGTGACCCCAACCCTGCTGAGATCTGTGTTGTCTTAGGAGGAGGTGATGGAGGAGCAAGTGCGCCTGGACCCCGTAGTCGAGCTCAGATCGAGGGTATGTTTGCCCTTGGTACTCCTCCTCCAACGAAGAGCACAGACTCATGCATAGGTGTGTGAATACACATGCTGATATATTTATACACAAAGAATATAATGACGGCAAGGCACAAAGAGGACAAAAGTGTGAATTAACACCAGTTAACCATGCAGATAATACAAAAGTTGATAGACAAGGGCTAAGAAAAATACAGGAAATACAATTTGAGACTCAGAACACCCTTGAAGGGAAGCACAAGAATTACTCATTGATTGAACACATTTGAAATCTATGTACATGATGTCTTTGTCGTAGCTGTGAGGTGGCCGTTTCGCCTGCAGCTAACAGCAACTGTGGCTCTGTAGTGTTTAGGACTAGAAAATAGAGAAGTAGTGTTGGCTGTGTAAGGTTATGCTTACATATATAACCAAAGCAGTGTGAAACCGCATTCATCATAGTCAGATTAATGTGCAAAAGGGACAGAACTGGCATTGCTACAAATACTAACAGTAGCCACATCAATGTCAACCTTATTTAACCCCTAACACTGTGATCATTTGTTTTATAAATAGTGCAGCTTATTTTGCAAATATTTCATTTCGTGTTTTCTAAGGCAATTAAACTCAATTTGTTAGACAATATATAACCAGAGGCTCTCAACCAAACAATAACAAAAGATGTTGGATCGTGGCTGTAAAGCTGTCAGCTTTGCCACACCTTAGTCCCTCACCTCTTCCATTTTCTAACTTAAGGACTCTATTCAATAAAATAGCTCTCAATTTGTGTATTTATAGAACAGCAAAGCAACAATATCATTTCACTGATAAACCTCACATTGTGAGGGACAAGCTCTTTAAGTGCATGGTTTGCAATGTTAGCTTCTTGCAAGACGTTCTGGGATGGCTTACAGTTTGAACCAGGAAATTTAGCTTTACTCTATTCATGAAAGGACCTCTTTCACAATACATGTAATTTTGCCCACAGCCCAATTTTTTGTTTATTGTGTGGTATTTGTAGTACACCCAGAGACTCCCAAGAATATACCTTTAGAAAATCCAAAAGTCATCCAGGGCCTGTACTATGACCTATTTTATGATCATTGCCATAGGTGTGAGCCAGGGTGCACACTTTACCCCAAAACTTACTCAAACACAAATAATAAATCATCAAATTGGGTCAAATCACCTTCACTGAAGTCTGGTGCATCTTTTGAAATCAAATGTAAAGCTAAGTATTACAATTGAAAGAAGTTATTGAATTTTAACTGGAAAAAAAAAAGGTTTTTTTATGATTTTTTCAACAAATTCAATTCTTTGGAGATGTGTCTGACCAACTTACAGTTGCTGTACACCTAAAATACTTGCAAATTATTTGGCCACATATATATTCTCAAAGTGGGAAAAAAATCATCAAATTTTGAGACCGGTAAAGTTGTTCAATTAACAGGTTGGGTTACTGTGGTAGAATCAGGATACTGTTCCATATCTTGCATATCAGGGAACCTTTAAAGATTTGTTCAGAATTCATCCTTTAAGTATGATTTCTTTTAGAATTTGAATGCTAGATTCAAAACAAACATTTCACATGAAATGTTATTCATTTTAATATTGAACAGCCACAAAGGGCCTGTATATTATGCCTTTGTGATGAGATAATAATGAGCCATTGATACAAGTAAAAACCGATGCAGTTTTGGATTGTTGTAATCAGATTGTATATATCTACAATGACAGCAATACATAAACATTACTTCTGTCAATTTCTGTTTCTAGTACTTATATATACATGTAATCTGTTTTATGGCCTTCGTGTCTTTTTGCATAGCAACGGCTTGGACAATTTTAATTTGTAGACTGGAACTATAGTGAGGGAAAGGGGATCTGAGAAATCCATAAGATGTATGATTGGCTGGTTATTTCATTGAATGGAGTCTTTGAATTTGCTTGTGTATGGTTGGAGGGGTTTCTGATTTTGAAAATGTTTATAATATCCCAAATAATAGATTACAGATGCAACATGTGCACACATGCCAGAGGTTCTCTTTCCAGCAGGACAGAGACAATAATATGACTTCACAGGATCATCTGATGCATTCTTGTCAAATTGAATCCAAACATTGTATTTTATATATATATATATACCATCATTTTTTTTTTCAAAATATCTGCAATTGTATGAAAATATCTTGACAGTGTAGCTTGGGAAAGATTAGTAAGCATGGTCATTTGATTCCATGAAAGGTTTGAAAAATAAAAAACAAATATGTCACGTAGAGCTCGTAGTGAATGGCAGAAGCTTGAAGCATCTGATATCTCGTTACCTCATGTGGATCTGGAATACCTTGAGACCATAACATGCGGTACATACCAAATCAAACAGTCCCCTGGCTACATTGCTGAGCATCAAAAAAATGATGGTGACTATGAGATTTGGGTTTACCAGCATGATGCTGATCTCATTAGGGGACAGATTCATTCTCGTCACAGATCTCAAATAAAATACAATGTTTGGATTCAATTTGACAAGAATGCATCAAATGATCCTGTGAAGGCATATTATTGTCTCTGTCCTGCTGGAAAGAGAACCTCTGGCATGTGTGCACATGTTGCATCTGTAATCTATTATTTGGGATATTATAAACATTTTCAAAATCAGAAACCCCTCCAACCATACACAAGCAAATTCAAAGACTCCATTCTATGAAATAACCAGCCAATCATACATCTTATGGATTTCTCAGATCCCCTTTCCCTCACTATAGTTCCAGTCTACAAATTAAAATTGTTCAAGCCGTTGCTATGCAAAAAGACACGAAGGCCATAAAACAGATTACATGTATATATAAGTACTAGAAACAGAAATTGACAGAAGTAATGTTTATGTATTGCTGTCATTGTAGATATATACAATCTGATTACAACAATCCAAAACTGCATCGGTTTTTACTTGTATCAATGGCTCATTATTATCTCATCACAAAGGCATAATATACAGGCCCTTTGTGGCTGTTCAATATTAAAATGAATAACATTTCATGTGAAATGTTTGTTTTGAATCTAGCATTCAAATTCTAAAAGAAATCATACTTAAAGGATGAATTCTGAACAAATCTTTAAAGGTTCCCTGATATGCAAGATATGGAACAGTATCCTGATTCTACCACAGTAACCCAACCTGTTAATTGAACAACTTTACCGGTCTCAGAATTTGATGATTTTTTTCCCACTTTGAGAATATATATGTGGCCAAATAATTTGTAAGTATTTTAGGTGTACAGCAACTGTAAGTTGGTCAGACACATCTCCAAAGAATTGAATTTGTTGAAAAAATCATAAAAAAAACCTTTTTTTTTTCCAGTTAAAATTCAATAACTTCTTTCAATTGTAATACTTAGCTTTACATTTGATTTCAAAAGATGCACCAGACTTCAGTGAAGGTGATTTGACCCAATTTGATGATTTATTATTTGTGTTTGAGTAAGTTTTGGGGTAAAGTGTGCACCCTGGCTCACACCTATGGCAATGATCATAAAATAGGTCATAGTACAGGCCCTGGATGACTTTTGGATTTTCTAAAGGTATATTCTTGGGAGTCTCTGGGTGTACTACAAATACCACACAATAAACAAGAAATTGGGCTGTGGGCAAAATTACATGTATTGTGAAAGAGGTCCTTTATGCAAAAAGGAGGAAGATGACTTATTAGTTGTTTACTGTATTGAGTACCATTTTAATTTAGGGGTCCTTGGTGTAAAAGAGTGGTAAACAGCAGAGGTGGTTGGAGGTGACAGCGAGTCTTGTCTTGACTTTGGAGTGTCAAGCTCAGCTATTCTGTCTGGGGGGTTGTGAGTTAGTGTATTGCAATACAGGGGGAGCTAAGGCAACAGAATAGAAAACAGCCAGAGGGTAATTGTGATGTATCACAAGTAAGTAGAATAAACATTAATAAGGTGAAAACAGAAAGGCAGAATATGTCTTTGACACAAAATCCAGTGTTTCCATGACAAAGATATTTAAGCAGTGTCTCTTAAGACACGTCGAACTACAACTAAAAAATGAAGGACATCTTTGGCTCTGAAAACAGTGGAAATATTCATGGTCCTAAAAGTTCAGAGTCCAATTTCCATAAAGTCCTAAATTTTGTATCTTTACAATTTGGGTTTAACTGGATTTGCGATTAAGGAACATCCCTACTCAAACTCCACCTTTCATTTGCTAAGTGGCTGTGCTAATCAGAACTACAGGAAGAAACATCAGCGTTGTGTTGATTTTGGCACCCCCTGTGTACAAAGGAGGGTATATCTCTTTGCTGATCTTGTCTTGTAGTCCTGCAAGTTTTAATTTATGACCAAAAATTCTCCATCTAAATGTCTAACTTGCAAGTTTCCATGAGTCTTGGCATGGAAAATTTCCCCAAAGGCTGTTTCTCTTCATTTCTGCATCTGACTTCTACCCTGCGGCAGCAGTGTCAGGCATGAAAAATAACAATATATTATTAATCGTGTTTCTCTCTGATAATCTTGTTTGTCTAAGTAGGTCATATAGAGACATGAACATTAATTTCAGACGGTTTCACAACCAGCAAAAAAGTCCTCACGGGACCTTTAAGTATTGTTTGGCTTTAATAAAAAATGTTAACTTTATGTTTGTGTTAAAATTCAGATTTGTGCCAAACCCTGCTCTGCTCTGATTAATATCTTTTGTTAATCACATGCCTGGAAAGCACATGCATTTCTCAACCACATTCATACATTTCTTTTCACCCTGATTTTTATCTGAGTTGCACAAGACAAACAAACTGCATAGCTTTTAAAAACAACATTTTAAACACATCCGGCAGCGGCGACTTTTTTCATAAACAATGTCCTTGTTAGTGAGATAATCCACAGACCCTGCTGTAAGCCGTTTTAATTGGAACCACTCTCTACAGACAAAATGGCCCTCATAAAATGTATTTACAGCATTTTGTTGCTGGTGAATTTCTTAAATGCCATTTTGTTTTCCTTTTCTGCTCTATTAAAATTCACCTCCATTTTCTCTCCCAGTAAGTGTTGGGGTTTGAGACAAAAACTCTAAAACCTGGACTGTAATTGTCATCAAGATACCTATATTTTTTTCCCCCCATTTGACTATTTGTCTTGTAAAAGTTTGTGCACATATCTACCATCTGTGCATTTGTTTTGCTGCATACTATAAAAATGAAATCCTACCTCAGGGAGAGCAGTGTTGTTTGTAATCTTAGGCTTTAGTTATTTGAATGAGGCTGATAAAATGTTAAACAGAGGTCTTAGATTAAACAACATAAACCGACAGGAGCTTCACTTTTTGCAGACTTCTCTAAAACTGTGTACAATAGAAATTATAGCTGAAAGTGCATTTGCTTTAGCTAGTTCCATCTAGAGTTTCCAATTTCAATGAAGTTGGAAAGTTTGTATGAAACAAACAATAATATACAATAATCTGAAAATCCTTTCCGACCTATACTCATTTGAATAAACTACAAAGAAAAGGGATTTAATGTTAAAATTAATAAGCTTTTTTTCACAGATATTCACTAATTTTAAGTTTAATGCCTGCAACATGTTCCAAAAATCTTGGGAAAGGGGCAACAAAAGACTAGGAAAGTTGAGGAATGCTCAAAAACACCTGTTTGGGACATTCCACGGGTGAACAGATTCATTGGAAACAGATGAGTTTCATGATTGGGTATAAAATGAGCATCTCTGAAAGGCTCAGCTGTTCACAAGCAAGACCTAGGTGAGGTACACCACTTTGTGAACAACTGTGTGCACAAATCCTCCAACAGTTCAAGAACAATGTTTATCAAAGTTCAAAAACCAGCATCTGTGACGTTATGGGGGTGTGTTAGTGCCCATGGCATGGGTAAGTTGCACATCCAAACAATGTCATTTTTCAGGGACATCCCTGCTTATTTCAGCAAGACAATGCCAAGACACATTCTGCACGTGTTACAACAACATGGCTTTATAGTGAAAGAGTGCAGGTACTAGGCTGTCCTGCCTGCAGTCCAAACTTGTCTCCCAATGAAAATGTGTGCTGCATAATGAAGTGAAACAGAGATCCTGAACTGTTGGTCAACTGAAATCGAACATCAAACAAGAATTGGAAGATTCCACATACAAAGCTTCAACAATTAGTGTTCTCAGTTCCCAAACAGTAGTTGACTGTTGTTAAAAGGAAAGGTGATGTGACACAGAGGTAAACATGCCCCTGTCCCTGCTTTTTAGGAAGGTGTTCCAGGCATCACATGCAAAATGAGTGAATATTTGAAAAAAAAAAACAAAAAAACAAAAACAAAACTTCATCTCTTCGAACATTAAAGATATTGTCTTTGTGGGGAATTGAATTAAATGTAGACCAAATAGAATTTGCAAATCATTGTATTCTGTTTTATTCACATTTTTCACAATGTCCCATTTTCATTGGAATCAGGGTTTGTTGAAATTACAGCTGAAAATGCATTAGTTTAGCTTGCTCCATCTAGAAAGGGTGTACTTGAATGAAGTTGTAAAGTGAAACAGAGACACTCATCCAGGTTTCACATTTTTTAACTGGAAACAATTTGGAATTTCCAACAGCTCACATAATTGAAGCACAATAAACAAGGGCTTGAAAATGGAAGCTGGATTATATCGCTCACACTGACTGGTCAAAAATCCCTTGATCGGCCCTAATACCAGTCTTGGCTCCTGACTTTCATTATTCATATTTCAATCAATTAATCTGATTTAGAATAATTCGATCCTTTTAGGCAACAAAAGCTGGGAAAAAATCTCAGATTCAGAAGATGTGGAATTGTATGGAAAGTGACATTTGATTGGATTTAAAAGCATGGATTGCTTTGGGGGTAATGTTTTGGTTCAGAAGTAATTGGTGGTTAAATATTCACTGTAATGATTAACTTTGCTGCAGGCATGCACTCTCAAATATACTAAAACTGTGCTGTTTTATACTTCATGCAGGTTCATATGTTTGTGGAGTTTGTGGAAAAAAGTACAAGTATTATAACTGCTTTCAGACACACGTCAGAGCACACAGAGGTAAGACACCTTTTCACTGTTTGATCTTCATGAAAACCTAAAATAATATTATTTACTCTCTGAAATTCCTGTAGTATGTCCTACCTCCATTAACTCAATTCTGGCCTATTTTGCCCAGCTGTTCTTTTATTTGATATGATGAATGTTGCCTGAGTATTATTAATGTGAGAGAGTGCAGCTTCAAACCATTCTCAGATCTCTTCTCTCCCCCCTATAGAATCAGAGAGCATGGCCTCAGATGGTTTACCCCCGACACCCAACAGTGAGTACATGTTTTTTCACTCTCCCCAGAAAACACACTCAAGTTCATAAGCATGCCAGCACAAGCTGTTAATTTCTTATATGGCTCATTTAACCGGCATTATGTTTGTTTACTTTATCGTTAAGCTGTTTATAAAGCTGACTCAAACAATCCACTCAACTTTTAATTGCAGATATTAGAGCTCAAACAATATATAGTTCAGCTGGCATTATCAGCTTAAAGGGGTGGTAGATATAGGTTTGTGTTGGCCTTTTTCTTTTAGATGTTCCTGAATATAATTGTTTGAACACGGTGATATAAGGCAGAAAACAATGCTTGTATCTGTGTCTCATAGAGATGTGTATTTCAAGTCAAATAATTATATCAAAGTAATTTGCAGTGACTAAATATTGGAGAAAATATCTGAGAAAAGCCATTCTGCGATGGCTGCGATGTCTCAAATTAGTTTAAGATCACCCTGATTGTTCGGATCTTTCTTTATCCAGCCCTCCAAACAGGCCCACCAGGAAGCACACTGTTATGACTCGTGTTTGTCATTGCTTTATATTTATTGTAATCAATAACCACAGGTCATAAACCTGGAACACAATAAAATAGGAAACCCAATTACAATATATTCTTTAAATAAATTGCCCAAAATAATGAAAAAACAGAAGCCTGTACCATCATTTATAATCATATTAAAGCCGGCTCAGAATAATTGCATTGACTACATTACCCAGAATGCTTAGCGATAAAGGGAGCATGCACAACTTACAAATAAAATGGACTCATCATGAAAAAAAAAATTCTTTATACATTATGAGGACTTAAGACACTAACTATTTAGACCAAATTTATTTTTTGAACCAGTCTGTAAATATTTTTGTTTGTGCATTAATGGTTGGCTTTTTAAAATGGAGCGTAGATGATTTCTTGAGTTGCTGTAGCCAACCTCAAGTGGACACTGAAGGAACTTCAATTGTTTAGCATTTCTGGTTTTATATTTTAACACTGGTGGTCAGTTACTTGACTATATTTCACATAATTTTTTTTATTATTGCCAATAGCTTGTCTATTGATAGACCAGTATGGTTATCTTTCTGTCTTAGCTTGATGCTTAAGCTCAATTGAATCCCCATTTTTTAGAAGTATAGGTCCAGCATGTAGCAACTGGTATATTGTTAACTGCAGAAATAGCTGTAAAATAGACAGCCTAATTGACTATTTAATTAACAAATTATTAAAAAATGTTTTTTCTTAAGTGTTTTTTTTTTTTAACTAGAACTAATAGATAAGAAGTAAGTGGAAACTTACCTTTGCAAACTAGAGAGAATTTAAGTATTTTAAAAAAATGGCAAACCCCCTGTGTCCTAAAAAAAAAATCAAAAACTGCGGTCTGCTAAGGGAGGTCTTCAAGACTGTCTCCCTGTGTAATGATTTCCATTGTGTCCAGTGAAGTCCACAGCTTTGTTTTTTTTTCAGCTTTTTTGCACTTTCAGGTCCAATCTGTTTGAACATGCAGCTTTCATGCTTTCTGGTTTTTATGCTTGAGCTGACATTTTTGGAAGATGCTGATCAGTGGTACTAAAGCTCTTATGGCCCTTTTCCACCAGCCCGCCTTGGCCCTACTCTACTCTACTCTACTCGGCTCTACCCGGTTTGCGTTGCGTTTCCAACGGCACAGTACCTCCTAAACAGACCAGTTTTTAGTACCTACTCTGCTCTGGTTCTAAGCGAACTGAGTCGACACTAAAAGGTGACGTCGACCGACTGCCGGCTACTGATTGGTCAGAGAATGTCGTCACCGATGGGTCTTGAGCGCGATGCCCAAAACAGGACTGCAGTACATACACTTTGTTACTTTATGGCAATAACTTGGTGCCATCACAATGTTAAACACGGCGCTTTATCATTACGAGCTAGCTAACAAGCTAGCGGTAGCTTCCATTAGCTTACCCTCATATGTCTTTTCTTTGCAGCCCGATTGCTCTCGTCCTCGGCTTCAAACTGTTGTATAGCTTCCAAAACTCTCCTGTACTTCTCAAGGGTATTTCTTCTCGCCACCTGCAGCCTTTTTCTGCTTTCCTCGTTGTAACAAAAAGCCACAGACCGAGCAGCAAGTATACTATTGCCTCCAAGTCCTCCATTGTTTTGGTTGTTGTGTCGCGCTCAAAATGACATGAACGCAGTGTCGCCCAGCTGTTATACGGCGACCCCGCCCCCGCTGGGTAGGGGACCGGGCTGGTGGAAAAACAGACCAAAGCGAGTAGAGTAGAGCCGGGTAGAGTCGGGGAAAGCCGAGCCGAGTAGAGTAGGGCTAATGGAAAAGGGCCATTAGTGTACTGGTTGTTGTGGCACTACCCGCCTCCGCTGGTCACTTGCTGTCTCTAATTAAGCTGTCTTCTCAGTCAAACAAGTGCTCCACAAGGTTTTACTGCTTGATTCTTCAAAGGCAGGATTATGATCCAATTAGGGAGCAAAATTGTCAAAAAATGATCCCGTCAGCCTAATCTGCATTACTATGTAACCTAGCACACTTTGTACAGTCAGTAAGAGTTGACTTAGTTGAATGAATTGGGGCATGATAAGACGATGTACTGTCTCTTCAGGTTGTGTGCGCTGGTGTTAGTTGGGTGTGGCTTCATGACAATGCGTATCTCTCTTTCTTTTTTTTACTTTTGCGTTGATTGCGCCTGTACATATGACACAGTCTACGTTTAGAAGGAAATAATCTTATTAGTTCATCCTATGCTGAATTTTAAAGTAATTTATCTGCAGTAATGTGCCCTGATTTTAAAGCTTAAAATACTCTCAGCACTAGAGATGAGAATTGATAAGATTTTATTGATGGCAATTCCATTAACGATTCCTGTTGATTTTCTGTGTGGAAATGAGTTTGGCTACATTGGTTTTCAGTGACAGCAAGGTCAAACACACGACACTCCTGTGAAGTGAACATCTTTTTGATGATAATTAAAACACAATTTGGTCCACTTCTGCCCCCGATCTGATTTTTGACTTCTTTGCTATCATTTCTGCTGACCGCCTTTGATGAGAGTGTGATGTCCGTTTTTTGTAAAGCATGCAGAGTAGAAGGAAGGAGTTGATAAGTACTGATAACTGATGAGCAGGTAAACTAATGATATTGATTTCTTGCGGAAGTTGTTATCGATTCTCAGCTAGCTTTGGTTTTCAATTCCCATGTGTACTCAGCACTGTCTGTTGCTTATTTGTGTTATGTTACTTATGTTTTGGCAAAAAGAGTGTCATTAGTAGATGAAGATGTAAAGTCTTTGACACATTATTTCAGAGTACATTGATTTGTGAGTAAAAGTGCTTTGTATTGGTGGTAGAATTGTTAAAACAATGAAGTTTTCTTTATATTCAAGCTCTGAAATGTAAAAAAAAGCCCATTGTTTGGGCATCACAGACTTTTTCCCATAGAATTGGAATGAGCATAGTTCACCATTAAAGTTGGACTATCAAGGATTTGTTTTCATGTGACCCAGCAGGCTAGAGGTCATCATTATTTACTCACACTGTCCTCTCTCCCATCAGTCTTGTTTCCTCATTATAGCCACCTTCCATGAGTGACATCCTGCTGCTAAGTATCTATATGGCATCATCCACCCTCTGGCACATTCATGCTGAGAATGGACACAATGTTCTCATTATCCCAAAGATATTTTGCAGATAATATTAGCTTGGTAAAAGCTTAAATGAATTATCTCAGCTGAGCTAATTTTAGACAATGACCTCACAGCCAAAAAATGTCACACTGGACCCTCATTTTCAGCAGCACTAGTTAAACTCTGGTAAGATTTAAACTATTATTAAAGTAAGAGGATGTTTGTAATTTCGGGCCTTCTGCTCCAGTGATTCAGGGCCTTGTTTAGCAGACAATAAAAACCACTTCCAGGAAGCACAGTGAAAGTTTGATTAGGACTAAATATACTCCTACCTCTGAGTAGTACTCGAGTTATTTATAAAGCGTCCTACACTCATGCACATGCATCCAAACTCTCACTCCCTTTAAAACCATTTTCACCTCTTCTAAAGCAGTGTCAACCACTAAAGCAAGGGCAATAGAGACAAAAAATCATTTGTACATGATTTTTGTTAAATGGAAATGAACCATAATGCCAAACTAGTTAATTACATAATGACCAAAAATGACAGAAATATTAAAGTTAAAAATTGTTTTATCTTAAAAAGTCTCTGTTGTTAATTATTCTAAATTAAATAATTTGTTTTGGACAAAAAACAAATCGTTCAATTCGACGCTGAGCTCTGCATACTCTGGTTAGTACTTGTATTGCAAAGCAAACAGCGGTCATATTTGCGGCAATAAACGTTAATTTATCCTGTTTGGTAGGGGCTGTTTCCTCTTGGGTAACAAACTAGTTGGCTCTGCTGGTGGAAGGACACATAGGCTGTGCCTTGACTTAAAATAGTGCCTAAACAAAGCAGCGGTGTGGTGGAAAATTTAGTGGATATAAACAAACTGTTTGTAGCATGTAAAGACCCCATGTTGTTTTTGTGGCTTGTTTTTTCCCAAAACTCGTTTAACTGAGTGAAGATTCTGGTCCCAAGTTTTTCTGAACAGAGAGAGAACTGAGCTGTTAGACTGCATTCACTTTGCATAGCATGGTTTGGTCAAACTTTGCACGGCTGCAGTCCACCGTGATACTCTTCTCAAAACTTTTGTTCATGCGCTAGAATCTTTTTGACATTTTACCCTCATATCAGCACAAATTACACCAATGATTATGATTTTCTTTGCTCCACCTCTGCCAAGAGGGTTATGTTTTTTGTTGGCATTTTTTCATTTGTTTGCATATTAATTTGTGAAGAGGATAACTCCAAAATATATGAAAAGATTTTGATGACATCTGAAAATCTGCTCAGGGAATGTTGGTTGTGGCACAAGGAAGAAGTGATTAGATTTTGGTTGTGATCCAAATATAGAATCCAGGAATTTTTTACAGTGATTCGTTGACATTGTGAGAGAGAGCAGTTTTCCGCATTTTTGACAATAACTCAATAAGTTCTCAGCAGATTTTGATGACAATTTCAGAGAATGTTGGCTAGGTCAGAATGCAGAGGTGATTTGATTTTTGTGATGATATGTATCCAGATGTGGATCCAGGAAGCTTTTCAAGGATTTATTGACAGTGTGAGAGAGGGCAGTTTTCCACATTTTTGACGATAAGTCACTCGGCAATGTTGGAAATGCCTTGATTGGGGTTTGTGCTCCTGCACTCCTAGTTTTATGTATGTTTTTTTAAATAATGGGTAAGCCCACATTGAGGAACACTGTTCTTGAGTATGTGACCTCACATATTCAGACAGACTCATGATATCCTTGTGCCATTTTTGAAAACAAGTAAAAAACAACTTGCCAGCTCTGGCTCCAGTATTTTGAGGATTGTTTGGCCTCCAGCTAAGAAAAATAATGCTGCTCTGTTTACAAAAACAATGGTCTACACCTAAGATGCTAGGATAAAAAGAGGCAAAAGTTATCTCTGTAAAATTATTTTTTATTAGCTGTTTGTTGAGTACAAACACATTCTGGCTAGAAAGGCTGTGACAGTGTTAATAAGTAGGCCAGAGAGGCTGCTTGGCAAAATGCTGATAGATTAAATTCTTAAGAGGATGGAACATGCTGTGAAACATTTTTGGTTGATGTAACATATTTAGACTTCGTTCTTGATAATGATTGGCAGGTCAATTAAAAAGTTTTATATATAATTCACTGCCATGGGAAACCCGCGCAGCCTCAATAAAGAGTGGCAGTGATGAAAGATAAAGTAAACAGGGGCGAGTCAGAACCTGTTTTGGTTGGAGTAATTTGATAATGAAAATGAAAATGCTTCAAAAAGAAAAATGTTTTTCATGTGAGTGATCAAAAGAAGATCAAAGCTGAAGTTTAGAGCAGCAAAGTAACGATACAGCATTATTGTAACCTTGACTTTAAGCCGGCTTACCACCAGATTTGTTCTTAATGATCGGTTACTATAGCAACTTACACTGGTTCATTTCAAGTCTGCGTTTAAACCGGCAGAGGAAAATTAATGCAGGACAAAAATAATCCTGGATTTTCTAGTTAGTGTGATTTGTAAAATGCCCCTCAGTTGAAGAAGTGGGGGCAGAGGGAAAAATCAGAAAAAGCAGGAGACAGATCAGGCTGTGGTGTTGTGGAGGAGTTTTAGGAGTTGGAGGAGAGTATTTTAGGAGACCTGCTTAAACAAACTTTCTAAAGTTTTGACAATGTGGGCGTCAAGACCAAAAAGAAACACTTTGTTATAAAAATGCAGAGTTTGGGGAGGCTTTGTTGCTTCAGGTACCTGTGAGATGATAAAGTTAACTTGAAACTTTCACCTCCTGTGCTCTTTCTTTTTTCTTTCTTTCTGTCTTTTGGTCTTTCTCCTTTTTAGGGATGCATGTTGTCTTTGGTTTAATATTGGTATCAGCTGTTGATGGCCTTTTTTTGGCATATAGAGTTTTAATTAACAGCTATCTTTTGTTATTTGTGCTGTTAGACAAACTCTTAACAGGAAGTGGCCCTCTATCAAGCCCCACCCTCCTTAGTTACTGTTACTAAGTTAGACAAAGTCTGTCTTTGCTGGCCTCCATCCCATTTGAAACAATTGATAATAACTCACTTTTTGACTAGCTTCTATTAATGCAAAATGCATAAGTGAGCCGAGGCACTCCGATGGGGTTAAAAATCCTTTGTTTTAGCAGGGAAATAAAGGATTTTTAACCACATAGGAGTGCCTTGGATCACTTGTGTGTTATTTAACTGTATCCACTGTATCTTTGGATCCTTGAAGAGCACCCAAATTTACATTTTTTGTCATCACACATCTCTACCCAGTGTAGCACTCATCCCTACATACTTTCTCTTAACTTCTATTAATGTTCACTGTTGTAATGTTTCATTTGAAGTGTGGCCTAAAGGAAAGAGTCAAGGCTTAACTACAGAGGAGGGTGTGAAGATAACACATAAATTTGACAAATTTCAAGTATTCAATGCCTTTCTTTAGGGGGGGTAAGGGATGGAAGTGTCTAAGTATTTTCTGTGTTTGTATCTGAGCTATTTTAGGAGAGATTTAGTCACTGGCATACAGTGTGCAGTCATTCTGTTAATTTGGTTAGTTGGGCTAAAAAGTTTGCTGTTGATCTTTTATTTTTATATTTTTTACTACTGCTTGTGGTTTATTTAATTATTTAGAAGACAATAGCATACTCAAGGTTGAGATGTTGCACTGGATATCAGCACTACTTTGATCATATCAGGCACTGGGTCTGCTGCTTTGAACCAACAACTGACCCACAGCAGTGATGATAGTCAGAACAACATTCTCCAATAATAAATCTATAAAGAATGAGTGTATTCATGTATTGGACAGGCTGATCAAGCCCACTAGTCAGATAATTTGTGAAATATTTGTCGTTGGTCATGTACAACAGTGTGTTAATTTTTCTAAAAAAAACAAAACTTTGAATCTACATTATCCACGTCTCAACAGAGCAACCCTCTTTTATGCTAGAATCACAGTATGGTACCTGGACAACTGTCTCTCTATTTTATTGAACATCTTAGAATATCTCTGTGAGCATGCTGAAAGTTGGACAAAGACTAAAAATGCCTCAGATAAATACCTGTGTGAGAGCTGTTTTTACACCACCGTGAAAATGAAAATAAAAACAGCCTTTACAAGTAATCATCTGTGTTTTCCAAAAATCCAAATGTGTAATATTATTGAAAAATCAAAGTTTTGTCAAATTGGCAGGTACTGGGAATCTGAAAAATGCCAACAGCACTGGCATTTGAATGTGAAGTATGAAATGTTTTAAGCGCATATCAAGTGAAAATGAAATGCAAATGCCAGTTTGGATTTTCTGCTGAATAACAGGAGGATTTTCACAGCCTTGTTCTCTGAAATATTTCATACTCGTCCTTCAAAGCCAGTAGGAAGGATATACCGTCCATTTTCTTGAGGTTTAATTCAAAGAGCTATAGAAGAGGGTATTCAAGGTTGTTAAATGTAAAGCTATTTGTCCTGTTTTCCCTGAATTAAAGAGAATAAAGGGGAAACAGTCTGACTGCTGATTAGTCTTCATTTGTTAACTGTCCTTGCTTTCTTTTGGAGTGTTTGTGTTGCCTCACAGGAAAGAGGATCATATTTTCATAAACACTTATTTATGTCCTTGGGGCTCAGAAATATGGAAAAATATTCATATCAGTGTGTTGTTTAGCTTACTCTTCAATATACAGAGGTTTTTATCTGAAAAGAAATTATGAACAAAAAATGAATTATTTTCACAATATCAGAATTGTTAATTTTGATATGATTTTACTTACCTACAAATGCAACAACAAAACTAGATTTCCCTGACACCCAACATTAGACATTGTTTTTTCATAATTTATGATCAAAAAGCAAAGATAAAACACTGTCTAAATTGTAAAATCTAGGGATGCAACTGTTCTCAATAAAATGCTGAAATGTTAGGTGCAACTTTCAAGGTTCAACATAGGCATTTGAATTGTGGTATTTTCAGTTTTGAGAACAAAGAGCTGTCAGTCATTGTTCCCCTCCTCTCCATATTTTTGAGCAGACATGAGTGAAAATCCTGCCACAAGTAGCAATGCACTACAGTTGGGCCAAAATACCACATGACCTCTCGGGGAGGACAGGCAGCAATATGCACCCACACCTGCAATATGAGGAACCCCTTAATCTTCTGTTCAATGGTTTGAGTAGGGCTGAAGATGGTCAAGCATTTGCCAAACCTGAAAATCAATCATGTCTAAACTAATCAATATGACTGTGGAGCTTTGTGGGCTCCGCAACAGAGCATCATTTTATTAAAAACATCCATCAGGTTTTACAGGGAGAAAATAAACTCTACGCGCACCAGCGAAGTGCATCACCTTAAGCAGAACATGTCTGTCCTTTTCACCATGACCTGGAATAAAAACCTGTTGTAACGCAAACAGGCTCATAGCATACTGCTGCCTCTGCGGCAAGAAGAATTATCCTCATCTGCTCAAAATAACTTTGATAAAAGTCCTTCTGGGCAATAGTTGTAATTCATTTTTTAGTCCTGCTGAAGTTGGCAGAATGACCGTCGGAAATCAAACTTAATGAGCAGAGAGCGATGGTTTCATTATGATGCATTCAAAGTCCAATCAGAAAAATGACAGTTGAACTAACAAGTAAAATGTCTTCACGTGTTTCAATATATTATCAAGAAAGGGACATTACGTATTTATCTAAAATTTATTAGTAACAGTTGTTTGGAGGTCAAATTTGTTTGTGCTCCAGAATTATTGAGTAGATATTATAGATCTTTTTAGGGAATTAAAGCGCTTAAAAAGGTTTTTTGTCAATGTGTTTATTTCTTATAAATTCTAAACCACAAATTGCATTAGGGGTGTTTATAGAATGTTCTTTTTTGCTTTAAAGTTAAATAAAGAAATTGTTTAGGAAATTAAATAAATGTCTTTTTCTACTTAATAACCTCTTGCTGCTTAAAATTTTTCACTGCAGTGTTAATTTTATCGACTAATTATTTTCGTCATAGTTTTTGTCAACAACCTTTTTTCCCCTGACGAAAACTAGACAGTAACTAAAACAAAACAAGTGCACATGGACAAAAACTAAAACTAAATTAACTGACTTTTTCGTCAATAGATAAAAACTAGACTAAAATGTTTGACAGAGACTTAATCCAACCAGACCTAATTTCGTGATGTAGAAAGTAGGGACAAATTAGGAATATATCCAATCCCAGCTGCTTTGGTTGTGTGGAAAGGTTGGATGAGTTAAGAGGGACATCCAATCACAACTGCCTTAGCTTCATAGTGGCGGGATCCAAGTGTAAAACATGACTTCAGAAATTCAAGGAAACATTAAAAATGCCTTACACTTTACACTTCGTATTTTAGTCGACTAAATTTATAGTAGATTGCATCGACTAAAATAGTTGTGAAATTCCATCAACTAAAACTAGACTAAAATAAAACAATTTAGATGACTAATTTATGACTAAAACTAAAAGATATTTTAGACAGGCGACTAGAACTAAGACCAAATTAAAAAGTTCTGTCAAAATTAAAACTGCTTCACTGACAGTATTAAACAGGGAGTGGCTGACATTAGCATTTTGTACCGCAGCTTCTGGTTCACTTAAAGGTTAAAACCTACAAGACCATGATGAATATGGTTAAAATTGTTTCAGTAAAAATTACTTCCTTTTTTAACAAATCAGCCTAAAAACAATTTATCTTCATTTTATTACTGAAAGTACAGCCGAGCTGCTTTGAGCAAAACAATGTTATCGCTCAAAGCTGGTTGTGTATTTCCGGGTCATAGTTCAACAACAGGCTGGATGGCAAGTACAGAGACCGCAGCTTCAGCCCCAATATCTGAGCCCAAAGTTTGTATCTGTCCCCAAAGTTCATCTTAAATAGGGCTAAAGAAGTTTCAATGGTTGCTCCTGGTCTTAGAGATCTGATCTCTCCAAATCTTTTTAAAAGCAGATTATGGGCATGAGAGGAACAGGCTGTAGATGCTTTGACTTGTGATTTAATATTCTGTCACTCTGAATTGATTGGAACCAGACTAGGGATCTTTATGGAGATAGCTGTGTTTGGAAGCTCAGTCTTTTGTCAATTTATCAACAACATCCGGTCAAATACACTCCCTCTCGAATGTTTTTAATCCAGCCATGAAGTGCTGTTTTTTTTAAACATTACATTTGTGGATCCATAGTGATAAATTCTTAATTAGGGGTTTTTCCCCACATATTCTTAATGAAAATAATTGTAGCTATATTACTATACTTCCATTTCAACAATAAAAGAGACAACTTCCTATAGTCTACTGACCAATCAAATGCTTCCAACTTGTACTTTTCTTGTTTTTTTGGTGGTCCAGTCAGCAGCAGCCAAAGGCTGACAGGAGAAAAGATGTTGACCAGTCAATTCCTAAAACACTGAAAAGAAGTCTGAGTAATGTGATGTGGTCCTTTGTACAACTCTTAGGAGCATGGTTTGTCCTAAATGTTACAAACATCTTTTCAGAACAAAAAAATGCATCTGGAGGATTAAGTATATATATGTAATAAAGATTTTGTTGTAAGTCTCTTCACATGCTTTACGTTATTTTCTCCTAATACCCAGTACTTGAGGGAATCCATATTCAGATGTGAAAAGGCTTGTTCATCATTTATCTGTGTGGTTTTTATCAAGTTGAGGTTGAAAGGGTTGAGGTTTTATGTATACTTTTGCCAAAAAAAAAAAATCCAAGCAGACTAGAAGATAGCATAAAATGGCTCTGAGTGTAGAGGGTTAATTATACTGACAAATGCAGGAATAATTTGTAGGAAGAATTTTTAATCACATTAATTGGTGAGAAATTATGGGTAAAGCATGGTATCCATCCTAAGGGTGTTCTTAATGTAATTACAGTAAGGCACCCTAATAATCACTTTGGTAGCTATATTTTCTCAGTGCCAGTTTAGCATAATATGCACAGACTTTTTGCTTTGAAGGGGAGACAATAAATCTTTTAAAAATAATACAGTTGGCCTGTTCTGTTTCCCCTGGTATAACAGTTTCACTTGATAATCCTGACATTATTTATTTCTACATGGACACAGAAAAGGATATTTTTGCAAACATTAGAATTTAGTCTAGGGCAGAATTTTTCATAGAAGCAAAATCTCTCAGGTACTAGCCTTTGAGAGACTTCAGCATGAGTAAAATGGGTGTGAAGGTCTTGGACTGTATAGATTACACATTTCCCATAGGTCTGAGTGTACTTCAAACTCTCTAAATAAACACTGCAGACGCTACATGGCAGTGAGCTGATTATTTAATAAGCAGCAATGCAGGCAACGTGCCAGTTGCCACTCCCTTAAACCTGCATTAAGGTATCTGAGGTATTTGTTATGAGGAAAAATTGAGCCTTTAATGTGCTCTCCTTTGTTGTCCTTCTATAGAACAATCACGCTGTTTAGTTCTCATCCTGTGCTTCATGTGACAGAGAGATAAATAATAACTACAAAAGGTGATCTCTGTAAGGATCAGAATGGGTAAATAGTATCCTAAGAGCAGCAGAAACACAAGGCTTCATACTGTTGTTCAATGTTTTAATAAGCTTAAATGCATCTTTAAAGCACCTGTGAGATGTTCAAGTTGAATATGAAAGAGGGAAATTATTATCAGTGCCCCTAAATGTGTTTAAAAAGTGAACAGAAACATTAACAGAAACAAGGAAATACATAGATTTTCTGTAAACAGCAATTACTATTACCTGGAACTCCTAGCAAACACAAACAGTCTTTGTTAACAGTTTTAAGGTAGAGATTCACTATGAGCGACAGTGTTGATCGTTTCAGACAGAAAGATGCGTTTTAAGTTCTTCAAAAATGCTGAAAGTTGGACTAAGGTCACTTTCACAGATCACGGGGGAGTACCAAACCCAACTCAAATGCAGATTCCTCACAGGAAAATGTTTTTCAGTAATTTTGAAAACCAGCTTACTGTAGTCAAAATTGACTTTAATGTTGTAAGTTTGCACTCTGCTGCTAAATCTTCAAAAATTTGCCACACAAGTGTAAAAGTGAAGAGGCCTCCCACTGGAACAACTTCAGAAATATAAATAGATAGAAAACTGAACATGGGCCAACTAGAGAAAGGAATTTAGAAATTAATTTTGTCCTCACAGTGGATCTGTCTATATAACAGATTGTCTCCAGTCGTAATTTCTCTATGCTGTGCCAAGAGGCACTTCAGGTGATCTTGTCAGGAGCCACCTGGCTGCATAATTCTTGTCAGTGAAACTCGAACAACAGAAGCAGAACAAATAAACTGTATTCTCTGTGTCCTTTTATCCTAAACCCTATAAGTATACACAGGAAAAACACATGCCTCCAGAAGTTGATTTCCTGGAATTCTGTACATAATAGCATTAACATGTCTTAAAAATGAAGAAGTGCTTCATTTGAGTTGTACAATATTTCAGTGAAACATTCCAGATTAAAAGTTTGAAGTGTTTGTCTGATGTTTATCTGTTGGAGTGGTGGCCTGGGGGGCTGCCAGCCCAGTCTGAAGTTGTAAATCAAACTATTGTGGACATGTTTTTTTCAGTAATTAAACCAGACAGTGAAAAACATTCACGCTGTCCTTGTTCTCCTAAAATATAATAAGAGCACAGGAGTTATGTCATTTCCATAAAAAATGATTTTGTGGCATTTTGTTTTGGAAAGGTGAGTTAGTGGCCTGAAAGAATGTTTAAGAAAATGCTTGATTTATTATAGAAATGAATAAAAGGAATATTCCCAGTATGTCAGAGTCAATGTTGGATGTGCCTTTGTATGCAAATTATAGTGAAGTGATTTTTTTATGAGTACATCATGTACAAAAATTGCACATGCAGAAGTCAAAACGGACTAACCATTACCACCAAAGCTGCAGTTTTTTTCAGCGCTCCTGACTGACGTAGGATCTGTTGTGTGGACTGTTTTACACATGCTTTTTTACAGCTTGCATTTATGGAAGTGCTGGTAAGCAGGTCAGCAATACAAAGCCTCTGTTTGGGAGTAGAAGTTGGAGTATCCCTTAAATAAAGAAAACAGATTATTTATCATCAGTATTAGATGATGAATAATGTGCTTTTGATCATTGAGTTCCTTACTGTTGTCTATACTGTTAACATTGTGAATATTGCACTGAAGCTTGATTTGAAGAAAAGCGTGAATCAAATTGAAATCACAGTATCTGCCAGAAAAATCGCAATTAGACCTTTTCCTAAAATCGTTCAGCCCTAGTACATATGATGAGTGAAAGGAGTTGAGAACTTTGTGAGTTCCAACATTTAATGAGGAGATTAAACTGTTCACAGCTGTCCAGGACCAACTATTCACAACAGTAGAAGCTTGAGTTGACACACACCATTGTCACACAGCAGCTGCAAACATGATCAGCAACTTTATTATTCTTGTCATTTTTCTGCCTTTAGTCAAATTAAACAGGATGCAGTAAAACAAATGCAAAATGAAGTCATCTGCCATGTTGAATGTATTGTCTGTGACTTCTTGCAAACAACTAAGGGGCGTCAGTGGCTCAGTCTGATGCACTCTGTGAGTAATTGAAAGGTTGCAGGTTTAAGCCCAGCTCCGGCTGTCACATGGCAATGTGTCTGTCCTTGGGCAAGACACTTAACCACAAGTTATTCCCACTGCTGCATCAGTGGTGAGTAAATGTGTATGGAACGACGTGGGTGTGTTAGCTGATACTGATGGACAACTAACATAGAAACTCTGAACCATCAGTGAATAAATAAGAGTAAATAAGAGTGAATAAGCGTGAATGGGGGTGAATGGGTAGATGTGACCTGTGTTGTAAAGCTGCTTTGAATAGTCAAAGACTAGAAAAGCACTGTGTAAGCTCAAGGCCATTTAACATTCAACCGCTGCTTCATGGGTCAGATGTGGACTCGCTGGACACCTAACTGCATCTATAGCTATATGTCTGAGAAAAAATATGTGGCAGCTACTTGCATGAAAAGACAATTCAATCTAAAGTCTAGCAAGTTAAATTTTCAAAATCCAAACTATACACTTTAGTTCTCTATGAGCTCTATGTTTTACCGTAAAAGATCCAGCACCTACTGCAACAACTTAAAGCTCCTGTGAAGAGTTTTTAAATGCTGATGACAGTGACTAAAAATTAATGTTGAAATTCTTATTGACTCTGAAAACTGGCAGGACTACCTGCAAAAAACTAGATTGTATCTTTTTTCATTAATTTTAACGCCTAAAACTGTTGCCACAGGGTAGATGTCAAGATGTTGTGCTTGGAAGCTCATTACCACTACACAGCAAGCGTTTAAAATTTGACAAATTCAAGGGAAACAATGCGTTTCAAAGTGAAAAAAAATCGTACACGAGTAGGACAGACTAGAAATAAATTAAAGTTACTGCAGTGTCCACAGGGGGATGACAAAATCAATCAAACCAAAAGTTTCTCTTGGAGCTTTACAATGTTATTTTCTTTTGCATATTGTTTGTCTTGTGTCTTATAAGATTTACAGCATTTAATTTTAGAAATATGATATTATTACCTCCTCTCTAACTTTTCCCCCAAGATACATCCGCCTATTTGTCTTGTTTATCTAATCTCACAATTTTCTCTGTTTGTCCCAGTGCAATCTAATCTTTTCTGTGCAGTTAACTCATACTGTTTTTATATTTCCTTATTTTTCTAATCTGTTGTGACAAAAATGGATTTTGCATGTTCTGCTATTCTTTTGGTGATTAGCTAGATTAAGAGTAACACAAATACAGTGTAAAGAACAAAGTGTTCAGCTGCCTTTTTGACTTCATATTTTATTATAGGCTGTAAGTTGTCTGTGTATGCTCTGTAGCTGCAACGCCCAAGATTCAGCTCAGCCATGTCATTTCTTGTGCCACCTGCTTAAAAATCTTACTTTTAAATAGATCCAGCCTGCAGCAAAAAGTTCTTCTATCCACGTAACACTTTGCCACTGTCTGCCTCCCTGCATATCAGCCACCGCTTATCAATGTAGGTCTCTCTTTTATCTGTTTATCTGCAGGTAACTTCCGTTACTCCTGTGACATCTGTGGGAAGAAGTACAAATACTACAGCTGCTTTCAGGAGCATCGTGACCTGCATGCAGTTGATGGTAACTCTGAGATTTTAAAATTTTGCATGACTGTTTTTTTTTTCTTTCTTTTAAACTTGTAGTCCTACTCTGTAAAGCCATGCACACGTGAACTTCCTCTTTCACACTTTCTTTCTTTGGAGAATCTCTATTTTCTGCACCAGCAACATAAACCCAGCAGCGTTCTTAAGAGAAATGGATCTAAAACAGTCTGTCTTTCTTCTAAAGAGCAAACAAAAAAAGCTTTTTTAGAGAGCAAAGGCCTGACTGCTAAAGGAAAAGTTTGTATTTTTGAAGTGGGGTCGTATGAGGTTCTAGTCAGTTGTATATTAGCCATAGGAGATGCTAGTTAGCTTGGCCCTTTTATGGAAAGACTGGCTGGAGTGCTGACAGAACCAAATACATTGGGGGGGAAAAAAGCACTGAACTTAAATTTTTCACCAGCAGCTTTATTTTCCTACTATGGCTCACTGTGATCCTCTGGCTTGTGCAGACAACCCTATACAGCCCTACTTCAGCTTGACCAAACTCTGGTTAAGATACTTATGTTCTGTTTAAGATGTCAGAGGAGCTTCTTTCATTTAAAGCTTCTCTGGATCTCAACTGATTTCTCTTTAAGGGCTTCAAAAGCACACATATTTTTTTTAATTGTGCATGAAACTCAAGACAGAATAATCAAAAGCACGTTGCAAAAAGGACCTCTTTTGTTTTTTTTTCATTACCCACTTTTAAAGGGATAGTTCTGCTTTTTTGAAGTGGGGATGCTCAAGGCTCATGGCACTAGTACATGTAATTGCCAGTAAAGACAATGACCAGCTCTGCTCCTGTAGGTAGATAGTGGGATACTGATGTTAGGTGATACATAGCAGCCAACAGGGCCAAGGAAAACCTTGTAATTACCCCATTATTAAGGTTAAACTACACAAAAAACTATGTTATTTTTTTTTTAAATTGAAGTGTTGTTGCTCAAGGCTAACCTGACAAGCTAGACGGACAGTTTCATACATCCGACAGGGAAATATTTCACTAGTCCATCTGGAGAAGAACCCATAGAAAATGTTTTCAGAGGGGGAACCTTCCAAAACAACTGCAGCTGGTGATTGGACTATCATTCTGTTTGTCACACTCATCACAGACCAGTAATATCAAGCCACAGTATGACGTAGCAGCTAGACCCTGTTGTTAGCTGTTAGCTTAAACTACATTTCAGTCCTTAGACTATTATCTTACATTAAATTATACCACACAGATGTATCATTTACCACTTGTACGTGGCATGAACTTCATCAACAACAGTCCCCACCAAGTTCTCCCTGTAAATCTGAGGAGAGCATATTTCGCCAGGTACTGTTGAGTAACCATGACTGCCATAGACTAACCGGCATTGTCCGCGGAGGATTTCTGATCTCTCCCAGTTTCCCAGCAGTGATCCCCAGTCAGGAGAAGAGCAAAAACATGATTCCCCAAAAGAAAAGCTTTAAGTGACATTCTTTGGCCCATTTGTGATAAAATCTTAACCACAGAGACTGCGTCAGAAGCTGCCATTGTTTTCAAACATGCAGTCACTTCCCGCTGTCGTCACGTCTTCACTTTCCGCCTGTCTGCCCTGATTTGGCTGTCCAGCTTTTGGCCATGAAGTCACTAGAGCTTGGAGCTTGGCAAGATGGATCTACATGATTTCAGACAATGAATCAGGCAGGTCCATCTGCACTGCAAGGTTAACTCAAGGCTCGTGGCGCTAGTAAATGTAATTGCCAATAAAGCATCTGACCAGCTCTGTCCCTATTGGGAAGATTGTGGGATATGGACGCTAGGCGATACATAGCGGTCAACGGGGCCAATAAAAGCCCTGTAATTACCCCATTATTAGGGTTAAACTACACAAAAACTGTGTTGGCTTAATAAGACACTGCAGTGAATTCTTAATACTGTTTCACTTTTCCCCGACAAAGTCCCTGTCAGGTTTGATAACTTCACTAAAAATCAGCAACTTTGACTCGAGTTACGGCATTATGTAATTATTTGTGGGTACATATAGATATCGTAATGAATTTGAGAACACAGAGGAAGAACTTTTGCAGATGGAGTCGTGGGTATAAAAATGAATAGGACAAACTGTTGTGGAAACTAAGGAGCAGGACAGATCACAAGCTACCTGGTGTTGCAGATGAATGAACTGTGAGCCCATGCCCACTTGGTAACAATGCTTCTCCTGAACCTTTCTGATCCTGATGGGTAAATTTAACACTGCAAACACTAAGTTCTGTTGCTGCAGAGGGATGATACTGATGTCCATATTCAAAACTATAAGACAAAGTAGGCAAAGGCCCACATCAAGCGATGGAAGACGTTACTGTGGCCAGAACAGTTAATGAGAGGAAAGCTGTTTCTGGTGAAGGAACAGGGACTTTGTTGAGAAAAAGTGAAATGCTTTAAAGGTTTTAACTGCAGCATCTGGTCGAGCTAATATAGTTTTCAGAGTAGCTTTACTCTGAAGTGTGATAATTATGTGGCTTGTCAGTGGCACCATTGACTGCTATGCATTGCCTAGTGTCCATACTCCTTCCTCAGGGGCAGAGCTGGTCAGTTGCTGTATTGGCAATTATATTTTACTAGTGCCATGGGCCTCTAGCACCATCAGAAAACCATAACTGTCCCTTTAAGGTTATTCATATGTGATATATTTTACTTTCAAAAGAAAACAGGATAAGATCATTTGCTTTAATAATAAACAAATAAAAACACAAGATCTACTAAAAGATGGGGTATAGTGCTTTCACCACCTAATAGGCAAAAACCAAAAGTTCCTTCTATGAGCTTTTAATTAAGGCCTTTTATTTGCCCTTACAAAAGAACTGTATGTTATGGTAGATCACAAATAACACAATTGCAACGTTATATGTATGTAAATAAACATTTAAATTTACAGTCGTCTAATCCCTCCAGTTGGACAAGATAGATACATACTTTGCTTATTTTTTGTTGAATAAACTTGCTTTAAAGCTCCTGTGAGGATTTTACAATTGGTTGCGTAACTCTCGAAGATTAATACCTATTTTTATAATGACCAACAGATGCAATTAAGGTTTTCAAAGAGGAGGGTGATTATTTAAATAGTTATTTTTGATGTCTGCTGCCAGCGGGTAGGTGTCAGACAATAAAAAAAGATGGTTTCCTTTAGGTTGCATGCTGAACTTTTAGAATGGATAAGAATGAGATTGTTAATGTTGCTTACGCATGTACAAGACAAACCAGCAAAGAGATAAATTTTTCCACTTTGTCCACAGGGGGCGCCAAAATCAACATGGCCTTAAAGGTTCTCACAGGAGCTTTAAAATTAAGTAGGATATTTTTCTTCTCATATGATATACACACAGAGCTAGTGGATGCTTGTATGAAAGTGTATCATGAGATATTGTTTTTCCCAGATAAGCTAGTACATACTAGTGGAGTACCAAACATGCTTATGTAAAGGATTAAGGACAAAGAGCATCACATTTTAATATAGAGAAATATATTTGAAAAATAGTGAACCATACTGTATGACTACCTTATGATATGATCAATATATATGTTTGAAAAATGTAGAACCACCTATTAATGAAAGTTATCAACATGTCCTCGTTGTCCCTCTCAGATCCATATGAACAGGTAGCGTTACCTGTGGATGGCATTAAAGAAGAGGAGCCGATTGAACCCTACCAGAAAATCGGACCGAGTAAGACTGTTTGATGCCCTGTTTTTAATTCAATACACTTACAGTAAAATGTAGCCTTAGCAGTAATCGATAAAAGAAATTGATAAAACTGATGTTATTTGACAATGTTATCTTAGTACCTTGGTTTGTTTTTTTCTTGAATAATTAGAGGGGGAAATCAGAAATTAAGTCATACATGC
Source organism: Cetoscarus ocellatus (assembly GCA_037902135.1). Taxonomy (NCBI): domain Eukaryota; kingdom Metazoa; phylum Chordata; class Actinopteri; order Labriformes; family Labridae; genus Cetoscarus; species Cetoscarus ocellatus. The sequence goes on from JBAMNC010001097.1 coordinate 476,902, forward strand.
TTACATTAACATTTTAGATGCAAAAATCTTCTCCTTGATTGATCTTAACATGTTATACAGCTGGAAGTCTACATGTGTCCAGTTCAGCCCCTTGGACACAGTTTGTAATGAACAACCTTGAGTCATGGTTTAAATCCGTATAAGTAAAAGTCACACTAAGCATATGAGCTAACTCCACACTGGAAAGATTTCAGAACATGAGTCCAAAAGTCCTCCTTCGCAGGCGAAAAAGCTCTCGCCCACCTCCGCAGAGACAGTGGGTTCAACCGACGGCAGCGGGTGTCCCTTCAAACTCAATTGGCTGTTTTCGCAGGTGGGAAGCCTGCACTTGTCACTGCACTAATGACTCTACTGATACAGGGATAATATAAGCCTCCACGCACTATGCAAGGACCCTGTATTATTTTTTCTGTCATATCAAGTCAATGCTAAATGTAAAGCAGTGTTACCAGTAGGGCTGGGCAATATAGAGAAAAAATCATATCTAGATATACTTTTTAGGTAAAGAAAATTGCCCAAAGAACAAGAAAATATGTTTTGACTTAAGGAAAAATTCAGACCAAACTGTTTTGATACTACAGCATTAAATATAGAAACCCTAGACAACCAGTTGATAGCTTTCAGTCATGTAACTGAGCTGCATTAAAAAGATGTTACTACTGGACACTATGTGGAGCTGTAGCACAGGCTTTTTCAATTGTCAGTCTCTTCAAAGCAACTCATTACATACCTTAACAACCACTAGAACAAACCATTGCATTTAACTGAAAGTTTTGGTAACTTTTGGGCTCTCATACAGCACCTGGGACACAATTTAGATTACTAAAAACGGTTTAGTCTTTACCAGATGTCACTTCAATGATGTTTACTCTCTGTAACAGTGGAGAACACTTCTCCTTACACTGCTGCCAGGATGAAAATCTTAAAACTCTTGACGGTGTTGTACATTTTTAGTGTGTTTGGGCTAATAATGCTGTTGTTTATAGAATGATGGAAAACCACTTTTTTAACAACCAAAATATGGTTCAGAGCTAATGAGGTAGTAATTATCATTACCTAATGGTAGTATTAAGACAGCTACAGCGGACACATTTAAACACGTTAAGTTAACACAGTATTTTATGGCTGAATTAGGAAAAGTCTGCGTGGCCTGGGGTTCATTTTTATTTGGCCCTCAGCAAACTCTTAATTGTACAAGGTATGGCCATCAACAATGAGACTTCTTCCCAGTGAGTGTTATCTGTTAAAGGTTGGTATTCACCTACAACTGCTGTAAATTTCCAGTAGAGGACATCTTAAGTTCCTTGCTAGTAAATGGTTTGAGTGCACGTGCTTATGATATGGGATTGGAAAAGGATTAGCTCTGAAGTTGCGCAACGCATTAATTTGAAATTTTGCTCCAGCCCTGCGCGACCCTGAAAAGGATAAGCGGTAAAGATGATGGAGGTCTAGATTTTACAGAATACTCTGGTTACAGTTCTTTGTATTGAGGTTGTTAAAACTTTTAACAACTTGTATTAATATTATAAAATTGCCACTATTTTCATGAACTGAAAAGTCTATTTTTGACCAGAAAACAAAGAGCACTGTCTTAACAAGACAAATATGCTGGCAACGTTTAGGAATGTGGGAGAAACTGGCAACCTACCTTGCCAAAGAATTCCAGATGAAGTCAAAAGAAACATAAAACAATGTCTCAATGCGAAATAAACCATATTGATAGAAACCATATTGTCTTACAAAGTACCATTTTTAAAAAAGTATTTTCATATCTTAAAATCTTGATATATTGCCCAGCCCTAGTCACCAGCTCCTTCCTTTTCTCCACCTCCTCCTTTCTGCTTTTCCCTAATGGTTTTAGACATGATTAACCAAATAATGCTATCTAAATTTATTGAACACCACTAATCCAACAATCTGGATCTTGTTATTTATTTGTAATTTTGTTTTGGATTAAATCAAAATTATGATTGTGTGTTTTTCTTTTTCTGCAGAAACTGGGAGCTACGTCTGCGAGTTCTGTGGGAAGCAGTACAAGTACTTCAACCCGTACCAGGAGCATGTTGCTCTGCACACACCGCTGGGTGAGCCTGTTTAGCTGTGTTAAGCACATACCCAGAATCTAAATATTTCCGATTAAGATACTTTTTTTAGTCTCTCACTTTGTGCAGCGATTTCATCTCATAAACATCCATGAGTACCTTAGGTTTTTTTAATGTTTACAATGTCTCAGTAAGGATAAAATCAGTATTTTTATATCTGATGTCCCTGGTTTAAAGGAGAGCTTTGAGATCTGACTGACTGAATGTCTCTTTGATGTAGGCTCCTTTGATTTGAAGGCAGCACTGGTACCTGAATGTGGAAGCATTGATATGAGTAAATTTGGCCACAGCCAGGCTGGTAAGATGAAAAGTAAGCAGCGTGTTCTTTATTCTACATTTTTCCTGTGGTTATGTTGATTGATTGTGTCATGAAAAGCGATCCAAGTACCCTGTAATCAGAGCTGCACCCATTAAAATGTCAGTTGCTCCTAAAAAACATTTATATACCCAAATGAGAAAATTTATACAGCAGTTTGTATGGCAGAACAAAGGACAATCAACATGGCAGTGGTATAGTACTGAAATTTTAGTTAAAGATTTATTGTAGTGAAATTTCTATTTTACTAAAATACAACATACCAAAGTGCTTTACTGTATAATAACTAAATAACAGGACATCACGTTTCTTTAAACTCCCAAAAGGAGGAAATAGAAACAGTCATGAAAGAGAGGATATGCATTTTGACAGAACATTTTGAAATTCCTGTAAAAGCGTCACATTGTGCCACAATTTTTTCCTGTTTTGCAAAGCTGCCCCTAAAATAGCAGACAATTTTGATTAAGATGATCTTAAGCATTTTTTCACAGAACATATAAGACCCTGTCCACATGCAAATGAAAAGTTTTCATTTAACAAACCTTCATTATAAACACGGTATTGTTTCAAAAAATGTGTCCTGTCCATATTTACCCTTTCATGCATGAATTATTAAATCACAAAGGAATACTTTTTTAAAATGTTTGTTTTTACTTTCAAACAAGTCAAAATTAAATAGTCATTTTTTCTGTGTTATATTTTGAGGGAGTTATGCATCTGTCCACTACTGTGGACACTATGCATCAAAGGTATAAATAGTAATTTTTTGTCAATTTAGAACGTAATATAGATCTTTGACAAACATTTATTTAGAGTAAATAAAAGAAAAGCAAAATCTGAAGTATCTGTATTAATGCTGTTTAATAAAACTCTTAACTTGTGAATTACACCACAATTTAAAATAGAAAATACAAAATTACGTGAAATCTGAATATAGGCATAATACCCAATTGCCCTCAATCAGCTAGTTTGGATTTATGATGCAATATTTTGATATGGTAAAAATGTGCAAAGATAATATTTTCATGAAACTTAAGACAAGGGTTTGGGAATTTACCACCTGGTAGTTGAACATGGTACTGCAACCTAAAGTGTCTAAAATGATTCCAATTATCTGTCTACTGTGGTGGACACCATGCATGAAAGGGTTGAAACACTGAAAATGCTTGAGTGTATATGCCAGACCTGTAAGTGAGGCTGTAACGCTGCAGCAGACATATACCAAAACCAGAGAGGAAGACATGAAGCACCAAAATTATGCCTCTGATACTACCCCGTAAACTTGCACAGGAGCTGGATCTGCCTAATTCAATGTCTGTGATCAGGCAGATCAATCTTGCCCATCTCCAATCTACATTTCTCTATAATAAGGATATTTTCACTCCACTCCTGACATGTTTTTATGAGTTTGTTTGACGAAGTGGCTTACGTTTTGTGTTTTTCACCGCAGCAGTAAGGCCAGCCTAGTACATTAATTATATTATTGACCTGTAATGAATTTGATTGAACAATTGTTTAGTCATCTTTCAGATATGCTTTTAAAGGTTCTGTCCATTCCCAAACACTTTTTATGGGCTGTTGCCCCCCCCCCAAACACACACAAACACACACACCCACACACACACACACACACACACACACACACACACACCCCCACACACACACACACACACACACACAGGGTTATATATATCACAATTTAGAACGGCAGCCTAAATGGGTTTCTAGTCAATATTCAAGGATTGATATGGCTTTCACTTTCAAAAAAATCAGTTCCAATGCCCTTGAAAGAGCCCATATATATGCATATTTTTTTAGTTTAATATGCCCTTAAGTGTTTTTTACATGTCTCCTCAGCGTGATAGAGCACATCTATGAACAAGACAAAAAAATCCACAGCATCAGAATTTCTCTTTTTCCTCTCCTTGTGGGGCTGGCAGCTGCCTCAAATGTTTTTACTGATGTGTAACTTTGTTAGAGCACTTTGTAGCATCCCCTACCTTGAAGTACTCAAGGTGAAAAATCCAGTTGATATAAGTTTAGATTATAAAACACATTTCTTTGCATGATTTCCAAAGTAAGCCATTGTAGGAATGATTCCACATTTTCTATATGGACTCTTAAAAGTTGTTTCAGAGTATAAAAACTATCTTGTTGTGATAACTATCACATTTTAGTGTTGAATTGAAATTCAAATGACTAAACATCCTACCCTATGTTTAAAATGCTTGGATAGTTGACAAATACAGACAGATAGTTCTTCCTTTAACCAGTGGTGGCAGATCAAAACTTGATCATACAGCATCAGCTTCATGCTTCTTTATGGCAGATTGAGGATATATTTTTGTGCCCAGAGCCAAGTTTTATATTAAGAGATCATATTTTAAATCTCTCATTGCTGATGTGACCTTGATTGCTTTGTAATTGGCTGAGGTTGTCAACATGACAGAGTGTAATGGATGTTTGAAATGAGCCAGGACAAAATTGAGCATATCTTTATTATGATAAAGCTAAAAGCAAACCTTGTGAATGTGATCAGAAAACCAAAAACCATCAGCTGTACTTTTGAATAATGCTTTTCAAAATGGCAGTGTCTCTCTGTTACTGAATGACTGCAGAGGTACAGCCTGTCAGTTTACAACAATCCTGACATAGCGAGGTTTAAGAGCATGGACCTTCACAGTCGTATCCCAGACCTGCTGTTAGGGTGTGTGAGGAATTCATAAGAGCAGAGCTCACCATGACTGAAGTGTGACACACTGAGAGAGTGGAAACAGGATTTAGGAGAACATGAGGAGATTGAATTTAAGGTTCTAGGTCACCTTGTAAATATATTTGTGGATGGAAAGTATTAGCCTTGTGGATAGTCATTACACAGTTTTATAGATGCTGCATTTTTTCAATTCTTGTCTGGAATTTTTCAAATTGCTTTAGCCATATAAAACATCATAACTGGGCTGAAAAACACTGAAAACAAGATTTCAGCTGATGCACAAAGTCTCAGCTTGTTATCTTTTCTGTTTTAGTGATGAATTCCTCTTTTAATAATAGGCTGTCAGTATCTCCGTGCTATCACACATCTTATTCTGCATGTCGTAAAACAATAAATCTAATTTTTTTATAAATATTATCAAAAACTACAGAGGGTTTGAAAAAACTATATGTTCAATCATACCTTTAACAAAAACCTGCTGCAAGTGAGAGGCAGAAAAAGCAGGTCTGCAGGTCTCTTTAAATGTACAGGTTGGTAAGTACTATAATTTCTCAAGTCAGTCAAACCCTCAACGTACAGCACTGGAACAAAGCTCTGCTGTCATATTGCCTGTGTGCTTTTACATTGCATCTGTAATGTGTACTCCATTGTCCCTGTGTGTAGTAGTTTCATAGCCAAACACCTCCCAGGTTACCAAAATGAGGAAAAGGAAATGCAAAAAACTGCAGTTCCTTAATGGTGCTTTTCCATTTGTGGTGTCTACTCTTCTCAGCTTGACTTGGCAGGGTTTGGACAGTACTTGCTCTGTTTTTCATGACTGTATAGATCAGGGGTGGGCACCTGGCATCTTGTGGGCTACGTGCGGCTCTTTAGCTCACTCTATGCGAACCACCAATCATTTCCCAAAAAAAAAAAAAAAAAAAAGAAAAAAGAAAAAAAAGAAATACGAAGAAAACGTAGCATATGCTGAATATGATACATCATGAGTAACCAGTACTACATAATGCACTGATTAGGATAGGTGAGTATCTTCCCTAAGTATCTTTTATGTGGCATTAAAATATAAAGTAAAGTATTAGTGAACACTGTATTTGGAAACAATGGTAAATATATATTTGTGCTTTGAAAACTGGTAAACATTTATTCTTTTATTGCATTAACCCTTTAATGCCTGACAACACAAATTATAGCCAGAAAATTCTAGTTTTTTGGAGCTGAAATGTTTATCTCACTTTCTACTGAAATCCTGAAAAATCAGAATTTCCATAGACTTTAACATATATATTTTTATCTCATTCGAAACATTAGGTGTTTTTGGCAACTGATAATCCATTTGAGGACACTTTTATCATTTATCTGATTGTATTCACATGTTTTTTTTAGTAATTTGTTGATCATATTGATTAGATAGAGGTATCATGGAAGTATGTATCAGATATGATACAACAGGTGTTAAAGGGTTAAAAGAAGCTTAAATTGGCTTTAGTTATGTCATGCTCATTAAGTTGTGAGTTTTTCCATTGTGTTTAAATTGAAATGAATACTATTGCTATACATCTGAATTGAAGCTTCATATTTTCTACTTTTTGTTCATTTATGTATATTTTTTCCTTATTGAGAGTGCCTAACAATATGTAACAGTGTGGCCTTCAGGCAAAGAAAAAAAAATGGAGTATGTGCTGCATTCCATCAGAGGTCTGACTGGAAAACTGAGAGAGATGTCATATTGGATTTGAAGCGCGTCCCAGAAGTCGGAAGGCACGTTAATAAAACTTACATTATAAATTAACAACTACTCCTGTAACTTAAGCACTAAACCGCTTTTTCCTTAGATCATATACTAGTTGGACCTAAAGTTCTCACGTTTTATTGCATTTTTCATAGATCAACACCAACCCAATTGAGCTCTGGCTGCAGTTAGCATTGTTAGCTCAGAACCGACATAAACAGCATGCTACAGGACAATTTTTGCACAAAAGCTAACATCACAATATGTCTTTTATGACCAAGGAGACAATGGAGTCTCCAACGTGAAGGGAACGCTCCATTATTCCAGCTGTAGAGGTGGGATATACCCTGGATTGGTCACCAGCCAATCACAGAGTTAACATAGAGAATGACAGCAATTCCCAATCAAACACACAACCAACCAATAAGCCTAACAAGCCTGTTTTTGGTCTGTGGGAAGAGACCTGTACCTGGAGAGACCTGTGCATGGTCTGCCCTTTTCTGCCCTGACCTACTGGGGAGTAGAATCAGCAACCTTGTTGTTGTGAAGCATGAGCATTACTTGAGTTTTATCATACTTTTAAATTCTAGTAATGGTAAACCCTAGTCTCATCAAATACCTCCGTACTTATTCAGATCTGTTTGTCATTAGAAAGTTAATCATAAAAATATTTTCAAGGGCCCTTTTTTTTGGGCATTTTTACTAACTTTTTTTACCAACATATATCATTGTTCTGGCAACATTACATCATAAAAACTTCTTTAGCTGTCCTGAATTTTTTTTCCTTCTAACTAGTTCTGTAATTTTTTTGGTTCATGACACCCCCCCTCCATCTTTCTGCTAAGAGGAGCACTGCCATAAAGAACTATTTAAAGCGTGGCACACTCACATCACAGAAGTGGGTCAAAAAGATGGAATGAAGAGGAGGAATTAAACCCATATTTAAATGTAATACGAGCATTTGGGCCCTTTTGTCAAGGCTGTTAGCCAGATTAATTTGCACACTGCAAACTAGTTAAGATTAATAACTCATTCACTTTACAACAGTGTTGCTGTTTTGTGGAATCATAATTTGAATTAAGAATCAAATAAAAATCATCATGGGTTTGTCACTCATTCTTTTCTTGTGTTTTTACTTTCAGACAATCCTTTCAGGCGGAAGCTGGAGAGTGCGATTCAGTCAAGTCTGGTTGACACAAACAGCTCGCAGAATTCAAGCGGTGAGCACTGAATCCCTCACCTTATGTGGACGATTGTGTACTTGTGTGGAAATGTCTCATTTCTGCTCCATCGGTGTAAAGTATTTTCAGTTACCCGGGCTGGAAATTGAGATGGAGGAGGAGTAGAGGATGTAAAGAGGTTTGTGTGACCTACCTTGCATCAACTGTTACTATATAAAACTCTAGTCTAAGAGCTCTATTATTATTATTCCAGTCCATACTCAGACCCTGAAAACAGAGAGCTTGTTGAATAACATGTTGGATCACCTTTGGCTCTCATAACAGCTGCCACAAATCAAAGCAGTGACCCAAAAATAGACTAGCAATTAAAGGCCGTGAAAACAGATTTCCTTCATCAGACTCGTGTGGCAAGTTTTTCTGTCCTACGTGAGAAAAAGAAGAAATCTGAAAAATGAAAGAAAATCTGTTTGTCCTGTGTTAACCTTTCTTTTCTTTGTTTGTTGAACAATCTTACTGCTAAATAAATCACATTTGTTATCATTATTACAACATGAACTCTTGTAACAGATAGCAAAAGTCTGTATTTTTAGCAGTTGGAAAAAAATATGCGAAGGTGCACAATTTTACCTCACACACAGTTTTGTTGCAGCCAGTTAAACTTCAGTCTAACTTTCAATTATTCATAGAGTTATAAAATTAGTGGAATTATTTTTAATTCACAAAGAACAGCTGTACCTAGAGCTAACAATATTTTTAAAAGTACTGTCCTTTCCTTTTTTTTAGCAGAAATATTCATACAAAAACACACTTACTCTTCCTTATACATTCTAAACACATAATGAGCATGTTTACAAAGTATTATAATGTGTAATACTGCACTTAAAAATTGTATAAATGTTATAAGCACTTATGATAATTTATTATAGTTAATAAAAGTAATCAAAAGTTATTTCAATAACAGCGTTTGTTATAACTTAAAAAGGTACTGTTAGTGTGTTAAATTGTGCTTATAGCTATAAGAAAATAGAAAAGTAATAACAATAAATCTGGTGCACTTTAAGTATTCCAGAAGGATTCATGAGATTAGGTGTTAATTCAACAGATATGCAGGTCATTTAATTTATTTAATAACATACTTTTTAGTACTTTTTAAGTTTTCTGAGACTTTTGTTCTTGTAGTACATTGTAATCAGTTTGTAAACCATCATAAACATTATCTTAATTATTGTAATTAGATAATAAATCATTATAAGTGGCCATCAGATGCTCTAAGCAAAGTGAAAAAATGAGATGCACTAAATGCAAGAACAGCAAACAAAATGCTGTAAATGTCATTTTTTTTTTTTTTTTTTACATTGAATTCAGTCCTTTTTAATGTTCAACAATTCAAATCCTCAGTGGCTCAAATTGAAGATTATACATAATCTGTTAATATTAGATACTTATAAATGGATCTCCAAAAAAAATTGACTATTTTAATCTTTAAAAAATATAAAGGTACATCTGACATGGTTGAAAATAAAGTCAAGATAAAGCATTCGATAAAAAGTGCAATAATGAATTAATCTTTTGTATGAATAATATCTAAATAAGTTACTGAAAAAGTCGTGTTTTTTCTAAATGTATAACACAAACAGTAAGCTGTGTAAATGCATCACATTTTGAAACACTATCACTGTCTGCACAATGTCATGCACTATTTGGATGTTTATAACCCATTACATGCAACAGCATCATAATAAATCAGGATAAGAAATATATAGCATTATAGATCAACATCAGTGTTTAAAACTATGATTACATAGCATTATTTGTGCATTATTATACCTTATAAACATGTTTATAATGTGTTTATATTGCATTATAAAGATGAGCTTCATAGAAGGTGTCACCAGAAAGAATAATGATCATAAGATTTAAATATGAATGACCTGAATTTAATTCAGATGTTCAGGTGGATCATTTTAAATCCACCAAAATGTGAGGAACAATTAATACAACTGACAAGCCCAAAGTTAACAAAGCACTCAGAAAACTGTCAACACTGAGTGTTTTTTATTAATAATAGGATTAAAAATCACTAGGTAAAATGTGTGAAGTTGGTTGGCAGAGTGGAGTGTGGCTATATTAGCAGTGCTATCCCCACTAGCCCTGAGTTTTCCTCTCAGTTTAACATCAGTATTTCTGTGGTTAATGTGGCCACCACTGCCTTGGTATAGTGGTTTTGCCAGTATCACCTGACACAGCCCCTATACCACTTATTCTCAAAACACTTCCTATCTATGCTGCTCTTACAGATGCTACGGATGCTATCTGCTTGTTCCAGAGCACTCATTTTGTTTAGGTCCAAGTTTGACAGCATTTCTGTAGCGAGGAAGTAGTCATCAATCATACTTACAGTGGGTGCTGGTGGCAGGCTGCAGGGCTTTGCTCAAGAGCCAGCTGCCAGTTAAATAGCCAACAACTCACTCTATAACCGTTAGCTACTTTTTCCTGTTGTTGCCTGAACTGAACCCTGACCAGGGCATAGAAATATTTTGGAAAAACATAAGCTAAGCAAGCTAAAAAACACAATGTAATAGCTTTATTCTCCTATCTCCTTGAAATCCATCTTTAATAGGTATGTATCAGCTTAAAAAAACATGTTATAATTATTTCATTGGCTTCTTTTATTCATGCTTTGTTAACATGGTTTAAAAAAGTTACTTAAACTAAAGTTGATTATTTAGATATGTTTCAAACACAAGAAAAAATCTAATTTTAAATAAAAACAACTATTAAATGATTAATAACCACATATATTTATCTTTTCTTATCAATAACTTCCCTGTGGTGGTGACGCTGAACTTGCATTTTGCTAACATTTTGGTTGCCTACTGGGTAAATTTGCACCTCAAACAAATAACAGGGCTTCGCTCATCAGATGTGTACCATGGTGAATTAATCAACTCAACCTGTTTGGTTTTTAGGGGAGGCCGCTCTGCTCCTGACTTGCTGCTTTTTCTCACTGGCTAACTACTACTTATGTCTTTGGAAAGTCGTGGCTGAGTTAAATGTCAGACAGAGGATTTGACCAGAATTTGGGTGAATCCCAATTGTACCCCTTACCCCTTGGTTTTGCGCGTTCACGTCTAGTGAAGTGGTGTCCCAATTCTCCGTAGGGCTAAGGGGAAGGGCTAAGACCAAGGGCTACACAGCAGTTGAAACGAAGGGTTCTGAGAATTTCCCATAATACACTGCGCCCGCCGACACTGGGCAGAGCAGAGACTGAAGGAAGCGCTTAATTATAAGTAATTATTACTTCATCAAGTAAATACTAATCATGTTTTGAACTGTTGGTCGTATTTTAAAATTTCTCGTTATAACGAGCTAGCCTTCGCAGCCGTAGCTACAGCTATTGTCGCAATGGCCTACGTCACAGCTAGCGAGTGGCTCTGGGTGATGACATAGCGGGAATCGAGTGGTGTCTCATTTCTCAGCAGTGTGTTTTCACCCCTTCCCCTTGGCCCTCAAAACAGAGGGCTAAGGGGAAGGGGTAGGGGAAGGGGTAAGACGAAGGGGAAGGGCTAAGGGGTAGAATTGGGATTCACCCTTTATGTATTGGACCAAATATAAATAATTAGTTTAACCAACTCTTAAACCTGCCACTGGCTGTCAGAATTAAACTGTTAAATTGTCTATTCACATGTATCATTGATTTTAAGTCTATATTATCTAACCACATTAAGCTGGAATACCCCCTTTTTCAGTATTTAACACTGAAAAAACTCAAATACAAGCAAGTAAATGTGTCCAATTATGTGTTAAAATATGTCATTATACTTATTGTAAACTACTTTCACTGAGCAAGTCCAGATAAAAGTCTAAATCCAAGATATAACAAGCAATAAAATATGGTCTGCATTGCCTGAAATTAGTGCAAAAAACTCTCTGTTAGGGCAAGCACAATGTAATGAGTGTCCTATGATCGATCTAAATTTGAAGCTGTACATTATTTCAATATTCCCAACGCATAATTTAAGTGCCTTGTCTTTACAGGCAATGAAAATCATATTTTTTGCTTTTTGTGTCCTGAAATAGCTCAGTTTTCCTGTGGACCTGTATGTTGAATTTGGCTATAAATGGACGTAATAGATACTTTGACTCCAGAGAAGAAAAATACCCTAATTTTAGGTCTTACAGTGCTTTGTTACTCAAGCTTCAAGTAAAAGAGTGCATTTCTGCTGAAGCCTTAAGCAGGCATGTATCAATACTCATTTTTTAAATCTGGATTGGTTTTATTGTTTTTCCCATTAAAAAACAACTTAACAAGATCTTTGTGGAAAGAAAAGGCATTGTTACCTTGAGATGACTAGATAAATAGGTTGATATATTGAGAACACACCCAAAATCTGCTCTATCAGGGGAAATAAAATGCACTGTTAATAAATGCAGGTCCTCCTCAGCATCTGTACATTCTGTGCATGAATCAGTGAGGTCTGACTTAAATGTGATGCCTATTTGACGTGCATTTACTCCTTTTAGAGGGAGGGACAAAAGATTTAATTCTGTCACTTTGCAATAACACCATGGAAACAGTGCAGATATGTGGTTGATCTTCAAATCTAAAATCGGTGAAGCAATCCCTTTCTTTTGTCACAGTATCGAAGAGATCCCAAAGTTGCTTCCAAGGGCTTTTAGACATCAAATGCTGTTACCAAATCATGGATATGTAAGACATGGATGTTGCTCTTTTATATATGCTTATAATAAAAATAACACCAAGAGCACTGATAGGATGAAAAATGAAAAGAGAGAAAAAGGCCCACCCTGCCTGCAGTTTTAACTCCCTCCCTCTCCTCTTGTCCTTAGGAACTCCAAGCCCTCTGGTGGCCAGCACCTTTGTTACATCCCAGAGTAAGTCCAGCCCCACCTGCCTGTAAAAGCAGAGTACATACATGATTCTGTCATCTTGTTTTCTCTTCTTTTCTGCTGTGTCTCAATTTATGTTTATCTGTCATGATACGGTACGAGCAGTGCCTCTATAATGCTTTGTTATTTCACAGATATGCTTCATTTAGCTTCATTATCACATCAAAGCAGCCACATTTATACTGTTACTAGGGCTGGGCAATGTCGATTACAAATCAGTATTCATGTACTGAATGGTGATACAGGATGAATATCTCCACAAACGTTTGTCACAATACCAGAATTATTGGCCTTGATAAGAATTAAGAAAAAATCAAACTTTGTTGGTACTCCAAAAATCTTCATTATTCAGTAATATCAAAAGTACAGAAACTTTATGACCCTTCATCATGTTTTTAATCAGAAGTGAAAGAGTACAATATAAGTTGAAGCATTTGGAAAAGTGAATTACCATTAAGGCAGTGTGCAGGAGTTTTCCAGTAATTTTTCATCACTGACATAGGTATTAATATTGTTTGATTTTACTAGTGATACAAATTAAATAAAACAAAACAACCAGGTTATGATTTCCTATTTTCTAAAACATTTCAATTACTGTTTCTTCTTATTGTTTTTCCTGGCTCACAGGAAGGCGGTGCAGGTATCCCTCTTACCTTGTCCACGTGCACTAACACACCCAAACACTCCACCAGCAGTGTGTAATCTAAGGGAGGGCAATTTAAACATTAAACATAAGGCTTTTGTCTTTGGATGAGAGGGCGAGAGAGCAAGGGAAGGCTCAGGAGAAAAATGCTGCAGGCTGGAATTGCATCAGATTGGCCTTCAAGAGGCAAGCGCGGTTCTTAACAGTGCCTCACAAACATTATCTTGACTGAAATTTTTTTTTTAAAAACGTAAGGGTGAGTGCTGTACTAGGTCTAAGGGCATAATGCAGGATCAGGTTCTGTTCAAGGATGAAGGACGGAGGTAAAGTTTCAAAACAGGCAGAAGGCTGTCCAGTTGAAGTGACACTATTGGACATTGATGCCCTGATGAAGACTTGAATGGCATTGGCATATCTGTGCCAAACAAAGTATTTCTACCTGCATTGGAGTGCCTTGAATTTTTCATGTAAGACTTTTTAACAGAGAACCTTGGTCTCACTTAAACTGGACAGCCTTCTACCCGTTTTTAAAACATCGTTCTCACACAATTTTTATGCAAATTAAAAATGCAACCAGAGATTTGCATGTTAATCTTAAAGTACTGGAAAGTAAAGTTTAATGGTAGCTATTGATGTACCTGCAGCAGAAAAAAAAAAACTTTTCTCAAGTCTGTTCACTTTTCTCCTCTGTTGGTAGTTTAGTTTAGTTTATTAGTTTATTTGATGGAGACCACGCACAGCACAACTGTTGAGCTAGAGTTAGCTATAAAGCTAATTTACATTGTGGTCCCTGGGCAGGAAGTCTAAAACATCTAATACAAACAATAAAACAGAGTGTAAACTTGCATTCTTGGTAGACTGACTGGCTACTTCACAACATCCTCACCATCATGTCTGCAGTGCCTGTAACTTCAGCTGAAATGGAAAACTTATCAACAAAATTTACAATGGTGGCCAGCACTAAAATTTGAATGCAGGAAAACCTTGTGAATAAATACCATCTTGATACTGAGCTTTAGGCCTGGCATCTATTTTTACATTTAACGGAAATTATTAGGGATGCAAGATATTGGATTTTTGCTGATATCAGATTTGTTGATATTTCTGAACTCATTACCTCAAGCAAATACCGATATTTTTGGTCAACAGCACAACCTTTGTACTTTACAAAAATGGATGTGTTTTTTTCAGTGCCACAGTCTGTTTGTGTAAGGGACAGGTGTAAATATCAGTTAACTCTTGCTTTATAAATGTACCCATGCAGTGATGATAAGGTGCAGCAGTATGTTATATTTGTGTATTTTGCCAATATTCCAGCCGATATAAAAACTTAAATATCGGCCAATATCAATATTTAACTTTTTGGCTGATATTGGCCGATACTGATATCATACCAATAATATCATGCATCCTTATAAATTATTTCATAGTAAACAACATTGTCTTACCCTTTATGTCCTTTTTAAAAAGACTGATATAGCCTAAGAACTTGATACATTGCCCAGCCCTAAGTGTTTCAGAATTTTCATTTGAAAGAGAGAAATGGTTGTAGAGGCTGATGAAGTTGTTTGTGTGTATTTCTTAAACATTTGAGTATCATTTTTTTTGTGTTTTGTGATTATTGGCTGAATTCAGAGGAAAGTGTGACCATTGTGGAGGAAATAGACAAAAATGTGAAATCCGGCAGAGTCCCTCTGGCAGACACAAAGCAGGGTTTTATAACACAGTCAGTGCTTTAAGCTGATTGGCCTTCAGGAGGCCATGGCTGCAATCACTGGCACACTAAAGCCTGATTCATACTTCTGCGTCAAACCTACGTTGTAGGTCCGCGTAGCCCTGAACAGACGCAGAAGCCCGTGCTCATATCCTGAGGTGGACCTCCTCAAAAATGACTATGTATCAAAATGACAGACTGCAAGCCCTGTGACAGGGGTGAAGCAGGTGCTTCCTCATCCATGTCTGTCAGTGGCAGAGCAAGGTCAAAAATTCCCCCCCTCCTCCACCTCAACTAATTCAGCAGCCGTACACTCCATCTCCGCTGACGTCTCTTCTTTGCAAAAACTGCAGCATTATAAACTGTTGCTTATTGTTTATCAGCCATGTACTCTGACATGATTTACTTGGATTTAGGACTGGAATAGAAACTCCACTCCTTACTTGTGTTTTTGTGGAGAGTTGCAGAGCTACACGGACACTTGATGCAGAAGTATTAACCAGGCTTAACACACCAGCTGAATCACAACTTGAAGGGAAAACTTCTGCAAATCTTAGTCAATTTGGGCTGCACAAATTAAAGATTCAACCAATTTTTAATTTATGGAATTGGTGGAACAGTTACCACAGGTCAGGATTAATATTCATATAGATGTAAAGTGTAATGATTTCCTGCTCCAACAAAGAGTCAACACTCTTCTGGGCCTTGTGATTTTTTAGAACCCTACACTTGTGGTGCCTGTGGCATCAAGTTCCAGTTCTACAACAACCTGCTGGAGCACATGCAGTCCCACGCTGGTGAGTCCAAGACTACTGCTGCATGTATGGCTCAGACAAAGACAAATGCTGGAACAAATGTAGACTGTGAACACACCCTGAGTGGCTGCAGTGCATGGGAAAGTCTGATTTTTAACCAAATAAACAGAACATAGTGCAGCATTTGCAAGCAACTGAGAAATTATTATTGTTTAAAGAGGGTTGTTGCAGACCTGGTTCTGAGGCTGCTCAGAGCATCATACTTACAAACGAATGTAAACATGCATTTTAACTGTGCTATTTAATTAACCACTTAATCGATAAAATTTGAAGACACCAATTCCATGCAACCACAGCTGTTAGCCTTGACAAATTATATCCTGAACCGAACAAACAAACAAAAACATCAGATATTGAAACAGAAAGCAAGAAAATGAGCTGTAAGCACCACACTGCAAAACTCAGATCTAAGGCTGGGAATTTATGTCCATTTTGGCTAAAAATATTTATTTGCACATATTCACATATTTTAGTGAGATTCATGTGACAAGTCCTGATAAATATGTCATTTCAAGATATGTAAAGCAAAATAAAAAAAAGGTTGGGCTAGTTTAAAAAAACAATAAACAACCCCGACTTGGGCAGAGCAAAACTTGCATGACACATCTTTGTCCAGAATTGATTAAAGCTGGGGTTAATAACTTTGATAAGACTGCAATGGGAGCAATTTAACTTCCTTCCTTCCATGATTGTATTGCTAGCCATGCCCCTCTCCTTGTGCACAACCAATCCACATGTGTGCCTTTACCTGCCATTAGCATTGTGCTAATGTACTGTACTTACAGCCACGAATGAGCCACAAACCACATGTCCCTTCATTAAATTAACATCACCTGTACAAACTAAACAACTATTTAGATATAAAAATCATGTATGCCTTAGTAAAGGATCCAATAAGAGCACTATCCCTGAAGTGAGCCCTGATTGGCCAAAAAGTGAGCATCCCTTGTAAGTTTTTCTAAAAGCTTAAAAGAGAGCAAGGAGGGCTCTAATAATCTCTCGTGTTTTCAGTGATAAGATGTTGACAGGTAATCATATCTGTATACTGCAGCTTTAATGCATCTCATTTTGTTCTCGGCAAGATGGACCAAAGTTATATGTCTAGCAACTTTTTAAATGAATATAAAATAAGTATTTTATTTTGTTTGCAGAGAAAAATAAAAAACAAATGAGCTCTTAGTCAAATCTACATGGGCAAAATTCTAACTTTACAAAGGCAGTTTCAAGACGTGCTCACACCAGGCTTTTAATAACTTGTCAAAGCACGCTGTCCAATTTATTATTTTAGTGTGAGCACTTAGTGCCATACTTAAATACAGTACACTACTTTGGCCCTTGCATGGGTAGAACTGGTTGAGCTGGGTGTAAGCATGGTTGTGCAATGTGAGTGTGGCATTACTGATATGACTGTTTACTAACAATTTAAAGGGGACATATCATGACAAAAACATTTTCGTATTTTTGTTTTAACTTATTAGTGAATGTCTTATTGT
The DNA here is from genome assembly GCA_037902135.1 of Cetoscarus ocellatus. Classification (NCBI taxonomy): domain Eukaryota; kingdom Metazoa; phylum Chordata; class Actinopteri; order Labriformes; family Labridae; genus Cetoscarus; species Cetoscarus ocellatus. The sequence continues at coordinate 494,519 of JBAMNC010001097.1, forward strand.
AACATCACAGTAGGGGTAGGTGTTATGGCAGAAAAACAATATCCCAGATTATTTATCGGAAAACTTTAGTTTTTATCAAAACAGATCACAAAAGTCAACTGAACTTTCCTCTTAGATTAAAAAGTTCCTAATGTGCTCAAAGGTACATTTTGTTCTTTGGATCTAGGAAGGCTTGTTTACATGAACAATGAAAGCTGTGCATTGCCAAGGGGGAGCAAATAGAGTCATGGAGTAAGGTTCAGTCCCAGTTGTACCCCTTAGCTCTTGTCTTACCCCTTAGCCCTTGGTTTTGCGCGTTCTCATCTAGTGAAGGGGTATAAATCATATCCTATATCTATGTGATATTACTCTAAATCTCATTTAAAAATCTGTTAAAGTACCTTCACTAGTATTTCCCAGCCTAATATGGTTTTATTTATAAATTACAACATCAGATGTTTTCTTGGATTTGCCTGGTGTTTCTGGCTTAAAATAAGTGTAACTAGAGATTTTGTTCTGGAAATTAGACGAATGCACTTTCAGAGATTTGAGTTTTTACCGTGATGGCGTGGTATTTTTATTTTGGTAGTGAAATATGAGGAGATGTTATACTTCACTTTATAAATGGCAGTTCCATTTTTGTCCATCAAGTAAAAATATGTCATTTAGAGTATCTTAATATAAGTTAAGTAGGCACTTGTTGGTAATTTGCAGTTTTTTTTCTTAATTTATACACGCCCTGCTAGATTCATTGATGGATATATGTATCTGTAGGCAAAATCAAGCAAGCACTGTCATGTATTTTTTGTTTCTTTTGATATTTTCCTTTTTTAAAAATTTTTTCCTCAGTAATTCATTTTTTACCTCCAACTGATGTCCCCCTCTGCCTCTCCTCAGCGGACAGTGAGAACCACACCAAAGGCGACTCTCCCAAAACCTCGTCTGCTCCTGTTCCTCAAGAGGTGCTGTGGAGAAGTTCTCAGAACCCGTCCTCAGCTCTTCCCTCAGTGAAACTCCAAATCCAGCCTCAAAGTATCAGCCAGAGAAATCACACCGTCAGCCGTAAGCATATTATTTATATTTATGTTGGTACAACACAATGTTTGCAACAAATCAAGTTCAATATCTGTCTTAATTATCTGAAGAAGCAAAGCCTAATACAGTAGTCAGAGATGTCCCGTATCATAAAGCTGGTTTGATTTTTTTTTTTCTGTTAACTTGCAACTTTTTGCTTTTGGTTGTCTGCACATCCACATAAAAGTGGGTGTTTAGTTTGACATTTTATGCTTTTTCCTTACAAAGAGAATGATTATTGTCCATCTGATTCTGTGACCAAAATAATGAGAGGAAATTATGAATATATGAAGGTAGTTGTGGTAAAACAGTAAATACATAAATCCTGTTGAGCTAAAGAAGAGAGTCATTGCAGAGACTGATTTTCATAGCTATTTATTAAATTGAATTCTCCCCTCAAACTGTTGGGACATCTTCAATCCGATGTGAAAGTTTTGTTGTCTTAAAGTCTAAAGCTTTAACATTTATTTCCATGATTTTAACAATCAGAACTTGTTTAAAGGTAATGTGAACTTTCTACAAATAAATTAAAAAAAAAAAAAATATATATATATATATATATATATATATATATATATATATATATGTATATATATATACACACACACACATATATATATATTACCTAAACTCAGTTAATTTAGTACTAAACAACAAAAAAGTCAAAATTTACATACTGTATGTTTAAAAGTGAACTGTGCTAATGCATTTTTTATAGTTTGATAATATGACCATCCAGTTCTTTGTTCATCTTGAATTTGAGCACGTTCAATAAATGTGTACGTCTTCCATGATCAGGCACAAAATTGTGCCCAGCATATTTTCTATTCTCACTTTGTGGTACATGCTGCATTGTCTTTTATTTTGAAGGTCCCATGTTCTGCAAAGTCTGTTTTCTTTGCTTTCAATATTGTGCAAAGGGGCTTAGGAAGCAGTAGAAAATTACACCTTCTGCTAAAGTCTCAGTTCTCAGAAAAATACGTTATGCATTGTTTTTAAAACAGACCCCTTAAAATGCTCCATTTTTACTTACTGGGGTTTATGATGTCATAGCTACACAGCCTCCACCTACATTTGTTTTTTCTGCTTGTCACAGGCAGATGCCATGACTGAAACCCCTCCTCCACCCTCCCATCAGGCATGGTTTAGGCAACCAATCAGGGCAGAGCTCATTATCATAGCCCCCTGTAGCCTCCCCACCCACTCAGATCCAAGTGTTTCCAAAGAGAAGAGAAAAAAAAAAAAAAATTTAATTTAACTTGAATCAAATTTTTGCTTGATAGACACTCAAGACATGATGTAAATGGTCAAACACATCAAGACATGGGACTTATAAAATCAAGTTTGCCATCTTTAGCAACTGTTAACTTCTTTCTTTTATTCTTAAAGAATTAGCTTCCCAGTGTTGAATTGAAAACTTGTTCCCACTAATGTTTTCACGTTTTTCTGTATCTGCCCCCCCTGTTGCTGTGTGTTAGCAGAGAATAACGGCCTCCCTGAGAAAGAGCGGCAGCAGGTAGCGGAGCGCCTCTTACGGGTAATGTGCACAGATCTGAGAATGCTCAACGTGCTCAACAGCAAGGACTTCCTGAAGCTGGCACAGACTCTCGTGGACACGGGTGCTCGTCATGGAGCCTACTCCACCCGTGACGCTTTTGGTAACATGAGTGCCTTGGCACTGCGCCAGCTACCCCGCATGTACAACCAAGTCAAAGTCAAAGTCACCTGTGCTCTAGGCTCCAACACCTCTCTAGGCATCGCTGTCACCTGCCACTCCCAGACCTCAGGACCAGACGCTTGCTACATTCTAACAGCCTATCAGGTAGAGGGGTCCAGGCTGAAGCGCTACGTTCTGGGAGTGAAGGAGGCGGAGCTGAGAGAGGGGCCTGAGCAGGTTCACCACTGGGTGCAGAATGTCCTGTCTGAGTTTGTGATGTCAGACATCCGCACTGTGTATGTCTCAGAGCCCAGGGTGTGGGCGGCAGGATTTGCGGGGTCTCCTCTCAGCGGTGGGCGGGGCAGGATATGCTTGCGATGTGCCGGTTGTTCTCTCGGTGCCGTCGTTCAAGCCGTTCTCGGGAAGCGCAGCCTCCAAGCTCGAGGTCTTCATGAGCTGGCTGAGCTTTTATCAACATGCAGAGATATCGCCTCCTCCTCCTCACTGGTCCTCCGTGATGAACAGGGCACCAACACCTCCACAAGCACAACAGAGGAAAGTGCACAGAACAGCCCTGCACAGTGCCCCACCCCTCCATGCTGGGACCGTATGGCGGAAGCTCTCCTGCAGGTCCATGCCCACTTTGAGCACATATGTGAAGCTTATGGACGCAGCAAGGCCACGGCTCCGCTCCTCCAAGGTCTCAACAAGCATCTGTTAGGGACGCTGGCCTGTCTGCTGGCTCCCCTGCGTCACGCAGCTCTGGAGCTGAGCAGCCAGAGGAGACCGACCTTACAGCAGGTGCTGCCCGTCTACCTGCGCCTTGAGAAATTTTTTACATCCAAGGCAGGAGAAGCTGGGACTGGAACAGCTAGCAAACTCTGCCATTACTTCCTAGAAGCACTCAAGGAAAATTTCAAGGTACTGTGCTGGTGTTTCTTTAAGTAAATTCTGAAAATTTACATTTTGCAGACAAAATGATGAAGTCTTGAAGAAGTGCAAGTCTTGCAGGTTCTTAAAAAGTATTTTAATTTATTTCTGAAATTGGAGGCCATTAAAAGTCTTAAAATGTTTAATTTTTTGTCTGAAGTAGACATGTAGATTCCAGACAGCACACGGATTAAGACTGTTAATCAGATCCTGAGAAGTTCATGTGCTGCCTCAAAAACACCAGGAACAGCAGCAGCAACAGCAAGTTTGATTAAGTTGATATTTAGCACTATGTCATTACATTTGGTAAAATAAATACCTAATTCGTTCAAACCAATATTTGAGCAACATTTGACAAAAATATATTACAGGTGTGTTCTTCCTTTTGTCCTGCAGATCAAAATACATTTTACATCTACATTTTTCTTATTTTTAGTTGACCAGTTTCATCTACAGATAGTTCAGCTCCTGTAAAAAGTCTGTTGCCTTGGACTATTTAAAGCAAGTCAAAAGGTCCAGAGGAATATGTTCCATCATGATCTTATACCAGCCAGAGAGTGTTGGGGACTGAGATCCAGCGAAGTAATATGTTCTTTCTAGCACACATTTCTATGATGTATGCCAATGACCCGTGAACGAGGAAGATCTAGTAGGAGTTTGACAGCACTTTTTAATTTAATTTTAGTTTTAGTCTTTTGCCTAAAATATCTTTTAGCTTTAGTCACAGTTTAGTCATCTAAATTGTTATAATTTTAGTCCTGTTTTAGTTGATGAAATTTCACAACATTTTAGTCGATGAAATCTACTGTAAATTTAGTCGACTAAAATATGAAGTGTAAAGGGTAAGGCATTTTAATGTTTTCCTTGAATTTCTGTAGTCATGTTTTACTACATTGATGAGGGGCGGCCCCCGGCTGATGACTCTGCAGTATGTATAATGGCACCGTCGGAGGTGCGACAGGCAGAAATGCCAGGCAGGAAAAACCACCACCTGTGCTTACATTTACACTTGGATAAAATGAAACATCTAATAACCCTTTACTGAATGCTAGTAAAGTGTGAATGCATAAATTAACAGAAACAAATTTAACTTTTGTGTGAAATGCAGTCACCTTTATTTAGGCTACCTGGCAGAGCATCTCAGTTACAATACCAGGATTGACAGCAAACAGTGAACCTGCTCTATATGAATATATCCATTCATAAAGAGAGTAGCTGTGATTGGATCGCTCCCTGACTTATCCCACCACCATGAAGCTAAGGCAGTTGTGATTGGACATATCCCTAGTTTGTCCCTACTTTCTATACGACCAAATTAGGTCTGATTGGATTAAGTCTCTGTCGGACACTTTAGTTTTTATTTGTTGATGAAAATGTTATTTGATTTAGTTTTAGTTTTTGTCCATGTGTACTTGTTTTCGTTAGTTACTGTCTAATTTTTGTTAGGGGAAAAAAGGTTGTGATGAAAACTATGACCGAAATAATTAGTCAACAAAATTAACACTGGTAGAAATCAAACAGGATCAGGTTTGAGTTCAGTTCCAAGCATTTTCCTTATTAAATCCAGTTTTTTTAAAGGTATCCGAAAGTTTGAACCATGAAAAACTTAAGATCTGCAGGTTTATATAGATTTTAGATAGACAAAATCAAATAAAGAAAGTTGACTGTTCCAGTTTAAAGGATCGGTGGGACATTAGTATCCATGATAAGCCTATAAAGATTACATAAATACGCAAGCCAAGATGTGTTTTCAGAATCATTTCTAATATGCTTTATTAATCCTTGAGATAATATTCGGCTGCTACGGTTTCTTTCTTTCATAATAAATCAGTTAAAAACATGGAAATAGAAACATGCTATGCAATATGAATAATCATGAACTGTCCCATAGTCCAGAGTAATAATAAATAAAGATTGGTGCAAAGTGTATTAGAAATAAGATATTTGCAAAACACAGGGATTGGATGAAATAATTGATAGCAGCTGTAGTAAGCATTTTGCTCTGTTGGGGGCATGCCTACTACATCAAACTCTTGCAAAGTGTTTGGATGATTCTGTGTGTTGAAGTTTGTTTGCAAAATTTCTAACTGAACGTAAGAAATGACCCAATGTTGGGTACCAAGGACTTAATTCTTTCACTGGAGTATCCAAACAGGTCTTTGTGTTATAATCATTGTTTGTGGCGATCATAACCTTGTATTAAATGTTTTCTAACTCTGAGCAGCTGTTCAGGAACTTTGCCTGATAAAGGCTCTTGCCACACATTTGGTGCAAACTGCAGATGCTTAACATTTGATCCAGCTAATACTAAAAATAGAACAGAACTAAAAAGAGAGCTTTCATATGTAACTGATGCAGTAACTGAAGTGTTCTCTGATTTCAGGTTGAACGAGCCCACCAGGTAGCGATGATCCTGGACCCACAACTCAAGCTGCGTTCTGTGCCGGCCTATCAGCACGAAGACATCATCTCCCGTGCGTGTGACATGGCTGCTGATAACAGGGATGGAGGTTTGACGGGTGGGGGTTCGGGGAGCGATGATCGGGACACTGATGGCCCTCCAACCCCTAAAATCAGCCGCATAGAGGGAGGGGGAAACAACGGCGGCACGTTAGGCGGGATCTCTTCTGGTAACGGCGAGAATCCAAATCAAGTCAGACAGGAGATTTTCCGCTACCTGGCTGAACCTCTTCTCCAAGGCACACCCGACCTCTTCCAGTACTGGAGCTCAGCAGTGAATGACAAGTTCCCCAAGCTGGCTCGGCTCGCTCTGTGGCTGCTCGCCGTGCCTGCTGTGGGCATCCGCGGCGAGTGCGTGACGGTATGCGAGCAGAGCCTGGCCATGAAGAGGAAGCAGCAGGTCACCGCTGAGGAGATGAACAAACTCATTTTCCTTCGCTCCAACATGGGCTAAAAGATAAACCACCCAATCAATCCTAACCAACCAAACCTTCACCTCCAACCAATGACTGAAGACTATTATTTATATACTGTAGGATTAGACTTACTGTAAACTTAAACGTGTTTGAAATTAATATACTTCTCAAGACAAATACTTACAGGAAGCTCACATTGTACAGGTTACAATCATCCATAAAACAAAACGGCTTGTTCCATATTTTATACGGAGAAAGGACTGTTGTAAAGTTTTGTGGAGAAATGATGGGGTGGAACGCTGATCTCAAAAGATTGTCCAATTTGGTATGCCTCCCTCGTTTCAGGACGCACACATAAACAGGATCAGTTTCAGTCATATCACGGCCAGTAGTTTGAATTACTCCAGCCTAAAGGCTATAATGCTGTTACTCTCTCTGGATGGCATCATATTCAGGTAAAGTCAGCTTTCACTGCTTGAAACTTCAGTCATAAACCTCTTCAAACGGTTTCATTAAGAGAAATATAGCATGAAAGGCTGTTGGATGCAGAAAGTTTGACGACGTTTTAGTTGGTTTATGACACAAAAAACTCAAGTGGTGAATCCTCACTGCCAGTGCACCTCTGACAATGAACTAACCCAGGTTTATAATTTCCAATCAAGCACCAACATAACATTTTTCACCACATTCAGACGAAGAAAAATCATTGCATTTGATCTGATGTTTGCTTCAGTGGCCTAAATATGTAGCTATGCATCATTTGCATGTGCTGCTCTGCATGCATTTTTCATTTAAAGCTGCTGATAAAATTTTAATCATAGTATGATGTTTCCCTTTTTGTTTATGGTACAAGTTGAAAAAAATCCTCACCCAAAGGCAGGCTCTCTGTCTGAACTTGAAGGGGTCTTTTGATTTCGTATATGTATGGGTAGAAATCTGCATCAGTAGAAACTGGAATTCAGTTTTTAACTAATGCGGTCAATTTCGAATCTTAATTTTTCAAGTATTGTTTTTGAATTGTACAGATGTGGACAAAATTGTTGGTACCCTTCCGTTGAAGAAAGAAAAACACACATGGTCACTGAAATAACTTGAAACTGACAAAAGTAATAATGAATAAAAATTTACTGAAAATCAACTAATGAAAGACAGACATTGGTTTTGAATTGTGGTTCAACAGAATTATTTTAAAAAACAAACTAATGAAACTGGCCTGGACAAAAATGATGGTACCCTTAACTCAGTGTTTTGTTGGACAACCTTTTGAGGCAATCACTGCAATCAGGCAATTTCTGTAACTCTCAATGAGACTTCTGCACCTGTTGACGGGTATTTTGGCCCACTCCTTGTGAGCAAACTACTCCAGCTGTCTCAGGTTTGAAGGGTGTCCTCTCCAGACTGCATGTTTCAGCTCCTTCCACAAATGTTCAATAGGATTTAGATCAGGGCTCATAGAAGTCCACTTCAGAATAGTCCAATGTTTTGTTCTTAGCCATTCTTGGGTGTTTTTAGCGAGTGATTTGGGTCATTATCCTGTTGGAGGACCCATGACCTGTGACTGAGACCAAGCTTTGTGACACTGGGCAGCACATTTTGCTCCAGAATGCCTTGATAGTCTTGAGATTTCATTTTACCCTGCACAGATTAAAGACACCCTGTGCCAGATGCAGCAAAGCAGCCCCAGAACATAACCGAGCCTCCTCCATGTTTCACTGTAGGTGCAGTGTTCTTTTATTTATATGCTTCATTTTTGCATCTGTGAACATAGAGCTGATGTGACTTGCCAAAAAGCTCCAGTTTTGTCTCATCTGTCCAAAGGACATTCTCCCAGAAGCTTTGTGGCTTGTCAATATGCATTTTGACAAATTCCAGTCTCGCTTTTTTATTATTTGCTTTCAACAGTGGTGTCCTCCATTAAGTCCACTTTGGCTCAAACAGTGACAGATGGTACAATCTGACACCGATGTACCTTGACCTTGGAGTTCACCTTTAATCTCTTTGGAAGTTGTTCTGGGCTCTTTGGTTACCATTAGTATCATCAGTCTCTTTAATTTGTCATCAATTTTCCTGTTGCAGCCACATCCAGGGAGATTGGCTACAGTCCTGTGGGCCTTAAACTTCTGAATAATATGTGCAACTGTAGTCACAGGAACATCAAGCTGCTTGGAGATGGTCTTATAGAATTTACCTTTAACATGCTTGTCTATAATTTCCTTTCTAACCTCCTGAGACAACTCTCTCCTTAGCTTTCTGTGGTCCATGTTCAGTGTGGTACACACCACGATACCAAACAGCACAGTGACTACTTTTTACCCTTTAAATAGGCAGACTGACTGATTACAAGTTTGAAGACACCTGTGCTGCTAATTACAGGACACACCTTAGTTTAACATGTCCCTATGGTCAAATCATTTTCAATCCTTTCTTGGGGTACCATCATTTTTGTCCAGGCCAGTTTCATTAGTTTGTTTTTTTAAATAATTCCGTTGAACCACAATTCCAAAGCAATGTCTGATTTTCATTAGTTGATTTTCAGTAAATTTTTATTATTACTTTTGTCAGTTTTAAGTTATTTAAGTGACCATGTGGGTTTCTCTTTCTTTAATGGAAGGGTACCAAGAATTTTGTCCACGTCTGTAGATATTCAAACTGGACAGCACAAATTCATTCAGTTTAATTCAGTTTTTCAAACTGTCTGCAACCAATTCTAATTCTAACATCATTATCTTTTCTTCCATTCTCCTGTATTTATGCAGGTCAGGTGGCAGTGGCAATAGGTTAAGATAATAGAAACCCTATTTATCATAAAATTGTCAAATTTGCAATATGAACCAGGCATTAAAATCCTAAGGAAAGTTTTTTTTTTTAGCTCTTCCTAAGAGATTCTGAGGCATTTTAGCTGTATATTCTAATCATTCCTCACTGTCTCCCCAGTGTATGACTATCAGCTATACTGTGGGTCCTCTTAGCCATTCTTGGTTGCATGCATGGCACAAATGAGAGTCAAGTCTGTTGCAGTTAATCGGACAAATTTGATGAAGCCCATGACGGTGTGATATTTTAGAATGTGGCATCAATAAGTTGGAAGATAAAGTTTAATATGAGCCGACACACCAAATTCCTTTGAATTAAAACAGTTTTTTCTGCACTTAAACAGGTTAGAAGTATTTTAAAGAGATGTCGAGTGTTTTCAACCCCCAAAGCGGCAAGATTTTCCAGATTCCATGTCTGTTGCAGTGCAGATGTTTTAGCCTGATATAGTGTCTGTAATCAGACAGATCCATCTTGCCAAGCTCCAGTCTCTAGTTATTGTGAGCAAAGTTGGACGGCTCAATCAGAGTCCATTAGAACAGGAAGAGGTGGGAGCTAGGAGCAAAACCACAGCTTAGCATACTGTAGATGCTAACAGCCTCAATAGCAGTTTTATCAGGTCTTGGTTGCATTTCTTTATTAAATGAAAAACTATTAACACAGCAAACTTCTCAATAGGAGGGGTATTTTCACTCCAATTTTGACATTTTTGGCTTTGAGTTTCTTTTACCAAGAGACTTACATTCTGCCCTTTACACCGGGGCAGTAGCGCCCGTTGACTAAATTATCTGATTGACCCGTCATGAATGTAATTGATGGCATGAACTCTTTCTATGGGCTGTTGCCAGGATGGACGAGTAAAATATATTGAATAGTCCATCTGTCGTGTCAGTTCCTTCTTAGGACAAAGAGGCAGTGGCAATGAATGTTGGTTTGTTGTGCTGAAATCAAAAGGGGGCCGCAAGCCTCTGATTGAATGTGACTGACAAAGCATTTGTTCAGTCACCTTCCAATTTTTCTTTACCAGTTTTGCACTTCCCAATCACTATTCAATTGGTTGTTGGACCATGAAACTGATATAGTCCATCTGCTGTGTCAGGTTGTCGGATTGTAATTGAATTACAAAACATGAATCATCACAGCAGCCATATTGTTACATTATCATTATAAAGGCCTGTGTATTGTTTATTGTAAGCTACCTTACAGCCCCAAACCTAAGAAAAGACTAAAGATGAAGGTAAATTTAAAGTCTTACCTTCCTCTTCATTGCTGTACTCTGATGCAGAGCTGCAACGCTGCTAATGCTGCACCAGCCCTCAAAACTCTGAGATACTTGAACTTCTTAACTTATGGCAAAGACTCATTCCTCACTCAGGGGAGCTATCTTCTACAGCGCTCAAAATATAAATAATTTAGATCCAACTTCTGCAGACACATATTTCTTCCTATAGATGTACAAATCAAAAGGCCACATTAGTATTAAAAGACCAGTATCTCAACATGAAACTGAAAGAAGTCGAGGATTTAGGATTGCTTTTTTTTGTGTGCACATACCCAAAAAGGGAGGCATCATATTATGATCAGCTTTTATTGATTTTTTCTTTCTATACTCTAATTCGGCTAATTCATCAAAGTACATACTGGGAAAATGCTTTCATACTTGATGCTATAGCTCAGCTTTCATGTCATAAAACACTCGTTTATGACACCTAGAGGCCATTTTCTCTGGTCTGACAACAATTCAGGAATATCACAGTGTCACTTAATACACTCAACTGTAGGCTTCATGTCACTTCACATAACAGAGGACGCCTTTCCTCTGCATTGCCATCCTCCAAACAGCAGTAATATTATTAGCCATCTGCTAATAGGCAAGGATTTAATTCATAATTGCTTGAATCCTTGTGTGATTCCCCACTGTGTGCATGTTTGTTTTTTGTCTGTTTTAATGCTTAATTAGAAAAGGCTCATCCATAGGAAAGCTTATATTTTATTTATTTATTATTCTTTCCACATTTATCACTATTATATATACATTGTCTTCCTCATGTGAGCTAAAACTTTCCATTTTCAAGGCAATAAGCTTTATCCTAGGGCACACTCTCCAACTTTATCTTACACAAACGACTGTTCATGACGCTCCTACAGGTCATTTTTATTTTTATCAATGATAAATTATTTTTTTTCTGTTTGTGAAATGAACGGGATTTTCTCAGGAATGAGTGCACCCAAGCCGGCACCACAACTCTTTCTCCTCACTGTAATGAAAAAAAAAAAAGAAAAACACTCACCAAACTGTGACCTCAATGCCGAGATATGACCTGAAGCTCGACTTTTGTGAAACGTTCCACCCCAAATGCAGTTAGTGCCATTTGCAACAAACGAAAAAATGCATTTCTGAGGGATTATTGTTTTTTCAGGATGAAGCAAATCTGCCAGTACATTCACAATGAAGTCAAGTTATTTATTTTTTTATGGATTGTAGTATACATAAACACGAGACGATACCTCCTAAAATGACTTGGATGAATGGAAGTTATACTGTACTTAAGTTTGTTGCCTTTGGTACTAATAATCGGTTACGTACGAGTTTGTCATCTCTGTTTTTTGGGCCTTAAGTCTCTTTTCATGCTATCACCTTAAAATCCTTTAGTCAGAGCCGACCTCATGCCTTTTTCTTCTGGTTAAATGGCCTTCTTTTCATCATATTTTCTGAAAATTGTTTTTATTACTTTTCTGTTTTTCACTTCTGTACATTCAATGGGACTTGAGTGATGGTTGAAAACAGTGTCCTCTGGTGGTCAAATGTTGACATGGACAACTGTGGTATTTTAGAGCAGTGGTTCTCAACTGGTCTTGTCTTTTTAACTCCCTCCTCTTGAATGAAAAGTCAAGACCCAAATGTCTGTCAATGTTGGACAATTTAAATTTATTTAACAACAAAATGTGCATAGGTGGAACAAAGAGAATGAAAGTGCATCATTATAGGAGCCCTGAAAGGAATTTCATGCATACATTTTATTTTTTCTCTATTTTTCTTTGATAAAGTGCAAAATGTGGTTGTTTTCCAGAGCAACCTTATCAGCAAAAAAAGTATAAAATCAGAACTCAAAGTATCAATCGGTGCTTTTCCATTCGTGGTTTCTGCTCAACTCAGTTCAACTGCATGGTTTGGGTACTACTTGTTTACTATTTTAGTATAGACTTTATCAGAACCTCTTTAATGTAGGGGGATTCATCATGGCATAGCCTCGTAAAACTACAGTGGCATCCTAACAAAAACCAAAGCAGGAATAAAGGCGATAGAGCTGCCCGCCCCTTTGTGGCTTTTTGTAACAGTTAAGAGGTGAATTTTGTTCCAATGACAGTAACAAGCATCAAAACAACATGCAATTGGATTGAACAAACATTTGGCTCGCATACATAAAAAATAGTTGTAATGATAAATTAAATGTCAATTTAAATTTACATTTATACAGGAGAGAAGTTCAGCAATTACATAGTATGATACGAGAGAAGTTTTTACATTTATATATATTTAGACACACAAATATACAACCCCCCCCCCCCCCCCCCAAGGTAGACAATTCAATGAATGCACAGTGACAGTTTCCCCTCAGATATAAACCCTCTGAACAGAACAACAGCTGTTACACCAATGTATGACAAAAGTATTCCCATATCTTCAGAAAAACATTGTCTTTGCAGTCAAATTATCGAGACATTTTCAAGTATGACCTTAAGCAAAGTGTTTTAGGTGGGACTTTGTCAGTAATCCAGTTCAGCAGTTTACACTTTCTGGCACAAAAAGTTAGCATATTGTAATGTCTCCGTCTGTATTTATCAGTAACTAAGTTACTGGAGACACCAAGTAACAAAAATAAAGGGTCATGGTCTATTTTAATGGACAAAATCTTGCTGATTAACAACATGCCATTGAAGCAGTGTAAAGTTTGTGAAGTAGTACAGCATACCAGAGCCAACAATGGGGGGCGTTTTATTTCTATTTCAATACCTGTGACTCGTGGTGATACTGACTCAGCAGTGTCTCCACGTCATGTTTAGTCTCAGCTCAGCTTGCTTGGACCCTCACTGGAGGTGTTGCTATAAACTGTGCTAGGTACCCGGTACAATCCTGAATGGAAAACCAAAACAACTGAGTAAAGAGGAGCTGGGTCCAGCAGATACAATGTGATGGAAAAGTCCCAACAAGTCCCCTCTGGCCTTGTCAGGGTTGTCCTTAAAATGTGTGATTCTGTCCACATCATCAGTGCAACAAAGCTAGCTATCACCTGTTTGCATCGCCCGAGGCACAAAAACTCATCAATAGAAATTCCCAGGATTGAATTGTTCATTCTGTCCCATAATGACATTTGTTATTTGTTTATACATTTTGACTGGGATGAGTTTTTGCATATCTTAAGGGTGCCTGACCAGAAAAAAAGGGAGAAGAAATGCTGTTCTAGAGACCTCTGGAAAATATGTCATGTCATGACAGGAAAACAAGGTTTCATTCTTTGGAAGAAAACAAGAAATTGAAATCCTGAAAAAACAACCAAAGCTTACATGTTGATATGAAAAACTGAGTTTAAAAATGTATGAATGGACGTCAGTTTAGGGCCTCAGAACATCAAGTGCTCTTGGCCATCATTCTCTTCTGGGTGCACATTCACAACCAGCACAAAACTACTCCGTGACCCACTTTTAGATCCTGAATCACCAGTTGAGAACCCCTGTCTTGAGCCCTTTCACACATATAACCCTGAAATATCCTATAATACCAGGGCAACTTACCCAGAAAATCTCCTGACTTGCCTGTCGCACTTTCACAAATGGAGGATGTCTTGCAGTTTTCTGTATCGTCAATTAAGGCTTAAAGACCAGGAAGGCATCAGGGTAAAGTCTGGGTAAAACTCTGCTGTTCGCCTTCACACATGCAGCTCATTTGGTTAAATTCAGGAAAATTTCAGGAGTTTACTGCAAGTGTGAAAGGGTTTAAGTGTGACAATGTTTAGCAAGAAGGAACAAGCTGCATATGCATAATTTTGGAGTCATCTACTGGTTTATGAAACAGATCAGGAACTGTTGCAACAATTACTATACTCAAGCACAAAAATGCACAGCATAACGTGTTCAGTATAATATCACAGTGTTTGTATTTACACCATATCCAAAGGAAGAGCATTGGGGCCAGGCAGGGGATAGAAATAATCAGAGGAGGAAAGTTTTTCATTATGCACTTTAAAGAAAAAGTTGAAATTAAGAGAGAGAAAAACCTTCAAAGTCATAGGGGGAGTAGTTAAAGGGTAAATGGCGAATAATGTTGTTCATTTTAGAGTAAAAAGCCTAAAGGTCAATTAAATGTTTAACAACTTGGAGAGAAAAGCCAACATGTTGAAGAGAATTTTGATATAAAAGCAAGAAAAAGTCAAAATGTGGGGATAGTTATTGCTACAAGATTAGCAGAAGAAAACACATTTGAGAACGTTTGTGTACAAGTAAAAGGAAAAAGGCTGAAATTCTGACAACAATAAAAGTTCACAATTAGGTGAAAAAGGTGAAATTTCAAGTAAAAACAAAAGCTGTCATCCTCTCATACCAGGGTTGGGCAACCTTATTACCAAGAGGGCTGCATTTAACTCATTTTTTTGTTGCTCGAGGGTCAAATCTTTATCATTTGAAGTCATAGGTATATATAAGTCTTATAAGGAGTTTAATTGATCAGCTTTTAGTGAGCTAAATGCAGAATTCAAGCCAGTTTGGGCTATTTTTATTTGATGCAAGTAACAGCATTTACTGGTTATCAAAGTGTGTTTTACTTACATTTTTATTGCTATTTTGACAAATGCACCAAGGAGAGATCCACAGCAACAATTGCAGAAAATCAAAGCTATTTTCTTGGAAATATAGCTATGTTTAATGCTGTCATGGCAATTTTTGTCAGGTTTTCAAGTGCCTACACATATTTTTTTTTAATTTTAAACTGAGTGGAGACAGTAAAATAGGGCAGTTTGCTGTCAGCAGGTAAGTAAATCAGTTTTAGCATTTAAAAAGGCATACGAAGCTTGATTTTACTGTGACTGTCAAAAGTACCCTTTACATATGACATAGGTGTAATCTAAAAGAAATTATTTCAATTATTTCTATATATCGATGTTGGTATCAGCCAAAGTAAGCTTTGAAATATCGGCATTTCGGATATATGAAAAATCCAATATGGTGCATCCCAAGTAAATACATTTGAAGAGAAATCTTAGTCCATTGTTTGAAATTGGTGACACTCATAGTTTCAGTGCATTAAAAAGTAGCTTTATATGTTTTTCATCCTGTTTTGAGCTCATTAAACAATGCATTTTTATATGCTTATGAGTTGAAACCAACAAATGTAAGTTTATCTAATTATCAAAAGCTTTCTTTTAAGTTTTATGTTAAATCATTAAGACATGATTTGTAGCTTTTTGTTTAGTTATTAAAATTGCTTATATGATCTGGAAATATGTAACAGTGTTGCCCTCTGGCAGTAAAAATGGGTTTAAGTAGCCGTCTATGTAGCTAAAGTCACCCATCCCTGGTTTAAGTTAACCCTGGTTTTTTTTTCAATTCATGGTTTTTCTTGAAATTCCGACCTAATCCTTTAATTACAGTCAACAGTGACCTTAACATTTCCTTTTTTTTCTCAACCCTTTGGCTTACTCCAAAAAACACATCTTTATATTTTCCTTGAAATATTGGCTTCACATGGATGTTTTGACTTTGTTATTGTTTCAGCTTTCTCTGGAAGTGCATGACAAAAACTTCTCCAAACACATTTTCATTCTAATGCCTGATCCTGATTCTCCTCTCTGTTAACCTGTCATCAAATATGCTAAAAATACTCTCCCATTATCAAAGTCATAACTTTCTTTTTAAACATGTTTCCAAGCTTTAGGCCCAAACACAACACAATATACAGTACAATCACATAACAAGTCTGCCTCAATATACAGCTCAGTTTTAGCCCTTACTGTGGACGAAAACAGTCGTCCATCTTCATGAGTTAAACTTTAACGTGTGTTAACTTTGTTTTCCTTGCAGATGTGCATGGTCGGCCAGTAGGAACATTAATGAGCTACGGGGACAGTTAACTGTTGAGGACACGGAAAGTAGCGAGTCAGTACACTGCACATGGACTTGAAAGGGCATCTGAGGGAAAGAAGGAACAGATTGTGTGATCGGTTGTTTTTGTCTGTCTGGATGCATTTTTTCAGTCTACTCATGTATGATGCTTAAGGTTTTCTTGACCTTTACTACAGCTTTTGTTTATTTCTCATAAAAAGTTGGTCTCCTCAAAGAGTAACTTAACATCACACTGAGAAAAAAAACCCTCTGATTCACTCAAACGTTTCCCCTCTATTCTTAGAAACCTGCCCTGTTTCACCCCACAGTGATGTCTCAGTGTGCAGAAGGATACCTGCTCAACACTGCAGTCCTGGTGTGAAGTCAAAGTGGCAGTGAGCAACGTGAACTCTCTAATGAAAGGAAACTCCCGCCTCCCCTCTGTGACCCTGTGCCACTCCACTAAGCCCTGCCCCCTAAATGAGTCTCTGTTCTGCTTGGCTAGTTAAGTCGGACTCAGAAACTACAGAGGTCAGGAGACAGTGACAAAGTTTGCACTCCAAAAGTGAAAAAGTGACATTATGACCTTCTCTAGTCATTTGTCTTACAGATCCAGCCACTTCAAATCTCCCATCCCTGCCAGCTGCCAGCCAGAGTCCAACCAGCTACCAGCCATTTACCAGCCAATTTACCATTTAATTTCAGGTACCAAAAAAAGGCTTTTATTATACAAGAGTGCAGCCAAAACACAGTGAAAGGTTGCAGCTTCTGGCTGAATTCTTTGAGTAGACAGTAGGTTATCATAATTTTTTAAAACATTGATATTTTTTGGTACTACATGTTTTAAAATGGTACCACTTAAATTATTTTAATGATGGTGAGAATCAGGAAGTACCAAAGACTTAAAAATATATCTAGTTTAGCTGCGAGGGAGAGCAATGATCCTGCATTTTGGGTACTAGAGTAACCAAAATATTGCCGTTAATGATGCTTTTATGTGAGCTTGGAAGTCTAAATTTCAAGATGTTACTTGGGTATGTGTTTCAGAACAAATATGAGGGATCTTAAGTGATCACAAGTTTACAAACTTAAGTTACCTGTGTCATAGGTATTAATGCATCCTTAATACTATTACTGATGATGTATTGATTTATTGATAGAATACTTTATTTTGAATGGGTAAATGAAAGAAAACAAAGAACAAATTCCTCATACAAATGTGGTCGAGTGTTTAAAAAACACACTCACTGATTTAATGTACACCTTCAGATTGGAGTGGAAGAAGTAAAACTTATTCAATCCCACCCCTTTTCTTGGATTTTACAGAAGACTGGTAGTGACACAAAAAAAGAAGTAAGAACTGAATTTAACGTTGTGCTGATGACAATCTGATGTTCGCCATGAATCCCAAAAAAATATGAAAAATGGGAACTCGTCTTGCTGCAGTTTCCTCACGACTGTCTTCATTGTTTGATTTTACAAGCATCATTTATAGTTTCGAGAGAACCCTTAAATGAGACACAATTCAAATGTCAAAAATGTGCGATTAAGACAAATAAGATCAAATTAATGTTACTGACTGTTGCTTCAAACCACTAAGCATTTTCAGAGGGTGTTAAGTTACTCTAGAAGGAATACTTAAACATTTATTGTTATGCAGTATTTTATCATTTAAGGTTCTGAAAGGAAACATGATGTTTGGATTGTTTTCAAGTTATTCTTCTGTATGGTTTGGAAGAATGGTTAGAGAGACATTTAAACGTGATCAGTTTTCATTTTGCATTCCTGAAATCAATCTGTATTCTGCTGTGTTCAAACTGATTCATATCACATTTATATTTTGATATCACAACAGAAAAAATTGCTGTAAAGTATATGTGATTTATTTTCAAGCACCAATCCAATGTTTTACCTCAGTACTCAGAAGGTAATGTTATTTTAATGATTGGAAAAATCAGCTGTTGATACAAAATTCTAGCTTTAGTCAAAATACTGTACATTTGTTTGCGGTTTAAGCTTCATGCTCAATTGACCTGATGAAGGGATTTTTTCTTACAGTTTTTAAATAAGTATTTTAAATAGAATATACTCTGGGACAAAATGCCATTGTTGACACAGTGATGTCAACTGAATTTTACTCAGAAATAGCATTTTTTGTTGATTTATTGAGAAGTATATCTAAGATGTGCATGCTTTTAATAAGATTACTGATATATAAAGTTAGATTCAACATGACTTAATCACAAACACCTATTACAAAAAAGTTAGGACGTTGTGGAGACTGTGGACAAAACAGAAAACAGGGATTTGTAAATCTTTTTTTAAGATACATTTAATTAGATGCAACAAAAAGCAAGATATTTAATGTTCAAAGTGTTTTACTGTTTTATTGAAAATGTGCACATATTTAGAATTTGATGCCTGCAGCATGTTCTGAAACAACCTGCATTTCTTCACGTTTTCTTTAAACAACTCAGTCAGGGTCAGGTGGCTGAGGACTTGATTGCTGAGCTTTGAAATTCAAATTCTCCCTCATTGTTGCTTCATTTACACCTTAAGTTGTACACCAACGATTATCAAGCAAGACAACAATTTGGGGTGGCAAGCAAAACTCACAGGGACCTAATTTGCCCAGGGTTTCCTCTGGTTTTGTCTGTATCTTAATGTCGCTCCTAAAGGCTCTTCATTTGGACACAAAACAAACCCAAACTGCACAAAGTTGACAAACTTTGTAAGGCAAGACAAGGCAACTTAATTTATGGAGCATTGTTTATACATACAGCAATTCATAGTGCTTTGCAGAGTTAAAACAAAGGCATGTAATTTTGAGCTTTAAGACATAAAATAAGCAAAAGTAGCACACAAAACATTGGAGAAATTACATGATTAAAAAAGGTGAAATTAAATATTAAAAATAAATATTTTAATTAAAAAAAAACAGGAGATAAAAAAAGAAGCTGAAGTTGTAAGAGTGCTTGTGCTTAAAGGTGATCAGCACAATACTCTTTGTAAATAAGGCCATTAAATAAAGGCAAAAGTAAAGCTAATAGGAGCACTAAATACAATGTGCAGTTCTGGATGGCCTTGATATGTGGCTTCACTTTGCATGGTAGCGTCTTGCACTGTGTTGATATACAGTGGTTTTGACTGGAACACATCAGTAACATTGTTCCAGACAGTCCCAACTTTTTAGGAACATATTGCAGGCATCAAGTTCAGAGTGTTTGTATGCTTAAAAAATAATTTCAACATTGAATATCTTGACTTTGTGCTATATTACACTGAATATTGATTTGAAATGCTTTGCAAATCACTGTGTTCTGTCACTTAACACAATGTCCCAACTCTTTTTGAAAATAGTGTTTTTGTACATCTGATGACAAACACTGGTTTTTGAGTTGAACTTACCTTCTAAAAACACCCTATCAGGAGTCAGATAAGAAAAAAACAGGGCTGGATTTTAACCTCTCGACGTGCAGAGTAGCGACGCTGATTATGGGTTTGGTGTTTTTGGGTTGACATCATCCATTTTCAGAGGATGTATTATGTAAATACAAGGAGAACTGCTGTTTTTACGCCACAAGGGGGAGCCTTCATTTCAAGAGACAACAGTAGGGAACACCAATAACATTATACCTCTATTTTCTACAGTAGCATTTCAGACAAAAGGTTTTGATATAATAGGAAACTCAACTTAGATACTGTTATTATTCCGCTGTAAGTTTTATTTTGTTTCAGGATTTTAACTTATTCAGATAATAATTGTAAAATATGGTATAAGAATGCTAACATGGAGTTCTGTTTTAACTATGGATTATAGTCTGTATTATCAATTCAGGTTAAGAAACTAGTGTTGCTTTCCATCCTACTTTACAGGCATTACTTCCTTTTTATACTCTGCTAACATGCAAAAAAATAATATGTTTAATTCTTTGTTTTTTGTCTTTTTTATCGCACTTTGGCAGCAGATTCCTGTGTAGCTTCAGATCTGAGTTGTGTTATTAGTAAGCCTAATTTATACTTTTGTAGCAACACTATTTTTATATAACGGCGAAGAAAGGGTTCAGTGTCTTTCTTTTTTCTTTCTCGGTTTGTTTTATTCCTGTGTCATATGTGGCAGCGCTGTTCAATGTTTCTTGAATACATTACCCACTGTAGTATGTGATGTGTGAATAAACTCCAAATCTGTGTCAAAATGCAGCATTTATTTGTTGTTAGAGGAAGGATGGATGCCTGCATGATTGTGAGTGTGGAACTGTGTCAGTATAAAAAGAAAAAATATTGCTGATTTCCTCTTCTCCATGATTAATTTAGACCATAACAAGCTAACTATAGATGTTTGTTCATTAAAATAGTCGCTGAATGTGTGTTTAGATTTTGTTAACAAGACAAATGAGTAACATTTGATGTGATTTACTGAACATGAAAAACAAAAGCTTGATTTCTAGTCATCAAGCACAACAGTATGGTTCATTAAATTAAATCAAAATATTTCCTTGTCATTCTGTTTAGGTTGAAAATCTCCATTTACTGTGCTGCTGTGAGTAGTGTGCAGACACATTGTATTTTATGCTGCTGCTGCAGGACAGTCCTACACCCCATGCACCCAAAGCAGCCATGGTAAGCGTTCCTGAACTTTGTAACAAATCATGTTCATTTAAAAAAAATTAATCCACTCTTAGTAGTGGTTACTATGGAAATTTAAATGATTGTCAAAATGCTTCTTAAAATTAGCAGGCAGGGTAGGGTACCCTGCACTTGGCCTGTCAGACTAAGCTGTTGCTCTGCTTACCCCCACCTCACTGCAAAAGTCTGAAGAAAGAGCTTTCAAAGAGTAGGGGGAAAGTAGAGCCAGGGTGAGCTGTCCTCATCAGGGCTAGCACTCAGCCCTGCCAAATTAGGTTCTTCCTCCCCTACTAAAATCCCAAAGTTGAAGAAGAAAAGACTAGGGAGGCAGGACCAGTGTGAGGTGCCTTGGTCGACTGTTGCCCCTCTTTAAAGGTAAGACTCTGAAGAAAGATTTCTGAAAAAGGAGGCAGGAAGAACAGCCAGGTTGAGGTGAGGCTATTGCTCTCATGCCAGATTTAACTGTTGCTCTAGCTCCCCTTAATATGCAAAAGTCTGAAGGAATGACTCAGGCAACAGGGACACAGGGCCTTCTAGCCTGCTAAAATCGTAAAATTGAAGAAAGCTTGATAGAACGACTGGGAAGAAGGGCCATGGTGAGTCTGTGGTTGACTGTTGCCCTGCCTTCCCCTCTAAGTAAGACTGGGAAGAGCTGAGAAAGAGGATGTAGGGAGTAGAGCCGGACTGATGCGAGACTAAGGCTCACATGCTAGATTGGCTTTTGCTTTACAACCTTCGACCCCCCACCCTCAAAGTTGTAGACAGCATAAAAAGAAGACGGGGGAAGTAGAGCCAGGGTGAGGTGCTCTGGTTGGCTTTGTCCTATCTTCCTCTATTTAGAGGAAAGCCTTTGAAGAAAGAATTCATTAAAAGTTTACTGGAAGTACAGCCTGATTGAGGTGAATCTAACACTTAA
Source organism: Cetoscarus ocellatus (assembly GCA_037902135.1). Taxonomy (NCBI): domain Eukaryota; kingdom Metazoa; phylum Chordata; class Actinopteri; order Labriformes; family Labridae; genus Cetoscarus; species Cetoscarus ocellatus. The sequence continues at coordinate 516,483 of JBAMNC010001097.1, forward strand.
TTACCAGATTTGACTGTTGGTCTACATCCCCAAATTAAGATGCAAAATTCTAAAGAAGAAACTTAGGTAGATGGTGGAGAAGGAGGGCCTTGTCACCTACTAAGATGCCAGTGATGTAGAAAACTTCAAAAAAGACGGGGCAAGTAGAGCAAGGGTGTAGTGTTCATGTCAGAGCAAGCTCTTAACCTTGTCAGATTGGGCTTTTGCATTTCCTCATTCCACTTTACAATAAAAGTCTAATAAAACAAGCTTAGAAAGAGGACAAGGGAAGAAGGGTCATTGTGAGGTCCCCTAATTAGGGCTAGCACTCACCCCTTCCAAATTGGGCTATTTCTCTTCCTCTATTATGTCGAAGTCGAAGAAAACTTAGAAAAGAGAATAGAGGGATTAAAAACAGGGTGAGGTGCCATGGTCATCTGTTTATCTACTTCTCCTGTAAAAAGGTAAGACACTAGAGAAAGAAATTAGAAAGTCAATGTGGGAAGTAGAGCAAAATTGAGGTGGGGCTAACACTCTCCCTCTAAATGTGGCTGTTGCTCTACATCCCCATATTGAAATGCAAACGTCTGAAGGATTAACGTAGGTAGATGGTGGAAAGTGGGGCTTTCCCTTCCAAAATACAAAGTCGAGGAAGCTTAAAAAGAAGACGGGGAGAGCAGAGCCAGGGTAAGGTGCTCTGATCAGGGCAACCTTTCAACCCTGTTGCATTGGGCTTTTGCATTACCTCTCCCCACTTGCAATTGTAGATCTGAAAAAAGAGCTTAGAAAGAGGACATAGGAAGTAGAGCCAGGGCGATCCATCCTTATTGTGGCTAGCAGTCACCCCTGCCAAGTAAGGCCTTCTGCCTTACTAAGATGCCAAAGATGTAGAAAGCTTACAAAGAAGACAGGGGAGGTAGAGCCAGTGTGAGGTGCCCTGATCAGAGCAAACTCTCAACTCGAGGAATTGGGCTTTTGCTTCACTTTTCCTCAAAAAGCAAGCTTAGAAAGTGAACAAGGGAGGTGGGGCCAGGGCCATGTGTCCTGATTTGCGCTAGAACTCACCTCTGCCGGATTGGGTTATTGCTCTTACTTCCTTTAGAAAAACAAAAGTGTCTGATGAGAGATCTTACCAGTAAAACTTAGAAAGAAACTGGCTAAAAAGTGATCCTCCAAGTCCAGGACAGTGGCTGGATATTGTGGAGGAGTTTCACTCGATGGAAAGACAGACTTATTACCTTAGAATGAAAGCAGGAACTGTGGATCAATGGTGGCATAAATGGACTGTGTATAGGAAAACAGATGTGTCAATTACTCAGCAGAACTGAAGGACAGTGAGAAAAGCTGTGACAAAAGTGGTGTGCCCTACTTCCACTTGCTATTTTTTACTTTATAAAAAGTAAAAAAAACTTAAGAAGACTCAAGATTAGCTGTTGAAATGTGGATATCACCCTACTGGAATGGGCTGTGGCTTTACCTCCCCATACTTAAAAGCTTTCTGTTAAATAAAACTTTAATTTTGTTGACTGAAACTTCAATAAAATGATAAAGGGTAAAAATGACTTGTGACGTCTATTGATGAACTTTTTTTTGCACAAAGACTAAGAATAAAATGCTTGCCAAAGTTAAAGCTGCAGATATTAGCAACCAAGGGTTAATAGACTCCCTTTTAATATTAAGAGAGCCACTGGTCAGTCAGAAGGGTAAATTAAAACTGAAGGAAATCTCCCTCTGAATGCATGTACTTTATGAATCAAGACAAAAAGAGTGGAGCATTACTCAGAAATTAATGTTTGCTTGTTTTCAGTCTGAATGAGGAACTTCCACCTTTAGAGAAATGCAGCAGTACGAGCAGAGACGGAGGCCCTCAAACACATGTCGAGGGGAAAGAGGCCCAATATGAGGGCAGAGCGATTGAAGACCCACACATGGGGAGTGAATATACAGAGGCTGCTTAGAGGTGCGTGCAAGGGTTCCCCAGGGGGCTACCGACAGGGCCAAAGAGCGAGGGAGGGAGAAAAAGGGAGAGAAGGAGCAAGTGTTCATCACAGCCTCCTGTCTCTCTCCCTCCGTTTGCACCCGGGTCAGTCAGCCCCTGAAGGTGCAGAAGTCTACAGTTGAGCAGAATCACCCGCACTCTTTTCCTCCTCCTGCTAACACAAGGGCTTCCCACTAAAAACACTAATTTGCAGCACATGCGTTCAAGTTTGCCCCCACCACCACACACACTCAATATAACCTCCTTTCCTCCACTGCCGGCTCCCAAAGGTGACGTTTTTCCACAAGCTATTACCACAGTGACGCGCTAAAGTTTGTTTTTGCTTACGGCAACAAGTGTGAGAGAGCTGGGGCCTCAATTTTGGGTCATTTAGAGACACAGATTTTGGGGTAAAACAACCCCTCCCTTTGGACAATTGCTGCCGTTTTATTCCAGGCTTGGGGAAAGTTGCAGATCAGCTCTTTTTTAAGGAAACTAAGGAGGTGTGTGTTGGAATGTTTACATCAGTGATTGTTGCTCTATTGTTCCACACATTTCATGAACTTCAGTTTCAATTTTGACCACATAAGGAGTATGCAAGGGAGGGTGTATATAAGGGGGTTCCCTGTGTGTGCAAGCTTTCAGACACTAGGTGGCAGTATCTGGCTTTTTATCAGCTAAAGCGGATACTTCATATTAAGAGCATTAGCACAAGTCACTCCAGGACCTGCACACTAACACAATTCATGAATTAAGATGCAGATTCAAGGGCAAAACAGTTCATAGTTAATGATGATTTTTTTTTTGGCATGTTGCACTTCCTTACTGGAAACACTGACTTTTTTTACTCCGGGTAATTGAGGTGAGGATGTCCCCTCTGAAGGGGATGTAGGGACAAGCAGGGACTTGTCAGGACAAGTAATGTCAGACCCTGGGTCATTCATTTTAATTACAGGGTAATTTAAGATAGCTTTAGTTCAATTTTAGGAAACCCAAGGGGGTTACAGCTCCCTTCTAAAAATTGAAGAACATCAATTATAGAATTTGATTTGTAGAAACAAATTATTTTGGATAAGCTAAGTTAAGTTTATGAAGAGAAACTTTGGAGCGAAATGCTTCAAAGTAAAAACATTTAAGTTCAGTAAAATTAAAATACAAAATCCAGTTTCAAAAGAGTTTGGACATCAGGCCAAATATTGTTCATGATGTTTTGCCGTATTGATTTTTCTTTAGTTGTAATCAATGTGAAGTTCAAAAGTCAGCATCTTAGGTGGTGTCAAGCTATGCTAGTGCCCATGGCATGGGTAACTTTCAAGTCTGTGATAGCTTTGTTAATCTTTAGAGGTACATACAGGTTTGTGCGCAACATATTTTTGTCTCCATCCAGACATTTTCTTTTCTTGGTCATCCTTGTTTATATCGAGAAAGAAAATGCTAAGCTACATTCTGAAAATGCACCTGCCAGATGTTCCAAAAGCAGGGGCACGATATGACTGGGAAAGTTGTGCAATATTTAGAAAAAGGTCATTCAGAACAGTTCACCATGAGAAACATCCACACAGGTCATGAAAAATTGAGCCCTTCAGGGTCCCTCTTATGCCCAATCATGTATTAGCTCTTTCTTCCCATCGCCTACTCACCAGTGAAATGTTCCAGGTGGTTTGTATGCCTCCAGCATCTCTCCAGTCTTTTCTGCCCTGTGTAAGCTTATGATGCTGGCATCACTATCAAAATGTGTGTCTATTTCTTAAACTGGTGAAAAAGTTTACAATATCAAAAGTTAAATATCCTGTGCTTAACTAAATTGATGTTGAAATTTATTTGGAGGTCATTGTTTTTTTTGCTTCTATTCATATTCTGCTCATGTCTCAGTTCTTTTGAAATCTGGGTTTGTAGGAGTAAGGCTAACTGAAACTACATTATGCATTTACTAAACATTCATGACTGCCAGCAGAAGTCTGAATCAATTTTTATGCTACATTCTTTCTTTTTTCCCTTTTTTTCATAACACATTGTTATTGGTCTGAATCTATGGAAGTGAATTTGTTTTGTAAATTTCTAACCAATTGAAAGTACAAAAAATATCTAATCAGTACAATATAATGTTTATTCATGCAGTCATCAATTTATTTATTTTTTTTTTTCATTTTCTGAAAAGTAGGACATAAGAGGTTTGTGTCCAAAAGAAACAACTTGTTCAACTTAACTACAGCTAAGCATTAAAGACAACTATAGAACAATATATCAAGCTATCTTTTAAAAGTTCATAAAACTGAACTGAAATCTAAGTCAAACAGTGATAGTCAAAGTGTTAAAAAACTAAAAACTTAAAGAACCTAATTTGGACTGCAGGAGAAAACTCGAGCACCAGCAGAAGTTTCCAGACTGCTTTATTTGTGCTCGTGTTTGTTAGCTCCTCCACTCTGAGCCATTAAAAAGATTCCACCTCTCTAAGTTGTTTTGCTTTCCCAGGTACGACACATGTACCCGTCGAGCTCCATTTACAGTAACAGAGAAAGTTCTGTAGACTTCCGCTTGCCCTTGGTGGTTACACAACTAAAAGGGAGGCTTCCAGGTTTGGTTTTCCAAGCCCAAATCAGCCGCTGCCGTGCAGCTCTGCTCCCACCTCTGCCATTGACAAGGTTGGCACCTTCACCCCTGCCCAAGTGACGGCCATCACAGCTGTCCCGACTTGTCTGCTCAGTGAGCATGGGAGGGACAGAGAAGGACAGGCAGGAAGGAAGTGTTCTCCTCCTCCTCTCCTTGTCCTGTATGGAGGACCCCGCGGCACCGGCACTGTAGTTTCTGCTGCTCAGCAGGTGCTGACTTTTATCAGTAGTGACATGAATGTACAGAACTGCCAGGGCACATCCACCCCGCTGCTGTCAGGTGTCGTTCCTGCTAACACTCCACCTAGCCCCTGACCTCACAGGCACCCGGTGCACCCGTCTGTTTGCCTGCCTGCTCCGCTCCCTCTGCACACCTGCGCAGCAACACGTATATACAGATGCACGCACATCGTTCTGTGACTGAGATTCAAGAACTGTCCCACAGAGGGACGAAAACATTGAGTTTATTCTCATAAACCATTTAGAGCTTATGTTCTGCCAAAAGCCAAATTTGATTAAATATGGAAATGTTTTTGTACCTTTTCTTTCTTTTCAGATGTTCACATTTCAGAGCTTGAGTTTAATCAATGGAATGAGTCTTGCTCAAAAAAATACATAAATAAAAACCAACTCCAAGAGCACAAACCTCTGCCAAGACATTTCCAACACTGTCAGCGGGCTTTTTTGTCAAAAATGTGAAAAACTGCCCAAGTTGCACTGCTATCAAATTCTTAAAAAAATTCCTTAATCAGATTCAGACAAGGTCTTCCTTGTGCCATTACCAACATCCCATGAAAATGTCATAAACATCCATTTTGAACTTAGTGAGTCATTAGCGAAATGGTGAAAACTGCCCTGTCTCTCAATGTTAACAAATCTGTGAATATTTTCTTGATCTGCATGTGGATTCAGATCACCACCAAATCTAATCACTTATTCCGTTTGCAATGACCAATGTTCAATGAAAATTTGATCAAAATCTGTTCAAAACTGAATTAGTTATCCTGTTCACAAACTAACAATCCACCGCAAAATCATAACCTCCCTGGCAGAGGTAATAATGATTACAAACACAAATGCTTGGATCTCTGATCTGATAGGAAACCAAATTCGTCCTCTTGTGAATGGCCTGAAGCCACGTTGTTCTACTTAATTCTGTGCTTTGGATGGATAAAATCCACTCATATAGGATAATTGATGGGATAGGAACCTGGCAGCTCCTCAGCATCGTCATTATTACCTCTGCCAAGGACATTATGTTTTTGCTGGCGTTTGTTTGTTTAACAGGATAACTGAAATCTTTAGAGACATAATTTGATGAATCTTCAGAGGAATGTTAGTCATGGCATAAGGAAGAAGAGATTAGATTTGGTGGTGATCCAAATACAGATGCGAATATTAGAATTTTTGAAATGTTTGGTAACATTGTGGAAAAGGGCAATTTTCCACATTTTTTCAAATAACTCAAAAAGTTTGATGAAATTTTCAGGGAATGTTGGTTATGGCACAAGAAAGAAGTGATTCGATTTTTGTGGTGATCTGAATCTGGATGTGGCTCCAGGACTTTTTAAGGTATTTCTCACCAGTGTGAGATATGGCAATTTTCCATATTTTTGATAAAAACTCACCCATCAATGCTGGAAATGCTCCTTGAGCACTTTCTAGTTTGTTTTTCCCTCAGTGCTATGTGGATGTGCCCATAGAATCCATTTGTATCCATCAAAGATTTTCTCGTTTGACTGCTCTGTTGTTTGGTTTTGACTTAAAATGTACTTTTAATTCTATAAATTGTTCATAAAGAACTTTTCAGATTTTCCCCCAAAAGTTTCCTCTCTGGTCTTAGAGAATTAGGCATGCTCCTGTACACTCAGCGGTGACATTACCGTGTCACAGAGCATACCTGTCTATCACTGCAGTCTGGTGAGAACACAAAGCGGCAGTAGGCCAAAGCAGCATGAACTTCTCAATGACAGGGAACTTCAGCCCTCACCTCTGAGACCCTCTGTCACTCCTCGAAGTCCCACCTAATGAATGACTCATCTTACGACGCATGCCAGGTGTCGGCACTACTAACCGTCTGTTTAACTCAGCCAGTTTAGTTGGATTAAGAGGACAGGAAAAACACCAGCCGATCAGCATGTATCCAAAAAAGGTTTCAAAGTAGAGACAGTTTTATGCCTACAGCCATTATGATCTCAACTCTACCTTGATGAGGAGATGGAGCGAGTGACGCTTTCTCTGGAAGGGCAGTCAGATTACACTGATTTGTATCCGTCTGAAACTTAAAGCATCAAATTGTTTTACTATTTTTATCTGAACCAGATCATGTGGTGTCTGGCGTAGTGAATTGTAGGACTGGGTGATATGCTGATTAAATGATTCACTAAATTTGTTGTTGCAGTAGACTTGAAAAAATTAAAATTAAGATTTTTTTCCTTGACTGACGCTTTTACTCATATGAAACCCCTCTGGACTCCCACAGTTAAACCCTTCACCACATTTCCTTACAACAGTGACACAACAACTATTTGTAAGATGTAGTGATGTTTAAAGACAGAAACTCTTAGCTCTTTTCATAATGCTTAGCTTTGTTGTTTTTAGGCTTTTATTTTTAATGAAATTAAATAATGAGCGCAACAATGATTTTGCAGCTTTAAGTGTCGATATAAACAAGCCTCTATACGTACATCCAACCACATAACGTACCTGTGATATCAACATTACAGCTTGCACTTTAGTTCTAAGAGGGAAATTCAGTTTATTTTTGTGACACATTCCAATAAAATGAAGGCAAAACTTGTTTTATGAAATTTCTATTATATATTGTTTTGTTTTTTTTCTTTGAAAGGAAGAAAAAATATTAAAACCAGAATTTGACTTTTGTAAAGAAAAAAAAAAAGGGATTTAATTTTGAGGGCATATTGCCCAGCCTTGAATTTTTCCCACCTTCCTTGACTGAGCCTTGACTGGTCCATGACTGGAACGTGCCAGAACCTGTCCACCATCATGGCTGTAATGATGACGGTGATGACTTGACAGACCTGTAGTGCCTAATGCTAATCGTATAAGAGCCCACTGGATGTGTTCCTGTAAGGGAAGCAGCATCTCGTGGCGATGCCCTGCAACTGCACAAGTGGGTATGTTTATTGTGAAATTTAGGTACACCCCCAATAAAGTGGGGGGACTTCCAGTGCCTGGTATTTGGCTAAAATCAAAAACTGAGTTTTGTAAGCGGAAATTGGGGATTTTATTTTTAGGACATAATTCCCAGCCCTATTGGATTGTATTACATGTTTATAGTATCTTGTATTTTATTGTATCACACTAAATCGCACTCTGGTGCAGGGGTGGGCAACTGGTGGCCCTGGAGTCACATTGGGTCCTCCTACTTCCTTATTGCAGCCAACTAATCAGTTTACAATATTAAAAAATGTATATTCATGGAGAAAACCTGACAAAATCTGCAATGAGGACATTAAAAAGGGGATACACCTGAGAAAAATAATCTCTAATTGGCTGTAATTATTTCTCTGTAACTATTTTTTTGTGCATATTTCAAAATATAAATAAAAATGTCAGTGAAATAGACTCATAACTAGGAATTGCTGTTTTTGCATCAAAAATAGCTGAAACCGGCTTGATTTAACTCAATGGATAAAGAATTGATTATTGCATATGTGTTTAAATATATTATAGTACTCATCCAGTTGTGAAAATCGGCCCTCTGGCAGTGAGGATAATTTCAATGTGGCCCTCTTGGTGACCACAGCTGCTGTCCCTGCTCTAATGTGTACTGTCCCATCAAACTGTGGTGTCTTGTACCGATTCGCACCATTAGGATGGTGTCATATTGTACTGTGTCATGTTTCATCATATGCAGTCATTACTGTCATACTGCGTCAAATCAAGTCATTTCAACTATTTCTTTTCAGTCTGCTTTACAAAATGCAAGACATTCATCTTTCCTTCATTAACACTTTCATACGTTGTTGATAAATACTTCTCTTTGCCTGTAGAGTCATTTAAAACCACAGCTAGAAGATCCTGAAAGTTTCTCCTCTGTTCTGAGACATGCTCCCTTCTTCACCCAGTAGTGATGTCACAGTGTCTAAGAGTATACCTGTTCATCACTGCAGTCAGGTCAGAAGATAAAGTGGCAGTGTGCAACACTAAAACTCTAATGAAAGGAAACTTCCACCTCCACCCATGGGACCTTGTGTCACTCAAGTGAGCTCCGCCCACCAAATGACTCACCAAATGATGCACGGCAAGTGTTACTACGTCTATCCATTAAGCTCAGCTTGTAAAGTTGGGCTGACAGGCATAACTGTTGAGAGCCACAGAAAAGAAGTTTAAGAGAAGCAGATTCTGAGATCTGGTTCACAAAGTAAGAGCAAGTTAGAGCAAGTTCTGGTGTCCATCAAAAGAGACTTAAGCCGAGGTAACACCACAAGATGTGAGATAATTAATTTATCTTAATTTGTTTACCACCAAATCATGACAAGTGTAATCTCAATACACTTTAAGAAAAGAGTAGGTCAATGCCATACTCTTCTTCTTCTTTTAAATCTTTTTCATTAGAGTGTGCCTTAATCAGACAAGAGCTGTGCCACCTACCTCTGCTGCTCACTTGTTAATATAAACTCAAACGGATGATGTATTGATATTTCATATTGCTGCTCTTATCTCCATTTTTTACCATTCTTAGTTCTTAGTTGAGAAGTAGCAATTTTGGAAATAAGAGGTTTGTGCCTGACAGCAGCAATATTCTCATTAGGGTCGCACAGTTGGTAAATATCCTGAAAATTCTTCAGAAATTTTTATGGGAAATTAAGCTGGGAATTTTAAAAATATCCCATATTGGAAACTTTGCATGTGAGAATTTATGGGAATTAAGTGGAAATTGGAAACTATATCATATCCAAAGATAAATATAAACATTTTGTATGTCATAGGCAGAAGCAGTAAGCAGTGTGCTATATGCATGTGATTGAAGAAAAACATACATATTTTCAAGTATACTTGCATGAAATCTGGTCATTTTAGTCCAGATTATTTTCAAATGCACATATTTTTCCAACTACATTTAGAATATCTGTCAAGGGCCGACTTTCAGTTTTCTAAATTCCAAGTTAATTTCTGTTTATTTCTATAAATTCCTGTTGATTCCTGGGACAACCCTTGGAAAGTTTCCAACTTTGAAACCATACATTTAAATATATTGTACACAATATATTGTAAAATGACATGAAACCAAATTATACTGCAAGCGCTCAAAGAGAACGAACCTCCATTAGCTGAGTTAACAGCAGAAACATGAAAACTGCATCATGCAGTGTTCACAAATAATAACATTCTTCGATCCACATCAACATTTGGATCACCACCAAAATCTAGACTTCTCCATTCTGCCATGACCGACATCACTGTTTTGGAACTTTATTGGTTGTGTGTTTATTGGCGGCCGTTTCCGTCTCTCAGTCCTAAGCTGGTTGTGTCAAAGAGACAGTTAGCAACAATGACAGCCCCTTTCGTCATGTGGTGAGTCACTTGGTGGGGGGCGGGACTTATTGGAGTGACAGGAGGTTGTAGAGAGGGAGGCAGATGTTCCTTTTCATTGAGAAGTTCATGCTGCTTTGGCCCACTGCCACTTTATCTTCTCACCTGACTGCAGTGAGGTACGTGTACACTTTTGGACACTGTGACGTCAACGCTGGGTGAAAAAGAGCATGTTTCTAAGAATAGAGGGGAGGCTACTGGGAGACATCAGGAAGGGTCTTCTCAGCCTGGTGTGAAGAACTTTTTAAGTAGAGGAGGGTATGGATAATTAATGAAAAAGGAAAAGATCTGAAATGTTTTAGTAGAAAAAAAAGTGGATTAAAATGTTCACATAGCTTAATTTGTCCCCCATCCTGTTGTGTAGTGATGCATGGAGCTGTATTGTAGGGTGATATATTGTGTTGCAATGTTTTGCATCACATGGGACCAAATCTGGGTGGCGCAGCAGGTAGTGCGAGCATCTCACAGGAAGATGGTTGCTGGTTTGAACCCCATGTTGGTTAGGACCTTCCTATATGGAGCTTGCATGCTCTCCCTGGCATGCTTGGGTTCTATCAGGGCACTCCAGCTTCTTCCCACTGATTAACAGTATGCTCAGTAGATTAACTGTTGATTCTAAGTTGCCCGTAGGTGTGGGTGTAAGTTTGAATGGTTGTGTATGTGGCCCTGCAATCAGTTGACGACTGGTTTGCTTAATGTCAGCCGGGATAGGCTCCAGCACACCTGTTACCCAGAAAGGGAAACGCATTATAGATGATGGATGGATACAAATGAGTAGAAGTTAGTCAAATAAAGAGGTATTTTCAATTGTTTTCAATTAAAAAAACCAGATGGCTTGGGAGTCTGTATAACCTAGCAACAGTTACCTAGGAGGGCATGTCTTGATGAGGGACCTCTTCCTGGAAGGGGCGGGGCTTGACAAAGCGTTTGCTGTAGAGAATGATATGTCCATTTCCAGATGATGATATATGGGGGTTTAGAGCAGGAAGAAGTGGGAGCTACAACAGCAGGAAGTGACTACTTTGACAGAGATTAGCATAGACTCTAACAGCTTCAGTAGCAGTTTTATCAGATCAGGCCCACATTTTTTTTTTATTAAATGAAAGCAGTTCTTGATAGAAAATACATTCTTGCCCACTTTCAGCATGCTTTGGCCAATCGTCCAATCACCTGCTGGATATGCTTTTGAAGGTTCTGCCCAGTCCCAGACACTTTCTATGGGCCCATCTGTTGTGTCAGGTTAGGATGTCACAGGAGAGAGGGAGAAGTCCTGATGCTGCAGATTTTTTGTCATGTGGATGGATGTGCTCAGAGCAGACTAAAAAACACTAACGTCATGTAAAGCTAAAATAAGAGCATGATATATTATCGGCTTTGAGATATATATAGTTCAGTACTGTATTGTACTGACATCCCATATGTCAGTTATAGCTGTAGCAGAGTTGAAACTAGAATCAGTACCAGCCTCAGATTCATCCTGATGATTATGAACTGAATATTTCACTCATGCAGGTGTTTCCTAACGTCCTCACTGGAACAAATCCTACACAGCAGAGCAGCATTTGAATATTTCATATTTTCGTCAAAGTTATAAGATGACAGCAGAGTGTGACAATATGATGTTTGACTTTTTAGCTGGAGGAAGGTAAAGGGTTCTCACTGTAAAATAAAAGAGGTCAAGGTTAAATTTTCTCTGCAGATATAAATAGCCCCTTCAGCGACGTCCCCCTGATCTCACCGTTATTATTTATGAATCATCGTCATGATCTGGGGAGCACATCCAGCCTCGCCACGCAATTTCAGAAAGCTTGGGACAATGACAAAATGAGGACAAATATCTGACTCCTGCAAAGAAGAGAAAGACTTTGGGGTTTACGGAGACAAGGAGTTTTTTTGACTGATGTAATTGCCCCTTTTGTTAAACTGCCTGGTTCAGGACTGCTGACGCTGGTTTTTACGATCTTTGTGGTTGTGTTCCTGAGAAGTCTCTGGCTTTTGTTAAGTACTTTTTTTTCAATTGAATAACTTCTCTGTACTACTATTAATTTGCAGCAAGAACCCAAAAGCTTGACGAATAACATTGCACACAACAATAAAGTTGTGTTATTTGGCTTGGAACTTATTACAAATGTCAGGAGTTAAAAGTAATCATCTCCTCTGTCTCGGTTTATTTTACAATCTTTTCCTTCTGTTGCCGTTTTTACACTTTCAGCCCCCCCCCCCCACTCGTCCGTGGTGGCTGCACAGTTTCCAGCCGCTCAATCAGTTCACCTTCTGTTTCACCTTTCAAACTTCTTTCCCTGCAAATGACTTGTTACACACAGTCCCCCGGGCTGTGTTGACAGCTCGCTAAGCTAAAACATATACCGTGTTCTTGTAACGTAGTGAATTTTAAATCCAGTTCATGACCTGTTTGTTCTTCCATTTCCTTCTCACCTTGCTGTTTTTTTTGAGCAGTATGTTCCCCTCCTGCTCGTATTTGTACTATAATGCAAAAAAAGAAACAGAGAATACATACACATCATTTAGGGGACTGACTTTAAAGTGGCAAATAGATAGCGATACTTATATCCTTAACACATTTTTTCTTCTAAATCCCTCTTTCAGCTCCATAAATCAAGGCTTTCAACTCACTTTCCTGTGTTAAGCTCAGTGGACTTGGTTTGATTTGGTGGTAGAGTTGCAACAATTTATCATGTGGTTTTCAGTAGCTTTCAGACAACACTTAATCAAGCAGGCCAAAACCTGCCAAATGTTGTGCAACCATTAAAACTCCAAGACATTTTTTTACTATTTTTACTTCACCTGGATATTATTTTGTAGTAGTGCATGAAGAACCTCAACCCTTCTAAGCACAATCAAGTTAAAGACATGAAAAAACACATTAATGGGTTCCCGAAAAGAAGGACAATTCCAAAGAAACAACTGGAGCACACAAGTCACTTGAGAGCTTTTTGTTTAGGTGCAACAGTTTCAACGCACCCTGGGTCTTCATCAGAGTCAAAACCGCATGTCAAAATGTTATTTTATTTTATTCAGGTGCAAAGGACTAACATTTTGACGTGCAGTTTTGAGAATTGAGTTTTGGGAATCCGTTGAGGGTTTTTTTTCACGTGTTCTGGTCTTGATCTGCAAACACTGACCTCCATCTTTGGAGTGGCAAAGTGCAAGAGAGTCATACCTGATCCAAGTTAAAGATATCTTAATTTTAGGACAACCTGAACTATCAGAATATCGATGTTGTAATGGTGTCAGATCGGTTGTTAACATTTGTAAGACCATAAAAACATAAAAAATCAATACACACATAACTTTGTACAAAGCACACAAGTAATTGATGAACAAACTAAATCTTACAGCAAAAACAAGCATAAAAATGTATCACAATAAGTAAGGAAATTAGTGTTTGGTAGATTAATACTTTAGTGCATTAATGCTTTTAGCCAATAAATCTTATACTGTTGGATAGCCTGTTTAACTCCCTTTCAAATGGTACCACATTTGCATAGAATATGCATTTGTGGGATGAGCAGCAGAGCTGAGTATGTGGGTTTTGCCCATGAAAATTTACCATATCTTCTCTGCCAATTCCAATCACCTATTTATTGCTGTTGCTATTGACTAACCTGACAAACTAGATGGACCATTCAATATATTTCATTAGTCCACTGAGTGGTGGAGAACAATATCTGGTAATTGATATTGGAGGTAATAAACAGTGAAATGCTTAAATTCATCTCAAAACTGCTGTGTATTTTGTTATTTTTAGAAAGCCTTATTATTTTTGATGATCGTTATTAAGGAAATGTAGACTCTAGTCTGATCTGGTTTAAGAATGACTAAGGAAAAGTTTTTGAGCCATTAAGTTTTGTTTAAAATGCAGCATTTGTAAGCCTGAGTCATAAGATGAAGTCATGCAGTGACTGCAAATCTGTCTCTGTGATTTTGTGTTAACCAAAGTGATATCAAGGTACTGAGAATTTCTCTAAGCATACAGTTTCAGTATCTGTTTAACTGTTGTTTCCTCACCCATAATTTTAGGTGTAAAATAAAATTTTAGCTGGTAGAGGCTCCAACTCCCTGCGACCCTGAAAGGGATAAGTGGTATAGATAATGGATGGATGGATGGATGTAAATTTGGTTTGTTGTATATTTCACATCTTATGTTGCATAACTTCACAACTTGCATTTGGATCCTTGTAAATTTGTTTCCTTATAATCTAAGTACATATCAGGTTTTTGCTGCGTTAAGTTACGGCATGACTTACTTTGTTGGTTGGCTTGATAACTTGCATTCGATAATGCAAATTACAACCAGTCATCGAGGCATTTGTTTAACTCCACAATGGAAAAGCAGGTATTGACATTTTAATACAAGGACAGCCTTTCTTGTTTTGTGCTTTGACCTGTTTTACAACACTGGTGGGAAAGTTTTAGTTTTTTTGTTTGTTTCTGTCAGATTGCCATGCTGCAGGGTTTATGTTGCATCTTCTTGGCCTTAACAAGCAACCTAAGAGAGGGCTGGCCTTGGGGGCCATCGTTGCATCTGCAGGAGAGTGACCTGGCAGTGAGTCATCCACACATAACCCTGCAGTGCAGATGGACCAGCCTGATTCAAAATCTGTAATCAGGCAGGTCGACCTCGCTAAGCACCAGTCTACAATGACTGAGAGCAACCCAAAGCAGAACAGCCCAATCAGCACCCTCTGGAGCAGGAAAAGGTGGAGCTATGACCGTGATAGGAAGACACTGTTCATTTATAGATTAACTGGATCACACTTCTTTAGAGTCAGAATCAGAATCAGATTTTTTGCCAAGTAGATTTTTACACTTAAAAAGAATTTGTTCTGGTGTTCTTTGTGCAAAGTACAAACAGGCAAATAAGTAAAAAGATAATAATAATAATAAAAATGATAAAATAGTCAAGGTGCATGCATTATTAATTACAATAAAATCAAATATAGAATAAGATAGAATAAAATATATACTCAGTTATTTGCAGTTATTTACCTAGTCACATGGGTGAGTGGCTGCATAAAGTTTGTGTCAGGTAGAGGGTGGAGGTAGGAGTGGTAGGTAGGGGTGGATCATAAAAAAATGAATGAACAACAAAAACTTCTCTGTAGAAAGTATTTTTTTGCTCCACTTCCGACATGTTTTACTGAGAGATTGTTTTGCGAGGCTACTCCTTTACACCATGGCAGTAGCTCCTGCCTGCCACATTATCTGATTGGCCCGTAATGAATGTGATTGACAAAATGATTGTTCAATCACCTGCCTGAATGCTTCTGAAAGGTTCTGCCCATTCCCATAAAACTCTCTTTGGGCTCTTTCCCAGATGGACTAGTGAATTATATGGAGCAGTCCATCTGGTGTGTCAGGTTAATCGACACACAATCACCACAGATGGGAGAATTTTGTGCTTTATCAGGGAAGCTTAGGTAACATTGTGTGAATCACAGGGAGGCCCTGGGTTTGGGGCTCTTCTGCTGGGTTTAGTGTAGCAGTATAACAGGTGGGAATCATTGTTGTCTGCTTTGACAACTCATTCTTCATGCCAGGAAATCAGATTGATGAAATTAGGAGTTTATTTTTAACAAATTGAGACATCTGGTGTATGTCCAAAGGTTACGCAGCAGTAAAGCAAAAGTATGAGCTGGCTTCCCTTGGCAGCCTGAGTATCATCACTTTAAGTACATCATTCAGTCTGATTTTCAAGCATTACAAACCTTTAAATCTGTTTTATTGCTCAGTGTCATGACTGTGTTGTTAGGATATTGCCCCCGGTCCTGTAAGAATTATCTTTTACCACAGATGAGCCAGGAGCCTGCTTGCCTTTTTATGCCTGGCTCTGCTCCAGCTCAACGTCACGTGAAGTGTCGCTTTAAAGCTGAGGTAAAAAAAGTACATTTTTAATGATTTAGCATTGACTGCCTCTCTATTCTATATTCCATCATCTCATTTCCATGATTTGTAATGACTTGGAGGCTGGAATGATTCCTCAGGGAGAATAATTCCTTGGCAGAGAAGCAGACACTCAATTGAAAATACACAGTGGGCAATTTTAATTTGAGAGGATACTGAAAAATGACCCATTTATTGAGGCTGTTTGATAATCAAAGCTAATGGATCATTTCAATTTTCTTAACTCTGCAAATGCTTAAAGGGAATGACGAGAGTCTGGCTATGTCTTGTAATTTGGACAAATAGAATTAGGTGATTTATAATCAATGGAAACATCCTTTTGTAATCTTAAAACTTCAACATTAATTTTATTCTCACTGCAAGAGGGCAACATTTTTTGAGCAAATTGTCAGATACTCCCATTTTGGGCGCCATAATAAGTCTTAATTTTACAAAAAGAACAAATATCTGGCTTTCATCAGGATTTATTATGACTATTATTGAATTGAGGCAATTTAGGATACTCTTATAACACAATAAAGACATTATCTACTGACAATCCATGCACATTTTATTTATATTTTATATTTTTAGGCCCCTCAGCTGGGATCAGCTAAGGGCAGGGCCATTGTGTTTTTAGGTCTCCTATAAATCCAGCTGATTCATCCATGCTTAAAGGTATAGTTCAGGTTTTTTGAAGTGGGTTTGCTCGAGGACTATGGATCTAGTAAATATAATTGCCACTTAAGCACCCTGTCAGCTTTGTCCCTTAGGGGAGATAGTCAGAAACTGCTGCAACTGAAAGCCTCATAATTACGCCACTTTCAGGTTAAACCTACACAAAAACAAAATTGGCTCAGCTGGATGCTACAGTAACATTCTTTAAAAGTTTCACTTTTCCTCAACTTCCTTAGAGAAAAAGAAAGAATAAGTTTTTCTTGCTTGGTGTCTGCTTTTTTTTTTTGTTTGTTTTACAATAACTGACTGTCACCATGAAAGGAACAGATCAATTTTAGTGAAGGCTTTGTGCTCTTGACAAAAATATCAGTATCGATATCGGTATAGGGGATGAGTTTGGAAGTATCTGCATATCCTTAATTATCCAAAATTGTGCCTGTCTAATCAACATGCACTGAGCAATACTTAATATAATGGGCAAAACACAGAATTCAAGCCAGTTTCAGCTACTTTTTTGATGCAAGTTACATAACATTTATTGTGTATTTTACTTACAGTTTAATTTCTGTTTTGCTGAATGCATAAAATAGAGTTTTACGGAAACAATTGACTTATTGCTAAGCCCTGCCCCTGAACGCACTTGGACAAACAAACATGCTGCAACTAATACAATTTTTTGGGACGAAAGGGCCTTATTTCACACAGAAGGAAGGAGATATTTAGAATTTCAAGGCAGAAAATAAGGAGCAACAAGACCAAGCTGGAGGCAAGAGTTTACAGATCTCCATGCAAGAGTAGGAAACCTTATCTTACTGTCATAGCTTTTTCAGACAACAACGTCAAAGATCAGAGTTTTTAATGCACCATGGAGTAAGATATATATATGTGTATTTTCTACTTTAATGAACTTCCTCAAATGACTGTAGCCCCAATCCTTGAACAGGGGACAGGGGAAGTCCACGCTGAGCCCTCCATGAAAGAAATGCGCAAACATGGAGAAATGTTAAGACCAAAGATGTTACTTTCAGCACAATTTAACCAACATTTGAACTCTAAAAGTCATATTTGCTATGAATAAACAGCTTAAACGTTAGCATTAGCCAGGCTTTATCTGTCTTTGTAATATATACGTCAATGGTATGCAGGTGGGTTTGCTTTAATTACAATCTTTGGCTCCCATTCACTCAAATGTCAGATAACTAAATAACAGAAACCCTTAAATTAATTTAAAAGTAATGATGACCTTACATAACAAGGGGGGACTGACCGTAGCGTGAGCAGTGATTAGCTTATTAAAGGTAGAGCTACTGAGCATAGTCTGCTTCATGGAGATGTTTATTCACCAGGTTACACAAAATATGTAAATTTTGCATGTAATATAATTTAACAGCTGACTTAGCTAACGTTATGCTGCCTTGGAATAGATATAGACATCCTTGTTGATCGTAATGTTTAACTGACCACACAATTTAATCCAAAGGAGACAGTTTTTCTCTGTTTATGTGAGATTTAGAGGCCATAATAAAACACTCTATTCTCTAGTCTCTCAGGATCCCTTGTATCAGTGTTACATGTGTCTCATGCGCCATGTTTGACTATTTCTCCAATCAAATGTATATATATCAATAAAACTGTAGGGGAGCCAATGTTTCTAATGCTTTTCGATGGGATTTTCCGAGCTGCGTGTCAGAGTGGCTGTTGGACATGTGATTGGTCCATGGCGTTGGGGGATTGGTGTTTAGCTAAAGGTCAATTGCAGCCAATCATTCCTCTATTTTCTTGAAAGTACTGCTGTTTGTAAAGTTGTCATGGTAGATTTTGCACTTTTTGTGTATTTAACACTGAATGGTGGGCCACAGGGGCCCCAGGCTGCCAGTTGCCCACCCCGCTTCACCTCATTGTGATATACTGTATATAAGATAAGCTGCCCCTTTATCTAACTAAAGAAGTTCATCATCAAAAAGTATTAATATCGTGGAATTGAAAGTGATGATGATGATGATGACGGCTTGATTAAAAATGTTCAATTAAGCTGTAAAGTTAGTAGTGGCATTATCAAAGTGGTCCTCATAGTGACCGAAGGCACCCATCCTTGTCACGAAAAGCCTCTTCTTTACATTTTGATGTTTTTAATCTTGGTATATAGTGTTATTTAGCAGGTTTAATTCTTCCTTGTCTGATTTGGTGGTGTTTTTTCATGTTGATAATTTGTACATACTTAAAATATCAGCTTTACATCTGTGAGATTTTAAATTGCTTTCAATGCAATGCTGTTTTGAAATAATTGTAACGGCTCAAGAAGAGGGACCTGACCGAGTCATTTCGTGCCTGTTTTCGCCAAGAGGAACTGATCACGAAGCAGCCACAGATCCACAAATCCCCCACAAGGTGTTTCAGGGTCTGGAGCAAACACAGAAGGGACCCAAGGGCATTACAGGTGCATGAGGATGACGCACACCACCCATCAATGTCCTAGTCCTTGACAATGTCATTCCAAACAGAGCTACAAAAAAAGGAGCTTCTGGGATCTGTTCAGCGAGGCAGCTTGTTTACAATCTCCCTTTTTCTCTTTCTCGCTCTAATTCGTTGTGGCGTTCTCGCTCCTCTCACTCTTTTGTTTTGATGCAAGCTAGTGTCTTATTGGTGGACGCCAGAAGACAAGTTGATTGATCAGGCCGGGGGGTATTGATCAAGCTGATCCTCTGCCATGACCCTTAACCCTGCGATTGACAGCAGCCCCTATAATGAGGCCTCAGAACACAGAGCACAGGATAGGGGGTTTTGGGAAGGGCATCTGTGGGGAGAAAAAGAAGAAACCCAAGGGGATGGGTAGCATACACGCACACACAGCTCGGCTCTATCAACTTGGTGCCATTGTTACATTGCAGTGCCCTCGATAACCCCAATTTGCATAATCGGCTTTTGCATTGTTTGGCCCAGACACATTAAGGTGCAGCATTGCATTGTTGACTGCAAATCAGCACGTGGCCATTGTTTGCTCATCTCAATGTAGCATTATGCATTGTTTACTTATGCTGCAGCATGTGTTTTTCCGCTTACTGACTTTAGCATCTCGCTAAACGCATTAAGCTTCCTTGCCGCGGCTGTGGTAGAATATACATCACATCTTAGACCACACTGAGTCTACAAAACATTGTTTACGTCAAAACACTTTCATTATTTATGGCACACCCAAAGAGCGTGAGCTGTATATGTGGTCTTTAAAGAGCGCTGCATTTTGTTAGCATTGTTTACCAAGCACATTCTACACATTCCTGCCATTTTTCTCCTGGTTATAGTTGCTAAGGGTCTGCTCCTCTCTGACATTTGTTGGTTTCAAAGCTCTTGACAAACACTTCTTACAATCTGGTCTGCACACACTTGTGTCAGCACCTAAACACAGACTTCTTCTTTCTGCCTACAGGTAAAACACACCTCAGTCTAAGATGGCACCATTTGAAAATGATCCATTTTTAACAGGGTATCTTTAATAATGACAGAAGACTGTCATTTTGACTGATCAGAAAACTGGTCCCACATGCAGACCTCCCAGAGGCATACTAGACTGGTCTGTTGTTGTCAGTCATTATGGCACGCAGCAAGAACCCAAACCCCTTTGATATTCTGGTCCTACCATAATCGTGCATATGTCATGTTGTCTAAACTCAGCCTTGAGTCACATGACTCAAATCATATAATGCTGCCATTTGTGTTTTATTTAATGGAAACCAGAACTGCTAGAACTGTTTCTTATAACTTTGAATATCTATGACTATGAAAATAGATAAATAGATAGACAGACAGACAGACAGACAGACTTTGTTGTTCCATGCATGAAACTTGTCTTAGACAGCCGTGCTACTGGCTAAGGGCATGATATGCATAAAACCACAAGACGACATAAAAAATGGTGGCACAGCAGATAGCACATGTACCTCTCAGCAAGAGGGTTGCTGGTTCAATCCCCATGTTAGTCAGTGTGGAGTTTGCATGTTCTCCCTGTGCATATGTGAGTTCTCTCCGGGCACTCCAGCTTCCTCCCACCAAAAATATGCTCATTAGGTTGATTGGTGACTCCAAATTTCCCTTAGGTATGAGAATGGGGGAAAAGTTGTCTGTCTGTCTATGTCACCCAGTGATCAGCTGGCGACTGGTTCAGGGTGTACCCTGCCTTCTACCCAATGTCAGCTGGGATAGGCTCCAGCCCCCGCGACCTCAAAAGGGATAAGCGTTATGGATAATAGATGGATGGACATTATGATGGATTTTTTCAACACTGTCCAACAAAATCACACAATTATGAAGCCTAACATAAGCCCTGCCTCCATGTAGAGTCCATTTGAAAAACATGTACATTCTGGACAATACAACACTGGCGCCACTCAGTAAATTCAACACTTTATGAGCATTTACTGCCTTCTTCTTCTTTTGTTGCTGAGATGAATGTAAACACAAAGACTTTGAGCTAAGACTTTCGGTTGTATTCATGAAAGGAATACTTTAATAGGTGTGAAGCTTTGATATGTGCCCACAGTACATATTTGTGTGAGTGTTGACCTTGCTGAGTCACACTTACATTTGAATTTCACGGCTTATTTCAGTATTTTTTGTTGTTCTGCTCATTCCTGCATTAAAAAGTGGACTACTTTAATCAGATTTAGTTTTTAAATGACAAACATAGAGTCTACATGTGTGCAGGAGCTACAGCCAAACCCCAGGACCCCAGGACATCCGCTGTTCTGCGTAAAGCTCTTGTTTTTGTTTTCATGTGTAAAAAATGGTCGCCCTGACCTCCACTTCGCAGGAGCTTTGTTTGCGTCAAACAAATAGTGCTGAGGCGGGCGCTCTGCAGCTGCATTACCTTCAATTTTAAACCAGTTAAACAGTGGTGTAAGGTTTCTATCTGAATCTTTTATCTGCAGTGTTTGAGGTTTCTGCTCCACAGAGCTGAACAGTGGTACTGCTGCTCTGTGGTCTCTGCTGTCAAACCCTATACGTCTTTGTACGCATGCTGCTGAAGACCACGCAGTTGCTGAGAGAGTCAGTGCTCATCCTTAATTACTCTTTCTATTTTTTATTACCTGGACAGTAAATTAAAGCTTGTGAGGATTTTCTAGCAGGTTTCAAAAGAAGCAAACATTATAACTGGTGTCGATTTACGGCCTTAACAGACAAACAATTTAAATTGCGTTGTTAATATGCTGTTTGACAGCTGGGAAGTGGGGGTGGGGTGCTCAGTATTGTTCTTTTTTCTTATACATTCTGCAGAAAGTATTGAAAAGAAATATTAGATTTTACTGTCAGCTTAAAGGCGGGTATTTAAAATGCTATGTCTTTCCCATGTAAACAAATGGCTAAAAAAGTTCCACTTGGACCAATGGACCGCTCGTTATATTTCTCTAGTCCATCTGGGAAAGAGCCCATAGAAAGTGTTTGGGGAGGGCAGAACCTTTCAAAAGCAAATCTGGCAGGTGATTGAATGATCATTCTGTCAATCACATTCACTACAGTGAATCAAATAATCTAGTGGATGGACACTACTGCTGCAGTGTAAAATACAAAACGTAAGCCACAATGCAAAGCAAACTGTCACCAAACATAAAAAGTGGAGTGAAAATATTTTTTCTATAGAGAAGTTTGTAGTAGTAGTTTATTTTTTCATTAAATAAAGAAATGCAGTACAGATCTGATAACACTGCTACTGAAGCTGTTAGCACCTATGCTATTCTCTGTACGAGCAGTCACTGCCTGCTGTCCTCTCTCTTGTAGCTCCCACCTCTTCCTGCTCCAAAGGACGCTGATTGGGCCATGCTGCTCAGAGATGTCCACAGTCGTTGTAGATTGGAGCTTGGTAAGATTGATCCACCTGATTACATCCACTGAATCAGGCTGATCCAGCTGCTGTGCAAGGTTAGTAGAGGTTGTCAAATCATCATCTAATAAAAGTTTGATTTTTAAAAAGTCATGCTCATTCCACTTTTCTTTATTTGTTGCAATGTTTAAGACTTTAGTTTTAAGGGATTTGTTAACATTAACAGATATGGCAGTTTTACACATTTTTGCTAATAGCTCAAAAACTTCTCAAGAGAGGTTGATGAAATGTTGAGTGACAGTCGGTCATGGCACAACAGTCGGTCATTTCCACATTTTTGCTAATAACTCAAAAAGCCCTCAACGGATTTTGGTTACAATTTCTATTGTTTGGATTTAGTGGTGGTCCAAATCTGGCTGCGGATTCAGCAACTTTTACAGTAGTTGTTAACATCAACAGAAAGAGCAGTTTTCCATTTTTTGCCAATGACCCAAAAATTTTCCAATTTATTTTCTGGGGATGGTGGTTGTGGCACAAGAAAGAAGTAAGCACATTTTGGTAGTGGTCTTAATCCGAAAGTGGATCCTGGAACTTTTTAAAGAATTTGTTAACATTGCCAGATTGGGCAGTTTTCAACATTTTCATAAAAAACTCAGAAAGTTCTCAACAGATTTTGATGAAATTTTCGGGGAATGTTGGTCAAGACATAGAATATGTGATTAGACTTCAGTTGTAATCCAAATCCCTTTGCGAATCCAGTAATCTATGTTTTGTGATTTTTTTTAACATTGTGGGATAGGGCAGTTTTCCACATTGTCACTAATAACTTGGGTTACAATGTCAGAAATGCTTTGGTAAAGGTTTGTGCTCTCTGAGCACCTCTAGTTACTTTATGCAACTATTTGTTCCCGTTGACACTTTCCCAGCTCTGCAGTCCAAAGTCTTTTATTGAAATATGCAGAGATATCCATTCATCACACTTCTACAAACATCCCCCCAGCCCCTCTTCTTGACCCACCGCTGCACCTTAAGTATTTAGTAACTGTATACCTCGTGATGGCTCAGGAGATAGTTCAAGTTTCCTCTGCACCAACTCTAGAGGGAAATATCAAGCTGACAAGTTAGATGGTAACACTTCTGATGTTGTGTACAGAGTGTTAATCAGAGCTTTAGGGACTGTAAAACCACTTTCTCGTACTTACAGTAGATTTTTCCCATGGTATCAGGTTCCCTAATTAGCTTAAATCAAGCCTGTATATATGTCTTTATGTTGTACAGTAGTTGTGTGGAAGGTGCTTAAATCTACAGTTTCACTAAAGTTAAAGGGGTTATACTTTTAAATAATGATTTTTATGGGTTTTTATTTTACAGCTTCCAGGCCTGCATTTGTTTTTTTGTATATGTGAGTGGAGTAAAGAAAGCATGGTTTGAGTTTTACTTCGGTGAAGTGAAAGTGTGAATGTGGTTCTGTTTGTTCAGAAGTGACAAACTGGGAAAAGCTGTTTGCATGAATCGCACTTTCTTCCCCAAATCTGTCCTCACCCTGGAGCAATCCTCCGCTCACCCCTAAATGTTTTTAATAAGACCGCGCCATTTTTCTTCCAATTGGCCATATCCCACTCACCTTACCAGACATCTTTCCACTCGTCCTCACCCAGATGGATCAGGGCTCTACCTCAGGCTAAAAAAGTTCCAGAAATCTTCCAAGAATTCATCTCTGCCCTCTTTCCTTTCTTGGAAAGCATGGCCTTTTCAGACATCATACAGTGGATCAGAGGGCTTGGGCCAAATTGTTGTCAGTCCTGGGGGCTTGATGCCTCAACCTGGTTAATACCGCTGCTGAAAACCACTCCACTTTGTGTTTTTATGGACAAGCGTCACTGCAACTGTATTTCAAGTAGGCCGGCTAATGAGCTTTTTAACCATCTCCATATGGGACGTGCTCTAACGTCTAGACGGAGGGGCAGTAGTGGTGGCAAGCGGCGGTGTGCTGACTGTGCCGTACTCTGCACCCTTGCACATATAATTCTTCCCCACAAGCAGTAGAGTTAAACCGAGGGCAAGCGTTCAATTGCCGCTGGGGACTCATAACGGGTTATTGTTTACCGCACGGCCCACAACAGCAGCTAAAAGCCAGGAAGTGAGGATGATGAAGAACACAAGACTCATACACATTTACATATGTAGACAATGATGTGATGTTCGGCATGCTTTCCAAGTGAGAATTTACAAAACCCAATTTCGAAAGAGTTTGGAAGCTTTGTCAAATGTGAGGCAAGCAGAATGCAGTGGTTTGCAGATTATTTCAGTCTATTGTTGATTGATTAAAATGTGAAGAGACACAATGTTCTAACTTTAAACTGATCAACTTTAATTGTTTTTTTTTTTTTTTTTTCAAATAAACACACTTTTTCAATTTTATGACTGGAAAAACATCATCTGGATAAAAGCTAATGTTTAGATTAAGACAACATTATTAATCTCAAAGAGCAATTTAGTTTTTGTAGTCTAACAACATACATACATCTACAACAAACAGCAAACCAGGGTTGGTCAGAGACAAAAATTAACAGTCATGCTCAATGGCACACTGGTGTCCTCCTGTGTGGCCCCCTTAAGTAATGAAGCACAAGAGAACTTAATAGTCTTTAAAAGAGTGCACAACTATAGAACAATGGTAAATCTTATAGAGCTTTCGCAACAGTCGTTATATGTTTGGATCTGAAAACTGTCTAGTTTGCTTTGTTGGATGGTTTGTTTGGTTTGTAGTCGTGTGAAAGCTCAAACAAACTCTTGTGCAGAACAAAAGAAACAGAACAAAAAACACTCTGCCCTTTTGGAAACAGGGGTCTCAGTTAATTCTCAAGAGTATCAGGGGCCGGTTGGTTGTAGGTCTGACAATAATCTGAACCAAGCTTGGACTAAACATGTAGCAAACCAAAAAGCAGTGAATTGTGGGTTGAATTTTGCTGGATATTTTATTATCAACAACAGAAATCAAGCTAATGCACCATTTATCAACCACTTCAAAATGGTTAGCAGTGTGGCTAATGTTAGCACTGCTAGCCCAGAGAAGTTTGGGGCACTTCTGTATGTTCTTGATCTGTATTTCTTTAGCTTGGCACGGTAGAGCCATGTCAATCATTTGTGGATGACATTCGTTTTTTTTTCTTAATTTATTGTTTCATGAAGTGCTCCTCAGCCTACATTGTAATGTCTATCATAGAATAATGTTAGTTTGATGCTGTGGCAACCCTAAGGAATTGGAGGTCACAGGCATTCAGTGTTAGTTTTCAACCTTGCTTCTTATGTGCTAAGATTTCTCCATCTAAATCTTTTGATAATATTAAAGCTTGGGGATAGTAAAATCTCAGATTTCCTAGCAGTTGCATGTTGGGTACCATTCATAAACTGTTGAACTTTTTGCCCATGTAGAATCTTGCCGCCATTGTTTGTGGAGAGAAATTTACAATGTAGCCGCTTCAGTTTCCCCCTCCCCCCCTAATGCCAGCTGAGTCCCATCCAGTTACCAGCCAACATCCAGCCACTGGGAGTCTAAACAGGGACTATACTTTGGTTTTGTGCTTGTTCTAAAAGTCTGCAGATCATGGCATTTTCCATGCTAAGCAGAATTTTCATTTATATATCCTATAGAATATGGGGGGTAAGGGTTACATGTTTATCATGTAATTGTGTGGGATCTAGTTACAGCCATTAGGGTGGGCCCGTCCGAGCACTTTCCAGTCATGGAACAGCCAAGACTCTGCCAAGGAAATTGGGAAATTTTAAGTGGCTCCATCTGTAGCCTTTTAGCAGTGTTTCGTCATACTCAGTCATGAAACTATCACCTGTTAACAATGAACCTAGGTGTTTTTGAGCATTCAGTAGCTTTTCAAGTCATTTCTTACCCCTGTCCCAGCCTTTTTGAAACAAAGTGAAAGCATCAAGTTTAGAATATGTGTATGTTTAAGCTTTTCAATTTAGACATTAAACTTGCATTTGCTCTAAATTCAGTCAAATATAGGGTGAAAGCAACATGAAAGTCACAAACTAATGTTGATGGAATTTTCAAGAAATATTCATGGCACAAAGAAAATGTGATTAGATTTTGATGATGATCTGACTCTAGTTGTAGATCCACAATTTTTTAAATGTTTGGTTAACATTGAGCAACAGGGCAGTGGAATGTGCCAGGACCATGTTGCAGACATCAAATTGAGAATATGTGTATGTTGTCAATTTACACATTAAATAACTTGCATTTGTCCTAAATTTAGTTGAATATAGGGTGAAAGAATTTGCAGATTACTGTATTATTTTTACACATCATCCTAACATTTTTTGACATGTGATTTGTAGTTCTGGGCCTCGTGTGACTGTACTTTTCTCCTTTTTGTGACACTTTCGTAAGTTTGAATTTCCCATCATCTGTTTGTAATTCTGGAGGTTGCCATTTTCTAAATCTATGTGAGTAATGTTGACGAAATCATACCCCTCCCCCCACCCCCCAATGTTCTGTCCCACCAAAGTGGACAGATTTTTAAATGCCAGTCTTACTTTTCGACGCTGAAGGGAAAATTAATCCTTCAGAAAACACTGATGCATGATTTTTGAACTTTTCTTCAGTAAAGCTTTTAAAAACACAGCCAGTGCACTTCCATCTGCCAGACAAAGTAAGAGACCAACTTTCTGCCATCTCCAACTCTCCTCTGCATTTATTTACTTAATGCCAGCCTGGTGCTCTGACAACAGAAAAAAATAGACATGCCACAAATTCTGAGAAAGTGAGCTGCATCAGTTGATGAATCAGCTTTGCCAGTCAAAGTGCGTCCGCTGCCAAGTTTGTCAAATAAATTTACCCGTTCAGCCGCACAACTTACCAGACGTTGTGGTGAGGTAACGTTTCTTTGTTTGTCAACCAGTTTTAAACTGAAGCACGATGAAGGCGCACGTCTTTCTATCTTTATGCCTGTTTGTCAGGTAATTCAGGGAGTACAACAAACATTCACATTCAGATCTGAATGAAATAACACGTGCTGAGTTAAAAAGATTGAATTTTCTTTGGCACCCATATCCTGATTGTCTTGATCTGTTAAAACCAAAGCAAGAGTAAGAAACGGAACTGTGGCACTGATATACCTCGCAGAGGAAAGTTTAATTTAAATGTAAGCCTTTGTGAGTTTTGTTGAAGAGCTTAACTCTTGTTAAATTTGATTTTAGGGGACTCTTACCCCTGTATTGTAGTGAAGAAGAGAAGACAGAAAAATGGTGAGTGCTGTAAGAGCACCCAAAATGCTTGCATTGAGGTTTATGGCCTTAGTCCTCGGGATGTTTGACATGTTCTCAACGCTATCCAGCATCTTTTTCTCAAGGTGCTGCCCTTTTAATATATATATATAAAAAAATGTATTATTTAATATGGATGCACATAAACAAGTATTCCCTAGTAAATGGCTGTCATTTTCCCTGCAAAAATCTCCCATTTATGTAATAATATAGGGATTGTTCCCTCTTGTGAAGCCTGCACACAAAGGGACATGTTTGCTCTGCCAAATAGCAAAGTTAACCTTGCAGTGCAGGTGGATCAATCAGACAGATTTATCTTGCCAAGCTCCAATCTACAATGACTGTGTGTCCCAAAGCAGCACGGCCCAGTCAGCATCCTTTAAAACAGGAAGAGGA
The DNA here is from genome assembly GCA_037902135.1 of Cetoscarus ocellatus. Lineage (NCBI taxonomy): Eukaryota > Metazoa > Chordata > Actinopteri > Labriformes > Labridae > Cetoscarus > Cetoscarus ocellatus. Next base: position 544,684 of record JBAMNC010001097.1, read on the forward strand.
GGGAGCTAGGAGCTAGATGACATCTTAGGATTAGCATAGATGCTATCAGCATCAGTAGCAGTTTTATCAGATCTTGACTTCATTTCTGCAATGAAAGACCAACAGCAACACTACTTTAGAAAAGATATTTTTGGCTTCACTTTCAACATGTTTTGTCTTGAGTTTGTTTCATGACTGCTGTGGTGTCCTTTACACCACAGCAGTAGCACCTGCTTACTACACTATCTGACTAGCAAAACGATTGTCCAATCACCTGCAAAGTATGCTTTTAAAAAGCTCTGACCATTCCCAAACACTTTCTATGGGCGCTTTCTCAGATGAACAAGTTAAAAATATAGAACAGTCCATTTGGTGTGTCGGGTTATAGCAAAGTAGTGCCTAAACAAAGCAGCTTGCAATAGAAAAGTGAGTAGTTGTTTGTCAATGCTTTGAATTAATTGTGAAATGCTACCCTGTGCTTTGCTTCCATCAGCCCCTTAAGTTTGTTGGTTCTCATCCCCCAGCAGTTTTCTGTCTTGAATGTAGACAAGCAAGGACTTTTTTCACTTGTCGCAAGCTCTGACGCACAGCTTAAATGATACTGATATTTTAAGTTAATAATAAAAATTAACTGCTGATAAGAGGAATGTGATGGGAGCACAGACGTGAGTGTTTCAATACAGAGTGGAGTGTTGGGAGTTAGCGGAGTGTCTAATCTTGCTAATGAACAAAATAACATGAAAAGTTACTACGGATTTTGATGTAATTTTCAAGAAATATTATTCATGGCACAAGGAAAATGTGATTAGACTTTGATGATGATCTGAATTGAGCTGTATATCCAGGATTTTTTAAGTATTTGTTAACATTGAGCAACAGGGCAGTTTTCCACATCTTTCACAATAACTTGGCTAACAATGTCAGAAATACCTTGGTGGAGGGTTTTTTTTTGTCAGTTTTGTTTTTTGGGCTCTTCAGTATCTGTTAAGATAGATAGGTGAGGAAAGAGTCAGACGCTGTGGGAAGAGACGGGGGAATGACTTGCAGGAAATAAGCCAAAGCTGAAACCCACTTTGAGTAAACCTACTCTGCACATTATGCCTGTGGAGACATCTCAAGTCAAAAACCCACTTCACACTGCCGTTTCAAGGCACAATATTTACGTGACGCTTCGCCTCTACTGTGGACAATATGGAAAGGGATGGGGGGAACGAGTTGACCACCTCTTTGCTCCATCTCCAGAGGTTGTAACAGAGGTGTGATATTTGACAGAAGGAGAAATGAGGACGCAGCAGCAAAGATGTGATCCTAAATTAAAGCTTTAAATGTGGACTTAACTAAATGTTTATTTCTAAATAAAACTTATCATACTGACCAGGGTGTGATGCGTGATCAAAAAAAGGTGAATTGATGCCCTTCACAGATGGTGAGGCCCTGGTCACTGCTCGTGTTCTCTGTATAGAGGCGAGCCTGCTGCTGTTGTCTGATAGTCACATGGATCACTTCCCAAGAAAGTTTGCACTGGAAAAAAAGAAAATATCAGTTTATGAAGCATCAGCCAATCATTTTTCTGATACCTACCCTTCTGAAGTGGTTTTAGGTACAAGTAACAATGAAATATCAGATGATCTGATGGTCCTGCCTGTATTTGTATGCCGTACAAAGTCATCAATTTCAGTCTGTTTGATCGCCAACTTAAAACTCACCATGGAAAAAAGAGACTTTTCCACTCTGTATTATGTCAAAATTTGACCAAGTAAAACTTGGAGCTATCCCCAGTAATGATATTAATTTTATTTGTCAAAAAGAGTAGTAACATGACTGCTACACTCTGCCCTGACGGTGCAGATAAGTGTTGATATGTGCTCTGACTGTATTTATAAAGGAAAGATTCTCTGTGTTGAGTAAAGCCAGAAGCAGCAGAGATGCAGCACAGTCCCATCCTCTCCTCCTCTCACTGTTGCTCTGCAGCTGGAAGCTATGACTAATAAATGATGTAGCACTTGGATAACGGAAGATAAAAGGGCGGACTGGAAAGTTAGGATGACAAACAGAAAAAAAGAGAAACAACATGTAATATATCATAGAAGAAGAAACACAAACGCACTTTGGAAAGATGATTAATCGTGTAGAGGAGAGACACGGGCATGTGCTTTAGTAATGTTTGTAGAATAATCTTTTATTAGACTTAATTACAGACTAATGATGACTGAGCTAACAACAGCAGACTTCCCGCGGTCTGGCTGAAAGTCACTACTTAACATGGTAACCAATGAAACTGTAACATCAGATATTTGCGCTCAAGCATGCAATATCTCTAGAGCGCTTTGAGGGACTTTCTGTGAATTTGCACAAATGTCTAATCTGACTCAAAGATTATTATACATTAGATTTTGGTGGTCAAAGGTTTGTGTCTCACATTTATTCCTTGCTGTCCATGTAAAGCACAAAACAAAGTGCTATACAAATAAAGTCTGATTAATTGACTGATTGATTGATTGAACTTTAAATTGCCTGATAGTGTTAAAAAAGTTGTTTACAAACATGTAAAAACTTTTGAGGTGAGCCACACGTAGGAACATAAATATCTACATTCCTCCACCTGAATTATCCAGAACTTGTCTTTTCAGACTCTTATTAACATTTTACGCAGTGGGGAGCTGATGTGTGAACATTGCAAGAAATATTTAGTAAAACTCACTTGACATTTTGGTATTTTTTAGTCAAAAATATCCAAATGTCACTTTAAATTAGGGTCGGCCCTTAACAGGGATCAGAGTTAAATAGTTAAGAAAATATATTTTATTATAATCTTGACTAAAACAGCCAGATTTTGTGCAAGTATACTTGAGAATATCTCAATCACATGCATATAGCACCCTTTTTTTACTCCCCCTACATACACTGTGCACTCCTCTATCACATGCACAGATGATACTAGAACCGTGGACTACTGAGGCCACATATTTGAGCCCACTGACAAATTGACGTTGAAATTAATTGTTCAATGAAAATTTAAAAACTGATGAATTTCCACTAACAAATAAACTTGTTTAAATGTTTTAGTTGTATTATTTTGCATGGATTTCTTCCTATGACAAAACTGAATGTGTATATTTATGTTTGGATTTAATACAGTTTGTTTAAATTACCCCCAATGTCCAATTTATTCCCATAATTCCCATAATTCCAATGGAAAATTTCCACTTTGAAATATATCCAGAATTCCTCAGCTTAACTTCCCATGAAAAATTTCTGGTAATTTAGCAGAAATTTCCACCCCTTTGGGACCCTACTTTAAACTCTGTGTCCATGACTGATAATCACCCAAAGACGATGACAGTAAAATGTCCTAACTCTAAATCGGCTGATAGTAACAAACATGGACGGAACATTGGCATATCTTCCTCTGTAAGGCCAAACTTCGTGAACTGCGCTCTTATCTGTGTTTTCATTGACACCAAAGACAGTCAGTGGCCACGTCCTTCAGTCTCATGGATTCATCTTGTACGTTGTTCCTCAAACTCGCTCCGTCTCTGGAAAAAGAGCTTTTAGTGTTTTTACTCCATCATCTTGGTCTGACCTGCAGGGTCACCTTAAAAAAGAGTGTTGTATAAGTTTAGAGGCTTTTAAAAACAGAATTAAGGATCATCTGAACAGTGTGTGCACTTGTTTTATGCCTGAATGCTGATCTGATGTTTGATGTAATCTTTGTTAGTTATAATCAGCTGTTTCTTATTTGTGTGGAACTTTTTAGCTGCTGTCTTGGTCAGGGCTCGGTTGCAAAAGAGATCTTTGTATCTCAATGGGAACATTCTTGGTTAGATAAAGGTTTGATTAAAAAAAAAGTTGTTTGGATGTGAAAAACAAATCCTGAACATTTTGGAAGACAAACAGCTTTGGTGCTCTCTCTTGATATATCCCAGTTTTTCCCTGTTCATTGCTTTGTGATATTCCCATTTGAAGTGGACCTGGTAAAACTCAGTCCTCCATTATTTCCACTTGTTTGCTAATATTAATAATTCCACTGCACACTACCCTGCTTTGAAGGTAGGAAATATCACATTAAGTCTTTCAATGAATTGTTCAGTTCATAAATATGAAGTTTCAAAAGGTCTTAGGACAGTTCCCTCTTTTCACACCAACACCATCCCAACAACAACTTAACAGTGACATCATCCCTCCTTTGCTGTTTCTTATGTTTACTGTCACCCCCTCTGATAAGAGCAGGGAGTATTTTCAGTGTCCATATATAGTCTTCCAGCGTCCATCTGAACTGGCTGCTCTTCCATGCTAAGCGCATATAAATGACAGCTGTCAAAAGCATTAGAAAAGATTAAAAGCCCGGACTAACTCCAATGTATACATTTTCCCGTAATCTTTGCGACATTCTCTTTAAAAGTAACAAACAACACCTCCATCTCCCTTCTCGCCTCTCTTGTTGTCATTTCTTTTTACAGGAAACCGCCTGCGTGACAGTTTTCATGGAAACTCGACCTGGTGTTGGTTTGTAGGTAGTGGCGGATTATACTCTTAAGGGCTTTAATGGGTTCTCTGTAACGGCATTATATTTAGAAAGAGCCCAGCCTTACAAGGTAGCACTGCTGACACTGGATCCTATTGTCACTTTAACTCTGAATACTTTATTTTCACACCATCAAACTCATTTATGTAATTTATTTCATACATTAATGTTATTGTCACTTGAGTGGGAGTCATTTTACCGTCCAGATCCTGCACTGAAAACTGAGGCAAAAGCCATTTAGGTTTGCACTTTAGAACAGCCACAGTCACAGATTAAGCCGGGTGCATTAATGGATTATGGGACAATGTTTTTTTTCCTATTTGACTCGCACTGCTCCACAGTCACTCGGATGACGTAGTGGGATTATTGTACGATGCTGCCACTCTTCTCTCCAAACAGAAGTGACAGGGAATGAAACATAACGGAGCGAGAGATAAAGTTTCAGAACCCTCTTGATCCACATTCGGTATGTGCGTTACATTTGTGGGTTTTCTCAAATAAGCAAAATTGATGAATGAGATCATGAAGGCATCACTTCCTCCTGATAAACGTGTCATATTTAACCCGTCTATCCAAGCTGTTTCTACACAGATGTTTTCTTTCTAGGTCAGAAGTGTGTGAAAAAAGAGACGGGGAAAAAAGCCCCCAAAAAACTATTTGCATGCATTTGGATACTGAATTACTGTAATCCAGAGAGTTGGTTTTAAATGGTTGTAGAAATATGACGATTGACTCATCAAATGGCTTTAAGTAAAATAAATACACATACATTTGTGGGTTTGGCTTTAAACATTGTCTAATGACAAAATAAAGTTCTTAAAATTGAACCTAAATTCTAGAAAATCATGTTGAAACAGGTTTCATAACATTTGTCTCATTTAAAATGTATCATTAACTGCTGCCTGTCTGAAAGTTTCTTTTACTGCCAAAGAGGTCATGAGTTGGATGGTATTTATTAATTATTTTGTGAAAATAACTCCAAAAGTTATGAATGTTATTTGATGAAATTTTCAATATAGATCAGAAATGGACCAAGTACCAGTTGATTTGATTTTGGGGTGATCCAGATGCAGATCCAGGATTTTTTAAAGGACTTGTTAACATTGCAAGATAGTGCAGTTTCTACGTTTTTGGAAACACTCAATAAGTTCCCAACAGATGTTGATGACATTTTCAGAGAATGGTCATGGCTCAAGGAAGAAGTGATTTGATTTTGGTGGTAATCTGACTCTGGATGTGGATCCAGGATTCTTTATAAAAAAAGATTTGTTGACAGTGTGAGCCAGGACAGTTTGTCACATATTTGCTAATACCTCGTGAACAATGTTGGGAATGCCTCAGTGGGGGGTTTTGCTCTGTATGTTCCTGTTTGTCAGAGCACTTTGTAAACCTATGTTTTAAAAGTGCTATTGAAATACTTATGATTACTATTTTTCATCAAATTAATACAGAACATCAAGCTTTGTAACATGTCCTTATTTTAGGAGAATTTCTCGTAAGCTGGATCAAGTACCAATTGATTTGTTTATGGGAGTGATCGGGCTGCGAATCCTGGATTTTTTTTAAGGGATTTCGTAGTTTTCTATGTTTTTGTAATAACTCAATAAGTTCTCAACAGATATTGATGACATTTTCAGAGAATATTGGTTATGGCAAGAGGTAGAGAAGGTATAAGCGATTTGATTTTGGTGGTAATCTGAACCTGGATGTGGATCCAGGATTCTTTAAACAATAAAATCGTTAGCAGTGCAAGATAGGACAGTTTTTCCCCTTTTTTGCTAATAACTCGTAAACAATGTTGGAAATGCTTTGGCAGAGATTTTTGATCTGTATCTTCCTGTTAAAGCACCTTGTAAACCCATGTCTTTAAAGTGCTATACAAATACTTGTCATTACTATTATTATCAAAATAATACAAAACATCAAGCTTTGTAACACCTCTTTATTTTAGTGGAATTTCTAACAGCACAAGACATTTTTAAAGCTAAGAACAACCTTCTGCCAAAAAAACAGTCAAGAAATGTTGAAATGGAAGGGAGTTCTAATTTCAGGAAAAAAAACCCAAAAGCATTTCAAACATCTGAATGTGTGCACAAAAAAAAAAAAGTTTTTTGTGTCTCTATTTCTGGAATAAAACTATGAATCAGTCTAAATGAGGAGCTCAAGCAGTGTCCAAACAGGAGTCAAAAGAAATACAGAGAAAATTTTCACCAGCTGTCTGATGTTTAGCACTTATTTATTTATGTTGTCAACTGTTGTGCACGTACTAGAATTATTTAAGACTTACTTAAACAGAAATAAAGTAAGACTGAATTATTATTATTGAACAGGTATATGTTAATGAAGAAGCTAAACCATCAGTATAAGGGGTGTGAATAAATAAGTTAACACTTCTGCCCACTTTTTTTCAAATAAGTAACATAAAGCATGAACTATTAAGCATTTTTCATGCTATTCTTTGCTTTTAGTATGGGATGCATTTCTTATGTATATTAGTAGTTGTATGATCTTTTTTCATTCTTATTTACACGTTCAAACTTAATCTATTCATTCTTTCATTTAACTCCATATTTATTTGTAAATCTATAGTTTAAGTGATACCAAAATGAATTCGTTAAAATATGCACTGACCACCCATTTAATTAGTGCACCTGTTCTGCTCATTTACGCAATTAGCTAATCAGCCAATCACATGGTAGCAACTCAGTGCAGTTCAAACCGATCACAATGGGTAAGAAAGAAGATTTAAGTGACTTTGAATGTGGCATGGTTGTTGGTTCAAGTTCTGGTCTGAGTAGTTTTGATGCACTGAGATTTTCATGCACAACTATCCCTTTGGAGTACAGAAAATAGCCTGAAAAAAGGAAAAATCGACGTTGAGTTCTGGGGGTGACAATGCCTTGCTCATGTCAAAGACGAGAGGCGGATGGTCAAGGTGGTTCAAGTTATGCAGGAGACCATTTCTGAGCCCATGACATGTTGAAACTTGTAGCAGGTGGGCTACAGCAGCAGAAGACTGCACTGAATGCCAGAACAGGAAATTCAGGCTGCATTTCTGGTTTTCCACGTTGTCATGCCTTTTGCTCTTATACATGATATTTTAGTGGCAAATCATGCTGAAATTCTTTCATGTATTAATTGGACAAAACACCTAATAAGAAAGACCCCCACCTGATGACCCCAGTGATATTCTGGCTCTTGCGATCACAGTAGTTTACAGCAGCAGGCTGCCCACACCAACAATCCTGAGTAGCCTAAAAAAATATTGTCCAATGCTGTTTTTGGTATGTTTTCACCTACAATTCAGGAAAGCACTCAGAGCTCTCTGCCCATGTGCCTCAATATTTAGCAGTCGTTCCCACATGGGCTCTCCCCTTGCAGGAGTAGAGCTGATCAAAAGCACTGTGGCTTTTGTATTCCTAAAAAAAAATGGAAACATTATTTTGGTTGTTTTTTCTTCTTTAATGATATCAATTGGTATTGGATTTTATATTGTTGGAAAGCCTGATTAATCAACTTTACAAGGTACAACTTGTAAGGATTGTGCATCTGTGCAATGAACAATGCAGCTAAACGTGTGGGTAGTGCAAATCCTCTGCAACTGAAAGCTGGTGTTCCAGTATGCAGAGTGGCAGCATGACTTGGTGTCAGCTCTGGTACCATTTCCAAATTTAGGACCAAGCTCCATGAGACTGGTGAAGTCAAAAAGAGACTGCTAAGTGCATGTCCCAAGAAAACTATTCTTTGAGGAACTGAGGGCTTTAATCCATGGAAAGAAGGGATCTTGGCATATTTTTGAGGGCACTACCCACACATTTATGGTCTTGCTTATTCGATGAATGCATGATCCTTACAAGTTGTATCTTGTTGTAAAGGTGACTAATCAGGTGGCTTTCCAAAGATATAAAATACAATAGCAATTTGTGTTATAAAAGGGAGAAATAATTGACTAAAGTAATGTTTTCAACTTCTTTTGAGGAGTATATACATATATATATAGAGATGAACCTCATACCTCCTCAAAAATACTGAACTATCCCTTTAAGTTCCTGTAAATCAGACTGAAACATGACAGTTTTACATTTATGCTCATCAAAATGACTCAATTACTGTTAACTGCTATAAAGCCTGCTATATATGTTTCTATTGTATCACAGGTTTATCTTTATCTACTGTTTTTATTCACGGTTGACCCTTAAATGATCCTAACTCTAGAGCGTTGTATCAGTTTCCACTTAAAGCAGCAGGATTTGCACAATCACACACTAGCTCAGTGGCACAAACCATCCCAGGTCATTGGGTTAAGACGGGATGTTGTCTTCCTCGACCATCAAATCCTGGAAAACAGTGGGAAAGTGGGCCTCTGTTCGATAAAAGCAGAGACACTGCGATGCTCTTTGAAACAGCGGAGCTCCTGGGAGGCACACGGTTTGAACTTTGCATGCTGCCATTGGTCCGCGCCCTCAGGGGCCGGGGTGGCCAGCGAGAGGCTACACTAAAACAATTCAGCTCAATCTCCTTGCATAACGTGGGGATGGTGGGTGACCTTTATGTGAGCAGGTTTTAGTTTTTTTTTTTCTCCCTCTCTGGTCTGAACATAGTGTACCAACCTGAGAGGATGCTGACTGTACGACATGAGGTCATCTTTTCTATCTGTAACACTCATGTTCCCTCACAAAGACAGTGACAAATGTAATTATGCAGCCAGGGAAGTCTTTCACCTTCAGCAGTGAAACTTTGGCACCTAACTGGGTTTAGGCTTCCATTTTCTGTCGGTGTGAACTTCCTGATATCAGGTACACTCTGTGAAAAAGCACCTCCAGTACATTACAACACTGGAGTATAGTACAGACTGTGACCCAGCTGTGAGGCAGAAGTGACAGAATCAAAGGGGCTGGAAAGGAGGGAAACTTAGGATGATTCAAACGGCCCGTGACTGACAAAGGGCCCCTATAAAAAAATCACATTATCAGTATTTTTGTAAATCGACATATTATCTTTTTACCATCAACCTCTTTCCTCTTCACCTTTACCAGCTTTACCTTCTCTTTTTCTCTTTATTCGAGGATATTACTTTTATTTATGCTTTTTGCCAAACCAAATAGCATGTTAAAGCATTTGGATTTCTAGAAAAAAGCATCTTATTTAGCCAGGCAAATGTGTGATTAGCACTAGTTTTGTATCTTGAACAGGGTTTAAAGAGTAGAGATTCATTAGTATAGATAAAATGATAAATAAAAACATTTTAAAGGCCTGCAATGTTTCTTTTAAGTGCACTGTTAAAATGAAAAGAGATACGAAAACTAAACATTTCAAGGTAACTGACTGCGCTGGATTTTTGAGTTTTGGGACCAACTCATGATTTTAATTTGTGAGAAAAACTACTTACTATTAAGATGACAAATTATTTTATGTTAAGGTAACTTGTAAATCAAACCCCACAAAAATAACCCTTGTTTGGATTTCCAGTGGCTGGAATTTGGCTGGCAACTGGATGGAACTTGGCTGGCATTTTGCTGGGAGGGGAAAATTGAAGCGGCTGCCTCTGTTCCTGATGGTTCAATTGGTCTTTCACCCCTATACCCAGGACCGCCACTGGCTTCCACTGCAGTTTCCTCTGGTTTTGCCCTGCCCTGGCATTGTTCGCCATCTTTTGGGTCCTATTGCACGTGCTAAGTAAACCATTTGAAAATATTTATTGTAATACTCAATCAATTTGCTTTCAGATTTTTGGTTTGAGAAAGTGTGCAGAGCTGGATTGGGATAAGGCCCAAACTGGTATCTTTGCATGGAGCCCCAAAATTTCTAGGCAGTTATTAAGAGACTCTGCAAAGGGTATTCTAATTTCCAATTTTCTGTGAAAATGTACCCAAAAACAAACCATCAACTTCACACATGCAATGACCTGTTCACATTAATGCTACATGCATAAGGCATGTGCAATGTAAACAAACATGTGGTGTATGCTGCTCTCCGTGTCCACTTGTTGTTCACAGTGGTAGCAAACGAGCAGAGGATTTTGCTTTAAAAGCCAAAACAAGCTCAGTAGCTTTTGTAGCATAAACGCAACACTATTCTGTCATTGTTTCTGTTGTCAGAGTTATCACATGTAGTTAAAGAGAGAGGTAGGGCTATGAGATCATAATTTCGGAAAATATGCATATTTGTAGTAAACACAGAAATGCAAGTGCAATGTTTTGAGATTTATTCACTCTAGGACCTGGTTTCAAAAATGTGCATTTTTGGGCTCCCAAAACGCTGGTGCTATGGGGAAGAAACACCCGTACAATAAAGAACTTCCACTAAAGCTTTTATTGTTAGCAAAATCTTTTAGCATTTTGCTTTCTAACTTTTTACTTCAAGCATAAAAAGCCTACATAGTTCAGAATCACAGAAGAAACTGAAAATGAATTTTGGTTAGGTCACATGGTGATATGTCACTGGGCAAGACACTTAACCCTAATTTGCTCCGACTGCTGCGTGAGTGTAAATGGGCATGAAAGGGCGTGAATGTGTTAGTTGATACTGATGGACTAGTAACATAGAAACTCTGAACCATCAGTGAGTGAATGTGAGAGCGAATGGCTGTGAATGTGTAGATGTGACCTGTGGCTTTGTGCCAGTTCCAGTTCCTGAACCTAATTTTGAACCGCCCGGCATGTTCAGAAAGGAAAAAAATTGCTTTGGTACCTGAAAAGTTGGTTCACAGATAGACACCAAAAAAGTTGTTACCAGCTCCTGAACCATGACATCATCGGTGGGCGTGTCATATTCTGTGTTGATAAAATAGGCAGGAAGTTGACGAAGTAGAGGAAAACGGAGAAGAAGAGCATGCAGTGGTTAAGTGAGGAGATTAAATTTTTGATGAAAAATTGGGCAATGTAATCGTCTTTTTCGTTGCGTGCTTGATTGCTGGATGAAAACAAAAACCTTAAGTGAAGCAACAAACGTTTTTAGCATATCGATGTGATCCGCCAATATCCCGGTGTGTTGTTTATTTCCGCCTGAGTAACATGGAATAACGCCCTCCCACTTTCACTCCACTTAAACTGGTATGAGTACCTGCTGGTTTGTTTGAAAGCCCAAAGGTTCTGAGAATCCAGAACAGAGCCGGTTCCAGAACCAGAACCATGGCGGTGTGAAAGAAGAAAAAGACTAGAAAATTGATATATAAGCTACACATATTAGTTGATCATCAAAGCACCTTCCCAAGTAACTGGACAGTTTCAACAGCATCATTATGGAGAATGCACTCCTGCATCAGTTTGACTTTTTCTCACCATTTTCATGTTCCTCAAAGCTCCATGCCAGCATTCCTTTGTTCATTCTTAAAATTGCAAAAAGAAGAAACACTCTTTTCATTTCCTTCTTACTCCTGACCCAACGTGCTCCTGCAGTTTCCTCTGTGTATTGACAAAACCTGATGTTTTATAGAGACAATCCTAACTGTCCCGTCAATGTCGTGTATCCCATTAATTCCCTTTCAAAATAAAGTAAACGGTGGATCAATGAGGTAATGGGAGAACAAAGATGAAGTCAAAGCACTTTTGTCCTCTTTTATGCTTCACTTAGTTTGATGGATCATATGTCCGTTCTTTTTAAGTTGAAAAGTCATAGTTTAATGTTTTTTAATCACAAAATGGCAATAAGTGCACTTAAACTCACTACCTTTGCGTGTTTGGGGGGTGTGTTTCTTTATCTGGCGGACTCAGATGACTGGAAGTTCATCACCATGAATCACCGTGTATTCGTAAAAAGGGTTGATAAAGAAAAATGTTGGAGATTTGTTCACTCCAGGTTGACTCACACATCCTGATATTTACTGAGCTGTCACTTTAAATGGATGAGAGTTTCAAACCATGCCACAATTTTTAAGCTTTTGTGACCAATGATGAATCTTTTGTAATGTTTCAGCTGCTTTAAAAAAACATCCTTTGGTTAATGATGGGAGCATGTAGACAGGGGAGATGCTGATTTTACCTCTAACGGCTCTCCTTAGAAACAGTCAGCTGGAATGTCAGTGTTTCCGCTCCGTCCTCCCTCCGCTTGTTTGTCGTAAATGTGTGTTTAGACGGCCAAAACTTGCCACCTACCATAAAGGAAGGAGAGAACAAACATTCAATATTTGCTTTGCCTTTTCATATGCTGTTGTGACTTTGGGCTGCATATTTCCTTTTGTGTTTCAGGCAGGGGGGGAAATGACATATTGAAGGGTTTTTAACCTTGAAAAGTCGCCGGCAGCAGAGTTTCACATGGACCTCAAATTGAAATCTTGTCCAAGGAGAGAGTGGGCAAGTTTGTGTGTTCAGACTTTAACATTTTGGGTGGTTCACACACATTCTTCTCAGATTTGATTGTGCGGCAACACTTGAGGAGTTTTGTTTGCTTTTTTGTGATAAAGATCCATTCATTTGAGGGTCTGATGCAAACTTTAGGTCCTTTAAGTCTGTATCAATCTGTGATGTTGACACAAATTTTAAAAATTAATACGCTAGCCTTTACCCTCTGTAAATACAAACCACATTTCCAAATAAGTCGGGATATTGTGCAAGCAAAGCAGAATACAATGATTTGCAATCCTTTTCAACCTATATTCAATTGAATACACAACAAAGGCAAGATATTGCAAACTGTTCAACTTGATTGTTTTTTGCAAATATTTGTCGCCCATTTCGTATTTGGTGCCAGCAAAATGTTCCAAAAAAGCTGGGACAGGGTCATGTCTACCACTGTGTCACATCACCTTTCCTTTTAACTCAGTAAGCATTTTGGGAACTGAGGACACTATTTGTTGAAGATTTAAAGGCAGATTTTTTTCTCCCATTCTTGCTTGATGCTCAACCTCAGTCACTCAACAGTCTGGGGTCTCCATTGTCAAATTTGTGCTTCATAATGTGCCAAACCATGCATATGTTGCTCCAAAACCTGTATGTATCTTATACCATCACAGATGCTGGCTTATCTGAATGGTCCTTTTCCTCTTTAGCCCACAGGACATTACGTCCATGATTTCCAAAAACAATTTGAAAAATGGGCTCGTCAGACCACAGCGCACTTTTCCACTTTGCGTCAGTCCATTTCAGATGAGCTCGAGCCCACAGTGTTTTTGGGTGTTGTTGATATATGACTTTTGCTTTGCATGATAACTTGCACTTACTTGTAGATGTAGCAACAAACTGTAGTTACTCATGATTTTTTTTTTAAGTGTTTCCGAAACTGAATGTGGTAATATCCTTTACAGAGTGAGTCATTTTTTAATGTGGTGCTACTTTAAGGATTAAAGGTCACAGACATTCAGTGTTGATTTTCTGCCTTGCTGCTTATGTGCAGAGATTTCTCCAGATTCTCTGAATATTTTGATGAAATTATGAACTGCAGATGATGAAATCCCTAAATTTTCTTGCAATTGCACTTTGACAAACATTCTTAAGCTGTTGGACTGTTTGCTCTTGCAGTTGTTCACAAAGTGGTGAAGCTCGCCTTATCCCTGCTTGTGAATGACTGAAACTTTCAGGGATGCTCCTTTTGTAACTAACCATGAGGCTTACCTGTTTCTAATTAACTTGTTCACCTGTGGATTGATCCAAACGGGTGTTTTTTGAGCATTCCTCAACTTTCCAAGTCTATTGTTTGCCCTGTCCCAACTTCTTTGGAATGTGTTACAGGTATAAAATTCAACATGAATGAATATAAAAAAAAAAACAAAAGTTATCAGTTTGAACATAAACTGTAGGGTCTATGTCAAAAAGAATTTGCAATTCATTGTATTCTGCCTTAGTTTAGTCCTAACTTCATTAGAATTTTTTTTTTTAAATTAATTTAGAAGCTTCATTAAAAAAAAAAAAAAAGTTTTGCATGTTTTTTTTTCCCGGGCTGTTTCTGAAGTCAGGCCAAGGTCTGACTGATGAAGGAGATGCTGTAGAACTTCATTAGTTGGAGATAACAACACCGTCATCCTTGTTATTTCCTGGCCCAAAACAATCTCATCATTATTCATCTCAATATGCAGTGTAAAAAATCATGGAAAGGACCTTTTTTTCCTTAAAGAGAGCCATTGTGGGACACCTACCCCATGGCAGAAGTTGTTTCAAGCATCAAAAGTGATAATAAGCCTTCTCTCTGAATATCTTATTTGCTTTTGTGGGTCATTTTAAAGCATTAGTGTTATTTTCAAACAGTTTCACAGCAGCCCAGAAAGTCCTTATGGGAGCTTTAAACTAAGTCTAATAAGGACGAGCACTGCTTAATTTTTGTCATTGTCCTTCTAATGTTCTGCTGACTCTGTTATGATGGGGATATGAGGGGAAACATGACTTTCACAATCGTGTTAGGGACAAACATAAATGATTCTTTGTTGTCAAGAGGTGATTTTCTTGTTTATTTTCCTGTGGTTAAGTATCCAGAGTATTTAAAGGTCCTGTTAGAAACTTTTGTTTAGTTTGATTAGGTGCATCCAAAGGGCACAGCATTGCTTCTTTTATAAAATCCAGTGTTTATATGCAGTAAGAAAAATGAAACGTTTGAGGAATCGTTAACTCAGACACATTTTGAATGAGGCTGTTTCTGTTAATCACTTGAGGAAACTGTCATTCTAGGCATTAACTTAACCATGTTTAATTGATCACTTGTACCTCTGACAGTCCACTTTGCTTTCTTAAGTCATATGGAGGCATCAGTGATTCTGTCAGACAGTTTGATGGCCAACTGAAAAATCCTAAATGGAGCTTTTACCAAAGTCAAATGAGGACAGGAACTGCTTTGTCTGTTATTGTTCTTCATACAATGTTGATGCACAGATTACTCTGAAAGCATCTACTCATGGTCCCAATTTGAGCCATAATAGCCATGCCTCTGTGACGTCTTAGAGCAGGGATGGAAAACTGGTGGCCTAGGGGCAACGTGCGGGCCCTCCAACCTACTCAATTGATTCTGCCGATGTACTGTTTCACTCTATGGACTCAGAAAGGCACAACAGTGGCAGAGAAAATAATACTGAACCAAATTTGAGTGATTTAGACTGAAGTGATGATGACGTTCCCTTTACAGTGGATGCATGTTGTTACCTTTATGAACTGTGTATACAGAAGAAGAAATTCCTCAGAACGAGATTCAGCGGGCAGAATCAATGCACACAGGCAGAAGAACACATTTGCTCAAATAGTGCCAATCTCAGAGACAAATAAAGCGTTCTGAAATTTTCTGCCCAATTGTTCATTCAACTCAACATTGTTTGTGTCGTGTTTTATGTAAAACCCACACAATTACATAAAAAACTGTACCCGCCAACAGCAGTGTACCTTACCGCTAGTCTCAGCTTATTCTCCTAATAGGGGCCGTGCTGCTAGAAGCCTTTTAAGCCACTTTACTGACTATTAAGCATATCCCACAACCCAACATCAAAAACACTGAAATATCCCTTTAACTTGTTGAAAAGGAGCCTTATATAGGACCTTCAGAGCTAACATGGCACACCAAAAGGACTGTTCAATATATGTCACAAGTTCATTCAGGAGAGAACCCATCTATAGTGTTTATTACAGGGAAATCAGATAATTTAGTAGGTGGGAGCTACAGAGCTACTGTGCTTCAGGATGTGAGCCACTTCATAAAATGAACTGGTCAAAAAATGTCAGAAGTGGAGCCAAAATATCTTTACCATAGAAAAGTTTGCAGTGTTTTTATTTGTTTTTCATTTAATAAAGAAATGCAGTCCAGATCTGATAAAACTGCTATGTAAGCTGTTAGCATCTATGCTAATCTCTGTGGGAGTGGTCACTTCCTGCTGTCATCGTAGCCTCCAGCTCTTTCTGCTGTAAAGGACTCTGATTGGCTTGTCTTGCTTTGGTTGTAGATTGGAGCTTTGTAAGACAGATCTGTCTGATTACCGACATTGAATCAGGCGGATCCAGCTGCATTGCAAAGTTACTTAAGAGCCCCCTCAAAGGAATTTCAATCAATGTGATTTTGGTGCCTCCTGTGGACAAAGCTGAAGCTCACATCTCTTTGCTGATCATGTACTTAAGTATTTGTTTTGTTTTTAGAATAATCCTATCAGATTTTATTTTACATTTATTGTGAATCTTTGAAGTGGTAAAAAAAAATGCTGCTTTGGCAGCAGGCCATGATGAGCTCATCTGACCCCACGACACCATTAACAGACATAAAAATGGATAAAACAAATCATGTACGTATATATATCTTTATTAGGAATGCATCATAATACTGGCACAATATCAGTATCTGCAGATATAAATATTTCTGCCAGTATTTTCATATATTGGCCATACATATTGGCCCTACATATCCCATGTAATGGCTGAAATATTGGCAAAAGCACAAATTTAAGTATAATTGTATGTATGTTTATGTCTTTTAGGAGAAGATATATTTTTGAGATGAACTTTTTGTTACATTTTTAACTCACAGTAAGAACAAACACTAACTTTGTCCACTTCCCCATTTGTGTGAAAATAAATGTACATATAAAAATATTAAAAGTGTGTGTGTGCAGTATCCAGTTCATAAGTTGATGGTTGAAATTGTTTGATAAAAAGTTAATTTGAAAAAGTCATGATCAGAGAAACTCAGGTTTGTACCATGGATGCTCGGACCTTATTAAGTACAGCCAATGATCTTTGTTTAAGGGAGACGTCTCTAAAATGATTAAACCATTCTTTTATCGTTGGAGGGTTGGCTGAAAACCAGGGGTGAATAATGGTCTTTTTTGCAGCTGTTGATCCTGTAAATACTTTTTTCGAGCTGTTGAACTAGTATTGTCTGTGAGTATAAAGTCATCATTGAATAATAGTAAAGAAGAACCTCTAGGAACTGGAAACTTAGAACTGTTTATAGACATTCAGTGACTTTGGACCAAAGACAATCAACTGTGCATTCCCAAAAAAAGTATTGAGGTATGTAACAACAACATTTAAGTTACATTTAGTACAGTTTGGGTGATCTATGAGCTTCATTTTGAAGCACCTATGGGTTGCCACCTTTCTTGCAGTCCAATAAAGAATCCACAAGATCCTCGAGGCCATGACCCCTGCTGGCCAGAGAGTGGAGCACCAGAGGTCATGCAAACATAAATCATCACTTAAAATCAATTTAATTAAAAGACTCTTATAATAGCTTAAAATTTAATTAATGAAAACTGTTGACATGAACATTTATTTGCTGTGCATTTTGTCAGAGTGGCCTGAAATACTGAAAAAATTGACCTCCATATTGGCTCAAAACGGGATGAAATATTTATTTGTCAAATAAGGGATGATTCTGTTTTTCAAGTGACGGTAGCAACCCTACAATAGGGTGTGGCATAGTTTTTTTTTTCCATAATATATCATAATGTTTGACCCCTTTAATGTAGCAGCAGTTGTTTCAGGCATTAAAAAAATAAGTTTATGTTATAATTAATCTACAATCTTATGTTTTTACAAGTTTGTTAAGCTTGTGTATAACCATTAATTTAAATTTGAAACAGTTTTCAAGCATGCGTAAATCTCCTTACTGGAGCTTTAAACAATGTGAAGAAGTACTGACTTTAGTATGAATATGCAACATTTATTAATGTAGCAACATGTAAACGAGTTTAGAGATTAAACTGACGATCAATCCTAAATTTCTGCACCCTTTAATTATTTTAATTTAATTTATTTTGTATTATTTCATTGTATTTTCTTTGATAACTTGCAGATAAAGGCAGTCCACGCCTTTATCTATAGTTTATTACTGAAAATCACTGAAAGCAGAAATTTCCAGAAGCTCTCTGAACACGGAAACCATCTCATAGTAAGTTGCTCCTGCTCTGCCTCTCTTCTCCTCTCCTCTCCTCTCCTCTCCTCTCTGTCATTGTGGACTGGGCTGGAAGTGCTGGATTGTTTAAATTGTAACCGCTAGAGGGATACATCCACTCCTCTCAAAAAGTCCGTAAACACCATCCTATCACTATGTGCCACACAGAGAAGCACCGTCAGTGAGAGTTGCCTACCTGTGTGACTTCCCACTTTAAGAAAAAAAAAGAAAAGAAAAGAAAACACACAGCCCCGGAACATTTGAAACATGAGTTGTTCTTAAAAGACTTAGAGAGAGAAAAAAACTGCCTGTAAAGCAAAGCTGGACGCCGAGCCACGACTGACTCCTCCAAGTGTATATCTGCTCCAGGCAATCAATGAGGACCGCGATGGTTACTACTTCTGCAGCTCCCTCTCCCTCTCATTCGCCTTAGCACCCATTATTCCAACTTTTTTTTTCTTTCTGCAGGCACACAGGCGAGCTTAGGGAACTTTGGATTCCTTTTTTCTTTTTTCTTTTTTGCTCCCAATTTCCTGAAATAAATATGAGAGGTCGCTTTGTTGTCACTTTTCTTTGGGATTTAATATGTGCCATTTCTTGCGCCGTTTTACGCGTAGGATAAGGAAACAACAAAAAGGTGTGAGAAGAAGCCTTTCTGAGGACAACTGTGGATTTCTGCGAGTAACTCCTACAAAAGGGGATGAGGGGGGCATCGGCAGGACCCCCCTCTTTGATTGATCACTTATTAGTCATCCCTTTGGCTTAATGGGAACCCATTGAAAAGGCAACGTGGAACACATACATGAATCAAATATTCCTGTGTCCCCTGAATGTCTCCAGAGTTAAGAGAGGGGGTCGTGGCTTAGCATTATAAAGAAGAGGGAAAAACAGCATAGCTTTATGGGTTTATTTAGACACTTTCTACGCTTTGACATTCTCTGAAGACTGAAGGAGAAGGATTCCAAAGAGACACTGTGGATATTTTTTCTACTTTTCATTTTTTCTTTTATTTTTTCCCGAAAAATGAAACTTTGGACATCTCCCTGGGTGTCTTGCCTGGTGATTCTCCTCTTGTGTTTTGGATCAGAGTGCGGGACAGTCCGGCGAAAGGGGAGATCCAAGAGGGAGTTAGTGCGCATTAGGGAGGCGAAAGCCACCATCCCAGGGGCTTGTGCCACGCGTCTGCCCCGGGGCAAGCGCTCCCTGCCCGGCTTGGAGCGACGCGTGCTCCGGCAGCGGCGGCGCTCCTCTCTGGCGGAGGAAAACTCTCCGGACCAGCAGCGGGGGAAAGCGGTCTATTTCACCGGGAGAGGGGACCAGCTCCGGCTCAAACCCGGCGTGGAGATACCCCGAGGAAATTTCACCCTGGAGATGTGGATCAAGCCGGAGGGAGGTCAACGATCACCCACAGTGATTGCAGGTAGGATAGCCAAAACATCCTCTATCAATGTGTCAACATTTTACCTCCAAAATATCTCCAAAATGAGAAGTAAACATGCACATGTGCGCTTTTTCATCCTGAGTCAAATCAAGCCGAGCAACATGCAGTTTCAGCGAGTTGAAAATGAGTTCATCTATCAGACTAGACAATGATGTAATGCTATAAAAAGTGCAGCGGATATTTTAGGTAGTGCAAGCATTGGGTCACCGAGGATTTGATCACATTTAAGTTGGCCACCTTGCAGAAACAAAATACGCATTTTTACGCATTCTCTCCTTTTTTATCTCCTTCCTTAAAATATGGATTTATGCAAAGATTCATTCTCATTTAGGTGGAACACATTGCCGGGAGAGAAAAGCTTGCAACGTGCATTTTTACGCACCACTTTACCGCATATTTCCCTCACTTCTAATGTGATTTGTGCAAACATTTGACCACATTAAAGTTGGCCACTTTGCATAGGGGGAGGACATTGCAGTGTGCAGTTTTACGCACAACTTTCCGTGCATTTCTAGTCTGAAAAATGGTTAATTATTAGAAGATCTGATCCCATTTAAGTTGGACATCATACAAGGAGAGAGATCGTTGCAATACGCATTTTTACGCATCACTGTTCCCCACATGTCCCTCTGTGAAGACCTGCTTTAAAGGGATATTTGATTGCATATAAGTTGGCTACATTGCAGGGAGAGTAAACGTTTGAACACGCAGTTTTACGCACCACTTTCCCCACACTTCCTCCTTTAAAGATGTCAGTAATGCGAGAATTTGTTCACATATAAGTTGGCCACCGCACAAGGAGAGACAACACAGCAGTTCGCATTTTTACGCATCACTTTTCTCACATTTCCTTCTGTATGCATGTGATTTATGTGCGCCATGGTCGTAAAACTCGGGAGTGAGGAATCCAGGCAGCAGATATAGGCTACCTACCAGCCAACGCTACCTACCTACCGCATCACTTGACCGGCAGCTGATGTCACTGTGCGTAAAATGTAATTTCTCCGAGCCCCGTCTTTGGCTATTTTAAAACTATGATGTAATGGCCAAAACTTTGTGAGCGAGCACGTCACGTCAGGAGAGGGCTGGGTAGAGATTTTGCCGTGCGTGCGTGTGTGGAGACGCTCGACGCACACAGCGCGAGCCGCAAAGCTTGGGTGCCCCCCCTCCCTTCCTACCGTGGAAGGGAAAAAAGAGAACGACACCTTTTGGATTGGCTACGGGAGTTACGGGACAGTGAGAGACTCAGGGTTTCCCTCTCCAGGCTTGAAAATCTCCTTCTTCATTTGTGCTCGTGCTGAAAAAGCTGCGTATTTCCTGGCACTGAAAAATTATGCTGTTATTCAGTGATTTTTATCAAGTGCATGATATCATTTAGATGATTTAAATGTAGGATGGGAAACCTGCAGCCCGTGGACCATATTTGGTCCTCCTTTTCCCTTAATGCGGTCCATGGATCAATTTCAATCAATGAATTGTAAACGTGAGGAAAAACACGACAACATGAGCGATTTTTTTTTTTTTTTTTTTACAAGTTAAAGAAAACACATCAAGCTCAAAAAATCTTTAAGGCTAGGTGCTAGATGCTAAAACAGTTGTAAAACATCCTAGCCCTTCGTCAGACATGTATGACTTCAACCTGTGATGCAACACCTTGCACAAATAATTTCTTTCTTGTTGATGTTTTGTTCTTTGCATGAAAGCTGATTTAATTTGTTGGTCATCTCTGAAAAGCTCCTAAAAGCAGCACATGAGCTGCAATTCTTAACTGGTCCAGCCTCAGGACCCACCGCCTCCTCCTCCTAACTTAGAAATGACGACCCAAATTCAGTTTTCAACCACCCATCATGTTTTATAAAAATATTGTAATTCTGACCTTAGATGGACCAAAGTACACAATCAAATAACAAGACAGAACAGTACACACGTGTAAATAAACCACATCACAGAAGCCAAAGGAGAAATGCATGCATCTTTTTTTTCATGTTATGTGATCATGTGTCAGTTTTAGGTGTTTCCAAGACATGATTATCATAGGACATCAGCTTTGTTACATCAAGATGAAGGAATGAGTTAGATTAAAACTTAAAAAACAACAAAATGTACTTTTCAGCACAACAAAATTGAGCAAAATAAAAGTTTGTTTGTTCAGGGCTTCTGTGCGTCATTGACCATTGTTCTTCTGAGTTTAAAATGATGATTTTTAAAGACATTTTCAACCAAAGTTTAACAAATTCTGTATGTAACAGTTGGAAGAATTGTTTGATCTCGGGGACTGTGGGTTTTCTCAGCTAAATTGTGCAACTAAGCTGGAAGCATTTGTGCAGTTAGATATTATTCCTTTTCTTTTGGTTAATATTGTGTCCATTTTAAGCCTTATATAGATAAATGTGTGCAAGAACCAAGGGAGTTTCACCCACTTGCCGCAAGAGTTTCCCATCTACATTGCACAAATGCATCGGCAAGTTTTCAAAAGAGATGTAAAATGGCAGAAAAGATGAGTTTCTTATATGAA
Organism: Cetoscarus ocellatus; assembly: GCA_037902135.1. Lineage (NCBI taxonomy): Eukaryota > Metazoa > Chordata > Actinopteri > Labriformes > Labridae > Cetoscarus > Cetoscarus ocellatus. The sequence continues at coordinate 566,938 of JBAMNC010001097.1, forward strand.
TTTTGCAACTATATTTGAAAAAAATAGGTGAATATCCCTTACTCCTCACCATTTCCATAACCTGACATGCCAGATGGACAGTTTCATGTTGGAAATATTTCACTAATCCATCTGGGAAGGAGCCGTTTGAAAATGTTTTCAGGGACAGAATCTTCAAAAACAACAGCAGCTTGTGATTGGACGATCTTTCGGCTCGTCACACTCATCACAGACCAATCCGCATCAAGCAAGATTTTGCTAATGATTTTGCTAATTTTGCTAATGGCTAACAACAGTTAACAGCCGTTAGCTGCTACGGCTGACGGCTACTTCCTTTCCTTTCCCGAGGATCGAACTCACAATTCCCGGGGCAAGAGGCAGACAGTGCCACTGAGCCACAATGAGCACGGCTAACAACAGTTACCGGCCGCTAGCCCTAGCGGCTAACTGTTAGCCGCTAGGGCTAACAGACATTGAGACGACTGAGACGGCATCAGAAGCTGCCGTTGTTTTCAAACATGCAGTCACTTCCTGTTGTCGTCACGTCCGCTGCTCCCGCTGCTCCCACTGCTCCCGCTGCTCCCGCCTCTCTTCCCTGATTGGGCCGTTAAGATTCCAGCCGGAGTGAAGTCGTTTGACAGTGGAGGCTGGCAAGACAGATAAGCATGATTTCAGAATCAGGCAGGTCCGTCTGCTCTGCAAGGCTACCATTTCCAACCAATTTCACAAAAGTTGCCAACATTTTTGTGCAGTTGGTCAGGATTTTGTTTTTTTTTTCACTTTAACATATGACTGTTTAAATATTGATGGGATTTAATCAACTCTGGCCAGATCTGGATCTGGTGAAGGGTAAGAGTTTCACTATTGAAATTGCACAAACGAGTTGGCAATAATGTTGCCCATGTTGCCATCTTTCTTAAAACATTACCACAGTATAGATTTTTTCCTTATTTGAGCAAATACTTTGGGAACATTCAAAAAGGATGTGGACCTGCCAGGAGCAATGCTTTTCTTGGCTAAATTGCACAAATAAGTTGGCAATATTTGAAAAGACAGTATGCGATTTCCTTCCGTTTCACCAGCTTCATAACGTGGCACATTAGATGGACTGTTCAATATATTTCACTAGTCCATCTGGGATGGAGCCCATAGAAAGTGTTTTGGGAGGGCAGAACCTTCAGAAGCATATCCGGCAGGTGATTGGACGATCGTTCTGTCAATCACATCTATTACAGGCCAGTCAGATAATTCAATAGGCAGGTGCTACTGTGGTGCAGAACATGCACCATTTGGTAAAACGACCTCTGGTCAAAACATGTCAGAAGTGGAAAGAAAATATCCTTACAATAGAGAGGCTTGCAATGTTGTTTGTTTTCTTTTTTATAACAAAATTCAGTCACAATCTGATAACTGCTACTGATGCTATTAGCATCTATGCTAATTCGTGCATGTGCAGTCAGTTCCTGTCGTCTTCATCTCTTCCTGCCCTTAAGGACTGTGATTGGGCCGTCCCACTTTGGGCTGCTCATAATCGCCATAGATTGGGGCAAATGCATTCGTGTGGTCTAGGCAGTGTACTTATTTTTTCACTTCTGGACAGTTGTAGCAACTTTTCCAGATTTTCTAAATTCAATTATCAGTCCGTCAGTGCTCCCTTTCTTAAAATTGAAATGTATGACTACAGTTTTTTCGATCTACATTGCACAAATATGATTGCAATGTTCAGAAAATGGGTCTCCTGACTGAAATGAAGTAATAAGTTGGCAACATTTTTAATAGTGGTAGAAAACCCAATCATTCATGCCAGTTCGTAGGTTTTAATGTGACTGAGACAGTGATCCATTCCTTTGACTGAAGACACGACTCCAGTTCTTCACATTGGCCAAAATCTACAGGCAACATTTGAATTAATGTGTGGAAGAGCAGAGGGAACAGGACCCTGTTTAGATCAAACAACTAACTGGCTACTTTATAAAAAGTTGTGAATCTCCGTTGCTCCTCACTGCTTGCCTTCAGTTACTCAAATGAATTTGCTAAAATGGGACTGCAGTCTCTTCCTTGTGGATGTAAATATATCTGCAGTCCTTTCATTGCGCCCCCCATAAGTTGGCAGTTTTTAGAACAGCTGGTTGAACTTATTCGCTCCTCACTAGTGCCACACATTCTAGTGTTGTCAATGTCTTTGTTCATTTTAGACAGCGCCACCTTCTTTTGGCTAGAATTATGAATGCGATTACACAGACCTTTAGGCTATGTCCACAAGTAGGCTGAAATTTTTAAAAACAGGTTTTTCTGTGCTTTTTGTCCACATGTAATCAGTGTTTTAGGTCACTGCAACACGTATTTTGGAAAACTTTTGTACCAAAAGGTGTGACCCTCCTGCTTCTTGTAAATTCTTCTCATTTTTAAAAAATATTGCCAACATGTTCGTGCAATTCTCTCGGTGCGCTCTGTCTTTTGGTAAAATTACGTTTTGAATCTTTTCTAACTAAATTGAACTGGTATGATGCGAACAGTTGGAAAAGAGGAACTTGAGGGTAATACCTGCCTTTTTCCAAATGTTTCCAATGTATTTATACAATTAAGACCTCCTTTGGTCGAAAATAAAACTAAAAGTAATTTACTGTGTTCTTTTTTTAAACCACTTATCACCACTTAAAGGAAGATTATATTGTTCTTTTAAACATAAGAAATTATTTAACCAAAATTGCACATACTTGTATCACGCTTGAAGAAGTCGGATGAAATGGCAAGCAGCAAGTGTATGTTGTCTAAACTTAATAAATACGTTGGAAATATTTGGAATATGGCTGATTTTCCTGCACTACCAGTTACCTCTTTTCTAAGTATTGACAACATAGTTGCACTAAACAGCTTCAAGAAAAGACGCGAGCTGCATTTGAAGCAAAACACTGAGTGTTGTCTTAACTGACCAAATTCCTCGGCAATGTGATGATGATGATGATGACAGAAGAACATTGCTTTAACAGAGATGCTAACAGCTTTAGTTGCAGTTTTATCAGATCTGGATATTTCATTACTAAATAAAAAACAAAACAACAAAACTGAAAGCACTTGTTGGTAGAAACAATATTTTTGCTCAACTTCCGACATGTTTTGGTGAGACACCCACCTACCCTGCATCACTGGATTAAATGACGACAGACCCGTCGCCCTGACATCTGTGGTCATGAAATCATTTGAGAGACTGGTGTTGAGCCACCTGAAGGACATCACAGGACCCCTGCTGGACCCCCTGCAGTTTGTCAACAGGGCAAACAGGTCAGCGGATGATGCAGTAAACATGGGACTGCACTACATCCTGCACCACCTCGACTCTCCAGGGACCTATGCCAGGATCCTGTTTGTGGACTTCAGCTCGGCCTTCAACACCATCATCCTGGAAATCCTCCACCAGAAGCTGTCCCAGCTCGCTGTGCCAGTCTCCACCTGTCAGTGGATTACCAACTTCCTGACTGACAGGAGACAGCAGGTAAGGCTGGGTAACACCACATCCAGCATCCGGACCATCAGCACTGGCGCCCCCAAGGGGTTTGTCCTCTCCCCACTGCTCTTCTTCCTCTACACGAATGACTGCACCTCAGGGGACCCATCTGTGAAACTCCTGAAGTTTGCAGATGACACAACTGTCATCGGACTGATCCGGGACGGGGACGAGTCTGCATACAGACAGGAAGTAGAACAGCTGGTCCTCTGGTGTGGTCAGAACCACCTGGAGCTGAACCCGCTCAAGACTGTGGAGATAACAGTGGACTTCAGGAGGACCCCCCCACTCTCCCCCCACTTATCAAGGACAGCACTGTGTCTACTGTGGACACATTCAGGTTTCTGGGATCCACAGTCTCACAGGACCTGAAGTGGACCCCCCACATAGACACCATCCGTAAAAAGGCACAGCAGAGGCTGTACTTCCTGCGACAGCTCAGGAAGTTCAGCCTGCCCCAGGAGCTGCTGGTCACATTCTATTCGGCCATCATCCAGTCTGTCCTCTGCACGTCCATCACAGTCTGGTTTGGATCTGCAACCAGGCAGGACAGACACAGACTGCAGAGGATGATCAGGTCTGCAGAGAAAATCATCGGGACCAAACTGCCCTCCATCCAGGACTTGTTCCGGTCCAGAATCAGGAGACGGGCAGGTAACATCTCTGCAGACCCCTCACATCCTGGACACAAACTGTTTAGACTTCTCCCCTCAGGCAAGCGAGACAGAGCACTGTACGCTAAAACCACCAGGCATAAGAACAGTTTCTTCCCCCAGGCTGTTGCCATACTGAACTCATAACTGCAAATTGCCTGTCTATTGTCCCTATATATGACCATTCATTGCACATATCATCATCCCATTTATATGCACCTGTGCACCTTGTTTCTTGTTGTTTTTTATCTTGCACAATGTACATATTGTACATACTCTATTCTATTTTTTTTATTCTCACCTTAACTTAATTTTTTAAACTTCTCATTTTAAATGTTAATTCCTGCCTTGTTATTCTGCCTATGTCTTGTTTATAATATAGGATGTACACTGTGTGTACCTATTTTTGTACTTGGAGAGTGAAGTGAACCGGTGACAAATTCCTTGTATGTCTAACATACGTGGCCAATAAAGGTGATTCTGATTCTGATTCTGATTCTTCTACTACATTAACTGAGTGGCCCTTAATGAATGTGACTGACGGAATGATCGTCCAATCACATGCTGCATGTGCTTTTGAAAGGTTCTGCCTTTCCCCAAACACTTTCTAAGGGGATTTGTCTATTTTATCCATTTGTCTTCAATTTTTCTTCCCTGTAGTGGTTTCTCTTTGGTCTGCTCCACATGCTTTTTATTCCTGTCATTTCAGTTTATAATTGTCCTGTTGTAAAGCACTTTGGCTCAAACCATGTTAGTATTTAAAATGCTCTATAAATCTCTATAAAGTTGAGTTGAGCTGGTTAAAGTGTCAGGTTAGGGTTGGGCGGAATTTTTTTTTGGCCTGATGTAAATTCTAATCCAGGCAAATAGTAAGGTTAGGAAGACCCTCACCATTTTCACCTGATTGCATCAACCAGGCAAACATTTGTGTCTCATGAAAACAACATTGCATCCCACTTTTTGATCCTGGCCCACGAGTTGAGAACCACTGGCTGAAAAAATGTTAACAAAAACTGTTGTAAAATGATTTTTTAAATCAATAAATTCTGTGTGAATTGCATCAAAGTAACTTAAGTAGCTGTCATACTGTATTTAGTTAATTGGATTCAGCATAAAAAGTATAAAATGGGTTGTAATAACTTTTGCTTTAAGATGCAAACTTGTTCCTTTTATCAAATTATGATTTGCTACAATTGTTGAACTTCTAAGTGCCTGAAAATTTCCTTAAAAGTTTGACCCTCTAGTAGTGAGAATAAAAATCATGCATCCCTTTTGGTAGCCAAAGTTGCCCTCCTCTGATGTATATCTGTCCTGACTGTGCAGAGCAGAGCACACACACATGTGCACACACACACACACTTTGAACAGTCGTCTGTCGTCAGAGCAGAGCTTCACACATTGTGGCTGACATCTGCGCGCTCCTTTTTGTCCTGCAGCCATGCGTAAAAGAGCACCAGAGAGGTGTTAAAAACAGTTCTGCATCATCTGCTTTCTGACCAATGGCACTCTTTTTTGTAAATGCTTTACAGTATGGCACAGATTAGTTGCTGTTCCTTGCCGATAGGGAGCGTTGCATACACAAAACTCAGTACTTGTGCAGATGGCTGCCTTTGAACTGAACTGAACTGAATTGAACTCGGTAGTCCTCCTCAGCCTGCCTGTATGCCAGCCTGCCTGCACGTTTGGGGACTTTGCAGACCGTATGAGTAAATTTACTTGCTTCTTTACTTTCCGTCTGTCTGACTACTTCAAACCCCCCTCCTCACATAATCACGTGTGTGTTTCTGTGTGTGTGTTTTCAGATACACTTTTAGGTAGTCTTAGACAGTTGGCCGGGAACAAGCTCTGTAAAACCAATCCCTTGTAAGAGTCTCAAACTGGAGGGGGTGGGGGCTGGAGGGGGGGGTGAGAGGGTCTGTCGTGACCCGAGTGACTCTTAGATTTACAGAGGACGGACACAACAACAAGAACATCTGCATAACACGGAGAAACAATGCTGCACAACAATACTAAACATCTCCATCAATGGGGCGCCAATATATGGAATGTTTTAGATATATTGTTAGATTATTTTGCGAGGTATATGAGGAACAATTTTTTTTATATTGCTACAGCTGATATAAGAAAATGGGGCTGATTTTTAGTGAGAAGACCAACAATAATATGCTTATTGACCACTTCATAATTTACTAGAGTTTTTTGGTCAAATATGAAATTATCATTATATTTATTTATACTATTAAATGTTAATACCCCAATATTGGGTAATGTATATACGAGGTGTGTCAGAAAAGTTCCAGGACTGGTGTCACAAAACATTTATTTTGAACCCAAACTTCAAACTAGTGTTTTCCCCTTCAAAGTAGTCCCAGCATGTCTACAAAGAGATACTGCAGCGTTTGCGTCGTTCAGTGCGCAAGAAGAGGCGAGAGCTGTGGCAGGACAAGTCGTGGCTGCTTTACCATGACAACGCACCTGCCCACAATGCCCTGAGCATCCGACAGTTCCTGGCCGAGAAGAACATCGCCGTGCTGGAGCAACCTCCCTACTCATCCGACCTGGCTCCGTGCGATTTTTTCCTCTTCCCCAAGCTCAATGGGGCCATCTAGGGGACCCAGTTTGAAGACGTGGGCAACATCAAAAAGGCCGTGACAACGGAGCTGCGGAGGATCCTGGAAGAATCCTTCCAGGAGTGAATGAGAGCGTGGCAGGAAAGGATGGGAAAGTGCATTAGACTCCAGGGGGATTACTTCGAAGGGGAAAACTTGTAGTTTGTAGTTTGGATTCTAAATAATATTTACTCTGAGAAATAACAGACGAAGAACTTAACACTATTCAAATTGTGCAAAAACTTTGGCAACATTTTCAAACATTATGAATGTCAATGTATTTTATGCTCTTTTTTTGAATACCATGAGTGAGTTACACAATTATGTTAATGACCAGAGATATCAGAAAGTAAAGCAACTAAATGATCTTGAGTCATTTTTTTTAAAAACTAAAACTGCACAGGTATGATGCCTGTCTTCTCAAGTCAAGAAGAATTGTGCTTTGTTCCCACCCATATATATACAGAAAAATTAAATTTGGTTTCTCTAGGACTGTTTCGCTGCATAGATTTTTCAGATTTGAAGTAGGAGTTGGGGATGCATAATGTTGGATTTTTGCTGATGTAGGATATGATGATGTTTTTGAACTTATTATCACCGAGACTTTTTCATCAAAAGCACAAAGTCTTTACAAAGAATGACCTTTTGGTTTCCACATCCGAATAACAGTCCCTGAAAATGTCTTCAAAATCCATGGAAAACTTGCAGAGTTACTAGCGAAAAGGCAGAAAACTGCCTTATCTTTAAATGTTAACAAATGCTTTAAAATATTCCTGGATCCAAATCCAGATTCAGATCACCACCAAAATCTACCTGGTTCTCTCTTGTGCCGTGACCAATATACCATGCAAATGTCAACACAATCTCTGTTTAACTTTTTGGTTTATCCTGTTCACAAACTAACAAACTACGTAAATATGGCAAGCAAAAACACTGTCTTGGCGGAGGTAATGAATTATACTGTTGATGTTAACTTATTCATACAGTGGTAAAAGGTGATTACAGCTGATAGGATATATATGGCCGATATAGTGGCTGTAAATATTTGCAAAATTTCAACACCTGCAGATATTGATATTCATTCTTTAGGTCTGCTGATACCGATATCGGACCATTTATCCTGGATCCCCAGTAGAAATATAACTGAAGTGCAGCGCAAGAGAAACTGTTCAAAGTTTCAGAGGTGATGTTTAAAAGACAGACCTGTGTCATCTGGTCTCACAACAATTGTAAATGAAACACGCAATAACTATCACACACAACGCGCTGGGAGCCCTTTTCACTGTGCATTTAGGCAAAAGTGCTGTGTCATCATTTTGTTTTAAGATATGAACTCCATGACGATGTTATTTTTGTGTCAACTCACAGGGAGATATGGCTTCGGGGGAGATACGGGGCCGAGACGAGTTTAGGAGTTTCCTCAACAGTTTTTTAATGTATGGCCGTTTTGTCCACATTGAACTGGCGCCCAAAGACGCACATTTTTGAAACAAGGTCCCAGAGTAAATAAATCTCAAAATGCCACCTCAGAATGTTTCTGTGTGTACAATAAATACAAATGTTTTCAGAAATGATGACTTCATAGCCCCTCATCTCCCTTAAACCACATGCGCCAACCCAGACAACAATAGAGACAATGGCGGAGTACAGTCTCGTGTTCGTGCTGAAAAAGCTTCTAAGCTTCCTTTGGCTGTTACAGCAAAATCTAATTCTCAGTGACAACCATGAGCAACAGGTGGACATGAATAACAGCGTAGAACCGCAACTTGTTTTCTTTGTTTACATCGCACATGATTTATGAGCATGCTGCATGTCTTCTTCTCTGGTTTTCTTGTTTATTTGGTGTATGTCTGTGGCAGCATTACAGCATCACCTACAGGCCTGACAAATGTACTACAACATTTTCAGTGTTTTCATGTGGACAGACACATTTATTGAAACAATGCCATGCTTACAGAAAACATTTTAAAAATGAAAACATTCATGTCCGTGTGGACAGGGCCTCATACACATCCAATGCTATTATCCCCCGCTGGATTTGCATGCTCCCCTTTCACAAGCATTATGCCTCTGGTGCTGCCTCTTGAGATTTGTCAACTTGTTACCACCATTCTGTCCCTGTCACATTTACAATGGAGATAAAACATCACAGGGTGCAAATATTATGGCCCAAAGGGCTGCATTACGGAGGCTGGAGTAAGCTTTACTTACGACAACTCAAAGAACTATGAGTTTGTGTCATTGGAAGATTCACAGAACAATGTTGCCCATCCTAATCCTGTTGTCACCAGTATGTAGAAGCTTCTTAAAGAAAATGATATTTTTAATGCTAAAATATAATAATTATTGTTATATATGAATTTTCAAATTTACAGTTTTACACAAAACAGAAGAAATATTAAAGCACATTATTATTTCTTGATTAAGAAGTCAAATTATAGTTATTTATTTGCATTCCTGAAAAGAAAAAATAGTTTTAGTGGTTGAATGTTATGTTTGATTAATTGATTACTTTCAGAGAAGCCCAGTGAGAGGCTCATATTTGGGTATAAAAGGTGAATTTGTTTTGAAATTCCTCATTCCTGTTCAAAATATTTGTCCAATAACAAAATAAAAATCTGTTTTGATAAGTTTTTGAAAGATTTCTAAATATTTCTTTTCCCGTTTAATGAATTAGTTAAGCACTGTAAATATATAAGAAAAAACAAACGTATATCTCATGTGTTGCCATTTATCTAAAAAAATAAAAAGACTTTTGGTTCACATTGCCCAGCCCTACTTCACACTTTTTAGAAAGGTTAATAAACATCTAATGGCTTCATTCTTATTAGAAGATTAACAATTTTACATCAGAAAACATGATTTCCTTCACGTCTTGTTTTGCACCCTACCCCCTCCCCATCCCCCCACACGTGCTCGCTGCAGATTAATATTCATGTTGTAATCTTGTCCGTCCATTTTTAAGATCTGCTCTCGTGGTGCTTACATCCAAAGAGAAGACCTAGAGAGAAAAAAAAATATGATGACCAAACAAATTCAATAAAGCCTAATCTTTTAAATCCAATTCAGGACTGAAAAACCCCAGTGGCTCTGAAAAAATACTCCATCCTCTTTGTTTTGATCCCGGCACGGTGTTGTTTCCAAGATCTGTTTTTTTTCTGTTACATGCTGTTGTTTTGACCACCACGGCCGCTCTCTCTGTTTCTGCTTCCACCTCCCAGACATCAGTTTACCTTTTAGTTTTATGTTTACTCTTCTTGTTGTTTTCTTCACTGGTTACAGCGATCAGGAATCGAGAAACATCTCAGCTTTGAAAAATGAAATCTGGAGACCTTCTGGTGCTTTTGAATCCTTTTATCAACTTTAGTGACTTTGTATTCAGTGTTCATGTTGACAACACGTTTTTTTTTACATGGTAGAAATGCACTGACTGTAAATTTGGGATGAAACGTGAGTAAATATTTGAAAAATCTACACAGCCTTCGACATGAGACTCAATGACCTTTGACTTCACAGATAACCCGTTCACACCCATTCACTCTCACATTCACTCACTGACGATCTATCAGTATTAGCTAACACATCCACACCCCTCTTTACCTTTTTACAGACAGATACAGGAGTGGGAGCAATATAAGGTTAAGTGTCTTGCCCAAGGACACATCAACATGTGACAGTCTGAGCTGGGCTGGAACTCTCTGTCTTCGGATTGATGGAAGAGCAAACTACCAGGCCAAGCCACCAGTACCACATATTGTACGAACAAGCAAAGGTTAAACATGAGACCCAATGGCCTTGACTTTTCACCCTTGACCACCAAAAATGTGGAAGTGAGTTAGCGTGTAGCACTTCATGGATCTCAAGCATGAAACTATATGGAATTTAGAATACCGGTTTCATATAATTGCCTGAAATAAGGTTTGCGTTGAGATTTTAATGTTTAATGCAAAATAGTAAAATGCATCTGATGTTGCCTGCTTTTGAATCGTAAATTGATGTTGTGTCTGACGGTTGCTAACTAACTTCTAACAAGGACTACAAAAATGGACAGGGACCCAACTTGCAAGTGTTTCTGATTGTTTTTTAATAATCAATAATTCTTACACTACTGCCACAGCGTGAGGACCAACTTGATCAGGTCACTCGATTATGAGGAAACTCTCAAAGAAGAGGGTACAGCAAGACGTTATACATTGAACATACTGAAACAGCACTTTACTGTCACTCACATTTAAGCTTGAAAAATTGTGAAAAGCAGGTTTATTAAGGTTAACACAAAGAGCAGAACATGTAAATTCTCTATTTTTTTGTTCTCCACAGGGCTTATTATCAGCAATGATCCAAAACACAGTGAACAGTCCCATAGGCTTGTAGTAGACTTGCAGTTTTCTTTAATTTGTTTCAAAATGTCTTCACAAATGTTCTTTTTTTCCTTTTGATTAGGAGTTTTGGGACAACTCTGGTACCCCTTTCAGACTGGCCAAAAAACCTGTGTAAATCCACCAACAATCAGCTCCTGTCCGCAGTTTGAAAGGGTCTAATCGGCATTTCAACCCAGGTCGACTTACCCTGCAAGCGACGTGGGTTTTTATCGGCTCATCTCCGACCGGCTTCAGTGAGAACATCACACCCGGGTCAAGCTGCTAAGTTACGGATGACGTCTGCGTTACATGCTCACGGCATAATATTGCGCCTGTCCCCTTTGTCTGTAACTTACGTGTCTCTTTGCCATCTCAGCAACAAATTCCAGCAGCCTTTGTATCATCAGCGCCGAATTTGTACATTTTTAAAGAGGGACAAAAGTACAAAGTACAGAAAACCGTGTACACGGCATCCATGCTCCTTTCCATTGTTTACGTGGTCGTGTTTCGTCGCGTCGATGACGTCATCAACGTGATGACATCAGCTTGATGCGCCAGAGGTAAAAAAAACAGCCACGCAGCTTGTCTGCTGCTGATTAGACCCGGGTCTGCTGGCAGTGGTAAAGGAGTCACTCGCGGGTTAACCAGCGTTGAAAAAACCAGCGTTGACCCGCGGATTTTAGTGTGAAAGCGGTATGGCACACTCTTTTGTCATCTTGAAATTTCCCTCCAAATTTGCTGAACTGTTTATTTATCAGGGGAGACATTTATACTCTCATTCTTGTGCTGAGTCGATGATCATTTCAAATTTGTTCAAGTTGTCGAATGTTCTCAGAAGTCTTGGATGTGCATAGGCGCTCAGGACGTTCTCCATTTTAGACGTCCAAATCTATGTACGCAAAGATTTGTCTGCTGTTGGTTCATTTTCACCAAGAATGGCTAGTCCATACATTGCTCAACTTGTAAGCTAATTATTTTCCAAGGCCATAGCAAAATAGGTACACCTCACTCAGCAGCTAGCAGTGAACTGAAAATGTCACGTATTGGAATCTTGCAGCAGTTGTGCGTGAACGCCAAACCTTTAATATGCAACACTTGGTGTGACTGTGAACCAAGTGGTTTCATCCTCATAAGTGCAGTCTCAGTTTTCAATAGTCATACCGCTTATCTTCATTTTTAAAAGAGAAAGATCTTGGCCCAAAAATCCGTGCACTATGCCTCCACCCTTGCTATGTGTTGCACATGTGCATCTGCTCCTCTAAACTTACTCTGGGGTGCATTAAAACTTAACACCTGTTAATATGGACGCACTTACAGGACTATAGGACCAAATACCTGCCTTCACTGGTTTGTCCAACAAGTGACTTCCTGTTCAATAAAATGCTGATCTTCTCTTTCTAATTCCTCCTTCAGTTCAGTGTCAGTGTTAAATTTTGACAGCGCTTTTTAATTTAGTTTTAGTTTTAGTCTTTTGCCTAAAATATCTTTTAGTTTTAGTCTATTTAGTAATCTAAATTGTTTTAATTGCAGTCTAGTTTTAGTTGATTAAATTTCTGAACATTTTAGTCAACAAAATGTACTGTAAATTTGGTCGACTAAAATATGAAGTGTAAAGTGTAAGGCATTTTTTATGTTTCCTTGAATTTCTGAAGTCATGTTTTACACTTGGATCCCGCCACCACAAAGCTAAGGCAGCTATGATTGGATGTCCCTCTTAACTCATCCAACCTTTCCACACAACCAGAGTAGCTGTGATTGGATATATTCCTAACTTGTCCCTACTTTCTTCATGACGAAATTAGGTCTGATTGGATTAAGTCTCTGTCAAACATTTTAGTCTAGTTTTTATTTGTTGACAAAAATGTCAGCTAATTTAGTTTTAGTTTTAGTCCATGTGCACTTGTTTTTATTAGTAACTGTCTAATTTTCATCAGGGGAAAGAAGGTTGTTGACAAAAACTATGACAAAGATAATTAGTCAACAAAATAACACTGTTCAGTTTATTATGTTTATTAAGCAGACTGATTCTGCCCAATACATAAGAGACATACATTTAATGTGTGAGTTTTTACTAGCTATTTTACAATCGATTAAATCGGGTGTCCAAACTATGGCCTGGGGGCCAACTGCGGCCCACTGCCTATTTTGAATTGGCCCCTGAAACAGTTGAATGAGCAAAGACATTTCGATTACAGCAGCAAATACCATCAATCATGCACATTTTCTGCCATATTTACTTTGTTACAAGGTCTCGCTTACGAAGTACATTGCAATATCATCTTCAAGCTCCAACATTCTTGCAGTTTACTCTTGTTTTGTGTCTGACAGTGAAAATAAGCTGTCAGTGTCTCCCATCTCTGCTGCTCAGAAGGTCATTCTTGCCCTGACTAGGTGTGAGATGTGAATCCAGTGATGACCCTGGGTTACAAGGGCCCTTGACAGGTGATAACACCCCTAACCGTAAAACTTCAACTTAGATTCACTAAAAGTGAGGTGCAGTAAGTGGCTCAGTCGTCCATGTATTCCTCTTTATGTGACCCTCGATGTAAAAAGTTTGGACACCCCTGGATCAAATGGCTTTCAATGGCTTCCTAAGGTGGTTGATCTTCAGAATATAGGAGGTATACTCCTCTTTTTTTTTTTAGCTATTGTCATCATATTTGTTCACAGCCCTCTTGAATTTGTGATGCAATCATAGGTTTTTAGAGTAAAACTGACCAATTTTCTTGATCAAGTTGACTGGACAGGCAGAGCAGGACCATTTCTGGGTGAAAGGAGAATTTTCAGGAATCAATAGCTGTTTCTTTCAGATGACCGAATCAAATTTCCATGAAATACAAATGTGGACTGATGTGAGCCCTTTAATTTGACCTTTAATACCTCCAGATAAATCAGATTCCTGTGCAGTCATTTCCCTAGATGATGGCTACATATGGTTAGAATTGATCCCAGATTTTAAAGCATTTGAGAGATTCAAATACTTATAACACATACAAGCATACACAGACCGACAATCAGAACATCAAGTCCTGTGTCCAAGCGTTAAGCAAACTTTGTTGTGCCCTATTTGCCCCTTTATCTGGGTCATGTTGGGCTGTCCCGCATCAGAGAAAGAGGAAAACAAATCTCAAAGGAACAGATGCTGTCTTCCATGACCTGCTGGGGACAATTATTTGCAGACATTGGCAGATAATAGGTGTGATAGTGGATATATTTTGTGACTGTCATGTGGGATTATGATAATTTTCAAGTGTTTTGAATGTTGTGACACATATTTAAAGTTCCTTTATAGAATATTCAGAAGGTTCTGACAGTGTGGAGGTGTTAACCTGCACTTCTTGTGAATTTAACACAGGCTGTTGCCCAATTTTGATGTCTGGATGTTTTCCCCATCTGTGGTACAGGATCTTTGTTGAACTTCATTAAATGGAAGTTGAAAATTCTGCTATGGTAGAAATCCTTGAGTAGTTTACATATCAAAATATAAAGAGAGGGATACGTCCAATTGAATCAAAGTGTGAGTTCTGCTAAATGCTAAATTATTCATTATTTATTCATTCATTTTTTTAGTTTTTTTTTTTTTTGCACTTTATGCCTTTCATGATACAGGAGAAAGACATAGGATATATTTGTGGGAGGGAGTGGGAGAGCAGGATAGAACATTCTGCATATGGCCTCGGGCGTGAATCGAACCCGGGCTAACAGAATCATATATGGGACGTGGCTGGTTCTTTACTAGTCCGCCAAACCATCCATCCATCATGTAAACCGCTTATTCCTTTCAGGATCAGAGTTGGGTTGAGGGGTTTCCCAGCTGTCTTTGGGCAAGAGGCAGGATACATCTTGGACTGGTCGCCAGCCAATCGCAGTGCCACATAGAGAGACAAACAACCATTTATACTCACACTTATACCTTAAGTTACCAAGTGATCTAATGTATTTGCCTCCAACAGACCATATTTTTGGTCTGTGGGAGGCAGCTGGAGTGCCTAGAGAGAACCCACACATGCACAGAGAGAACATTCAAACTGCACGCAGAAAGTCCCTGAATGACACAGGGATTGAACCAGCAACCGCCTTGCTGGCAAGTGCACAACCTGCCACACCAATACCCCATATATTTATTTTGATCACTGCCAGAGTAAGCTCAAAATTGCACATGTTCAAATAACTGTCTATTTTCATATATGGAGTACCACTGAATGCCCTGTAGTCTCAGTCTGTCTGAGAGGTTTTATTTAAGCTCTGCCCCTTTAAGGCACTCCTTTCCAAATGGGCCTAGTCCACTCGGATTGGTAAGTTCAGCACTGCTTGGCGCCATGTTGTCAGCAACTTTGCATTCATTCTAGCATCTACTCTGCACTGGGCTTGCTACCAATATTGTTAACATTCATTGTTAATAACATTTGACAAATTACAAATTGGAAAAAAGTAGTTTTAAGTTATTTTTTAAACAATTGTTGCCGGCTCTTGTCTCCAAAAGTGGTCGAAGTATCAACGAGAAGCAAAAGTTACACAAGTCTCTCTTAAAATTCTGTGGAAAAGCATGTTTTATCAGTTTTTACTTCGTAGGAAATGAATAAGTCTGACACACATGCAATAGCAATTGCTTCACATTTGTACAACAGACTTTGTGCAAGAGTTTTATTGCAGTTCATAATGACTGCTAATGAAAACCTTCACGGTATTGGGTGCGCAAGGCTTTCTTTTTGTTACTGCGTTATTAAAGCAGGCATTAAAATTGTAGTTTTTCCCAATATACTGAGTTTAAAAATCTAGCACTGTGGCTCGATTGGTTTAGTTTAAGTTGATCATGCATTTAGCTGAGTGTTCTTCAATCCCTCAAAACCCTGACTTGTGTCCTCACATGTACTCAGTTGTTTGTCTGTCATGATGGGGCTTCATTAAAAGTTACACTGCAGAAAATGAGGTGTTTATTTACTTGATCAGACACTGTTGAGTTGTTGAAGAGCAATTATGGACAGATTTATGACAGTCTATCAAACACAGACAAAATTTGGCTGCTGAGAAAAGTAGTTTGAGTCAAGAGTTTTTATGACTCAGCAACATAATTGACCAGTGTTAAAGCCCTCAACATCGCTTACAGGGATTTTCTAAAGACCTCGCACAAACGTCTACTCCCAGGACATCACAGGGGAAAAGTCAAGGTCAAAGGGTCTCATGTTCATCTTTTGCCTTTTAAAGCAATATCCCAAGAATGCTTTGATAGATTCTCTTCAAACTTTGCACATACGTCCTTGTTAACTTAAGGAAAAGCTGATGACATTTTGTAAGTTGTTGATCAGTGGTCAAGGTCATTGTCCTACAGGGTTATCCCTCAGTTGTAAACATGATAGTCAAAGTGACTTTGAGGGGTTTTTCAAACTTTGCACAAGTGTCAAAGTGTCTGACTCAAGGACTACAAATAGGGTGCATAGGTCACGACAAAGACATTGGACCTGATGTTCATCACTTGCTTTGGAAAAGAAATACAAGTAATATTGTTAGGGATTTTCTTTATACTTTGCACAAATATCCTCACTGACTCAAGGATGAACAGATTAATTTTGGGTGTAACAGGCCAAACGTCAAGGTCATGGAGCCTTGTGGTAATCTCTCTTTGGGCCTTATGGTCATCCATTGCTTTTTAAAGGATATCCCTTTGATTGGATTTACTGCAAACTTTGCACTTATGTCAAGGCAAATTGAAGGATAAACTGATCACATTTTGTAAGTCGTTGATCTGAGGTCAAGGCCAAGGTAATTGTCCTACAGGGTCATCCCTCCCTTGTAAACATGAATGTCTGAGGGACTCCAAGGATTTTTTTTTCAAACTTTGCACAAGTGTCAAATCTGACTCAAAGACCAGCCGATTGCAAATGAGTTGCCATAGGTCAAAGACAAGGACACTGGGCCTCATGGTTATCCCTTGTTTTTGAAGAGAAATCCCAGTGACGCTGTTAAGGACTTTCTCTTTACTTTGCACAAAGGTCCACTCTAACTTGGTCAAAAATCAAGGTCATGGAGCCTCGTGGTAATCTTCTGATTTTTTTTAAGCAATATCCCAAGAATGCTTTGTGGAGTTTCTTCAAACTTTGCACTTATGTCCTGGTTAACTTCAGGATAAAGTGATGACATTTTGGAAGGCATTGATCAAAGGTCCAAGTCATTGTTCTACATAAAGATGTTCAAACTATGCCCTGGGGTTTACTGTCAACTGTCTGTTTTAATCAGCCCATGGCCTGTGCCTAAACTAAATGGATATATTTGTAGCCTAGGTAAGGATATGATGTTTGTGCTTGGCTTTTTTTTACTCCTAAGTTTCATAACCAAGCTAAAATTGAAGGAAAACATAAGTGATAAGCATAATTACTGCCAAAACGATTACAAAACCTTAATTTAATGAAGAAAAATTGATAATGACAGTATCAAAGTCATGAATTGTGCTCTACTTTCTCCTTCATCTCAAAACATTTTTCCCAATTAGTCTTGAAGCACCAATAATCCTCCAAAGTTTGACAGATTTGTGCAGTTTGCTCTTGTTTTGTGTAGAGATGAGCAGTCAGAGCATATTTCTCACCTTAATTAGGGGTACATTCAGTGGTTGCCAAGCCCTAATAGGCCATCCTGGAATCTGATTGGCCACACTAAACTCTCAGATGAATGTCTGTTTACCTTGTTAAAGCAGTGAGGAACAACCGTGATGTTAGCTGTTTTTTTTTTTATTGTTAGCATGGACTGGACATCGTTGTGTTGTTTTTTTTTTTTTTTTCTCGCTTTGGCCCGTGGTAAAAAATAAATGTGCATACCTTTATTACAGGGTCTCACTCCTAACCTGTGATCATGTCCTGAGAGACTTTGATGGATGTTTTTCGAACTCAAGGATGCACTTTCTAAAAAAAGGGTGCCATAAATCAGGAGCAAAGGCAGTGACTTTTGGCTCATCTCTTGCTTTTGAACCGGATATCCCAGTAACGCTGTTAGGGATTTTCCTCATGCCTTTTTTTTTTTTTTTTTTTTTTTTTTTACAAATGCCCACTCTAAAACAAGGATGCTATAATTAGATTGTGAATGGTCAATCTCATTTTCTGTTTTGTTGTCAATCTTGTTACAAATCACCATTGAAAAATTAGTATTTGATCAATTACCCTCTCTTAAAACATCTCCAATCATTCGTCTGGACCTACCCCTGCACTTTAACTTTCTGATTATATACCCAATGATGAGAGGGAACCACCTGGCAGTAGCTCAAGTGAAGTGTTATGATGATATTTTTACAGTCAGTCAGTTGCTCTGTTGTTAAAATTGTTTTTATTGGAAATTTCCACTGTATCCTTCATGGCAGTCACTTGAGTATTCGTATGAGAAGTGCCTTTCTTTGACCTTTACGAACCAGATCAGCCCTAAAGTAAACGGACTCTTCATTGTTCCCTTCCTCTCGTGCTTTTTTATCAAGTCCTTGTGACATTTTTCTTTGTGTGTGCATGTGTGTTTTTATAGTTTTTCTTTTTTTTTCGGAGTGTGTTTTTCTTGGAAGAGGACAAATGGCAAGTGCAGGGAAGGTTGCCTTTGAACCTGACAGGAACAGCTCTCCACCATGGCGTGTGCACATGCAAATCCCTTTGCGTGTGTGCGTGTGACTCAGAGGGGACACAGATGTGTACTTCAGCTTTTCAATAGGATATGAGCGAGTGTTTGTTCATGAGAATGTAATGCATGCATGTCCGTATAAGTATGTGCATGTGTGTGTAGGTGTATTTGTGCGAGCCAGCATAGTCGCAGTGCGGGGTCTGGAAAAGTGGAGTGTGTTAGATTAATTGAGCATGGCAGAATTATGACAGCTGTTTACACTAGGAGCCCTACGAGCATTTTAGCACACCTTTTAGCCTTGAGTGCACTAGCTGACAGATGGAAGGCTTTTTCCCCTTCCAGTGTTGTGGAAAGCCTGAAAACGTCATCCACCAAAGGACTGACCTTGACGCTGAACCCAGCCCTCGCTCTTTGAACATTAGTCCATTGAAACACCGACTTAATGAATGCATAGTGGAGTGTGCATCTAATTAGAAACAGGTCAAAGTTAGCAAGACATCCGTGCAATCCCCATTAGCACGCCACTTACTGACAGCCCAGGAAAGCTTCCTAATCGACAACGAACAAAGACGACTGAGCAGACAAGTGCGTGGAGGTGAAGATGTGATCATCAGTATGATAATCAGCTTATAATTTCAGACCTTACCAAAGTCAGCAGAGATAAATATGAAGGGTATGCACAGACATGCGATGAACAGATCAATGATGCACTAAAGGACACTCCCAGGGGTGTCATCAGGATTTTTGGGGCCAGTGAGAAGATATCACATAGGCCCCCTCCATCACAGTTTTGGCCAAGTACAAAACTTTCAATGTCACTGAAAATAAATGAAGAGACCTCATTTATTTCAATGATCAGTGGAGTACCAAAGCCTTTAAAACTGTCTGTTTAATAAGACAAGTGTTTATAACTCAAATTGATGTATCAACTAGATGTACAAAAGGAGCGCAAACCTTAGCGAAGGTAGCTCACATATTGCTGGTACACCTATAAGAAATAATTTCATGACGAAGTTACCCTCATAATATGATCCACTGACCCAGAAAACCTACCTCTAACACTTGGAATCATGTTGGTATCATCATCAGTTTGACAGTTATTGAGCAAACATGATCGGTCACTAATTGGAGTTGTCCACATCACCACCAAAGTCTAATCATTTTTAAGTTGGGCCATTACCAACAGCTCCTTAAAAAATTCTGCAAAATCCGTCCAGTAGTTTCAGCATAATCTTTTTAACAAACAGAAAAACAGACACAGACAAAAACATAACCCTCTTGGTGGAGGTTGGGCTCTGTTGATTTGCCAATGGTGATTATAGTACTGAGCAAAACTCACAGGGGACCCCTCCAACCAGCATTGATCATCATTATATCTTAAAGTATATATCTTTTGGAGCACACACCTGTGGTCCAACCAGCATTACAAAATCTCTTGTTTGCCACAATATGATGGGGCCCTAAAGTCTTTACACATTAAATACAGAATACATTGTATTTTTTTCTCAGAATTGGAAGGCAGCTTTTACAAGCTAAGCATGTAAAGTGTTGGCTTGTTTGTAAGCGGGTTAGCTTAGCAGTAGCTTTGCTGTCGTCAACTTTTGCTTTCCCTGGATGATGCTAAGTGAGGTGAGCCATATTTCAACAGTGTTTTATTCTCACGTCACTCCTTACAAACCCCATATGTCACGTCCATCTCTTCTGTCCCTTTAGAGTCCAAGATAAGTACACAAACAGATTTAAACACAGATGATGCATTTATTTTGTCTCCGTTTTCTGCTGCCATGTTTGATTTACTAACTCTCTCCTGCACAATCTGCTGTACTCACCTGCAAAATGGCTCAACAGCATTTCTGTATGGACTTAGAGAGTACTTGATTTCATTTTTATAGAGCGAAAGCTTTACTAAATGCTGGAAATGAATACATTATAAATGATCAATACACAGCCACTCTGAATTAATATAATATCATCACACCAAATATCATATACTGTGGTGCATCAATGTTTTACTCCCCTCTTACTGCTGTGGGACCTGGCTTAAGTGCCTGTTTGGTGTTTTAATTGTCCTTAAGCAAGTACGATGTCTCCTTTAGGATTTTGAGAATGAAGATAGTCAAGACTCATGAACATTAAGGCTGTTTTGACACCTAAAATTCGGCCGGCTTGGTTCTGTTGTTAAATTGCAACATTGTTCCATTTTTCACTTGGTTTGGTTACCTTTCACTTTGCACTTTGTCAAGCAGACCAAGGCCTGTCAAATGTTGTGTAACATAGCCACTGGTCACTTGTTGAAATCTTTGACTCTGCCATCCGACCCACTGTTGCACTTTAACTCAGAAACACACAGCTTTGTGTAATAACATTGTTTACCTTGAAGCAGCTCAGCAGTAATTTGAGTGATAAAAAAAAAAGATTAAAGTTCTATTTAAGAAGCTCAGGTGAAAATGGCATATGTATTGTGGTGATTTGTAACTGTAATTTGGATGGATTTTTAGATTTAAAGCTGTTAATGGGACTTTAGGCTGTTGCTTTTAGCAAAAGCAGCTCCCTGCTTAAGAATGCCAGTAAATGCTATGTTAGCTTGCTAGCTGTTGTTGTATTCAGCCAAATACAAGCCACTATGCATTGCCTTGTGGCTTCCGTGTGTCTATTTGTGCCTGTTTGGTTTGGATGTCTTTCACACCTACTCCAAACTGCACTCTTGTTTGCTTGGAAGCGAATCGAGACCCCTGTTTTCAGGCAGACCAGAGTTTGGTTCTTTGGGCCAAACCAGAGTTTCTGTGAGCTTTCACCCCAGCCCAAATTAACCAAACTTTCCAATAAAGTGATCCAAAGTTTGTTTGGCCCAGACCAAAGGTGTTAGGTTGTAAAAGCAACCTTAGTCAATCAAGTAACAAAGATGGAACTATGTCATTTTGAGTCCCCTTGCTTTTTACATTAGATTCTGACTAGTATTGGACAAAGTGACAGTACTAGTTGATAGTTTTAAAATACAAAAAAGAAACAAGCCATTGAAACGTATCTTTATAAACTATTAAAAGGAATTGATAATAATTATTTTGGGCTTAAAAGAGCCCCCCTACCCTCAGGTTCCTGGGTATGTAGTGCCACTTTTCCCTCTCTCTTCTGCACCATGGACACCCATACTTATAAGAGGTGGGTGCAGGTGATATTTGAGTGTTCTTTTGTGGATAGATGTAACCGCCAGAAAGCTTATGGTCAGAGGGAATGTTGGCGAATCTCAGGAGTAAATACTTGTGGAAAGAGTGGAGTCCTGCCCTCTCTGAATCACCTGTAAACACAGAGACTTTCATGTGCCGAGGTGGACCCTGTGAGGCGCGTTGATGTGCTTCGGAATCCTCTCAGGCTTTGAACTGGACTGTATGGATGTACGCACCAAGTCACGTACATGCGTTTAGGAAACACATGCACACGCACA
This sequence comes from Cetoscarus ocellatus, assembly GCA_037902135.1. NCBI lineage: Eukaryota > Metazoa > Chordata > Actinopteri > Labriformes > Labridae > Cetoscarus > Cetoscarus ocellatus. Next base: position 589,077 of record JBAMNC010001097.1, read on the forward strand.
GACGTGAACTTGTGTGCTGGCATACACGCGTACCTTAACAAGCGCAACACAAACAAACAGTTAACATTCAGAGATCCCCTAAGAAGTGAAAACACATTACCATGCTGAAGCTGACATACACCGTCCAAGTGAAACAGGAAAAAGGTGTTTTGGTGCCTCTACAAAAACAGAAAAACTAGCCTTTTCTGGCTGCCCCACCGGCAAGAGACATTTACACGAACAACTTTTAAATGCACTCAGTGTTTGAGAAAACCCTATACAGAGAGATTTCCATGGGGTCTCCCCTTGGTTAAACATGCACTTCAACCCAATTTCCAGGACAACATGGACAGAGATTTCAAATATATCAAATTTATACATCCATTTCATTCATTCCATTTGGAAGTACAACTTTAAGAATATTCCAGAAAAATCTGGAATGGTGAAAATTTTAACTTAATCAGCATATAACAAGGCAAAGAAGAAACATCTGTCACTGATTCGTGTGCATATGAGTTGTAAAGGTGAGGGTTCTTTAATATTTCAAGATGTATGAGCCTGTGTGAGCTTCCTTTTTGGTTCCAATTTTCAATTTTTTTCTGATGCCTTTGCACTCTAACCTTGCAGTGCAGTTGGATCATCCCGATTCAATGTCTGTAATCAGACGGATCCCTCTCGCCAAGCTCAAACTAGCCACAGATCTCATTTCTTCTTTGTGTAAGTCACCTAGTAATTAGCAAAATACAATAGTTATGAATGTGATTCTTTTGATGCCTTATAAAGAGAGGTCAAATTTTTGCTTTGCCTTGTGTTCAGTAAGTCATAACCAGAAAAATTATGAGGCACATCATTTTGCAAAAATTTAAAAACCTTTAAATAAATGGGTCAAACATGGATCTGTCTCTACTCACAGAATCGGCACTGTGAGTTGGAACATGGAGCTCCCAAGCTCTGCATGGAGCTTCTTTTGAGCTGGGGAGTACCAACATTTTTGCGAGTACCTGTAGTCCTTTCTTTTTTAATAACACAGATATCTATTTGTTACTGTCAAAACAAATATTGAATCCATAGACACTCCATATTTGTCAGTAGTTTTCATTATAAATATTGTAGTCGAACATAAGTGCCAAAATGTACAAAAACATGAATAACATTTTCATTTATTTAGGTTTTAAAAGTTTCTGTACAGGTCAAGTTTCTCAGAATGATCAAATATCCATTATTTCACTGATCAGTGGTAATAGTACAGAAAATTTTGTGACCATTAATGATCACATTTTGACCCAAAAGTTAAAGTGCGCTGTCTACATTGCACAACTGCACTGGCAACATTTAGAAAGAGAGTAAAACTAACAAGTAAGAAGTGCCAGGTCCACCCTCTTTGCAAATATTGCTCAAATATGTGTGTGGTTTAGCTGTTGCGCAGGGGTTTGCCTGCAATTTCTGATAATTGAAGATGAACAATAATAAATGGCATTAGATGTCTAGGACTTCTATTTGCGATGACATGATGTTAGACAGCCAGCTTGAAGGATTGATGTCATTTGCTTTTATGCCAAACAGTTTCCACAACAGTACCTTCCTCTTAGTTTTGCATGCCATGCAAATCAAGGATGTCAAGTTCTCACCAGAGGCAGTCAGTATCAATGACAACAAATAAGTGTTTTATGCAGTATGACACTGATATGATAATGGCATATTGCCTTACCCTCCATCTCTTTTGAAAATGTTCTGCCAAGTCATAAAAGTTGTTGTGAGGCATAAAGACATTAATTGTCTTCTTTTTTCTTTTTTTCTCCAGGCCTTTATGACAAATGTTTCTACGCCTCCAGTGACCGAGGCTGGCTGCTCGGCATCCAGGCGGTCAGCGAGCATGGGAACCGAGACCCTCGCTTCTTCTTCTCCCTTAAAACTGATCGTGCTCACAAAGTGACCTCTATCCACTCCAATGCTCGCTACGTTCCTAACCAATGGGCCCATGTGGCGGTGACATATGACGGGGTGTACATGAAACTCTTCGTCAATGGTGCCCAAGTGGGCGTCAGTCGGGAGCAATCTGGTGACGTCTTCAGCCATTTAACCAAAAAGTGTAAAGTGCTCATGATTGGGGGGAATGCACTGAATCACAACTACAGGGGGGCAGTGGAGAGGGTTGGTTTATGGCGGCAGGCCCGAGGACAAAGGCATATTATCAGGGATATGCAGGGCCACGTGGACCCCCTAGATCTACCTCAGCTGGTTATTCGAGAGACATTTGAGCACCCTGGCCGGAAATGGCTGACTGTCAAAGACGGTAGCTTCCCTCAGCCAGAGCAAGGAGGAGCTGGGCGTGGTGGTGGAGTAGGAAGCTCTGAGGAATTATTGGACACTAAACTGGAGCCACCAGCTTGTGGTCAAACTGTATGCGATAACGTCGAGGTTATCAAAAACTACAACCAGCTTTGGACCTTCCGTCGGCCCAAGAAAATCCGATACAGAGTCATAAATGTTTGGGACGATGCAGGGAAGAGGCCGACTGTATCAGACCACCAGATCAGTCTGCAGCACCAGCAGCTGAACGATGCCTTCAGCCCTTACAACATCACATGGGAGCTTAGCATTCACAATGTCACCAATTCCTCCCTTCGGAACAGGTTGATTTTGGCGAACTGCGATATCAGCAAAGTCGGGGATGATGCATGCGACCCAGAATGTAACCATCCTCTGACGGGGTATGATGCAGGGGATTGTATGTCGGGGCACAGGAGCCGTTGCCCTGAGCACAAACAGGGGAATGGTGTGTGTGATCCTGAATGTAACTGGGAAAACTTCTCCTATGACCTCGGTGACTGCTGTAACCCCAACGTGACGGACGTGACCAAGACCTGCTTCAACCGCTCCTCTCCACACAAGTAAGATCACTATCAATCACCTATAATCATGTTTTTTACACTAAATCCTCTTAAAGCAGCAGTAAAGAACTTTTTCACCTTGGCATGGTAGCTAAAAGTTAATCTGACACTGCATTAACTTTAACGGTGAGAATGGTGTTATACCCTTTAATTATCCAGCCTCTTGCTAAGTCACCATCCTGTTCTGTCTCAAAGCCTTAGCTATTTTATCAAACAGTATCAAGACAGGCTAACTGGCTTCTTTTTAGGCTGATATAGCAGTCACACCCACATAAATGGCTTGGCCCTTGACAGACCAAGTTGGGTCTGTGTGTCAAACTGTTAAAGTTACATTTAAATGTTGTATTTTTTAATGAAAAGGGGATTTACAAGTTAACTTTTACAGAAACATGCATCATTAATGGGTGTGATTTTTGTCTTTTACAGTTATTGTTGAGTATTTAGGTAAAAAGTCAGATTTATGTTAATATGAACCATTTTTTTTTCACCTCCTTTGACCCCTCATGATGTTGGGCCCTAAAAAGCTTTCCCTTTTTCCTCTCTTATGCTCAGCCATAGCAGCAGTGTAGTACTTACATAAATATTACAGCTGAAAGTCAAAACTGTATCGATAATTTCATCCATTTGTTTCCAAAATCAAAACACAGTTAAGAATCAATTCACATACTTAATATGGATTTCAGTGCTTGTTTTGAAATGCAAAACAAAAGGTAAGACATGATTAAAACTGCCATTGAAACCAATTAACAATTTAAATTTAGCAATTAACTACACTTCAAAACTAGAAGCTTAATACAGCCGTCTTAGAATTATTACTTAACCACAACAGTTCTTACGTGATTTGATATTTTCTTTGGTCAGCACGACTGAATAATTTCAGTAAACCAGCTCTGAGAGTAAATCAAACAACATTTTTTCCATACATGTTTCCCCTGAAGAGAGCTTTTAATGTCTAGTCCTACAGTTTCCTGACCATTTGGGCTGAGTGTAACATAACTCTCAGCCTGTGTGGCCTGGGAAATCCTCTGGGAACAGCTAGTCCAATCTAGCCTTGGCCTGGTTCAATCAGTGTTCCACACTTAAGAGGGGCAAAACAAACGCAACCGGATGACTTTACTGGTAGCAAATGTGCAGGCCAGACCGCTCATTTTTGTATCAATTTTTCAACAACTTTCCCCCACCCTCCTCTTGTCTCCTATACCAAGTGGTCCCAATTAAGGCAGCTTGATTGGAGGAGGAGTTGGTTTGGAAAGAGTGACATTTTAAACAGAGTATAGGGGCAATTAGAGGTCAGTAAAGAGAGTACGGTATGGGTTTTTTGTGTGCTTGTAGCAGTGGAAACTGTTTCAAAGACATACTGCTCGCTCCAGGAAACCGCTGAAAGACATGTTTCCTGGGGATGCAGGTATGGCTCCCTGAACGTGGCTGCAAGGAAGAATTTTCCAGGAGAAAACACTGGAGAAAGTCCAATTCATGTGCATGTGAATACCAGTTGTACGGCTGGGAAATATATCAAGTTTTAAGATGTGACAATACATTTTCAATAAGGCACACTAGTTGCATTTAATCGATATAATTGATCAAATATTTGTCTGATGTTATAAAAAGATGTTGACTGACAGAAACACTAACCATTAAATTCTTGCTGATTTCAAGGTACTCCGTATACAATATTTAGTTTAAATGGGAAACTATCATTATTTTTATACAACTTAATTGAAGGAACATTTAAACCTAACTTGACACACCAGATGGGCTGTTCAATATATTTCACTAGTCCATCTGGGTATCAGCCCATAGAAAGTGTAAGGAAATGGGCTGAACCTTTCAAAAGCATGTCTGGCAGGGGATTGGATGATCATTCTTTCAATCACATTCATTACGGGCCAATTAGATAAAGTAGCTGAGGAGCCTTTTGCCACGTTGTAAAGGACAAAATGGGGTCCACTTTGTAAAACAAACTCTCGCCTAAACATGTCAGAGGTTGTGCCAAAATATCCTTTGTAGTGTTACTTGTTTTTCATTTAATAAAGAAATGTGGCCTGCTAATCTCTGTACGAGCAGTCACTTCCCGTTGTCGTCTTGCTTGTAGCTCCCTCTTCTTCCTGCTCTAAAGGACTCTGATTGGGCTGTCCTACTTTGGGCCACTCCAATCAGCAGATTGAAGTTTGACAAGATGGATCTGCCTGAATACAGACATTGAATCAGGCAGATCCATCTGCACTGCAAGGTAATTTAAACTGTATTTTAGTAAAATGTAATGATTTTGCTACCTCTATGAATCAGCAGCAACAAAAACAGAATTCCCAGGGTGCTTTCACACTGAAAACGTTTAGTCTAGACCAAACAAACTCTGGTTCCCAGGAAAGTTGTGGACCAAAGCACCGAACTCTGGTCCGCCAAAGTAAGGGGTCTGACTGCAAATACAAGAACAAGTGCTCTCTTAGCACTTGTTGTTGTATTTAAGATTGAAACCTAAAGGGCCCCATGTCCTGCAAAATTAATTTTCTTTGCTTTTAATGTTGTTAGAGGAGGCTTGAAGAGCGTGACGCTTTTTACTTAACTCTCATTTCACAGAGAATCGCTCCCTTCCGCTTTAAAGAAAATTACCCTTAAAACACTCTGTATTTTTACTTCCTGGGGTTTATGATGTCATAGCTATACAGCCTCCACCTACATATGTGTTTTCTCCTCTTCACAGGCAGATTTCATGACTGTTTTGTAAGTTCTCTCCGTGGCCTGTAACCCCTCCTCTCCTTTCCCATCAGACATCGTTTGGGCAGCCAATCAGAATAGCGCTCATAATTAAAGTCTCCCACCCACTCAGATCAAAAGGTTTCCAAAGGGGAGGAGAAAAGAGCTGCATCTAATCCTCGACAGAGATGAAATTTTAAATTATTTTATTCAACTTAAATTAAATCCTTGCTTGAAAGATATCCAAGACATGACGTTAACGATCAACGACACTAGGACATTTGACCTTTTAATTCATTTCCCAGCTCTAAACCATGATATTCAAGACAATTAGAAATCTTGACCACTTCACTATACAGAGACATTGCCATTGTGCAGTATTGAATCTTTTTACTTAGGTTTATTTTTAACTTCCCTACTAAACCAATAATCATTTTTTATTTGTGTCCCATAATGATTTCAATGGTTTTGATTCTGGTATTGTGATAACAGGGTTTTTTTTCTCCACAGAGAGAAATAATGAGATATATGGCATGAATTCTCATTCAGTTAAAAGAGTACCAAGATGATTTTTGACTCAAATTGCCCAGCCCTAGCCACCAGTAAAAATTCTCTTAGGTGTACAGTATTTAAAACACGGGATTATGTGGTTTCATGCAGCAACCCTTTGAGAATACACAGGCCTTCATGAATGCATGCAAGTTTTTGTTTTTGTGGTTATCTAATTGTGGCTTGTAGTTGATGAGTAAAAGCTGGCAAGGGGAACAAATCTTTGGAATTCGCTGTAATAAGGTTTATACCAGACCTCCGATGCCAGGATTGTTTGATTCTTGGTACAACTGAAACTCGACACAGTAGACAGAGACATTTTTGTGGACTACGCAGGAGGTCCTTATGGTTACGCCAGAAAGACAGACAGATATTCAGATGTTTGTATGCCACTGTCACGCGGGGACAAGCGAAAGGGAGAGAAATGAGGGATTGTTTGGGTGTTTCTGATAGGATGAATCAAGCTAGTCGGGCTGTTTTGAATCAGCCTGGAAGCATTGTCTGCCTGGCACTGCCCTGTTGTTTAAAATGACCGCTAAATAGCTAAATAATGACAGCTAATTAACAACATCAGAGGGGGGGAAGCAGGTGGGTTCGTCTTTGCTTCCATCCCACAATTCCTACCAAATCCCTTCCAGCTTAGTCATCATTAGAGGCTCATTCATCAAGTGGTGGGTAAGCGACTTCATTTAGACATCAGCCATTGGCAAATCGCTCACTTTTGCAATGTTTGAACCTCCCAGTGGGCTCTTAAAGGATCGACTTGTGAAAGAAATGTTACCACCAAGAGACGGAAAGACATAGGCGGAGAAGAAGACAAAGAAATTTAGATATAATCTCCCCAAGTGGTTGCTTATTTTGCTTTGATTATGGTATGTCTGGAGAGACTTGCACAGAGCTGCACTACAAACAGTAAGACATTCCTCCTTAATTATGGAATCCTGGATGAACAATGTACTGCGTATGCTGAGGGAACAATAGATGTGCGGTCCTGCATTTATTTTTGCAGCATTTGCGCCTGTTACCACTTAAATGTAGTGCTCAGGTTCGGGCAACTCTGTGGTCCAGCAGCAGTCTCTGCTCTTAAAATACCACCAATAATGACCCCCCTTTTCTCCTCTATCCGCATTTGGCTGAGAGAGACATTGGCATTGTTTTCACAGCCCTCAGTTTTGTCACTTCTTATGGTTTTGGTGGTATTTGATGTTATTTTACAGCACTTAGACTAAGGCTGAACATTCTAGTGTTTGGAGCTTTGGATATCTGAAATTCTGACTGTAATTTATGCAACTAGGATTTCAGTGTCTTAGAAGGAAATGGAGAAGAGGAACTTTGGGTGAGTTATCTGAGAAGCCTCTGTGTGTCAGATTGTGCATTAAGGAAAAAAATGATTCTAATAATACTAGATATTTTGACTGAACTACAATTTTATTTGATATCAAACAATGTCAATACTTGTTTTGATTTCACATTGATTTCATTTTTTTAGTTGCCAAAAGGCAGTGTTGCAAGCACACAAACTCCAGTTCAAATGAGGTCGAGGTGTTTTGTTATGCAAATAAAAACAGAATACTGTTAGTTGCAAATCATTTTGACCTGTACTCAATTGAATGGACTACAACAACAAGCAAGTTAATGTTCAAACTGATAAGTTTCATTGTTTTTTAAGCAAATATTCACTCATTTTTAATTTGATGACTGCAACACATTCCAAAAAATCTGGAAGGGGCAACAAAAGACTAGAGGTGTTTCTCAATTCAGAGTTCATAAGTTCAAACTTGTTAACTCTGGAAGTTCGGACTTGGCAAGTTCATTCCAGGGTTCGGACTTCAGGGGTATCGGAGTCCGCAGATTGATCCTACCACAATTGGAACGACAGTGTACTTTGCTAGCGTCCACAGCTCTGCTAGCGTCCCCTTCCACGTACCTACACGTCACATCCGGTTGTCTGCCGGTAACCACTCACATGGTCCATTTAGAATTTATCAACAGTCAGGTTTCAAACACAACTCTATCACAAATAAGTATCTTACTCATAATTGTACGTGACAAGAATGGTTACTTACAATTGTGCAACTTCTCCTCCGTTATGTTGGGGTTTCCTGCTGAATGGTGCGAATTGTATTGTGGGATTGTAGCTGCAAAAAGTCTGCTCAAGTTACGTTCAGACTTGATATTAGGGGCGGGGCTAGTCCACATCTGGGCATGTGAACCAAACTTGTTTTGATGTGGACTTTGAATTGGAACAGAACTTTGGCTGTGATTGATGACATAAGTCCAGATGTACACTGAAGTACACATATTGAGAAACAGCCTAGGAGGAATCTGAGGAATGCTCATAAAACTCCTGTTTGGAAAATTCCACAGGTGAACAGGTTAATTGGAAACAGGGTGTCATGATTGAGTATAAAAGGAGCATCACCAAAAGCCTGAGTCATTTGCAAGCGGGGATTGGGTTGAAGCTCACCACTTTGTGAACAACTGTGTGAGCAAATAGTACAACAGTTTAAGAGCAACATTTCTCAACAAACAATGGCAAGGAATTTAGGAATTTCATCATTTTCACTCTAGAATGTCTTTAAAAGATACAGAGAATCTTTGCATGTAAGCAGCAAAGCCACAAAACAAATGCCCATGGCTTTCAGTCCCTCAGGCGGTACTGCATCAAAACCAACATCATTTTGCAAAGGATATCACCACCTTAATCTACAAGTGCAAGATAAAACTCTACCATCAAAAGCCAAAGCCATAATAATAGTAATAATAACCAATTAATGATTAAATAATAATCATTTAAACTTAAAACTAAAATACTTCTGGGACATGGATAGACAAAATAAAGAGGCAATATCAGCCCTAGTATGATTTGGGGAAATGAAGTTCCGCTTGTGCAACAGGAAGATGACGGCCCATCTTTTCCCTGTGGCCTCTCCTTCCTGAGTCAGTACCTCTGGCTTTGGCAGGTTAATGGATGGAGCGCTCTTTCTCCTCCCTTAGCTCCCTCTCTCTGTAGTATTCCAACTCTGAGCGGGGAGCTAATCTTCAGGGCCCTTGACTTGGGTGTTTTACAGTTGGTCGTCTAAACCTTAAGCCCCCGTCCCATAAAACATAATGGAGTGCCTGGGCGTAAATACCAGGACTTTGCACTTCCTCTTTAAAGCTGCAGCACACTTATAAAAGCACCTGTTGTGGAGGTTTCACCTGTGCTCTCAAGGGGAGCTGATGGAAGTCTCTCTGTTCCTCTGAGGGGGAAATTGCAGTGAGGAGGGGCTTTACTTGGGGCCCAGAGGCAGCCAGAGAAATTGCATCTGGCGTTGATGGGAAAGTATGTTGCCAGATACTGTAGGTGGTCTATTGAGCAGATGACACACCGGGGAATTACGCTGATAATGTTTGGCAATGTCCTCAAGGTCTCTGAGTCAAGAAATGCTGATGAAGTGGTTCACGAATAAAGTGTTTGCAGTAGAATTTCTATTAAAGATTGAAACTGATTGCGTTTGGGATCATTTGTAGAGTCCAGTTGTCCGGTCTGTGTCTCCAAGTGTTACTTTTTCCGATTCTGTTCTCAGCATGTGTTGCAACATCTCTTAGTTTTGACACAGAGCCTTTTCTCTCTCAAAAAGAAAAATACAGACAAGGAAACTGTAAGTTTGAACTGAACTGTAATAAATCCACCTTTACATTCTCATGCAATACTATTGTACTGTAAAATCTACTTTAATACGGCAATCCTTTTATTCCCCCCCCTAATACATGTCAGCGGGATTGAGCTAAATAATAAACAGTTAAATCTGGAATTTAAGGAATCTCTCATATTTTAAGTTGGACATACTAGCATTGTAGCATTTTTCATTTAGTTTGGTTAGCTTTCATGCTACACTTTGTCAGAATGACCAAAACCTGTCAAATGCCAGGTAGCATAGGCACTGGGGCTGTAGCTGCAGTCTTTGGCTATACACACACGTTGGTGAGTATTTTCAAGAACAGGTTTTCCTAATTTTTTTTTTTTTATCCACATTCATGAAGCTTTTTATAACATCCTTGCCTGCACAAAACACATTAACCTATTGTCATATGCTGTTTATTGCCATATTGCATCTTTTTGCAATTTCTGTGACACAGCTGTTTAATTTTCATATCCATTCCAACCAAAAGTCTGACTGGTGTCAAGTTTGATCTTGTAGTCATGTTGCCTGTTGTTTGCAGGCACTTTGAGTGAATGTGTCCTCCAAGACTCAATCTGATAATCAATCTGAGGCTCATCTAATAATCAAAGTCTCTTATTTAAAAGCTTTCATGAGTTTTCTTGTAAGTTTCAACATATGTTGTTACCATCTGGGAAAGAGCCCATAGAAAGTGTTTGGGAAGTGCAGAGCCTCATTCTATCAATCACATTCATTATCGGCCATCAGATAATGTCGTAGACAGGAGCTACTGCCGCAGTGTAAAGGACAAAACACAAACCACTTCATAGAACAAACTATCGGCAAAACATGTCAGAAATGGGGTCAAAGTGTCCTTTCTATAGAGTCCTTTGTAGTGTTGCTGTTTGTTTTTCATTTGATAAAGAAACATAGTGTCGACCTGATAAAACTACTATTGAAGCTGTTAGCATCTATGCTAATCCCTGAATAAGCAGTCACTTCCTGGTGTTGTCTTGCCCGTTGCTCCCACTTTTTCCTGCTCTAAAGGATGCTGATTGGGCTGTCCTGCCTCGGGCTGAGCACAATTGCACTAGACTGGAACCTGGCAAGATGGATCCAACTGCACTGCAAGGTTAGAATTGGCAACTTGTAAAACACAATGCTGGA